>JANCRA010000003.1:4870000-5470000 GCA_024362935.1 Setophaga petechia | reverse complement strand
TCCTCATTTATGGCCATCTAGGAATGGTTCCCAGTGAAGAGAGGGCATCTGAGGTAAGTATGACCTGGCTGCTCCAGTCTGTGTCTGCACAGGACTGAATACTGTCAAAAGCTAAACAACTTGGTCTTTCTCTTAGTCTTCTCTTTGCTTGTTTTTCAACATGCATTTCTGTAATACTTTCTTTAACACTGCAATAGTCCTCACGCAGCTGAAGTGCTGTAAATCATGAATGGCATGACATCAGCATTGTATCATGGTGACACTGGTTTTGCGTACATATTAATGCCTGAAAGGCCATTAAGTTCTTCATAAATAATGAGATAACTCACTTCCATAGGCACTGCAGCAATGAAACCTGCTTTAAGGAGTCAGTCTAACCAAGCATCCAACAGAACGTGGAGCAGAACCACCTTTTCCGTATTTGGGAGAGTCGTGTTAGAGCACCTTCTCTCATTCTCTTCTATACATTGTCCTCACACCTTCTTTTTTCTCTAAGAAAGTGGAAATATTAATCTGTATTTCCTGTCCTCTTTTCAATGCAAAGTTTTGTATTTGTTTCCACTCACACCCTAGAGCAAATCAGGAAGAAAAGAAAGTCTTCCATTAAGCTGAAACTTAAGCCTATGGGATGCAGGAGCACCTATGGTAATCACCTCATCCTCATGAGGGAGAGTAAGCAAGGGACTAAAGGGAGACTGACCCACCAGCCTCAGTCCTGGCACGTCAGACTGTGTCTGGGCTGCACTCGTTAGCCCAGACCAGAAAGCAGATTACAAAAAAGCATTCCCCTAGGCTAACACTTTGCCCTGTCACACCACCAGTTACCACCGATGCCCGCTGCCCTGGTGTGGCACAGTCCTGATTCTCCCAGGACACTCCGAGCCCAATGTGCTGCACATCCTTACATGTTCTCATAATGCACAGCAACAGGACCAGGCAAAAAAGGATCCAGCTGCCCAAGTTTGCCTACTGTGGCCACATGATACTGTCATGAGAGCGGATGAGGTACAGGGGAGCTCAACTGGGCCAGGGCGGTGCGTTCAGGCCCGTTACATGGGATGCCACGAGCAACCTTCCCTCTCCTCCCAGTGCAAGCTCCCAGCTGACAGCCAACTGCACCAAAACAGCACAGACACAACAAAGTTGGGCTCCAGCCAGCATTTCAAGTGGAGCGTACAGATAGATGTTCCCACCAGGCTTTGACCAGTGAAGTACATCTCCTGCCTTACGCAAACCCTGCCCTGGCTGTTTCATGGGAGCAGCAGTGATTCCAACGTGCTCAAGGGCCTCTGAGCCGGCAGCAGCTTCGCACCATGACCCAGTTACCAAATCTGGGCAGACAGCTTTCAAGGAAGCTTAGAAGGACCAGGTTGTGCCACCATCTTAGCTTCCCTTACAAAAAGGCATTGTGGGCCACGACTTAGGTGTGGCCACCAGTATTTGCTACTGTGTGCTCTGTGTGTCCAATGACACCACATCTATACTGGAATTCCATGGCAGCAAGAGCAGCAGATCACAAGGTTCACAAATGATTCTCAGATACAAAGTTATGGGGAAAATGGCAACTGGAAAACAAAAATCTCTACAGCCACATCCCCCCTCCCCCCCCCCCCTTTTTTCCCCCAATCTATCAGCCTAATCTAGGTTTACAAAACTGTAATTTGAAATATTTGTGCTCTCCTGTCTCTGATCAATAGACAGGAGGTTAATGCTGTTCAGGTGAGGGGCCACAGTTACGACATCCAACTGTCTGTGCTGCAAACACAACAACAGTTTGATAGGACAAACAAAGCTACCTATTTCAAAACTGAGTGATGGCAGAAAAGTGACTTCTTCATAAGCCCCTCTGCAGCCTAGACAAAATCTTCTTTATGTTCCCAAACAAGGACAAGTCTTTTTACAGTTTATGCTCATATAATTTAAGAACTGTGCTGCCCGGAACTCTGCTACCAACCTGAGATATATTTAATCAAATTCCATTTTAAAGTATTTGTAACTGAAGTTTTGTTCAGTCCCCAAAGAAATCAAGACAGTTGTGAAACTATTTAATTGTTAATGTAATCACTTACAGAACATTTTTATAAGACTGTAAGTGAATACTGGAGCTGAAAGTGACTTGTGGACACTGGATCAATTCTTAAATTTGATTTACCGCTGCTGCACACCAAAAACAGTTCTATAAACACCACACACAACACAAATCCTACCATTTAAAAAAAAAAAATCAAAGGTAGTTTCACAGTGTCTTTAAATCTGCTAACTCAGACAAATGTTGTGGCTGTCACCATGAAACTACCTACTACATGAAAGTAATTACTAGTCATGCAGTATGTCAAATTTATTTACCTGCAAACAAATACTCTTGAGCATTAAGTGTTAGTAACTCCCTTTTATAACTGTAATTTGAAATGTACATCCCTCCTGTGGTATAAATAAAACAAACAAGTGAAAATCATGGATTTGCTTCTTACATGATAGAGGTGGTAGGAAAACAAAGCAAAACAGTTAAATATTTCCCACCAGGGTGGCGGGGGGGAGGCACACACCACCAATAAGGTGCAAGCTGTATCCGCATCAGTAGCGTCCTGTCAGTAAAATGAATTGAAAGTACCAGAACGTTTATATGCTTGATGATGTGTTTTACAAAGAAACAGACACAAGTCCTACAAGTCTCTAAGAACATTTCGGCAACTGCTTCACCTAGGGGGGCGGGGGGGATTCTGCAGACAGCTCCCTACACCTCGGCAAAACACGACTGCAAAAAAAAAAAAAAAAAGAAAGAAAGAAAGAAAAAAA
Organism: Setophaga petechia; assembly: GCA_024362935.1. Taxonomy (NCBI): domain Eukaryota; kingdom Metazoa; phylum Chordata; class Aves; order Passeriformes; family Parulidae; genus Setophaga; species Setophaga petechia. Next base: position 5,467,204 of record JANCRA010000003.1, on the reverse strand, counting down.
AAATCAAGTCCACAAGCGCTGCACAGCCACCTACACACGCGAAATGCCCACGGAGGGAATCACACCCCCATCGGCAAACACTCAGTGGTCCGCAAAGCGGAGCTGGGCTGAACAACGCGGCCGCAGAAGACAAGGGGAGAAAATGGGGGCGGGGGAGGTGGGAAAATGGGGGGCCCTCGGCTACTTTGCTCGCCGCTGTTTCAGGAATATCACAAGAAATATCACAAGCCACCCCTCAGCCGCCCCCACCGCCGTTTCCCCGGGGGATGCTCGAGCAGGGGCCGGGGCGGGGGCAGGCCCGAGGGGAGACCCCCGCCCCGCCGCCCTCTCACCCACCGCATCCCCGGGGAGCCAACAGCTTCCTGTCCGCTCCGGGCCCGCCGGCAGCACGGACCGACCGGCCGGGGCCGCCTGCAGCCCGGGCCTCCTCGCCCCCCACCCCGCCTGGCCGTGCCCGGGGGCCGGCGGGGCAGCCCACGCCCGGGGAAGGCGAAGGGAGAGCGGCCGCCCCCTTTCCCGGCCCTTCCCTTCCCTCCCGGCCCCGCACAATGCGGCCGCGCCGAGCAGGCCCCGGCCCCGGCGCTTCCTTCCCCCAGCCCTTCCCAGCCGGGGAGCGGGTCACTTACATGGCTGGAGCCCGGGGAGGAGGCGGCGGCGGCGGCGGCAGGGGAAGGGAGCCGGGGAGGGAGTCAGGGGAAGGGGAGGGAAGGGGGGGAACGAGCCAGCGAGCGAACGAGCGGGGGAAGGGGGCGGCCGGCGAGGCGGGCGGGCTCTGCGGCGGGCGCCGAGCGAAGGCCTCACTGGGCTCCCGGCAGCCGCCGCCTCCTCCTCACCATCCCCGGGCGGCGGGGCGGCTCCTCCTCCCCCTCTCGTAGGCGCTCGGCCCGTGGGGCTCGCACACCCGCTTCGGCTGCCGGCTCGCCTTCCCCGCCGCTCCGCCCTGCGAGGCCGCCCCTCGCCTCGCCTCGCTCCGTCGCCGCCGCCTCCCCCCGCACCCCCGGGCCGCGCTCCCGCCGCCCGCGCCGGGCTCGTCCCGCACGCGTCTCCGCGGCGCTCGCTCGGTCGCTCACACCCTCCGCGGAGCGGCCGCCGGGTCCCGCCGCCGCTTCCCGCCCGTGCCGAGGGGCCGCCCCGCGCCGTTCCCCGGACGGGGTTCGTGGCCTCGCCACCCTCCGAGCTCCCACAGCGCGGCGGAGCAGCGCCCGGCAGTCCGGCCCCCTCCGCCCACCCGCCGGCCCGGCCCCAGGCCCCGGGGGCGGCGTTTCCTGGCCCCGGGCGGCCCGGTGTTCCCCCTTCCCCTGGCACCGGCCCGGCCCTGGAGCAGAGCGCCGGGGACGCTGTGCCCCGGGAGCGGAGGGATGTGGCCTGCCCTGACTCGGCCTGTGAACCGGGTGCCTGGAGCATGGACAATTTCACAGAATCACAGAATCAATTATGTTGGAAAAGACAGATCATTGAGTCCAACCTATAACCGAACGCCACCATGTCAACTAGATACGGCACTAAGTGCCACATCCAGTCGTTCCTTAAACACCTCCAGGAACAGTGACTGCACCACCTCCCACTGAAATGGGCAGCCCATTCCCAATGTCAAAACACCCTTCCTGTAAAGAATTTTTTGCTCATGTCCAGCCTAAACCTTTCTCGGTGCAGCATAAGACTATATTCTTTGGTCCTGTCACTGATTGCCTGAGAAGAGAGACCGAGCTCCACCTGGCTACACCCTCCCATCACGGAGTTCTAAAGAATTATGAGATCCCCTAGAGCCTCTTTTTTTTCCAGGCTAAACACCCTCAGCTCCTTCAGCTGTTCCTTGTAAGACTTGTTCTCTAGCCCATTCACCAGATTAGTGCCCTTCACTGGACAAAGAGCAACCCCAAAAAATAGGGACCCTGCCCCACATAGGTGAGAAGCTCAGGCAGCCCCAGTATTTCAAACTCTAGGAAGGGCCAGGCTCCTTTAAACCTCTTGGGGTCCCAGTTCTGCTTCTCTGCCCTCAGAGTTTTCCCTTCAACTCCTGTAAAATACCAGATAACTAACAAGGTACCACAGTACCTTGGAGGATGCTCCAATATTCCTTTCCACAATGGACAGGCTGAATTAAGGAATTGCCCGTGGAGGGGCTGGGGTAGTGATTCTGGATGTTGCACTCAAGGCTGTCCTGCTTTCACGGTAGGAATGGCTCAAAACACGACAAATTGCTTCAACTATTGCTTACAGCATGGCAATATTTTTGGTAAGGTTTTTGAGAGCCATTCTGCTCTAAAAAACAATGTTGTGGAAACACCAATGACAGATTAACATTTCTCCGCCCTCCCACTATCAAAATTTGTCTTCTTCAGTCATTAAGAGATCTTGCTTATTCTCAAACTGACAGTGCCATAAACGTTGTAAGAACTGATTGGATTCCTTCAGAAACGTACGATCACTGATGATCACATTTCTGCAATCGGAAGCTGGCTGGAATTTAGGAAACAGCATATCTTCCCACAGCCTTGCACTGTTGGCAATATAAAATGCATAAAACACATTTTAAGCAGTAAAACTGGGGAATACAGCTCTGCCTTTACAAACCTATTGGATATAATAAGAGGCTTTTTTACCACATCATTTTGCTGGTTGTAAATGTTTACTGAAATTCACTTTCTTCTTCTGTTTTGATCAGCTAGGTCTGACTGATCATATCTGTCATCAGGGTTCCTAAGCATCAAATGGATTCCTGGATTTTGGGTACACTGGTGTGCTAGAGGAGCCAACGATGAGGCAGAGGAGAAATGTTTCACTTTTCTTCATGGAGGGTGAAGAAAGGGTAATGTCTTCTTTCCCACCAACATACAGAGCAGTTCCTGCTGGCAGAGCAGCTACATCAGTGTGGGATTTTCTGTGCGTCACCTTTAGGTTTACTGGGGCATATTTCAGCACAGTTTTTAAAATGTACCATTCAGGCACTTTAGCAGAGTAAGCAGGCCCCGTGGTACTGGCCCAGTTACCCAGGGCAGAATGGAATGACTGTGGGAACTCTAAGATGTAAAGGTAATGGAAAGGAGAAATCTGGGTTTGTGATCACATTTTGACCTACCATGTATTACTTACAAAATACTTAGTGTGTATTAAAATGTAGGTAGTCCTTAAAGATGTGTTTAAAATTAAATTCATCATCAGTGTTGACGATGAAAAACTTGCAGGAAGCTCAGAGGACATGTATTTTACTTAACACAAACAAGAACAAAATTAATTTATCAACTAATTTTCAGCCTTCAGGCTGTAGTTACATCTAGAAATAAAGAGTGTGTGTAAGTATAGGAGTTCACTGGCCGTGAGACAGTGGGGACAGGGGAATCTCTGCTAATAGATCTGATTTCAGGAGAGCTTTCTCACCTTCCTGACAAACCCTCTCCTGATTGATAAGTTCCCAGGCTGCGTGGTGAGCAAGGTCATTAGGACTTCCCCCTGCAAATGAAGCAGCAGTTTAAAAAATAAGATCATAGAGTAAACAGTTTTCTGTCCTGAAGAGAAGAAAATAAACGTCCGTTGTTTGCTAGAAAGGAAGTACAATTAAAAAAAAACCCTCCAGATTTCAACATGAACATATTGTTTAGATTTGCCGACTGTTGATTTACCATGATGAAAGACAGGCCCAAACTAGAAAGTTTGGATCCCGATCTGGATCTGACATTCCCCAAATCTGAGGGGGAAGTGTGATTCAGAGTCTGGAGAAAGGGCTTATCTCTCAAACACAGCAAAGTACTGTGGATAAAAATACCCAGGTAAAGTAGGAAGTGCCTGGTCTGCAACAACAAGAGTGACTTTGTATCAACAATGAACAAAAGCAGGTTTTTTTTTTCTCTTTGAGAACAATGAAATCACTCAAGAATTGTTATAAATACAAACAATGTGGGTTTTATCACTCAGCTATCATCAGTGGGATTATAGTCTATAAACCCTAATTTTCAGGGAAGTCCCTAGATTTCCCTGAGTGCTTCCTCAGATTTCACATCTGTTAACTCTAGTTTATTAAGTGCTTCAGGATAAGGTGCATCAACTGAGCCTTGGTATTACATTACCCAAAAATACTGAATGTAGGAGTTAGTGGCAAAGAATGGATGATTTCCAGACAGTGTATTAATACCACGCCAGAAGAGCAGGCACTCCTGTTCCCATCCATTTTTTAACACATATATAGGTAACAATTAATTCAACATCATTTTAAAAAGTTATTTCTAAATTTTTAAATCATGAAACTTTGAATAAAGTTATCCAGTCCGGCATAAGAAGAAAGATTAGCATGGTAAAATGAAGTGGAATTACTGAGTTAACCCCCAGCAGAACATGAATCTGTTCCATGATTCAAGTAATGACAGCACCTCTGTGGGCCAACAATGAATTTGTTCCTCCCTTTTTAAAAGATGGGCTGTACTCAGACATACTCAGAGGAAAAAACTATATGACATCTTCTTAGAATTACAGAGCTGGTATCTCAGTCTAGGCATTATTAACTTTTAAACAAACAACTCAGTTTTGGTCTCAGAGAAAAATCTAGCTCAATAAAAATAGAAATTTGAAGTGCTTTTCACAGTGCCGAATATAATAAACATAGTTGTGCTTCTAAAACTGAACTAATCCAATGTTTGAAGGTATATTTCTCAATAGTAAAACAATAGCAGACTCTCTGGAAAAAAATAATAAATATAGTCATGCTGAAACATTGTGCATTTGCTTTTTAGAAATTCATCTTGAGCCTAAATAGATGTATGAGTTCATCTGTGCTTCTCCAATAAATTTCCTACAAACCTGCTGTCAGCTGAACTGGTAAGGTTGCTGGGGAGCAGCCCTGAATGAGGCCTTGCTGCTCTTCCTCATGGCTTGTTGGAAGTCCTGGAAGAGGCTGGACAGGAGACCTAGCTTTGGTTTGCTGCTTCTGTTCCTGGGACGCTAAAGCTAGACAGCCCTAGGATGGTGAGGTGTCAATGCTGTTAACCCCAAAGTGAGAGCAGTACAGTCCTCTTCACCAGGAATATGATAGCCATGACAAGGGGCAAACACGCTGTGGGAAGTTTGATACATAAACAGGAACCCAATTGGTTTGCATAGAAAATGCAGTGAATAAAACACAAAAATGGCAAATATTCAGTTGTGTACCATACCCCACTGCAGTTGCTTTTGTTGTTACAATAATAACCACAAGTCTCAGTCTGGACTAGGCACCGTTAGGCACTGCAGGCACATCAGAACACTTGGGCTTTGATGTGAAGGGACTGAAGTCTGCTTCAAACCACTGTTTTTCCCCCTTCCTTGTAAAGTGACTTGTCATGAATTCTTAGATCAGGAAAGATACCCAGAAAAGCTAAACTTCAATGATCTGTGGTAGACAACATCACAATCTTAACTATATCAGATAGGCAAATCCTGTGAGACTGGAATACTGACATTACAGACACATACTAAAAGAAAAGTAAAAACTTTCAGGTTCCTGTTGCATTCCCAATCCTCACACACCCAGTTCTGATTATGTTCTTCACCTAAAATTAGAGAGCTAAGCACAGTGTGAGCATATTAACCTGGGGGCTGTTTCAGTGTTTGATTACCCCTGCAGATCCCCACATACAGATCTCTGTGAAAGGAGCCGCAGCCACTCTGCTGGATGAGGGCACAGGCACAGCAGTGGGTTCTTGGAGCAGCAGTTCTGGCTACATGGATCTCCAGGTGACAGCCAGCACAGAGCAGCACAGTCTTCCTCATTACATTTGCAGTTTCGTAAAGAGCAAGAGTTGCAATCAAGTTTTTAAGGTTTTAAGCATTATGGTGACTGGGGCTTCCCATGTCCTTTAAAGTGTGCATACTTATGACATTTACCCAGGGGATTGGCAAGTGTTTTTATCATTTTCATAATAATTCTAGAAGAGAGGGGATTGCTGGTAATTTCTTCAATGTGTTTTTAATGGCATCTGCATGTGCACAACAATCTGCTATGCTTTGAATCACCTGCTCAAAATTATATAGTTTGGAAAATTAAGGGGAGAAGTGACTGTTTCAGCATCAGTCTGGTCTGACACTCTGGCTACTGCAGCCACAAAATTGTGCTTACTGATCTATATTCATCTACATTCAGATTCTGCTTTATTTGTAATATAAGAAGCAGTCCTGTGAAAGGAAAGGTGCAGTAATAATTTATATATTATAAATATTTGTTTGTTTGTTTGAGCATCTCTCTCCTAAGTTTCTTTGATGCCTAAGCTTATGCTACCACTTGCCTTCAGTGAAATCACTGAGTTCTCCTTTTCTGCAAGATGTCTTATTGTCACAAAACTTTTGAGTGCTTTTTCTAGCCTTTGGCTACTTCTATACTGGTTTTGTTAGCTGTTCCTACAGACAGGCTTGTGGCTGCTGCGCTCTGTGGCCAGAGTGAGTTATGTCCATCCTGCTCTGAGGGAGCTGGGCTCCTCTCCAAGCCCAAACCCTCAGCCTGAAGTTCCCTGAGAGCAACAAGCTGCAATGCACTTGGTGTGTGTGAGCAGTAGTGGCCCTGAGGAGTGATTTTCTGAGGGCTCCATCTCCAAACCAAAGGTGTTTCAGGAGAGTGGAGGTGCTTCAGGCTAGCTTTAATGGGGTCCCATGGACTATATACCCAGTAGTATATAGGATATGGGATCCATATATATGGGATAACTCTGATGGCCAGAGTTCATGTGAACTGCTCTGCAGGATCACACTGCTTTAGGTTCACTGGAAGGGCACTCAGTTCATGCACTGCCAGACTGGTCTGTGACACAAACCTAACAGCAATAAATCAATGTGATCTGGAGGTCTGCCTCAACAACACAGTCCTGATTCAAGCACGCTCCTAGAGAGTAAGGCATTGAAACCAGAAGTTAGGGAGATATTAGGGAGAAGTTTAAGAAGATATTAGGGGCAAGAATCAGACACAAGCACTGCAAAATTCAGGGTCAAAACCCCTGCACACATCCTGATGTAACAAGTACCTGTTTGGTTGCCCACCCCACCCCTCAGCACTTGGCATGTAGCATCAGTTTTCTTGGACATTGCCTGTCTGCCCAGCTTCCCAGCCTTGAGCAGAAGGGCTCATGCATTAGTTGGATCCAAGAGGAGCCTGTGTAAGTCAGGACAGGGCTATCCACCCAGGGCTGTGTGGGATAGAGCCCACCTCTCCACATATCCATGTCCTGTGCAGAGCACCATCTCTGCAGGAGCTTCTTGGTGCTCATCTAACGAACTAACTTTTAAAATAACAAAGGCAACCGTGAAAGAAATCAATCTACTGACTGGCCTTGCAGTCTTCCCTGCCCTCAGCCTTGTCATCTGCATTCAGCTGGAGGAGCGAGTGCTCCCCAGCCATTTATTCCTGGCAGCCCAGAGGGAATCAAGCCCAGTGTGTTCCTCTGCCGCATCCAGCCTGGCTCTCACACAGCGTTCCCTTCCCGCTGCAGCCCCGGAGCCTGCCAGGACAGGCTGGCAGTTGTAGGGAATGATGTCACCGAATGGGCAGGGCTTCTTTGCTACCGATAACATCTTAGCAGATGTCCTCCAAACGTGCTCGCAGCTCTCCCATTATAGCATCTTTATTTTACATCTACCTTTCACAGTCCCACCTTTTCAGCTAGAAAAGAGGTTGCTCTTCGCTAAAGACTGTGTCCAAAACTGGAGAAGAGCTTTGCCAAAGTTGTTTTAAGTGGTTTTGATTTATTCTTGGGTAGAAAAACTTTACATTTCAGCAAAACACCACTAGTGAGATACTTCAAAGCGTATAGGTACCAGACTATCACTGAAAAAGTTAGTGACTTTTCCCTCGTTCGTTTAACCTTTTCCAAAATAAAGCAAAGGATAAAATTAGTTGCTACCCATTACCTATAATGGTATATTCCCCATAAATCCTGCAGGTTTTACTCCCACCTACTGTGCCTCATCCCTATTTAGAAAATCAGATCTACCCCAGGGTATCCTGCTGGACGTGTAGAGTTCCACTGAAATCAGCAGGGATCTGTTTAAGGACATGCTGGCAGAGAGTATCTGTTATTCTATATTTACACAGTACCCAGCATAATAGGACATGAAACCTGATTAAAGCCTCCAAACACCACTGCCATGGAAATCAGTCTTGTTATTGACTGATGACTCAACATGTCTGGATTTAGATGGAAGAGGGCTACTTTCAATTCCCAATTCTTTTATAGACTCTCTGCATAACCTAGCCAAGTCATTGAATCTCCATGCCTCAGATACTCCTGTATTTAATGCAGAGAAAGTCAATAATTGATTAATTCCCTTCTCCCAGCCCATTCTGCGGTTTTTGATTGTAAGTTCCTTGGGGCAGGCATTGCCTCTTGTGAAGTGTGAGGACAGCACACAGCACCAGGGAGCTCTGGCAAGTCTATAAATGATAAAATAACAATCACGTGCAGTAGCACAGAAGCAGCTGTGATTGTCCTAATATTTGTCCTCACAGAGACATTTTTAAATTGAAAGCACACCTGGGATAATTCAGTTCCAGAAGAGGCTTGACCTGATCTTGGGATGACGACAACCTCCGAGTAACCTGAGCTACAGCACTGCCTTTAACAAAATAAGAAAAGGTAAAATGAATAAGGGTAATAGTTTTGTGGGTTTTTTGCAAAATGTAAAGCAATATGGGATGGATCCAAACCTTAAATAAAATACCAGCAGCCACACAGCTTTCCCTCTTCATGAGAACAGATGTGGAAAGCCATTATTATAAATTGCAAATAATGTTACCCCCTTATGTGTGTCATTGGAGCTTTTTTATGACATGGTTTCAGTTAGAGAGTTTCTTACATAACACTGTTATTCTGTTTTCACTTCACATGTAGTTATCAGGTGATGGTTTCCCATGTAAAGGTTTTATTAATAAATAGCTATCAGTTACACAGCTGTTTAGCTCTCAAAAATCAGTGTTCTGAAATGGTGAAGGTATTTCCTAGGCTGGAATACATGCCAAAATTTAAGCCCAGGAGCAAGGACAGATTCCTGCAGGTAAGCCACACAACTTGCACAGATGACCATTATTAATACAAATCACTTCCATTTAAATTGGCATGTGAGCTAATTAATAGGAGGTTGATTGATAAACAAGACCTTGCTCGTTTTATCCAGGCATTTGTTAATTACCTGCCCGATGTTGCAGCTGACCAGCGAGGACACACTCCTGCTCTAAGGAAGGTTGTGGGGTTTGTGTAGATTCCAGGAATTTGCTAGACCTATAAAATAGCAGTATTTTTAATTTTAGTAATTTTAGTATTATTTAGAAGTTTTGTGTCTGCCTGCATCACAGATGTGATACAATATGCATCAGTTCATGCGCAATAAGGTAAATAATACCTGCCATGTGATGCTACAGTAATTTTTCACATTATTTACTCACAGTATGTATCTTTTTTTTCTTCTCTACTTCCCCCCCTGTTTCTGAGTGCACTGGCAGCCTCCACAGCGCTCTGTAGCAGCGAGCACACTGCGACACTGTTGCAGGGGTTCCCTACAGCAGAGCCTTCCCAGTGCCATTGATCAAGCCACAAGCACTAGTTAAGTAATGCAAGGTTGCTCTAATTCCCTGACTCATCTCCTGCTCCCCCTGGAAATCCTAAATGTGGTGCTGGAAACCAAGCTGCAGTCCTCTGCAGCAGGATGAAGTAACTTTGATTGCTGAGTCACCACGCTGACCCACACAGCTCAAATGTATAGTTAGCAATAGTCAAAGATGCTCATTGTAATCTTAGCACAGTCGAGGTGCTAACTGCACATTCCCTGGAAATGCATTCAGCCTGGCTTTCAGCTCGGGGCTCAGATTCCCCCAATCACTGTTTGTGTAGTGTTTACAAAAACACAATCCATTTGAAGTAGCCTTGAATTATTATATTCCTGGGGTCCTTTTTTTTATGCATATGTCATCTTAGGGCTAATCAGCATTCTGCTCTTGCATTTGCAACTGCTGAGAAAGTCAGATCTTAAAAGCCATAACTCCTTGACAATTTCTGCCCGTTGATAGCTTGTACAAGCTGTTTGGGTGTAGAAAGTAACGTGGAGGAAAATTGAAGATCAAATTATTCGCAGGTATGAATTAAATCTATTGCTTTGTAGCCGCCGCCACTTCTCCTTGCTGTGCGTGGTGAAATTCTCCTCATTATGTACTGCACGCTTTTACAAACACTGCCGTCCTCCTGAGCATGATCTATGCTTCTGTGATAGAAATCTGTGTTTTGCCACAGTGCCATCACTATGGAGCACTTCTGATAGTGTTAGCTGTGAGTCCCAATGCTTTGGCTGCAAACCTTTTCTTTGGGTCCACGACGTGACATGGAATGTGTTTGATGTGAGCCTGACTGCAGAGGCAAATGGAAGAGTAGCAACACTTGCGTGCTACAATTTGTTTCTGAAATTGATCTTGACCAGTCAGCATGAAATGCATCGTGTCAAAGCAGTTGCCATGATGCTCTTTCCTTAGGAGAAATGATTCGTCTTGGGCACAGGGCAAGCAGGAGTCGAGGGGGATGCCTCTGCTGCCCCTTCAAACTGGCTGACAGAGAAAAGTCTGCTTGCAATTCAAAGCAAATTATGAAAACAAATTAGTGTAAATAAAGATGAAGGAAGAGGGGACTCACATCTGAGAAGACACAAATGAAAAGGCATGTGACCAGTTTAAAATACGAATGAGCTTCTGTTAAAAGAGCTCTCTTCAGTGACCTTCTTTCCTGCCATGTGACCAAATTCTTCAATCAGGCACTGTAAAGGAATGCTAAAATTGTCTTTATTTTCATTTCAGATCTGACCACATTAGTCTATACTTGGTGCATTCATGTATTGCCCAAATAATCTCACTTTCTGCTGAAGTCAAAGGATATTTTTCTTAAAACCCCTCTCCCTGGGTCTGCTCTGGGCTTCAGTGATGGTGCCTGCAAGCTTTCAGAATCCCAAGGACGTGGGGAGGCCAGCTCTATGCCATTTCAGGCCCATGTGGGAAGGGTGCAAGTCATTTTAATGCCAGCAAACAGCTATGGAAAGAAGCTGATCTCTGTGCAAGGTCCTGGGCTGAAGGGCAAAATCTCTGAAAACAGCCAGCCCCAGCATAAGCAGAGAGTCCCTCTCTTTGGAGTGTATATTTAACCAAGGCAAATATCCTAAAAACAGGCACAGAGAGGTAGCAAAGTGGGTAACTGTATCTATGCAGCTTCTGTAATTCCACAAAATCCCTGCTGAATCCCAGACCCAGACCTGGAGGCAGCATTCACTTGGTTGCACCAGGTGTGAAATGCAGCAATATGGCAACTCCTTCTTCTCCACCACTTAGGCTTCCAAGGATCACAGAAGAATTTCTGACGTGCTCCAACATTGAACAAAGCAATCTCTGATCTTAAGGAGAAAAAAAATAAAAAAGGAAAGAAAAGCAGGGTTCAGTTTAATACAGGCAACTGGCAGAGATTCAAATTGCATCTTATTTTAGCCAAAGCTGTTCACCAATCCTGAGGAGAGATGTGAATTTTCAGCTCCAGTCAGATGCCTAATTATTCCTTGCTCCTTATCTTGCTTTTAAGATCTTGCCAAGGCTGCACCCATCCCTCTATCTCCAGGCATTTGAATACCACTCAAGAAACATCTGAACCCTGTGACGTTCAGCCTGGTTCCGTCACCGTGTCACCTCTCAGGAACCCCTGCAGATGACAGTGTCTGACAGAGAGCACCTCGTGCTGGAATGATGCTGCCTCTTACCTGTAGAGGTACCACTCCATCCAGAAAGGATCTCTGGGGCTGTCAGCCTGCTCTCAGCACACAGCAGCACACCCTTTTCTATGGGGTGTTTAAGCAGAGCTACTGTGTGACAAATAATAGCATCCATTTTGCTCTAGGCAGGACCCAGGATTGAATCCTGTTATTGACTACACAGTGGGGGCTTCCTCAGATTGCTGAGTCTAAATGAAAAGGAATGACAAAGAGGGTAAAACATGCAGGTTGTGCAGCACATAATAAATTTTTTCAGAAATTCCAGTTTTGTTTTCCTTTCTACCCAACTTTCTCATCTTCCATTTCCTCCCCACCCATGTTTTCTCCAAAGGTCCCTTTCAGAGACACACCACACACTTGTTTTCTTCAGAGCTTGACTTCAGTGTGTGTCAGTCCTAAAGGATGTGAGATGATCACATCTGAGCCCCAGAGGAGGGACACTGGCTTCTGGCAGAGCATCAATTATAGAGTCAGAACAGATTTTTTTAATGTGTCAGTTACAATTAGAGGAGTGACCTGAGTGATGGATAACTCTTGTGTGGCTTTGCACAGGGGCCAGGTTCACCCAGGTAAGGGTTAGCTCCACTAGGAGGGACTGATGGCATTTTCTATTGCCCGGGAGACATGCTGTGCATGCCCCAGGACTACTTTCTCAACATATCATGTAAGAGGATGCTACGGTTTCCTATATCACCTTCCACTTTTAGATCTGCTTATACTGTATCAGTTATAAAAGTGATTATTGTTTATTACCTTTGGCTTCAAAAATGGCCACCTGCCACTTTAGAGTACAGGACATGCTGAGAAACAAATTCATTTCATTTCCCTCTCATTTATTTGCAGTTTTGTGCTTGGGCCTCAGGTTTGGGCAAGGAAACATTAAACAAAATTCAGAGTGGCTAATGCAGAACCAAAGTCTCTTTTTTACCCTTACAGACCTTTCTAAAACACATCAGTTTGTGTGATCCCTGGAGAGTGTGTGACACCAAGGCCCCATGCTGAAGAGCTTGACTGTGTTTCTCCTGCTTTAGACAGAGCAGGCATCAGTGACATTGATACATAATTTAGTCACCACCTTGAGGGTACATTAAATTAGCAAATTCCCTAATTTGCTAGGAATTCACATAGATGAATTGATGATTAAATAGCTGATTGAACTGAAGAACCCAAATGGAGTAGTTTGTTTCTAATTTAAATGCTCTCTATGTCTAGACCACTCTCCTTGTTACATTCTAATTGACCTAATTATTTCCAAAAACACCCTTTTAGTCATTTCTTTTGCATTTAGATCGTTCCATATGGGGGCTGGATGTGGGAGGAGGGCTGTTCTGGCATATTCCAACAGCAGAAAGTATTTTAAGCATTTACTTTGGATAGCAGCAGCAGTGACTGCTTGTGAAGCCGAAGAACTTCACGTAGACCTGGGGACAAGATTGTGGGCTTCCTGTTTGAACTTTGCCACTGCACAGCCACAATCTGAAGGATCACCACATCTCTGGAGAGGTCTCAGTGGAGCTCCTGCCATCTGACAAGCTGCTGCCTGTCAGCCCAGCTGAGCGGGGTGACTGCTTTGCCTCCCATAAAGGCAGCAGAATGGCACTTGTTTGTGGTGAAAGCAGGGCTGAGGTAGCACCCTGCAGTTGCTGTAGGGAGCTATTGTTATTGCTTGTAGGAGCAAGCACCCACAGAGTTACCACATCTCAGCTGACATGAGGTGGCTTGTTCGCTCGCGGTAGCTGGATCGTGCATCTGAGCCCCACGGGGACCTGGGCTTCCCTCACATCATCCTCTTATATTTAATTTAAACTAGTGAGGACAGCAGCTGTTGGATACAGGAAAGCTAAATGTTAAAACACATTTCTAGTCCTCTGGATCCTCTGTCTTTAACATCAGAAAAAAAGCTGGGCAGCCTGTAAATGCTCTGCATGGAGAATCCACCATGGTTGCTGGGAAGCTGTTGCAGTGGTTCATCATTTGTCCTGAAAACATGTTTTTACAGTCAGGCTAAACTGCAAGTGTTTCACTTTCCAGCTCCCGATCCTGTTTTACCTTTGCTTGTTAAATGTTCACAGAAAGTTACATGCAATCATCAACGGAGCCAGAATGGCTGTAATTTTGTCTAACTCTTCTAGAATGCACTGGCAGATATCAGCTTGTGTGATCAAAGCAGCCTTTTGTTTCCCTCATTTAGAGAGAGAAACTGAGGAGAGGGAAAGAAAAATTACTATCCCAGGTCCTACACAAAATCAGTGATGGTGCAAGTGGGGAAATTTGGATGGCTTGGTTAAGAGAATGTCTCATCAGGCGGGAACATTTTAACCAAAATTTATATCATCTTTAGCCTGTCCTTCACTGACCTCAGCTGAGTTACTCCTGGCTCACTCCTGGAGGGTGAGAGAAGAGAATGAGGCTTAAGATGCACAAAAATGCATTTTGCTATCCCTGATAGCTGCTTTAGTTTTTATCAGCTTTCTGTAGCTGGATATGTGTCAGTCAGATGTTGTGCCAGATGTTTCCCCCAAACAGTCACATAAATGAAATAGCTGGAGCAAGGTAGGAGCACACTTGATTGCCAACTGCTGACTGGGTTTGGCAATGGCTCTGCTCTTCCTCCAGTCAGCCTCAGAAGACTGGCCCATCCAAGGGACCCAGAGCAGATGGTCATGGCCGCAACAATGGCTAGATCATATTCTGAATGAATATTCAGAATACAGTAGCCACCCTGGTCTAGCCTGCCCTTTCCCTCACTCCCTTTTCAGGAGGTCAGGACCTGTTGGCAGGGGCTGGTTGGTGTAGACTCATTTTGTGGCAATGCTGGACACCTGGACAGAGGGGCAGTTGCACAGCCATGGACAAGAAATACCATAAAGCTTCTTGGTACAAACAATCCTGCTCCAAATAGCTTTTCAACAACTTTCCTGTAAAGTTTCTTTTCCAAATGCAGACTGCCAGGCGGGTGTTTCCTGGATCTGGGGCTTTAAGGGAGGTTTTCAGCTTACAAAGCACTGGATGTTTTCTGTCGCGTCAGGCCATGAGAAATTTCTGTCGTGTACTCATTTCTCAAATCAAGTACATAAAAAGATGGTGCAGGCAGCCAAGTCTCACACAGATCCGGCTGTGTACTGCCAAACCTTTACACACTGCCACTGACCAATGCAACTGGCAGCCAAAAGTGGCTGCTAAATGCAGCAGCCTCCTCCGGAGGTGGTGCACGCTGTGCAGATGCAGAATGTCCCTCCTCTCCATGTACCATCAGCCAGAGGCTCCCCAGCCTGGCCCCCAATCTCCTGATCCTCATCCTCCCATGCTGATAGGAGTCAACTGGGTCTTTCCTCTTCCTCCAGACAGTCTCTCCCTTCCCACCCTTAGATATCCCAAAAACAAAAAATTAACCCTTTTTAGGGAATTTAGTGATAAAAATCGGAATAGCAGCAGCTCTGCTGCTCCTTCCGATACCTTGTGCATTATTATTCACCACACCTTTGGATGTATCTTTGAAAGATTGTTATTTAGGGAAATCAACCATCACATGGATCAATATCCTGCATAAACCCTTTGATTGCATCAGTGATCTCTGCCCATCACAGACTTCACCTCCCTCTTTTGGTTCTTCAGGGAGATCTTTGGTCTTTTCCAGGTTTTCTGTGTCAGTCCTCTGCTCATTTGCTATGATTGAATTGCAGTTAAATCCTTAAGGTATTTGCAAATATCTTTTGGCTTCTTTTTTTTTTATTGTCACTTGTAGCATGAACTTTCACTTACAATTTTCTCAAAACTTCAGAACTAAAATTCTTTTTATGTGTGCATAGTACTTTTCTCTGAACAATATTTCTGCATGCAATTAAAAACCCCTGATTCTGTACATTTTATAAATAAAGCCTCTAGACTTATATTTAGATTACAATGATCTCTTGGGCATGAACTGTCTTTCCAGTCTCTATTTATGAAGCACACAACACTACAGTAACAATAAAAGCAATGTCATCTGGTTGCATTCAGACAGCATAGATCTATCATCAGCTATATCTGGATATCCTCCTTTCATCAGCAGCATGTGAAAAAAAACTTACATGAAAATTTCTCACTTGGAAAAAAAAATTAGATTTCCAACAAAGAGAAATATTCTTGGGAAATTTCAGTTTTATTTGTTTTCTTGTTTTCACTGGAAAACTGGGCACTTCAAACACTGCACAAAAAGTTCAGTGCAAACAAAACATAGGGATTTGGCATGTTAAGGTAAAAAAACATGCTCTCTGGTTTCAGGCCAGAACTACCAACAACAGAGGATGTTTTTTAATTAAAAATCAAAATTTCCTCTAGCTATTCTTTTGTTTTTCAGTAAAAACTGCCGAACAACATTTTCTTGCCAACTCTAGCACAAATAACCTCTCTTCTGGTTTTGACAACTTCCTTGGGATTATGTTGCTCTATTTCAAGTTCCTCCTTGTTTTCTTTCCTCTACCTTAATGCCAGCGTTGGCACTGAAGCTTCCCTTAATGATGACATATGTTCCTCACTCATTCAGAATATGATCTAACTCTTTATATAGAGCATCTGTTTATTTATCTGTGGGACATGTGGCTAGAACATAAACTTGAATGAGCTGTGGGAAAGGCCAATTTTAAATATGAAAATAGACTAACATTGGTGTAGTTACAGACACTTGCAGCTCCCTAATTTCATTACTAGTCACAGAAAATGCTTAGACATTCTCATGACAATTAGTATAAACATTATTCTTTCCATTGGAAAAAAAATATTATCATAGCTGGACAAATAAACTGACCTAACTTAAAAATGAATGTCATTTCATTGTCTTTGAAGGCATAATTCAGTAGTGGTGCTTAATATTCTCAGCTGTCATCAACCATGCAGTAATTAGTTTCAGTTCTAATGAATATTTATTTATATGAACAAGGTATAAGAATTGCAAATATCATACATATTTGACCACAGTTTATGGTGATGATATTGTAGGATTGCATGTATGTATTCATTATTATTACATGAATATTTCATAGATCAGTGTGAAATGTAATTACACCCCAGTATGTTTGCTTAATGTCAGTGTCAACAGTTTGATCGAGATTAGCATAAGACCAAGTGATTTTCTCAAGTTTCTCATCTCTGGTACCAGGAGCAAGATTTTGGGGATCATAAATAACAGTGAGGTGCTCAGGGTACTTTTCCACAGCTTGAATTGCATGATAGAAAACTCCTCCTCAGCTCAAAGACAGACAGAGGAGAAGGGGGGAAAATCATGTTTAGTTTTCTTGAATGCTTAACCCTGGATGAATCAAAGAGACAGAGCTATCAGAGTTATGGAGTGTGCTGCAAAGGTCTCCAGTCCATTTAAAGCCCTTTATCCATTGCTCTTGCTCAGTTCAGGAAGAGTCCTAAATACAAACAATCTTTGTATCCTGCTGTCAGTAAGAATAAGATATTGTTTCATCGCATGCTAACACCTAAACTCTCTTTTACATCAGTTGTTTAAAAATTTCCCATTTGCCTGAAATGTTGGAAGTTCTCTGTAATCACAAATATCCCCTAAAAATGAAAGATCAGAGAGAAAATAAAGCACTGCTTTCTATTTTTGTCGGTGTTTACTTTGTTCCCTTGTTCACATGTCAAGCACGAAACCATTTCAGTTTCCTCTGTTGAGACAGTTTCTCTTGCACTTTCAATGTCTTTCTCACAGAGCAAGACAGCAGAGAAAACATGTTTTAAAAATAGGAAAATGTGATTTTAAAACCACAAACTTGTGTTTTGTACAGAGAGGAGGTGAAGATGGTCAGAGAGCTACTGCGCAGAAATCTCTTTAATCTAAGTTTTGAATTGACAAAGTATTACTAAAGATGAAACTCTTCACTTCTATACTCACATCAGCCTTAGTATCAGAACCTATGTACATTTGCATGTAGGAAATGATTTTTCAATATTATTCAGCTGCATAATTTCCCTTTTTTCTTTGGATTCCCCAGTTTAAGCATCTTTCATTTGCAGTGCTGCTGACCCAAATTGCCCATCCTTTCTGAAATACCTCTGTTGAGATCCTAAATCATGAAGATTTCACTGTACTAATCCATCAGTGCTGCAATGCCACAGCAGCTCTGTGGGACTCAGCTCAAGTCCATTGCTGGCTTCGTGTGTTTGGATGCTGCTCTGTGCTTATGATGCTGCTGGAAGGGAGTGCAGGGTGGGGGAAAAAGCCCTTCCCAAGGACAGGGTCACAGCCAACTTCTTTTTCTGATCCTCTGAGTTGTGAAGCATGTGCTGACATTTTCTACTGGTTGCTCCTGACAATCTCTGAATGATGTATATGGGTTTGCTTAGGACTTGACATTTTCTTGCTCTCCCTGTGTATAAGGCAGAACCCCATGTGTCTGCAAGGGGCATATTCTCACCAACAAAACCTGCAAATGCTGCTCCCAGTCCCATTCCCCCGAGCATTATAGACCCAGACAATACAAGGATTTCATGAGAGGTTCGTTACAGAGACACAGGAAGGGCTTCTGAGGTTTGGGGTGTGGAGAAACCCCATGGTGGGAGTCATCTGATAGTCAGAAACCTCTTTTGAGACTGTGAGTGGTGTGCTGTCTTGGAAGAACTGATGGATTTTTTGCTGCTTTTAGGAAATTATTTGTATGGAAGAGTTCTGGAAAAGGAGGCAGGACTTGTCTTTGCCTAAAGTCCTTCTAAGTCATGCTGGTTTATGATGTTGAGATGGTTCCCAGGTGTTTGGACTGAAACCACCAACTAAGGTGACAGTTTGCACAGTTTGTCACAAATTAACATGCATGGTGCCTGGCACAGGCTTTGTGACAAATTGAGTTATGGTAAGAGAGTGCCCAGACCCAGCGTCTCTTATATTTCTCTTTAAAGGGCCACCAGCTACTGAAGCCTTGAAGGATGGTTGGCAGAGGGGTGGCAAGAGCCACAGGCTTTCCAGGCACTGCTGATTTTGGGAATCTGCAGTGCTCCATTTTCATCTCACCTGGGCTGTTTTTCTCAGTGTGTCAGGTTGATTTCAGCTCTTTGCTACCTTGCCTCTATCAGCCATTCCCATAACTGCTGCATAGCCAGCACTGGTGTAATTTCAGCTGCTAGGCCCTTGGTTCTTCTTGGTTTTAATCTTCCTATCCATTTTCATGTTTCAAATCACAAAGATCTGTCCTCATGAAGAACAGTCCTTTCCTCTCTGTGCTACTGCTTGTTCTGCAGCTGAGTCTTTCCTTGATGCTTCCCTGGTGCTTGGTGTCTAAGGCACAACACAGAGACATGCAATGCAATGTGGTCCCTCCTTATTAATATAGATTGATGTTGAAAGGAGTGCTGGATGTAAGATTTTAATCAAGAAACTGCAGCAACTTTATGAGCATTATATATCTCTCTTAATTTGGCCAGCAATGAAAATATGGTTGGCAGGAGGAAAAAAGAAAACTCCTTCTCTCTCTCTCACCAATGTACTTTCCAACATGAAAAAAAAAAAGGATTTTGAATGAAGTGGCAATATGGATGCATTTGAAACTGCGAAATGTGATTCTTAATTGCTCGTGATTGTCTCTCCAACAACTGGTAGGTTAACCACGGCAGGCTGACAGCCTGCACTAACTGACAATCAATATTGTTGAAGCACAGAACCTTTGCCTGCAAGACACAAAAACATTTCATTTTCAAACACTACAGGACATCTGCTTCTGGAGAGAAAAAGTTGCTTCTTCTCGGCAATCTGCACCAACTTGTAACTTATTTTTTCTCCTTGCTCAGAGGAAACAAAAGTCTTCTTTATACCATATCCTTTCCACTAATCTGGCAGCTATCCAGTGTGGGTTTAAACAGATGTTCTGGAAAAAAATATGGCATATACAAATGAGATGGAATCCAGCAATTCAGTCATGGATTATTACAGATATAAAATGTGAAGGGCTAAATTCTTCCCAGATTCACATTCTCTATAATATTTGGCACTAGATGTAAGAACAGCACACAAACAAATCATTAATACCCTCATTATAATAATTATTATATATTTAGCACAAAGACCCCAGGCTGGCTCAAACCCTACATGTTAAATACTGTACAGATGCATGTTCAGGCTGAGGAGTTTATTCAAATGGCTGCTTGCACCAAAGATTTAGATATGTAAGTGACTTTCCTTGTGCATGTTTACAGGATTAAGCCCCACATGTGATTATATTATTGGCAACAACAGGCATTTCTTACTTTCCATGCTGCAGCCTTTGAATAAACCACACAATAACGAACAATTTGATGTTAAAGGGAAAGAATTTGATTCTTGCTGCATCTAAGGCTACTAAGGGCTGCCACAGGGTTGAAAATTTAGTGGTATAAATTGTATGGACACACTCTTCATAAACATATATTACACACAAGGTAATGAAATTGATAAGTTTATATTTTAAAGAGCTGAAATGCATCATACAGTCTCCTGATGGGAAAGACAACCACCTAAGCCCCTGGGATGACCTGTGAAAGCATCAGGGAAGGAGAGCTTGTACCTTGGGACAGATGCTGGGTGGGACTGAGGGACACTGGCAACTTTGGGAAAGGCACAAAGAAATTGCTTTCAGCTTTTACTGATATTGCAGAGCCAATATGGTCTGATGGACTGAATGTCTGACAGCAAGTGTACCTCTATGGTCTGTGGAGACCTCAGGGCTCTGATGCTTGTGGGGGAATCCTTGTCTCCCATATTCAGTCTGAGCTCCTGGTGACTGGGACTGTGCCTACCATAACCTGCTTTTCTTTTTAACTTTTCCATTTCCAATTGTTGAGCGATGAAGCCCAGTGCTTATGGTAATAAACTAAAAAAACAATTACCTTTTTGAGTATTCACAAAGGACACTTGATAACTTGATAAAAAAGTCTGTTTCCTATTATTGTTATTGCTGAACAAAATGAAATGAAAGATGTTGGGGTGATGCCAGGGTGACAAGTGGGAGGGATTCACCTGTCCCCATTTTTCTGGCTGTTTTTTCTTTGCAGTCTCTAACTTCTCATCATCTTCTCTGTCATCATTTCATGAATTTCAAAAAAGTTTCAGGGAAATGAAAATAGAGCAAACTGTAGCTTTTCTACCCCCGTACTTTTTGAAATGGGAGCTCACTTGATGGGCTGCAATGGAAGAAAAATGAAAAATGTAAATGAGGAAAACAAAGAACTGGGCAGGTTATTTTTTTTCCCCTGCAGACAGGGTGAAACACCAAACATCAGACTTTTGTGAAATCCAAAGATATCCATAAATCACCATCTAGGAAACATCCCAAACGCAACTGTAAAAACCACTGCGTGTGAAACACCATGAAAGAAAAGCAAAAAGAAGAAAGCAAAAAGAAAGAAAAGCAACCTGTGCTTCTCCTTGCAGGAGTGTAACAATCCTGTTCTTCCCTTTCCCTGCTGCTGCCTGTTGCTGTGAGAGCAATTGCAAGAGCAGCACTGCTTGAGGCCGGTGGCCTGTGCCAGGGGCAGATGTTCTGGCTCTTTCCCAGATGTTGTGGGAAGGCAGAGGTGCTGGCAGTGCCCAGCCAGCCCTCGTGGCTGCACACACCCTCCCCCAGACACACAACCCGCCCAGGATCCCTGTGTACTCGATATCTCTGCAGAAATGCTGTGAACAGCCACATGGAGATGGCTCCAGTGCACACTCTTGGGCAATTTTAATAAATTTAGTAACAGAAGAAGGAGCTGAATTGAACGTGAGGGCTGACTGCTGCAAACTGCCTGGTTCTGGTTACAAGCTCAAGAAATCGAGTGAAATAACATGCAAAGCATAGCTTATCCTATCTAAGCCAGTGAGCAAGTGAGGCTTAGTGGGTTATTTGATGATATTTGAGTCTCCTTCTATATGAATAACATCTGCAAATATGCTGAGTCTCTTTGGAATTGGTTTTGGTTTAAAAGAATTTGTTATTTAGAGCATTTCAATCACTCACTCCCTTGCCTTGCTGCATTGGCTGGTCACAGTGTCACATCTGGGCCTTCCCATCCCCTGCCTCAAGAATCATTGACCTCATCATAATCAGGTGTTTGTTATGGGAGCCTCCAAAGGCCATGGGAGAGAGCACTGATGCTATAAGCCCACTGCTGAGGGTTGGAAATGAGGATGATGCTAAAGCAGGGAAAAAGACAAAGTTAAATAAAGAAAAGAATCTGATTTCTGAAAGTCCATTGGCTATGTTTAGGTGTCTCAGCAGCAGGCAGCTCAGTGCTAGGCTACTTCACATGTGCATCCTGCCCCGTGTCAGTGCACCCACATTGCTGCTGTGGCAAGGCCAGGGACACTGGCAGTGTTAAGCCCCCAGACATCCCAAAAACTCCTTCCTGAACAGCAATGCCTGGTCTTTCTAGGAAGGAGCTCAGTCTGAACTGTTTGTCTTTTTCACCCCAGTCAAGTCACAGGTGGGTGATGCTAGAAAAATTAGTGGCCACCACACCTTGACTCCATCAGCTCCATCACACCTTACCTCCATCATCTCCATCACACATCTTGAGGGCTTCTGCAACAGCCACCCATAGCAGAGTGACAGGAAGCTTTCTTCTGTCTCAGGATGATAATGGACAAACAAAGGTCATCCTGGGACACAGCAGAGGAACATCAAGTCTAGTGTCTTCTCTCCAAAATAGAACAGCAGTGATGTGGTCAGATGAATGTAAGAACAGGGTAAGCAATCAGTGATGCTACCCCAAAATATTTTCATGCCGTCAGCACTGTGGCTTTATAAGCCCAAATCTGTGCATTGCATTTGACACCTTTTGATGAATTCATTAACCATGAAATTTTCTCATGGTCCTCCAAAACCATGCAGCCTTGACACCCTAGAGGTGCTGTATCAAGAAGATGCACACCTGAACTACAATCCCATAGAGAATCACCTCCTTTAATTCATCCTGAACCCACAATCTTGCAGAGTTTTCTGCTGTTCCTGGTTCTTATCCTGGAAGAAGGAGAGAAGGCCTGATCTCCCTATAATAATCTGACCCTGCAGTGTCCTGCCACCCCACCCTGAGTCACCTCTCACAGAGGCTGCAAGAGCTGTCCCTCGGCCACCAGCCTGAGAATACGTGGCCATGTCCACTAGGCTCTGGACAGAAAGTTTGGAATTGGGAATGATCTAGACACAAGCTCAAAGAGAATCTCCTGACTGGTAGGAACTTAAGCCTCACCCAGGCAGTGTGGCTTAACTCATCAGTGCCCCCAAAGAGTGCAGGTACCAAGTGCCATGCACAAGAGCCAGCAGGGTGGCAGCAGATGGAGCAGACAGTACCCCAGCCTCTGGATATGTTTAGACAGACAGCAGTGTTTTGCAATTTGTCCACCCTTACCTCCTCTTTCTTACCAGACTTTAAGGTAAGGAACCTTAAAAGTAGCTCCAGAAGTGGGCAGGGACTAAAGAAGAAAGTGCCAGAAAAAGCATCTGGGCAGGGAGAGGTGGGAGGGAGGCACATGCCCATACCCACCATCACCAGCCTGCCTGAAAAGAGAACTAATATCATTTGTGTGGGATTTTCCTCCCCCTCCCACAGATCAAAAGGACAGCAGCAATGCAATCTGCTGTTTGTGTAGGAAATGTGTCAGAAGAAGGAAGGAGGGGATACACATGGGAACATCTGCTCTAAGAAGCCACTTGACAATTAACCATTTAGGTCCTGATCCAGGGAGCACCTGCCTGGAGTTCAGCCTCAGTGACACCAGGGCTGTGCATGTTCATGGTACCTAATGCAAAGTCCTGGAGGATTAGGGTGATGAGCAGCTCTCCCTCAGACTGGGCCCACGTTTGCAGAGTGGAGCCCTTGCTGGTGCTGCTGGGCAGGTACATGCAGGCTCACTCTGATGGCCCTGCTGAAGGTGTGGGAAGAGCTGTGGCTGGCCAGAGTTCTGCATCTCCATCGAGGCACACCTGGACAAGTGCAAGGTTTGCAACGTGGCTCCCTGAGTCACTGGTGCCAAGAGCAGGGCACAGGGGAGACGGGACTTTTTATCTCATTTGTCTGTCAGGCTTTAAGCAGCAAACTCCTCCCTTCTACTGCTCTACTTGTTGTTCTCTCCCTCTTTCTGCAACAGCTGGACCTGGCAGCCCACAGAAGAAGTAGAAAATTAAAGGTGGGAGCAGCACATCTGTCTGTGACTATTAGAAGTGCCCTGATCCCTCACAGCCACCCCTTGTGACCTTTGCACAAAAACTTGCCACTGGAATAAAGTATTTGCTGACCTGACCTTGTACCGCCACCACACATAAAGATAAGTACAGTGGAGAAACAGAAAAGTAAAAAAAAAATTAAAAAAAGGAAAAGGTCAAATTCTTTCTTCCTTCTGCATATAAAATTAAAAATCTCACATTGTCCCAGTGCAACAGAGTTGAGCACAAAAGGGAAAAAACAGCCCCATGTTGTTCTAGGCCAGGCGCCAGAACAACTTGTGTGAGTTTGTGCTGGCAGCCGTGAGCTCCGGCCGAGGGTCCGCAGAGCCGGCACCCCCAACCCTTCCTCCAGGCGCTGAGTCACCTTCCTGCCCGCCCCCCGCCACCCCAAGCATCCCAGGCACCGCAGCAGAGGCTGCTTTTTGTTGTTGTTTGTTCACTTGTGTGGTGTGTCCTGTCAGATGTGTCCCATGGATGCCGTTTACTACCCGGGGTGGCATACGAAGGGCTGCTGCCTCTGTGAAAACATCAACCTTAACTCGGGTTTGGACACAGTCCAACAAATCCTTTACCCAGAGAAATAGTTTTACACAAGTATTTAAGTCAACAGGAATCCTTGCATGGGTAAAGGATTGTGGGATTTAGCCTTACCCATCTTATTTTTCCAGTAAATAAAATGTGCTTTTTTGGCTATTTTTATCCTTTCACTGTTCCTTGGTGTTTGTTATTTCCCCAGAGTTCCCTATGATTCCAAACATAATTTACCTTACAATTCCTTTCTTTCTCATCTCTGCTTTACGTAAATTTTACTACTTTTGCCTGCCTTACCTGTATACATGAATCAAATGGGCAATCTGATCTCCTAACAAGGAGGGAGAAATTGTCTGGATTTCAACTTCTCCATCAGAGGTGATCTTCTCAGTATTGACTCCACATCAAATGCAGTGTTGGAAGAGCTGGGGAAATTAAAGTAAATCTCAATAACCAAATTTTAAAAAATTCCTCTTTAACCATATTTTTGTTAGAACTGATCTTAAAAGGACCTCTGCTTTTATTTTCTGTCCCTGCCTTCTTAGGAGTCTGGTCTAAATTCATGTAGTCACAAATCCTCTCCCATAATCATCACTAAGATGCAGCAGAGAGCCTGAGAGTATCCTGATTACAAAGGTGTAGTTTGAACGTTGCTCTGGACTAGAGCTGGAGGCTATCTCTGCTTCACTCAGCTGAAAGTAAGCACTTAGCCTTTTGGACTATGGAATTAAAGGCAGGCATGAGCAGCAGCACATCACACCATGTTCACTACTGGCTACAAAAACCTTGGATCCTACAGTCACCCCAGCCTAGGGGTCCATTCCCCCTAGGCACATCATCAAGTCTGGTTCACGAATGTCAGACAAAAAAAGGGAGATGTAAAAACCACGGGGTTTTGACCCACTGCTACTTCTGCAACTCTCCCAGTCCATTTAATTTTAGTTTTAGTTTGGCCCCTTCTTTGTCTTCTGCAAAGGAGCCTTTCATTGTCGTGCCAGCTTCTACAAAACCCCTTTTTGTCACAAATGGTCACCAGCACCATTTCCAGGGCAGTGTTCCATTCATCCCACTGTGCTGTGAGCAGGGGACATCCAACCAGCGACACCCGCAGGTCCCCGGCAGGTGATCACCATTCCAGGTTGTTCCTTTCACCTATTAACTGTTATGGGCTGGCCTCCAGGTTGAGTGTGGTGCTGAGTGTTTTTTGCTCTTTAGCAAGTGTCACCAGGTTCACCAGGTGAGACAGACACTTTCCAAAAGCATTGGCTGTATATCTTAACCAGCCGGTATTTTTTTTCCCAAGGCTTTGTACATTTTCTGACATTTCTACCATCCCACTTTATTTCCAAGAGCAAACTCCTGAAATCCCTTTCCTCCCTGGGTGCAGGTGGAGCTCAGGCTGGTCGCTGTGTTGCAAGAGGAACTCGGTAATGTGATAGCCTGGATCTCAGACTGCAGCCTGAACTTCCTGAAGCAGTGAAGTCTGTTGCTTTGTTGTGAAGCCATGATGCAGGAGCAAAGTGCTGAATACATGAGTGCAGGCTCTGAAACCAAAACTCTTCCACAGGCAGGGGTCTACCTGCATCTAAATTCAAACTTACTCAGGTTTCAGGGAGTCTGTTCCCCCTCACTGCACCTTCACCTCAGTACTAAGTGCTCATCCTCCCACAGACCCAGTGGGGTGATCAGCCTCAGGTATCCAACTCTGCAGCCACATTCTGAAGCTTAATGTTATTCACATCTTTCAGTGATTCATTAAAGCAGGACTTACACTGAAAGTCTAATTAAGACTGAAGTCCCATATTCATTTCCAGAGCAGTAAAAGGCAAGTTATGTAAACTCACAGCAAGTAATTCTTCTTTTACCAGAAGAGCAACATAAAAGCATAAAATGCATCCATAGGCAAAACAGTAAAAGAGCGGAGCGAAGGTTCTGGCAGACAGAACGCAAGAGAAGGAAGTCTAGAAAGACATTTTTATTTGCATTTCTTACATGACATTCTCTGGACTTCCCCTCCACCTGGAATACATCAGAGGGAAGTGGAGCAACCAGTGTGATGGCCACTGTACAGCCCTGAGACAAAAGCAGCTTATTTTGACTAGAAGAATAGTCTGTCTTACTCTCCTCATGCCCAGCCTCCCATTTCTCTCTCCATTCCTGGAGCTGGACTGCTCTCAGAGGCACAGGTTTGGAATTCAGGCTCCCTAAGGAGTCAAGCAGAGACAGTCCTTTGAGCCCAGCTTCTCTCTGCACAGAGCTCCCCGAGTCACCCCCAAATCCTTCCTATCCAGTGTCACCAAAATCTTCAGCCCAGCTCCTCTGACTATACTGTGAGCAACATCAAGGCAAGGTTGAGGCACAGCAAAGAGCAGGACTTGCCTTTGCTGAAAGAACCAGTACAAAAAGGATACGAGGGGGAGGGAAGAGGCAAACATCCCAGGAGGGTGAGGAACAGGGTTAGAAGATGATACCAGTGTAAGCACTCCAAGTTACAGAGGGTCTTGGAGGTGGGAACAGGCAGCTTGCTTTTGATTCAGTACCTGATAAAAGGATAAAGGAATAGTAGAGGTGATTGCAGCAGCTATGGGGATGTGTTTGGGAGGGCAGGAGTGAGTATCACATTGTAGCAAGGACAGCCTGAACCGTGTAACAGGGAGGTTTTAGTATGGGCAGTGGAGAAAAGCAAGATGTTTGGCATTTCCTTATTTTAACAGGCATCTGGGATGCTTGTTTGTACTCAGGCTAGGTTGATTTGGAAACCCCATGGAAAAGCAAAAGGGAAGACTGATATTATATACCCCACATGTGAGAAAAGACAGAGTCTTCTATGCCCTGAGATCGCTGATCTATCTAATGAGGAACCCAACACTTGTTCCAAGAACACGTTCTGCCAACCCCACAAGTCCCAGGAGAGGAATGGATCCTGCTTAAGAGACCTTTTGCAGATAGTGGGATAAATATGCCAGATCTCTGCCTTACAAAGCTCAGGGCAGTAGTGGTGGTAACATTGATTTGTCCTGGGATGAAGTGTTTTCTGAGGAACTGCTGCAAAAGTTGTATGAGAACATCTTTAGAATGAAAGCCCTTTATTCTAGGTTATATTTTTTGCTTAGCAAGTATTTTCATCCTGAGATTTCCCAGTCCTAATCTAGCAAAACACTTCTGCAGTATTAAGGTCTCTTCTGGGAGTTACCAAAATAAAGTGCATTGTTAACACAGTGCATTATTTGCTTACAAATAGAGCAACACCAATTAAATTCTCTCCTGTAATAAGAAATTAGTAACTCTACACTGGACCCTTATTGAGGATACAGCAGTTTCTGTTTTAAAGACTTTTGTTTGGGTCTGATAAATTTTATGTCTGGTCCCAAAGCAGACACCAATTTTGTCTCTTACTGTCCACTGATATTTATGGTCTTTCACTGTGCTTCTCTATATATCCTGCTACAAACTTCTATACACCTGTTATTTTATAATGTGGGTTCTCAGATTCCTTCCTGGGCATTGATAAATAAATAAAACAAATATTAAAAAGGAAGGAACCTGCTTAATTTTTTTTAATTTTAAAATTAATTTGGCAAAGAAAACCCAAGCAATGTTAAAATACAGTTGCCAGGGTGATGAACAAGAGTGAAAGAGGAAAAAAACTCTAAAAGAAGAGTGTGCCTTGTCAATGCCATGCAAATTTCCTTCACCATTGCAAAGCAAGAAGCATGCTCTCTTTACTGAAAAAGCAATGGCTTTATAAAGGCTGAAAAGGTACCTTCATTTACCATTTCCAGAAAAACAGAACACAGCAGACTGTAGAAAAGCCCAAACAACCAGAAGCTAAGGGTTAGACAAGCTGAGTGAAACTATGGAATATGAATAACTGAGTGAAAGCTGACAGGGGAGCCAAGGTACAGGTGTGGTATTAAATGCCTGGCTGGCTCGGACAGGGATGTTGCAAGCTCTCACTGCAGTTAAATGTGACCTGTGCCAGTGGTACCTCTGCAGAGTCCTTTCTGATTTTAATGCCTGTTCCTAGATTGATGCAGCCTTATTGACAGCCACGTTACGGCAAATAGAACAATATGTAATTTATACATGCAGCTTAGTGCCACCAGCCTCTCCATTTGCTAGGATGATTTGACAATGGCCCTGGCTGCTCCAATACATTCTCACAAATACTGCAGCACACGCAGGGTCTCGTTATCGGGGAGAAATCAGCAGGACAGCCATAAAACAAATACGACTCACATAAGCACACTGCTGAGGAGACTGTCTGCAATATATGCTCTGATTAATGTCTGGAATGGCAGCAGGGCAAGTTAATGCTTTCTGGAGTCTTGGATGACATGCTTGAAAAGATCTTTGGGAAAGTCGTGCCCACTTTTATGACTTGACTGCAAACTGAGCAGTCCCCCAAATGCTGACCTTGGATTTGACTACAGGGTAAGTGCTGGAGGAGATTGCTAATTGGGGAAGTCCCGTGGATGCCAAGGGCAGCTCCTTGTCTTACCACCAGCATCCCTGCATTTTTTGGGGTTAAATTCCTCCCTGTTTCACAGGAGAGAATGAAGCATTTGGTCCTTCTAATGCTCGCTGCTGTCTGCAGGGATAAAACAGCCTTTGAAAAAGTTTGGAAGAACTTCTGCAAATAAACCTCACTATGACCAATGCACTTAAAATAGCTTCAATCCTGCAAGTATTAGACAGTCTCAGGCCCTGACTCTCCCTCTGAAATACAACTGGACTATCACAAAGAAGATGTACCATTAAAAATAAAAAAGAACATAAAAGCACTGAAATCATGTAGAAACAAACACAAAGAGGTTTCTGCCCAATGTGGTGAGAGAGAAAAGATTAAATCACATGAAAAACCTGTTGCTACCGCTTCTGCATCTGGCCAACGAAGAGGGCTAGAGAGGCCCCACTCAGTAAATACCTACTCTTGTTGGATCAAAGGGGTAAGATTGGAAGCGAGTCCTCAGGCTTTATGGACCTGATCCAGTTGGTTTTTCTACTAATTTCTGTGGGCTTTGGCTGGTGTCCAGGCAGCAAAAACAACCAGGAGCAGGGCTAGCCTTGCCTGGCAAGTGGAAGCCCTGCCAGCACCACTGATTTTTACTCTCTCTGCCCTAAAGCTGGGCTTTCTGCTCGACTCTGGAAAGCTCCATAGGCAGCAAAAGGCTCGTTGGAGCCCAGGAGAGCTTTAGCCAGACCCAGGAATGCACCCAGCTGCACAAAGATGCTGAAGATAGTCATTCCCAACAGCTTCCATCAGCCCCCACCCACATTCAGCCATCCTGCTGTTTGGTGGCACGGTGGTTGTGATCTCCTCCGAGCACAGGCACCAGCCACAAAGCTCAGTGTTGGCCAAGCAGCTCTGCCTGGCTCTGCTCCACTGAGGAAGGACTGAAAACAGAGCCTCCTCTGGGCTTGGTGGGAGGGGAGCCCTCAGCCTGAGAAGGGCTCAGGGGCCAGGGAGAGGAAAGCAGATCGTTTGCTCACCCTGTCGTGCTCTCATGAGGGCTGTCAGAAGCGCAGGAGCTCTCAGAATAAAGTTTCTGGGGCAGTTCTTCCTGTTGCCTTGCTTCCAGTAATGACTTTGTGCTTGTTTACATTAGTGAGTTGTACTACCAGTATTTTATACAGCCGTAGCTAAATCAGTACAACACCTGTATTGTACCCAGCGTTGCCTTGGTGTGAAGGTGAGTATAGTGTGTCTGAGCACTGAAAATGCAAGCCAGCAACATGCCAAATGGATACTTAGAGGAAATGGGAATGCTGTTGTATTTTCTGACACTTCTAACCCGATAATGACCACGGACTTACTGTGAAATTGTAATTGGCTTCCTAAAAATAAGACACTGCTAGATTGTAGACAATTACACTGAGCTTACAGCACCCAAATAGGAATTAAGACCTGGGTTCTTTTTGTAATCTTGTCTTTTCCCAATTTATTCATTAAAGGGGAGAGGGTAACATGAATTGTTAGGTACACAAAACTGCCAAGAAGCCTAATTCATACGAGTACAAAATTCTGCCTAACATTTCCAATGTACAAAGACAACAAAACTCCACAAGTTAGCAAATACACAGAGTAACTTCATGGAGACTGCACTTGCATTTTGGGGAAGAAATTGCTCTAGTTTTGGTGGAGCCTGTGCAGGCTGTGACTGCAGGATGACGCTGTCTTAAAACAGACAGAGCTCCCCAGTCCTGTCTGCCATGGTGGACAAACAGAAAAAGCTCTCAGCTTTACTGAATGATGACAGATTTAACCACAGGACCTTTAACTCTTTTGCTGAAGCTGGGCACCTCCACATTCTGAGCTGGAGTTTTCCAATTTGAACCTTACAGCTGACAGTATTACCAAATGCTGCTACTCTGAGAAGGCTTTGTGACAATGCAATCATTAATGCTCAAACCCACCCAAACATCCTGGCATTCACTGCCAATGGAGTTAAACAGTTGAGGTTTGTGGAAGAAAAGTGGTGTTGGTGATGCAGACCCCAGTTCCTGTGACAAAGAGCCTTAACATATCAGAGATCCAAATTAAATTAGATTAAATCCAAATTAAACCTGATGTTTTAAGGTGCTAATGCTACTATTGTAGAACAATGTGGGGGAAAATGGATTAATAAAAAAAAAAAAAGTTGCTATTTTGCAGATATTACAATCTAGGCAAAGAAACCTAGAGGAAGGAAAGGGAAAAGAGTTTCCCTGCTGTACTTGTTGGAGACTAAAGCATAGTCTGGAGACTCCAGCTGGCATCACGCACGGCGTTCGCAGGGGAGCTCTGAAGTGCCCCCGGTGCTCCGTTACCCACCAGCACTCTCACATTCATCCCTCAAAAACGTCAACATCCACCTCGACCCGGAGCCTCAATCCACAGCCCCCTGCCTCCCCTCCGGGCGCTGCTGCAGCCCCGAGGCTCCGGGACAAGCCAGAGCCGCGACATCCCGGGCAGCGGCACCGGGGCTCCGGCAGCCGCAGCTCCCAGCGGGTTTCGGCGGCGCCTGCCGGGTGCGACCGAGCTGGGAACCCCGGCGGGAGCCCCGCGCCCCCTCCTCGCAGGGCGCTCACTTCTGATGCGATTACAGCTAATTAAAATTTAAAATTCAAATCAACTATCGAAAAGGTCATCTTGAGAAATCCGTCGGCATTTGGTATTTATCGGCTGGCGCGCAACTACAGACAAACCCGGCGTGTGTGCGTGTATGTGTGTGAGCGTGTATGTGTGTGCCGGGGGGGCAGCGCCGCGCCCCTCGCCCCAGCCCCGCGGCGGGGCCGGCTCCGCGCATCTCCCGCGGCCGCGCAGCCCCGGCCCCGCGCTCCGCGGCACGTCGGGCTGCAGCGGGCGGGCGGGCGCGCCCTGTCCGCGGCGGCGCAGCGGAGTTGGGAGCGGGACGGCGGCGCTGCCAATGCAGCGGCCAGGAGGGGAGGGCGGCAGCAGCAGCAGCAGCGGCGGCAGCAGCGGGAGGAGGAGGAGGAGGAGGAGGAGGCGGCGAGGGGGAGGGCGCAGCCGGCAGCGCGCACCGGCCGGCGGCGGCGGGGCTGGCCGGGGCGGCGGGGCCATTGTGTGCTCCAGACGGGGACACGGCCGCTCGCCACCGCACCCTCGCCCGCACCCGCGGCTCGCAGCGGCCAAAGTATCGCGAGAGCGGCCGGCGAACAACCTGCTCCGCCACAGCCCCGCGCCGCGCCCGCGGAGCGCCCGCGCCGCCGCCGCGCACATGCGGACGCCGAGCGCCGCCGCCGCCGCCCGCCGGTGAGTAACGCGGGGGGACCCGCGGAGCGGGGCAGCGCGGGGGGAACTCGCCGCCACGCCACACCCCGGCGGGGGAAAGTGCTCCCCGCAAAGTTGGGGAGCGCGGCTGTGGGAGGGGGAGATCCCGGGAGCGGCTCCGCGGTGCTTCCCCTTGGCGGCCCCCCCAGCGCTGCGCGGAGCCGGGCACCGGCGAAGGTCACAGCGGCGGGCTGCGGGGAGCAACTTTGCGGCGGGAGGTGGGGTCCGGGCTGGGGGCTGGTGGTGGCGAGAGTGTCGGAGGGGGGGGGGGCGGGCTCGGGGCAAGTTTGTGGGATTTAATCGCGGGCTATAAATGGGGCTGCTGGAACTTTAAAAGGCAGCAAGCTGTGGTTGGCTGGTAGCGAGATTTGGAGTAACATATGGCATTAAAAGGCGCACAGCTGGAGGTAGCATTTCCATCGCAGTGAAGTCAGAGCAGCTGACTCTCCAGCTTGCGGTGTAATTAGCAAACCGAGCACTCCTCCTTCCCTCCCTCCTCCTCCCTCCCGCCTGCCTCTCTCTCTCTCTCTCTCTCTCCCCCTCCCTCCCTCCCGCCGCGCCTCGGTCGCACTCGCACCGCGCTCCCTCCTGCCCGCCCGGCTCCGCGCCCGCGGCCGGCCCCGCCGCGCCCCGCGCAAGGTAAGCGCCTGGCCGCCGCACGCAGCCGGCTGCAGCCTCTGTCCTGCCCTCCCGCCGGCCTTCCGCCGCTTATTTTCCTCCTTGCCTTTTAATAACTTCAAGGGAAACTTTTTTTTTCCCTCCCTCCCTTTATCCCCCCCCGCCCTTTTCGCGTGCGGGGGCCGGGGCCTCTCGCCCCTCTCCCCGCAGAGCCGCCGCTCCCCCAGCGCCAGCCGCCGCTGTTTTGTTGTGATTCGGTGCATAACGACTGAGGATAAAGTTTAAATGTGCGTGTGTGTGCGTGCGTGACGCGGGGAATATGCTTTATTAAAAGATGCCCCAAGTTAGCGTTGCTGGGAAGACAGCCTGGGAGTTGATGCTTTTTTTTCTTTTCGGGGGTGTGTGTGCGCTTTCCTCTGCATAATTTTATTAAAGTGCTTAGTGGGAGAGACAAAGGTTGGAGGGGCTGCTGCTTTACTAGCTTTTGTTTACTTACAATCAAGTTTTTCCTGTTCGGAGCAGGTGCGAAAGGATGAGAAACATGTTGTGTTGGTGGTTTTTTTTTTTTTCCTCCCCCCCCCTTAATAAAACTATTACAGACAATTAACAGTAAATGTTATCTCCAAGGCTGTTTCTTTGGCTTGGGTTACCAAAAAGCCGATCTGTTTGTTACAGCTGCTAGGAGGCTTTAGTTTACAGTAGCATTCAAGTTTTTCCTGTTTTGAACAGGTTATGAAGGAAGAATGGAGTTTCCAGACCATAGCCGCCAGTTGCTGCAGTGTCTGAGTCAGCAGCGTCACCAGGGCTTCCTGTGTGACTGTACTGTTTTAGTTGGAGAAGCTCAATTCAGAGCTCACAGAGCCGTTCTTGCCTCTTGCAGTATGTACTTCCATCTTTTCTACAGGGACCAGTTAGACAAAAGGGATATTGTGCATCTGAACAGTGACATTGTCACAGCCCCTGCCTTCAGCCTGCTGCTCGAATTCATGTACGAGGGAAAGCTGGAATTCAACAGTCTCCCAGTGGAAGATGTGCTGGCTGCGGCGAGCTACCTTCACATGTATGACATTGTGAAAGTCTGCAAGGGCAAGTTGAAAGATAAAGAATTATGTTCCGAAGAGAAGATTAATGATGAGGCGGCTAGTTTGGAGAAAGCGGAGCATTTTCTAGACGCCGGAGTGCCCCTGGTCCACGAGTTTGACCCAGGAAACAAACAAAAATTCAGCGTTGCAGAATACGAGAGAGCAGCAGGCAAAGAAAAGGTCAGCAGTCACCCCGCCTGGTCCTCTGATCATATAAGTGTCAGCTCTGTGCCGACAGAGGCAGAACCGTGCGCCGCAGCAGCTGGAAAAACAAAGGCTAATGTCAATAGTTCCACAGGACCTTTGTCCCAAAGGTCTGTTAACCATCCCCTGGCTTCGAGTGATGTGGACTGCGCGCTGGATTTGTCTTTCAAGCCCGTGCCGGGGAGAGATTCCTTACACCCCTCCTATGTCTTTGGACAGCTGGCTTCCGACAGCCAGCAGCAGGGTACCGAGCCACTTGTTAAAGATGAACAAGACTTGCTGTCAGATCAGGAGGACAGCGAAGCCAGGAGTCCAGAGAGTCAGCATTTTGGGAATTCAGCCAAAAGCCTAGTGACAGGGTTAGGACACATGTTCGCGGGGAATGGCAGCTCTCATGCCCGAGAGGAGGATATAGATCAAGAGCGAGACGAGAGCGAGGACGACATGGATTCATCGGACATCTCCTCGGGCGTCCTGGTGCCTCCTGGGCATATCTGCATTTGTCCCCTCTGTAGCAAGGTGTTCCCGAGCCCGCACATCCTTCAGCTGCACCTGAGCTCTCACTTCCGTGACAAGGACGGCTCGCGGACCCGCCTGTCCCCCGACGGGTCGGTGCCCACTTGCACCCTCTGCGGAAAGACTTTCTCCTGCATGTACACGCTCAAGAGGCACGAGAGGACTCACTCGGGGGAGAAGCCCTACACCTGCGGCCAGTGCGGGAAGAGCTTCCAGTATTCCCACAACCTCAGCCGGCACGCGGTCGTGCACACCAGGGAGAAACCCCACGGGTGCAAGTGGTGCGAGAGACGCTTCACGCAGTCGGGGGATCTCTACAGACACATCCGCAAATTTCATTGTGGCCTTGTAAAGTCCTTGGTTGTTTGAGATGTGTGACTTCTGTTTTGTTTCGTTTGGGGTTTTTTTGTTTTTCTTGTTTTTTTTTTTAATATTTACACACACCCCCCCCCCAACCCTTTTAAAACAAAACAGGAAAAAAAAGGCAGCATCTGAATTTTAATTTTCTTTTTCTCCTCCCTTTATTTTCTTTTGGTGATAGTCACTTCAGGTATATGATCTTTAAAAGATGCAGCGGTATACACTCCAGAGGCCTTTTAATGCAATCCTTCCCCCTCTCCATCTCCCCCCTTTCCCCTGCTACCCTCCCTACCACGGTCCTTTAGTTCTTCTCTTGTGCACCCATGTTACATTATTAATGTGAAATGATCTTAAGTAATTCTGCAATGATTTAGCATCAGTTTTCACACTGGAAGTACTTGCTTTGTGGTCAGGGTTTTGTTGGTTTGGGTTTTCTTTTCATTTTTTTTTTTGACTTTTTTTTTTTTTTTTGGAAAAAAGAGTATCAGCACATTCTGGAGAAAAATTTGGCTTCCATTAAGTTCCCCAAATGCCCTCTGTGTGTTGCAGAGAAACATCTCAAGAGATGAACTATGATTTAAATACATTTCGGTGTAGAGAAACCTGTCCACACATTGCAGAGTGGGCAGATGTACTTTTATTTTATAGAGCTAGATAAGACATTAAATTGGCCCAAATTTTGAAGGGGTTGAGGATTCCTGGCTGCATCTTTAGTACTGGTCATTTTTTATTCTCTTTATTCCATTAATACTGTTCTGCAGTTGGTCCTAAAATCTAAATGAGAAGTTTTTGCCTTAGGACTTGACTTAAATTTTCCCTTCCCACCCATCCTCCTCACTGGGCTGACCTGCTGAAAAGCTGCTTTGAGCATAGAATGTGGATGGAAAAACACTTTCTGTCTGCAGTGTATTCACTCCCAAAATGTTGAAGGGTGCACGCTAGGACATACAAAAAGATTGTATAATATGTGAATATTTTCATTCCCATATCTACATCCAGAGGCTGATCCCATCACCCTTGGAGGGAACAGCAGCTGCAAAGTGGCCAAATACCCCTCCTGATACCAGGTTCCTGGGGTTTCCTAGTTCAAAGTAACTCATGCCTTGTGCATTAGGAGATGCCCTGCTGTCTTGCCCTAAAAGTTTGCTGCCATGCTAAAACCAGCAGCGTGAAGTTATATTTTATTTTATTTTTATGAAGTTGGCAATTCCCTCTGAGCCAAATTGTGTGCAGTTGCTGGTGTTCCCAAGAGGCAGCATGAAGATGAACCACTGGAAGGAAAGCGTGGCCTGACTTCTTCCCCAGGTCCCACCTTTTCAGGGGAAGTTGTTGGGGGTAATTTTTTTTGTTTGTTTGTTTGTTTGTAAACTGAGGCTGCCTGTAACTATAGCCAGTTTTACTCCAGATTGATTCAGTTTCTTGCCTATTAGATCATCATTTGGTCTGTGCATGTTGGTGGATATCACTTTGTTCCCTTCCAGTCAAATTACCCATTCAAGGTACATGTACATGGGACTGAAATATAATAATAATAATAATATCTGAGGGGTGTGAATGTCCTTCTGCTGCATTAGCATTGCTTCACCAGCTTTCTTGACACTCCTGGAGTTGTTTGGTGAAACTTAAAGTGTGTGTTTTGAAATGAATTTGAAGCACTGATTTAGATTATTTTTTAAAGTTGTGCTTAAAATACTGTATTGCATCTTATGAAGAAAAAAACCTTCCCAATGCCTTTCCCCCTCTGGTCCAAAAACTGAGCACTACCTACATAAATAATATGGGATTGAATTTTTTTTTTTCATATAAGTACTTCCTCTTTAAGGAAAATCAGGATATACTTGTTACAGCTTCTTATTATTCATCTCTTAAACTATGAATGTACATGTAATGTGAAATTTTGCTTTTATTTATAGTTTTGGGGTTTGTTTTCAGTTTAATTTCTCAACTGTAAAATATTTTTGCTGAACCTGTTACATATGAAAGTTGTGGGAGAGTACTGTATCTTGAACATAAGTGGCTTTGGTACTGTGGTCTTATTCTACTTAATCAGTTTTTTTCTTTTTTTTTTTTTTCTTTTTTTATTTTTGCTGTGATTGGAAATAGCACTGAACAAAATCTAGTTAAATTAAGTTATTTTTCTTTCTACTAAAATTAAGTTATTTTTTTCTCCTGAAGATACTTGATATAGTATTTATTAGATTTTTTGTTTTGTTTTTGAAGTGGAATTATTACTGTTAATCTATTTCAAAACTAGTTAATTTACACTTTAAATTTTATAACAATGGGTTTTGCATGTTGAGCAACATGTAAAGAGTTTAATGTAGAGTCAGCATTACTGAAGCTGGTAATCTTAATTTTGCATTCTTGTGACACTTTTGTTTGCATTTCAGTCTTCAATTACTGTTTGTTGTTTTTTTTTTTTTTGTTAGAAGATCATAAAATAGGATGTGCCATAAGAACATCATTAGTGTATGGAGCAGGGAAAAGTTGAAACAAGTTTTTGTCTGATCTTAGTATAGAAATAATTCATTAAACTGATGCTATGAGCATGCTCTGTGCTGCAGTGAATATGGGGCAAAAGTTGGTTTTGTTTTGTTTTTTTTTTTAATAAGAAAAAAAAAGGACTTTCTCATCCTTGACTACATCATGAACACACTGTTCTCATAGTCTGGTATTTGTGTTCCCACTCCTCTTAGCTTGAATTTCTAAAGTAAAGAAATGTTTGCACTTATTTTTGTTCTTAAGGTGACTTTTTTTGGCTATTTCTTTGTGTGTCTCTTATTTTTAAGTTGCAATAGCTCGGAGCATGTTTTCAAAATGGTTCATGGCTCTACGGAGAAGTACTGAAACATGGCACACTTAAGGCTTGTCTCTTCATAAACTATTTCTCTATGGGGCAGTTGCTGTCTCCATAGGGAACAGTCCTGCTCTGCATTTTAAACACTGGATTTGTCTTCTACTACAAACAAATACTGTGAAGTTAATGTAAAAAAAAAAATCATTGATATTTTTAATTGTTTTTAATCTTGGTGCAGTTCAGATTAAATATGTATATTTAAAGACACTAATTTTTGTGGGAGAGTTTTATAGTATACAGTATGTAGAAAAGCTATTGGAATGGAATATATTTTATAAAAATGTTCTATCACTGTTTTATAGTGAACTATTTTTCCTTCAGTGTTAGTGTAATACTGTTAGTCTAGATACGACAATCGCAGGAAGAGTGATTCAGGCTACTGTTAGCGCTTAGTTTTGCGTGGAGTTCTGTTTGCAACTGTATTGGTATGTGCTGTACAATGTGACAATCGTGCCTAGGATTGTTGTCTTTATAAATTTACACGAAATAAAACGTGCTAGAATTGTAAGCTTTGAGCTTCCTCCCCCCTTTAGCAGAAGGGGCGTGGTGTTTGCCTTTTTTATGATGTATTAATAATGATTACTTTAATTGCAAGTACTTTATAATTTGCCACTTTAAAAAAATTTATTATAATATACTCTAATAATGTCTTTCTTTTTCAGGGCCATCTGGAATTTTAGGCGTGTAAGGAGCTGCCGTGTCTCAGTCAGAGCCTGACTGAACATTTCCTTAGTGACTGGGCTAACCCAGCACCACTTCTGCATTTTGACCAGGGTTTTTGGGGCTCTTTTGGGGCTCAGTGTTCCCTGCTGGATGCCCTGGGGGAGCTGTGGGCCAGCCCTGTCCCCAGTGATGCTGGTGGTGGCCAGGTGACAAACCTGTGAGTACGGGGGTGACATGGTGTGTGAGGACAGCCTGGCACACTCAGGCAGACCCAGCACAGTGCTGGCTGACTGGCATGAGGGTGTTCTAAGTGCAGAATCTCTCCCAGCCTCAGGGAGCTGAGCTCTATTCCACTCCTAACACCTGCCTCAATCCTTGGGCTGAGTTTAGCAGGAGCTGGGACTGGGAGGGAGAGGGCACGAGCTGTCCGTGCTGGCTGCTGCTCAGGGGAGGTTTGCACCTGCACCATGAGCTCTGTGTCTTGTGTTTCTTAATTATTTGGAAGCAAAAGATCCTGGCAGAGTGGGACTGCCTCAGAGTGGTGCTGGTTAAAGGATGAGCAGGTTATAGTTAGTGCTGGTGTGGAGGCACAGCCATTGCTCCCCTCCTGCTACCACAGAGCGGGTTCTTCGCAGTCGTCTCAAAATAGGTGGGTATTTCTTGCCTTCAAGCATGTGTCCTTCCTTAGATCCTGTGCCTGCATCCCCATCTGTGGGGAGGGCTGAAAGCTGCTGAAGATGCGTGGTGATCTGCTGCAATGTGGTGAAGTGTTAAAAACTATAAATATATAATTTTTTTTAGTTTTTTTTTTTTAATTTCTACTGCTGAGAGTTAGGTGTCCCTGCAGCTGCTTATTTGTGGCACTCTGTTTCCAGTCTTTTTTGCTGTTGTGGATTCAAAGGTGTTTTATATTGCCCTTGCCCTCCCCCAAAACTAAATAAATTTCCCCAAATCTGAGTGTGGTTCTGGAGAAGGAGGAGGCAAAAGGCTTTTCTTTGAGAGGGAGGGTGCTCAGAAAGAAGCAAGCTTGGAGCTAAACCTGGGAGGTGGATGGCTTGCAAACAGGCTATAAATAACTGTGAGTAGATTGAGGAGAGCAGCCCACATCTCCTCTGGCATGGGCATGCTGTGCCCATTTTCTTTGTTGATAGCAATTGCTAATGTGAATTCTGGCACTCCAAATCCCGATGCCTGTTGTTCTGATAACATAATTAAATCTTAGGAATGTGAAATATAAAAAGCTTTGAGAAGAAACCAGGCCACTAAGTGGAAACCGGGAAGGGGGGTGTGCAGGCTGTGGATGTACCAAATAAGCAATGGGGTTGCTCTGGGCAGGATTTCCTGCCTGCCAGCTCTTGGCCGTGTTGGGAATGATCCTGAAACCTACAGGAAAGGGGGTGACCCCCAGGCACATCTGCTGTCCTAATCCCATGCTGCAAGGGCTGTCATCTTCCAGGATTACAGCACGTGATGGGCTCCTTAGGTTGGCAGGGGTCAGCTGCGCCCCTGCCAGCAGCTTGGGTTCGTGCTGCCCTTGCAAAGCCTGATTCTCCTTGGGATGAGTGTTGGGAAATGGTTTTGTTTATTTTTAGCTTTTGTTTTGAAGTCTTAAGTGCCTTCTGGAAGTGGTCTGGTAGGCACAGAGGTGGCTGTGGCTATCTGGGTGCATCTGGCCATGTGTCACGAAATGCTGCTGTGCAGCTGAAGACCACAGAGAAGTGGCTTTTTCCTGGCTTAGGTGGTGGGGTCTGGGTTTGGACCAAGTGCCTCCAAAGCACGAGGAGAGCTCATGCTGATCCATAAGAGTGTCCCTGGCGCTGTTGGATTCCCCATTGTGGGGAAGCACTGAGGATGGATCTTATTTATTGCTTAAATTGATTAAATTCTTGCATGAATTTAATGAGGGGGGTCCCCCACGAGAAGTAGTTGGGGTAGAGGGATCTTTCTTATTGCCCAACTGGTTGGCAGTGCTGTCACCTTCCAGTTTCTGCTGTGCTCGAGGTCAGCTCGTGCCACCCTGAGCCTGGCTCGCCCACGAGCGTCTTTCTGCGCCGTTGTGCTGAGCAAGGTGAACTGCAGAACATGAACAGCAGCTGTTTTCTGAGGGAATCAATGGCAGGTGTGACCCAGCAAAAACAGCCTATGTAGGACAAAGCTGGGCTCTAGTGAAATGGAGTTGGTGTGTGAAAACGCCTTGTCCTGGGAGGAGGAGGAGGAATCGTGAGCAGAGCTGTGACCAACTGCCTGGAGAGCAATGTTATCTCAAGTGCCTTGGTGTGATGTGCCAGGGAGACCAGCTGGGAGTGCTGCAGGTTGTGCAGCCATGTCTCCTGACAATCAGACCAAGGGATCCCAAGGTCTGCCTTTTCAGAGGTGGGATGCCAAGTGCTTTCCAAGCAGGCACCCTCCGTGTATGTGCTGTAGCACTCTGTTCTTCCTGACATGCTCTTTTCATCCCAATTAAAAAAAAAAAAAAAATTGTTGTTTAACAGGAGGAGAGTGAGCAAACACATTGGTTATTGTTACCTTTTTCCTGTTTGTTGTTCTCTTCTGTACAGCTGCTCGCTTCTGTGCACAGCTGGCTCCCTTGCCCTGCCCTTTCAAAATGATCTGTTGCAGAAAACTGAAGTATTTGCCAACCTGGCTCTAGAAAACCCTTCAAACAACAAAAACCCAACAACATCTCCTAAATCCTTCTTAATGTTCTTTGGCCTCCAACACATCAGTCTCCTCTGTACGCTGCCCCAGCTAGAGGAGCTTGTTTCAGGCATGGATGAAGGCTGATGCTCCCACCAGCAAAGCAACCTGGGCCAGGCAGTGCTGCCAGCATTTCCCAGTGGCAAAGAGTGGGCTCTGGCATCCCAGTGGGTTTTGAAGGCTTTTCCCAATAGGAGTTTTTTAAACAATGTATGTTGTAGATGTCAGGATAGAATTTCTAGGAAATTGATGTCCTCAGTCTTCATAACAC
The DNA here is from genome assembly GCA_024362935.1 of Setophaga petechia. Lineage (NCBI taxonomy): Eukaryota > Metazoa > Chordata > Aves > Passeriformes > Parulidae > Setophaga > Setophaga petechia. Next base: position 5,425,728 of record JANCRA010000003.1, on the reverse strand, counting down.
AGGAATTTGGGAAAACAAAAGTTCAAATGCCAACCTTACCCACAGGTTACTTCTCCCTGGGGATAGCTCAGCCCACACACACTAGGTACTCTCTGTTCCCCAACCTTCTTTATCTCTCCCTCTCTTCTGTGCTATCCAGGTGGTGTTACGAGCCATCTGCTGCAGTGATTCAGCAGAATCCATTTAGCGCTTTCCCAGCGAGGCCGGCATCTGCCAGGCACGGGGGAGGCCGTGGGGAAGCCCGGCACATCTGCCGCGGTGTCTGCGAGGAGCGGGGCCGGGGTCAGCCCCAGCCCCCGCGGGCGCTGCCGGAGCTCTGCGGCCTCGCCCCGCTCCTCCGGGCTCGTCTGGCTCGGCCCCCGTGGTTAATTATCAAATGGCTGGTTTGGCTTCGGGAGGGAAGAACTTCCCTTGCACTTTGTGATGTGCTGCGGTGTCTGGCTGGCGCTTGGCAGGCGCTGGGCTTCCTGGCTGGCGCAGGATGGGAGGGAGACGGTGCCATTTTCGTTCCCAAGGTCGTGCTGAGGGTGCCTGGGCTGAAAAGCACCGGAGTATAAAGCTCTCCAAGGTGGGGGCAATAATTCCCCTGTGAGGCCACAAGACAGCTCCAGTCCAGCAGGATTTTGCAGAACAAATGATGTGCAGAAAGCATGATGCCAGTTCTGCCTTGGGTATCACAAATTCCTTGGGGTAAGAATTTGCCTTGGGGTAATTTGCATTGCCTTTTGACTTCTCTTTGAGTGTGAGAATAACTCGAATTTTACCCTGGGATGGGGGGAAGATGATCTTTCAGATAACACGAAGAATTTCATTAGCAGTGCTGACTTTCCAACCTATTGGTAAGAGTCAAGAAATGCTTGGCAGGGACTGCCAGCAAATACTGAGTCAGTATAAAAAGTAACTACCTGGCAACGTGTTTTCAGTGCCTGTGTGGATTTGAGCCTCTGGCAGGAAACATAATAGATCTTGTGTTCAAAAATCCATCACATCTGTGCAATAGGTTGTGGCAATGAGCACTGAAAGGGGACCAGGAACATTAAATTTCTCATGTACTGGAAGATGTTTTTAGCTCATGGAGGACCAGTGACATTTGGAGAAGCAGAAGCTGCTCTCTTTCTCACTCTGTAAATTAAATAAAATATCTTCATTTTAGTAGACTAGGAGTAGTCACACTGACTGGGGTTTCAACCCTTCTGATGTCTAATCAGCTGTCAGAAGAAGCTGCTTTCCTTTTAATCATTTCCTCAGAGAAGTTTTTATATATCTAACAGTTTTGTTTCTGAAAATGTTTGTAAGCAAAACCTTTCTTCTATCGCTGTCAAAGGATATGCACAAAATCCTTGGCACAAGAGGGGAAAAGACCTTGTGTGGGATCTGGTCTGCCCTGCTCCTGGTGAGGGGCAACTTGCCATTAGTTTTACCTGAGGACTACATGTCCAACCTGCTAGTAGGAACCTCCTTGGGCAGTCTGTCATGATGCTCAGCCCTCCCCTAGCTTAGAAAGCCTTTTTTCTCACCCTAATATCTACTGCAGGTCATATGCTCTGATGTTTTACCTTTCTAGGTGGATAAAGAGGCAAGGCTCTACTGTCAGTGTGATGCCTGAGATGTAAAAATGGTCTGTGTGGGGGTCTGACCCAGTTTATAAACTAGACCTGGATGCAGTCTTGGGCAAAGCAGCTGAACAGCAGAACGAGCTTATTCTGAAGCCCCCTGGGTGTTTTATTTCACAGCCAGGAAGAGCAGGAGGCCCCAGGGCATAAGCTGCTGTCTGTAGGTGGCCAGCATGAGAAACAGGCTGTTGGGTTAGTGCCTGCACAAGTGCCTTCAATAAAACATGCAAGATTAAGGCTGCATTTGTTCTTCAGGACACTCTCAGGGACTGACCCCTGCTTGGCCAGCAGCAGGCTGAGTTCTTCTGGGCCTTGTCTTAGGCTTTTGCTTAAGGTGGAATTTTGATCTCTTTTTAATGAACACAATTTAAATTTTTAGAGGTGTGAGGGGAAACCCCAAGCGAGATTGCCTTCCCTTTCTTGCAGCCTTCAAACTGATCATCTGGTTCTGACTTCAGAAATAACCTCATTAGCCTCTTACTAATGAAAGTAATTTCTCTTGCATTAATTCAAAACGAGGAGCATGTTAGGAAAAGGGGGACGGGGACCAGGTTACACCAGGGGTTATTAACCTTGTGAGACCTTTTGGGCTGGGGCTGCACCAGTGTGGGACTGTGTAGCCTGTGGTGGTGTTGGCAAGGGAATGAGGCAGTGAACGTGAGATCCTTCCTGCCTTTGGCCTGGTAAGATCTGAATGCTTCAGCTGGCAAGAGTGTGGTGGAGAAACCCATTGCTGGATGGAAATCTGGGGCTGGGGGGGAGTGCAGAGAAACACCTGGTCCATGAGACCTGGTGCTGCAGGTGCCCATATCTCTGCTCTGCCTCGAGCTGGTGGAAGGGTGAAGCAGATTAATCAGTCCTGCTCAGTCATCCCCTGGTCTGGGCAGCACTTTGTCTCCTGGTGCTTCTCCTACACCTGGCAGAAAAACTTTAAGCTCCATGCCTCTCTGGAAGTGTGAGAATTTTCCTTAAGCTCAAGTTTACCCAGGGGATGGAGTTTTGCTTTAGGTCTGGAGCAGGTCTGAGGGAGGTCTGTTGAGCCACTCAGCTGAAATCCAATCCCAGTTTCAGTGCCATTAAAATGGAGCACTGAATTCCCTTCAGCTCCATGTATCCAGAGGTGGTACAGCCTCAAGCACTTGATATGGTCTTGTCTGGACCTTTTTGAAGCTGGGGAAGGAAAGGAGATGAAGCCACTGATGCCATTCAGTGCAATAAGCCTGGGTTAGCAGCCCTTGCCCAGTAGGGATCCCCTCCTCAAGGGCAAGACTTGTCCAAAGAGAGAGAGAGAGAAGAGAGCCAGGCTCTGCATCCACTGGATGAGGACAATTTTGGGCAGGTCACAGGCTGAGATTGCAGACTTGAACACAAAAGGTGTGATCATTTTCAGAGCAAAGAACAGGGCTCTGACCCTAAAATCATGGTGATAGTGCTGCTGCTTCTTGTTGCTGGTGTAACAGGACTGAGGGACTCTGGCTCCCAGCAGCCCCAAATTCCAGCAGGGCAGAGAAGCTGCAATACTTCCAAAGGCTGAATTTAACTTCTCACCATCAGCAGAATCAGAAACACTTCTTTTCCCTGATATTAGGCTAAAAAGTCACCCGTGACTCTCAACAAAAAAAGCCACCTGTTTTATTTGGCTCAGTTTTTTTTAGCCTTGCTGCTTGTAAAACCAGAATTTAAAAGATCAGACAACACTTTGTTCTACAATATTTTCAAACATCAAAAGATGACAAAACTTACTGAGCACTGCTCTGAAGTTAGGTATGAGCACAGTGGTGTTCACTGTGCCTCCAGTAGCATTCTGGCAAGTTCTTGCAATGCTTTGTGTTCACCTTCAAATCAGAAATTCTGGATTTTTGTTTCGCTTATTTCAAACCCAACAAAAAAATGTTGCTTTTGGAATATGGACACTTAGGAGATTTATCTTGGAAATTATTTTCCAAAGCATGCCTTTTTGAAAATTTTCCAAAGCATGCCTTTTTGAGTGTGTTTTTCTCTGTTTACTGGGTCTTCAGGGTATGCAATGTGGCTGTGCACAGCTGATGGAGCACAGGGGAGTGTGGGGAGGTATCAGGAATGTAACTACGAAACCCGAATTTGTCCCCCAGGATGATTTCATGCACAGTCATGATATCTGGATCTCTTAATTCTCCTCTCAAGTTGACATATCTAACAGCCTTTTTGCTAAAATGTCAGAGCTGGGAGTTTCCCTGGGAGACCCTGTCTCCACATCATGACCTGGCACAAACTCCCTTAGCTTTTACAACAGTGTGGTGTTAAAGGGTTCTGTGGAAGGAAAATAGATGTAGTGAGAGCTCTTATTGCATGGCTGGCTTCTGGCACTGCAGCAAAATCTGACTGATTCAGTGGGTTTCAAAAAAATGGGTTGAAGTCTGATTTTCTTTTTTTAATTTAATTTTTTTCTCCTTTTAAATCTGCTAAGGAAAGTATTAGATTGGCAGCCTTTCAGTTAGAACTCTGCAGGTTTGCCATCCCCGCAGGCTCACGTGTGAGGTATCAAATGGCAGAAATAGAAAGTGCCTGGGCTGCTGGCTGCGTCCTGCGGGGCTCAGCCCCGGCTGGGGGCAAACTCCGGCTCAGTGCTGCAGAATTTTGCCCATCGGAGGCTGCTGAGCGGGCTCGGGTGCTGCTCAAGGTCCGAGCGGAGCCGGTACCTGCGAGCCTCTCCCTCTTCCCCGTGTACTTTGAAACCCCGAGGGAGGGAGAGCGGGATGAGTAAGGCGCTGGCAGCAGATGTTGCACAGTAGCAGCGAAACAAATATTTTGTGTTTGTGCTACTTCCATTCGAGGGTAATGCTAACACCGACGTGTCTGTGTTAACTTGCCCTTTTCTCGGCAGAATCTCTCTCAGCAGACCATCGGGATTGGTTGCTAATAAAAGTCTGCTTGGAGCAGAGTGAGTGCTGGCTCCCTGAATATGTGCCTTTGGTTCCTAATTCTGCAAAGTGTGCTGCTTATTCCCTTGCTATGTGTCATTTCTTCCCCTGCCTGACCTGTTTGCTCTCCCCCTGCTGCCAGTGGCAGTTTGCTTTGCATAAGGAGGAAAAGCACTACCCAGAAGGACTCCAATTTTTTTTCCCCCCCAGCTTTTATTTATTTATTTTCCCCAATGGAGTTTCTGAGTAAGAAGCAGATACCCTGGTGGGTTTTGTTTTTCTTCTTTTTATTTTTTTTTTCCCTGAAGAGACCTGCCTATTCCTCTCGAGGCTTTTTCATGTAGAAATGATGGGCTTGGGGTGCACAGCTGCCCCACCATCCCCTTGTTCTCAGCTCAGAAGGCTGGGAAGTGCCTGGCTCCCCAGCCCTGGAGGATATTATCCCTGTGGCAGCATCTGGCTCTTGGCAGACTCTGTGGGCAGCCACACTGGCAGGGTTTGGAGTTCCCTTTTAGTTTTGTCGTGTGGTAATCTGTCAGTTGGCTCTTCTGGCTCCCTTGTGTGCCTTTTCTTTTTGACAAACCTCTTAATTCAGAGTTGGTCAATGAGAGTTCTGAGAATGCTCCCTGGAATCTCTATCCAAAAGGCATTTCTTTTACTTTGCTGCAAAGAGGGTCTTCTGGCAAATCTTTGTTTTATTATAACAATAGGGAGAGGGGAAAAAAGCTGATCAAGTTCCTGGTAGCTCGTGGAATCTGTTAGTGTCAGTGGACAGGGTAATTTGCTCAGCTGACTGATTATTTACAGTAACCCTAAAAGTGTTGACTCCCTCCCCAGGAAGGAAGCACGATGGCTTTAAACAGAAAGAAAAGCCTCTGAACAAACTAAGAGTAAGAGACAAAATGCCAGTTCTGCTGCTGCTCTTGAAAATGAGTGGTTTTGGGGACAGACCTCAGCTGAAGTAAATCCCACCTGTCCCTTGGATGGTGTCACTGTGCAGTTTGAAAACCGTCCCCCAAGGATATTACTATTATTTTCTCCATGTATGAATAAGCCACTTACAGGGCATAGCTGCTATATTACAATTTGCTCAGAGGTGCTGGCATCTGGAGGGATTACATTCCACTGGCCCTTGGGATGGAAAGAATGAGTTCAAGAACAAAGAATGAAACTCTCACTTCTGCACTCAGAAACCCAATATTCACCGGAGGGCAGGGGCCAGCCAGCAACCAGCCCTCGACATCGCCGCTGCTTGGTGCAACCTTCCCCTTCCCTGCCAAAAACTGGGCTGCACCCAAGTATTAAGCTTAAATTTAAGCTTAGTACTATTCAGGCTGAACTTGGTGGCGTGGTGGGGAGAGGAGGAATTAAAAAAAAGCCTCCTCTGTATGCTGAACTTTGCAGCAGTGCAGCGTGTAGGATTAGCAGCTCCGCGCTGCCGCGTCTATTTGCAGGACTGGCACGGTTGGCGCCGTGGAATTGGCAGGCGCAGCCCCGGCACCTTGCTCTGCACAGACACCTGGGGGGGTGGGAGGAGGAGGAGGATGGCGAGCGCCTGGCTGCCCGCCAGCCCAGCCCAGCCCAAGGCACGCTGCAGCACAGGAGCTGCACAGGAACGGAGATCGCCCACTCCACAGTCTGTGCCATCGGCTGTCTGGCAGGATTGATGGTTGTCACTACCGAACGCTGCTGAGCCAGAGCCAAAATCAAATGAGTGGATGTCCTTGTGAGCCTGCTTGGGGGAGAGAGGGAAAAAAAAAAGGCAAGTTAAACTAAGAACTTCTTTTCAGTTTAGAAAATGAGCTGAAGAGGGTTGTTCCGCTTTGTGATAGCTTAGCTGAGAAGAAGGGTTGGGAAGCGTTCCTGCTGCATGCAGAATTGGAAGGCCACAGGGTTTTGTCTTCCTTGTTAGTGATTTGTAGCAGAAGAGACTCTGTCAGGAAGGAGGGAACATCTCATGTTAAACTGTCCATAGGGCAGAGAGGAATGTTTAACCACGGCCAGCCCTGATCTTGACAGGTGTGGTGTAACATTGATGGTGGCAACAGGGGATGGGCTGATGTCTTTAATGGTTTTCCCTCTTCCCACATGGACAACCAGCTCTGGGCATGATCATAGCCATGGCTGGTGCATAATGATAGTGAAGCAACTGGTTATAACCTCCTTGGGAAATCATAGAATAGTTTGTGTTGGAAGGCAACTTTAAAGATCATTCAGTCCAACCCTCCAGCAATGAGCAAGGACATCATCATAGACTGAGAGAATGGTTGGGGTTGGAAGGGACCTTAAAGATCATTGAGTTCCAACCCCACTGCCATGAGCAGGGGCACCTTCTGCCAGACCAGATTATTCAGAACTCATCTAACCTGCCCTTGAACACTCCCAGGGATGGGGCAGCCACAGCCTCAACTTCTCTGGGCAGCCTGTGCCAGTGCCTCACTGCCCTCACAGTAAAGAATTTATTCTCAATATCTAATCTAAACTTGTCCTGTGTCAGCTTAAAACCACACCTCCTGTTTTTCCTATTGCTATGTGCCCTTTTATCTGATCTTCAACTAGGTAAGACTGATCAGAGCCCCATGCCAAATGACCTTTGATGTTTCCCAGACAAAAAGAGGGGACTTGGTTTCCTGAATCTGACTGGGAGGTGTTACCAAAGAATTTTACACAATCACAGTAGAAACACAGTGTTAGAGCCTGGTTTGTCTGTAATGGCTGAATTGGGCCAGATTTACACCAGCAAGCAGAGATGAGGCCCTGCCCCTGGCACGGGTCAGCTCACCTTTCAGTCTCCAAATTGTTCACAAAATGGACAAGAATTATCTGAACCAACATATCCTGAGGGAATAGAACAACTTGGAAAATGGAAGGCATTAATCTGTGCTCCTTCATCTCTTGAGAGAGGGACAAAAGGAAGGAAAGCAAGCCAGAAAGGAAAGAGGTGTGCTTCCTTTTCTCCTCTGTGTTGGGGGAAAAAAAGCTTGCTCGTCTGCCTGCCTCCGCATTCCTTCCCTCAGGTCCTTAGTGTGGTAAGATACAGAAAATAAAGTGTTTTTCTTGACCATGTGTATCAAGTCCCTCTCCTGGTATGGAGGTGCTGTGGTGCTGCTGCTCACTGGGCTGAGGAGTGCTGGCTCTGGTCCTGCCTCTCCCGTTGTTCCTACTGATACTGGTAATTTATTTCTTGGGGGTAGATCTGAACTATCCAAATTAAATCCATGGGCCTTGCTAGAAAAATGGTGCCACACATTCTTGAATTACATCAACAGATGTGATGCCAAAGGTATCTTTGAGCCTGCCTGAGCTGAGGAAAAGCCTCCTGCCTGGTGATGTGACCTCTCTAGGATGCATCCTTTTGTTTTTTCCTGGTGTGACTTGAAGGGACTGATTCTGGCAGGGAGGCACTGCTGAGGGGACATCCCTGTGCCTGAGATGGGAGCAGGTGGGGGACAGGGCACACTTTGTTTGTGGCATTAGCAGTGCCCACATTGCTCATTCCTAGAGGGATCCAAGCTGTAGAGCTAAAATCCATGGTAAACACTGGCTTGGCACATGGCAAGGCTGTGGCTACAGTGAGGTAAGGACCATGGCCCCTGCCCTGCAGCCCAGCACTTCTTTGAGTCTGCATCCCCTGAGAGATGATCCCTCCTTGCTGTCCAGGCACTGAGGTGAACCTCTTCTTTTCCTCTGAGCTCCTGCCCTGATGGCCAGGAAACTCCACTCTCCCCATGGGCTATAAATATTTAAAGGAGGAAGCACAGGAGCCTGGCCACGCCAGGCCATCACTTCCATGACTTACAAACCTAAACTACTCCTATAAGCTGAATTCTTGCTTTGGAGGGTACCTAAACCACATGTTCAAACACTTTTCTCCCCTCCCTGAGCAGGCACTCCCTCTCTCTGTTGGCCTCAGGAAGGATGCTCACCCCAAGACACCTCATTCCTGACTCTGGTCCAGCCTGGCTTTGCAAACCCACAGACACGTTCAGCATGAGGGATCCCTCCATCACTTCTCTGCTTCAGAGAAAACCATGTCCAAGTGCTGTGTCTATCCCTAGGCAGGCCTGTGGAGGATAAACTGGCTGCCTGTGTGTGTCTGGTCAAAGGTGTTTTGGTTCCTTCTCCCTCCTTTTCCCTGTTAGTCCAATGGTATCTTTATATTAAGCAGCACAAGAGAAGAATAAAGATTTAAGCTCATTTAACCTTGAACACAACCATTAGCTAAGCAATTAAAATTAAAGGGTGAGTTAATGGGCAGTGTCAAACATTCGGAGAAACATCTGTTGTAATAGAAGTCTGCCTTTTAGTTGATGAATTATTGATCCTCTGTTTGTCAGCACCTAAGCCCAGGCAGAGCAGGAGCACTGGCACTGCCAGAGCATCTCCAGTGCCCCCTCCCAGCCACAGGCTCCAGGAGAGCAGGAGGACCCAGCCACCACCACCTGGAGGTGCATTAGGAAACCACCTGCACTGCACCCCCTGGCTCAGGTGGTCCCTGCTGGGTCTCTGCTTAGCTGGGACCAGATGTGTTACTCTAGGTCTGGAGGGATCTATGGTCTGTTTTTAAGTCTTTATTAATGCATGTGTGGCTGGATGCAGTGTCTGGACACCCATAGACAGGGAAGAAGATGATTCAAACTGCTCTGAATTGAATCACTGAGTTAAATCTACTTGCTTTTTGGCAAGCAGTGGATGTGAGGGAACATCTTCGCTAATGCATTGAGGGCAGTACTGTAAATATCCAGAGTTTGAGGGGTAAAGAGCACAAAGGGTTTGTCTCTTGGCTGTGGTAGGGCCAGTATTGCTGGAGTCACTTCTGCAGCATTGCCATCTCTCCCTAGAGAGATCCCTCTGTCCCTAGAACAGAGAACAGCAAAAGATATTTGGGTGAGATCTTGTGTCCTGTGAGATGGAGGAGAGCTCTGCTATTGCTAGCAGCAGGGTGCCCTTGGTGCCTGGTCCTGCACACCCAGCTGGAAAGCACTTCCCAGCCCAGCCATGTGGGGCTGGAGAGCTTTAGCAGGGTGGGTGATGGATGGAGCAGGGTCTGGTTCCTGCTGAGCTCCTCGTGGCTGCGGCTGGGAGAGGCGCCAGAGCGACCCAGAAACCGAATCGAGGATATGAAACATTTGCAGCGTGGGATGTGGGAGAGGAAACCTGGGTCACAGAGGATTCTTGACGTGTTGTTTTCCATATTACCTCTCAATCCCTTAAAAAAAAAATCAAACTCAGCCTGTTGTGCAATTTTCCATCATTTGAGCATGCAAAACCGTGCAACAAACTGGACTAAATCAAAGCCACTGTCCCAGTCCAGCACAGAAGGGACAGAGGGTCGTTAGCAAGCCCAGGTGAGCCCCTCCACCCCCATAAGGGGGATGCCATGAGCACAGACCCCTTTATAGAAGGCAGTTGGGAAAAGGCAGTGGGAAGACAACAAAAAAAGCAGAAGGAAATTATTTTGAAGGTACCTCAGAGATGAATGTTGTCAGAATGTGGGTTCTACCTCTGCCTCAGGCTTTGTTGAGCCAAGCTTTTGCCCTTTGAGGTGAAAAATAATATCAATCTGGCTCTTTGTTAGAGAGAAACACAATAAAATTACCTCTGCCCTCCTAAAGAAACCAATTGTATAAATATTTCTTATCTTTATTTTTTCCCTCCAAACTATCTGTAGAACTTGAATTTATACAAGAGTTCAGGATTTGTTTAAAATTGTGTTAATCTGTATGTGCATCATAAGCACAAAGAAAGGGAAATAAACTGGGATGGGAAAATTATCTGTGTGTCTTCTGCTGGTTTTAGCTGACAACAAACAGAACCTGTAGCTCAGTTTCTTCCCCCATCTCTCCTCTGCACGTGGAGGCTGCCTTAGCATTTGTCTGCACTTTTGCTGCTGCTTCCACTTCCTTCTCTGCTTCTTTGGAGTAGAGCAGCTCCTTTTCTATTTTATATTGAAACTTCTATTTCAATGTAAAATTGTCCCTGCATTATTGTCAAGTGTTTGATGCCTTTTTCCACTTGTACCCTTCATTAATTAGTCAGTATTGCCTTTAATGACATGTGAATGCAAACAGACCTTGCTCTGAGGCCTGGGTACACCAGGCAACAAATGTGGCTGTTCCAGAGTTCTTTAGACAAATTGTTCTTAAGCAAAATTGTAACTGCTGAGGTTATGAACACACAAACCAGCCCATCCAACTGTGTGTAGGATGTGCACAGAAGAGATGTTCATGTTGAACTTAGTGTGGAAGCTTTTTAAAATCAGAGATGACTGAGGATGGATAAAGTAAAGGGTGAGGGGTTTTTTTAACCTAGATGAATTTTGTTTGAAGAAATCAGACCAGTTATTAAGGAGATTGTATTCAAAACAGTAATTCAACTATTTTCAAACAGGAATAGCAAAAAGCCCCTCAGAACTCTGACTTTTCAAATTTACTTATTCCTATGTTTGGCTGTATTGTAGAGCCAAATGTGTATTTTATAGCTTTTCCCCAAAATTGCATATTCATATCTCTGCCTCAACCCCAACTTTGAGATTGTCCCCCTGGTGATTCAAGAGATAATATTTCCACTCTAATAACTTGATTACATTTTCTTGACCACAAAAACTACAAAAATAATAATTGTACTTTCTTTCACTCAAATATTTTGAAAGAAGGATCTATAAAGAAATCTCTGCTAAGTAGTTTAGCTGAAATTCATGTTTATTGATTTAAATGGAAGAAGATTTGAGCCTTAGGCAGGCTGCTTCCTTTCAGATAACATCCCCAAACACCACTTTTTCATGTGTTTTCTGAGCCAGTTATTTTCTGAGCTGACTTCTTTCCAGCCCTCTGTCTACATCTACAGACAATAAAAGGAGATTTACCCCAGAGCTTTCTTGCCTCTGATGAGCATTTGCCCCCTGCACACCACATCTTCTCAGAGAAGGGAGCAAAGCAGTGTGGATTTATCTGAGGATGCATGTTACAGGAGCAGCTGTTTTTTAAAAGTGGAGTTTATGCACATGGATAGGGGATAGCTGAGAGCTGCCAACTGATCTGCTGTAAACTTGCCCTGTACATTGTCACAGCAAAGGATTCGGGTGGTAATGCTTAAGTTTTAATTGCAATTCCATTAGGATTATCAGCTAGTTATTTCATCCCTGTTGGGAGTGGCTGGGCTGCAAGGGAGGTACCAGGGCATCCTCAGCCTGCTCCAGCCTAACCTGGGTCATTCTCCCAGCAGGGGCAAATTCAGTGCCTCTGCCTGAGCTCTGCAGACCCCACACACAGAACCCCTCATGCAAAGGCAGGAGACTTTCCAGGAGCCCTGCAGATGCTCAGGAGGACAAAGTGAAGTTGGGGATGAAGAAGGAAACTTCTTGATGTCGCCAAGACATCCCAGAGCCATAGAATCATCAAGGGTGGAAAAGACCTCCAGGGTCATGGAGTCCAGTCTTTGACCCAACACCACCTTGTCAGCCAAACCATGGCCCTGAGTGCCACACCCAGGCATTTCAGGGTGACATCCCCACCTCCCTGGGCAGCCCATTGCAATGCTTAACCACCCCTCCAGTGAAAAGCCTCTTCCTGGTGTCCAACCTGAACCTCCCCTGGTGCAGTCTCAGGCCAATTCTTTTCATCCTCTCACTGGCTGCCTGGAAGAAAAGGCTGACCCTCACCTGAGTCCTTTCAGAAAGTTATAGAGAGTGATAAGTTCTCCCCTGAGCATCTTTTCATCCAGGCTAAACACTCCCAGCTCTCTCAGCAGCTCTTCATAAAATTGACTCTGAAACTTGCATCTCCCTCCCCAGAGATGCTGCTCAGGCAAGTCAGAATAACTACTGCTTTGTTTCAAAATAATAGAGGATTGATTTGGCATTTTCTTCTGAAAAGCTCTTGCAATGTTAGCAACTACCCAGGCAAAACAGAGGAGAAAGGTACAACTTCCCAAGCCCTGGGGTTCTCCCCCTCCCATGACTGACAGCTCCGCTCTGCCTGTCATCTGCAAATGAGCTGAATTCCTCACCATAACAACAGTTGGAAGAATCTGTTTTTCTAGCCTAGAAATAGGGATTTGGCCTTGGCCTTTTTGGGTAATCTGTTTGGAATTTGGTGGTGGTGGTGATGATCAACAGTTGTTCAAAGCTGCTGGCAGCCCACTGGCCTTCACGCATCGACTCGGTGGTCTTGGGCTCTTTCCAGCCCTGTGCATTAAACATTGCTTTCCCATGATGCAAGAAAAAGGGTGCAGTCGATGCTAAAAGGCAGAAAATTTAAATCTGATGAAAGGAAATGCTTTTCCACACAATTAGCCTTTGGGATTTGTTACCACATGGAGCTGCTTAGGCCAAACATTTCACATGTCTTTGGGGGGAAGAAAGGGTGTCTGGGGATTTATATGGAAAGCAGACTTTCCAAGGAAAAAGGTAGAAATTTGAATGAGGGTTCTGAAGTTCAGAGCAGGAGTTTTAGCTTCAATTTGAGTGATTAAGATGCTCTCTGGTCTGCAGCAAAGTCTTGAATTGCAACCTGCAGTCAGCCCCAAGTGAGCATCACAATTACCAGTTACGCTGCTAATCTGCTTTCATAATTGTTTCTCCCACCCACCACCAGTTCACCCAGCAGCCCAAACTTCCCCACCAGAGGAGTTTCAGCAGTGGTACAGTTTGTTACCTTCATCCTTGAGGCCACACCAGCACTTTGGGGCTGGATGATTTCATATGTGGGCAGCAAAGACATTAGTGGCTTTCCTCATCACTGCAGCTGATGAGTGACTTTGTGCTGTGGGAGAGGTCAAAATGTGCCTTCCCTTCAGACAGGAGCAAACCACAGGAAGTTTTGTGCATGAAATAAACTCTGCTGGATGGGCTGGCAAGGCTGAAGGCTGGAGGAAGCCTTCTTCCTGGGAAAGGTTTCTCCTGGCTGCAGCCTTGCAGGTGCTGGGCCCCTGAAGAGCCACCTGAGCTGGAGTTTCAGTATAGTTTTGATGGGCACAGCGTCCTGTAGTCACACTGAGTTGAAATTAATGCGCTTTTTAATGGTTGAGTTTTCTTTCACTTTTGTTTTGAGAATGCCAATGCCATTTTTAAAAACCAAAAAAGTCCCCCCTGGGTTTTCCAATTTCCCTTGAAATATCAAGCCCTTCATTTAAAGTCCACTTTTATTATTAGTTTGGATCTCACTGGACAGTCTCAACGTGCATCCAGGTGTTTTGTTAGACTGGATTTGCTCCTGTGTGCCACAATGAGTTTCATCCTGCAAAATGAAGCAGTTTGCAGAAAAGGGGGATTTTAGAGGAAATCTATCAAACCAGAAAATAAAACCATGGCAAAGCAAGAGACTATTGTCATTATAAACAAGTGTTTGGTACAAACACAAACATCTGCAGAAATTCCCTTGTTCCAGTGGGAGGGGCTGAAATTCAGAATATTCACTGAGCCTTGGGAACTCCTGCCTGTTGGGAGATGGGTGCTGTGGTGGGGTGGGTGCATCTGCACAGTGCTGGGGAAATGCACAACAACCCAAATTTCCTCATTTCCTTCCTTGTTGTCTACAATAAAGAGAAATAAGGATTTATAAGTGTCCTTTAATTTGCCCTTTATTTGCTGTAAAAATCACAGAATCACAGAATGGTTTGGGTTGGAAAGGACTTTAAAGATCATCCAGTTCCAACACCCTCCATGGGCAGGGACACTTTCCACCAGACCAGGCTGCTCAGAGCCCCATCCAGCCTGGCCTGGAGCACTCCCAGGGATGGGGCAGCCACAGCTGCTCTGGCCAACCTGTTCCAGTGCCTCACCACTCCCACAGTGACAATTTTCTTCCTAATATCTCATCCTGCCTTCTTTCAATCTACAACACCTGCCCTCTTTCAATCTAAAGCCATTCCCCTTGTCTGTCACTACTAGCCCATGTGAAAAGCCCCTCTCCAGCTCCCCTGTATTCTCCTTTAGGTACTGGAGCCTTCTCTTATGTCCCACATCATATATCACAAATAGGTGACAGAAAAAACCCACAGCAAACAACTATTGACCTTATCAAAGTCCCTGCCTGCCTCCATGATGGTTCTAAATGAACATTGAGCAATAACAGCATTGCAAAAGCAGGGTAAGTAGTTTTTGTCACTACTTTGTCACTTGCATTACACTTTTGTACGTGTGAACGTTTTCTTCTTATCTTTTTAAGCCTTGAGACGCCGCCTAAGCCTTGGCTAAGCCTTGGAATACTCTGTGAGCCTCGAAGCTGTGCGGATTGAGAAGGGAGAGAGGCGTTCGGCTCTCACTGCTGACCCAAGAGCATCCTCTAGTGTGGATGGAAGGGAATACTCACACCTCGCCTCCAAAAACTGCGCTGCACCGGCGGAGCAGAGCAGGAAAAACGCAGCTCCAAGTTGGTGGTGAAAAGCAGCAGCAGGAGGGAGGGAATGCAAACACAGGCAGGAGATGCTTGGCCCCACTCCAGCAGGAGGTGACAGCACCGAAACCCCATGGGCTGAGCCTGTGAGGTGGTTGGGCAGCTCTCATCTGGTAATCCTGAGTAAAACCAAGTGCCAACCATTTCATCATGTTAAATGTGGCCTGGTATACAAAAAATGGAAGACTTGCTGTAGGCAGACACCTTAAAATAATTTAAAATGTTTATTATGCAATTAAAAATTATAGTAGTTTCTGTAAGGGTGTGTTTTGAGTATAAATGTATTTTCCTAAAAAAGGTAAGTGAAACCACATTTGAGGCTCTAGGGTTTTGTTTTGGTTTTTTTTCTTTTTCTTTGAAAATCTACTTTATATTTTTGGTAACAGTAAGCAATTTTTGTGCACTGAGCAACCAAAACCACATTTTGATTTTCACTGTACTGTAAAAAGTGTTCTTCCATTGACAGCAGGAGGACTGGGATCCAGCAGCTGTCATGGTCCACTCCTAGGGTGTAAGGGGATGCATCTCCAGTAGATAGAAGGCTGGATAAATAATGAAGAGTGTGACTAAAGATTTTGAAATAATCGTTACATGGCTATTATGTGTATTTATGCTATTATGGTATTATATGACACAGATCTGGTCCCCCAGTGCCTTATTTTTTGTTCTGTAAAATGGAAAAAACAAGTTTAATCTCACTGCCTCAGGAGGGGATAAACTAATTATGCTGAGTGTGCATCTAAAAGATGATGGGGAGCTGTATAATTATTGCAGGTGGGGGGACACGTGGCCAGGGACAGAGTGTTACCTTCCTAAGCCTGAACAGGAGAAATGAGGCCATGCTTGCCTTCCCCACCTTGCTGCACCTCGGAATTACAGAATCACAGATTGGTTTGGGTTGGAAGGGACCTTAAGGATCGTTCAGTTCCAAACCCCTTGCCATGGGCAGGGACACCCTCCACCAGACCAAGTTGCTCAGCCTGGCTTTGAACACTCCCAGGGATGGGGCATTCACAACTTTTCTGAGCAACCTGTGCCAGGGCCTCACCACACTCACAGTAAAGAATTTCTTCCTGATATCTAATCTAAATCCGCCTTTCCTTCAGTTTAAAACTGCTAGCCTTTGTGGTGTCCCTACACTCCCTGATCCCTCATCTTTCCTCTCCTTATTGAAGTGCTGGAACCATCCTGCTGTGGGGTAGTTTGGTTGTTTTTGGTTGTTGCTGTTTGCTAAAAGCTTGCAGTGAAACTTTCTGCAGGAAGGAAGGCAGCACACATGCTCTGATCTGGAGAAGCTCACATATTAGGACAAGTAACACACTCCATCTGTGCACAAATTTGGAAGAAGTAGAGAGGAAGGGTGAGATCAGGACAGACACAGGTTGGAGTAATCTCACCTCAGTGGGATGAAAGGCTTTGGAAGAAGCTTTGAAGGGATAAGTACTTATCCAACATGGGAGCAAACAGAAAATGAGATAAGATCCAAGAGAGCTTACCCAAAGTCCACCATGCCAGCCTAACCTGTTAGCTTCCTTTGATAAGAGAACTGATCTCCCAGATAAGATCTACTTCATCCATACACTACTTGCCTGGCCTCTCAGAGCAATTGATAAAGCACAATTTGGGAAATTATGCCCTCAGATGGGAAGTGGTAGAAATGTTGTGGTGAGGTACGAAACTGGCCAGGGCAATGTGAGTAGCAGGGAAAGCCTTGGGGGAAGCTGCTGGAGCCATTCCACAAGAAGACTGGAAAATCATTGCCAGTACAGGGGAGAAGGGGTGTCCCAGTAGAGCACAGATGGGAAAAGTAGGAGAAAAGGAGAAAATTCAGTTGCTGTGAGCATGAGCTCATGAAGTAACAACAGAGTTTCTGCCATTCAAGACTTGGGAATGACTGGGAAGGAGAAAACATGAGTGCCTCCACTGAGAGCAGGACTGAGATCCAGCAGCTGCCATGGCCTTGACAGGGGTGTGTCCCCTGCTGGGATGGAACAGGTGGGGATGGATTTCCAGAAGATAGAAAGCAGGGTAAAGGCCATAGAACAGAGCGGGGTGAGACTTCTGGGATGTTCTGCTCAGTCTGGTCCTCAAGGCAGGTGGCTTTGGGGAGAACAGGTACAGCTTTTCACAAGTAAATATTGATGCTGGACAGGATAATCATTGCAGATCCCTTCCAGCTGGAACTATCCTATTCTGTTCTGACACCTTAAAGAGAATTGCTGGGCATACCCCAAAATTTTGAGCTTACTTCTTTTGCTGACTTGTGATTTAATATGATCATAGAGCTAAACACAAGATAAACAAGTTCAAGCAACACAGATCTGGAAAATCAAACCAGAAATGTTAATGCCACTAAGGATTTTGCCCATTCAAGGTGCTGAATTGCAGGTTGACAAGTTTTGTTGACTGATGCCCTCCCTTCTGCAGCTGGTGTGGTCGGAATGTCTGTGTGGACATCTGCCCATGGGCTTGCAGGGCTGATTGCTCACTTCCTGCCCTGCCTTGCTCCTGTGTCCTCTGAGTAACCTACTGCAATCCCACCTTGAGAGCACACCAGCAACATCCACTTTTTGCTGGCAGGGGCTTCAGAGGATGGTATGGACAGTACAAGCACAGCAACAGACAGATAGCATGAACAGACACAGGTGGGGTCAAATGGTGTGTCATTTGGTGAATAAAAACCCTCTTAATAATGCTCTGGATAGTAGAACTGCTGCATGGCCGTGGTGAGGGGAGGTGTTGCTGAAATTATGCAAAGACTTGCACTCCCCTTCCCTGTTCCATCATGCCCTGCTGAAAAGAGCAGCAGCTTAGCTCCTGATTGGAATGAGCACCGGATTGGGTGCTGAGGAATGCTGTGCATTCCTCCACTCTCTGTTTTCTGCAGCACTGACTGCCAGGTTCCTCCCTAGACCCCAGTGAGGCTGCCCCTGGTGCCTTATGGTATCTCTCTGCCTTCTCTTCTGTCTTTCTAACCTGGCTTTTACTCATTCACCTAGCCTATACTATTTGCCCCATGCCTGCTGCAGGAAGATAAGCTCTGGAGCCAATTCTGTGTTGCTTTTGGCTCTTTGGCTTCTGTCATTTTTAGGAAATCCATCCTACCCTCCCAACACCCAGTCCTGTCTCTCAAAACCAGCCTTCTAGCTATGCCATCTCCCTCCAAGTCCAGAAGCCGCTTTTCTCCAGCAACTGAGCCAAGATTGATTTGTAAAGTCTATGGTTCTGATTAGCGTAGGCAATTACTTAATCTCTTTTAAGTCTCCCCCTACCCCAGAAGGCTTAGCAGTTGCAGGATCCCTTGTATTCGGCTGATGGACTTGCTGAGCACACCAATTGTGGTGGGAAGCCCTCCAGAGCCCCACTGCCTTGTGCATGACTCCACTCAGGTGAATCACTAAAGCTCAGTGCCAAGAAATCACAGTAATTGCAGAGGGACCCAAAGAAAAACCCTGTGCAAGCTGATCTATAACTCTGTGCAGATTCCAAGCGCACTGAGCCCTTCCAATACAATGTCCTAAATCCCCTCTGCCTCTGCCAGTGTCAGGGAGCCTGCTGTGCCCTGGTGAAGGAAGGCAGGACACAGCCCCATGTGCTTTATATCCCTTTGGTGCAATTGATACTGCAAATGATAAAAATGATAGTGACTTTACGGAGAGGCTGGACAGATTCACAAAAGGCTGCCTGGAAGAGGGAAACCACACACACCTCAGGAGGGCTCTGGCAGCCAGGCTGCACCCAGGGCAAGCAGGGATTTTTTGCACTTTCCACCAGGAATTCACTTTGACTGTGGCCAGGGAGGCACAGGATACAGCCATTAACAGGAAAGCCATCACTTTCCAGAGCACCTGTGAGCTCCTGGGTCTCATCACACCAAGGCTCTGCCTGCCCATGGCTGCCTTCAGTGGGAACAGGTCCCTGAGCTTCTGTAGTCTGGACCTTCCTGCTTCACATCTGGAGCAAAGTGAAAGTGCTGCCTGAACTGCAGCTGGCAGTGCTGATTCTGGGTCAAGAACATTCAGTTTTTCTTCAAATAGCAAAGGCTACAGTTTAAACTTCTCCCTGAGCACAGGGTGATGTGTGTTCCTGACAGACAAGAACACAGACTGTGAAAGCTTTCCTTGCTGAATTCATCAGGAATTTACCCTTTCACATGGATGAGGGGCTTTTCTGGCCATCCCCCACCTTTCCATTGCAAAGGAATAGAGAGATGTGGTCCCACACAGCAGTCTCCAGTCAGCAAATCCTCCCATTGGGAGCAGTGAGTTTATGAATTTTCATGATATCCATTAGTAGTAAGCAGAAGTTGCCTTGAGACAGACTTTTTGTTAATTGACTTTCTGAACACGCACTTTTGTTTCTAGCTGGTGAATGAATTTGATGTTCAAAGTCTTTCTCACATGCCCAGGCTTTTGTCTTTTTCTCTTCCAGGTTAATGGCTTTATAATTCTTCATGGATAGTAAAATAATCACGAAAAGGCAAGAGCAATAATTACACAGAGCTGAATAAATGGACATAGTCACAGCCTCAGCTAATGTAAAGAGATTTTGAGGGATCTGTTCCTACTAGATGAGGGTGTTCAAAGATTTTCCTGCCCTTCTTCCTCCTCAGAAGATGAATTTGGAGTGTGTGTTCTCAAGGATGTGAAATTGTGCTGTGTAAAGCTGTCAGCATCTTCAGGTTTATTTCTCAGCTTCTTAATTTTACGCTAAGTAAAATATTCAGGGTGCAGATGAATGTGTCCTGAATTGTAAATATTCATATTGTAAATGCACGGCCACTGATGAAGGAAGGAATGATGAGGAAGACTCCATGTTATCAGAAGGCTAATTTACTGTATTATACTATATTATATTGAAGAATACTATACCTTACTATACTAAAGAATACAGAAAAGACACAGAATGCTAAAAAAATAATAATGAAAACTTATGACTTTCCAGAGTCCTGACACAGCTTGGCCCCACTTGGCCAATGAGTCAAAACAACTCACACTGGAGTCCAATCAAACAATCACCTGTGGATAAACAATCTTCAAACACATTCCACATGAGCACAACACAGGAGAAGCAAATGAGATAAGAATTGCTTTTCTTTTCTCTGAGGCCTCTCGCTGCCTTTCAGCTTCCCAGGAGAAAAACCCAGGGCAAAGGAGTCATGTTCAAAGAATGTGAATGCCACATGCTCAGATGTGCTAAATGACTGAAAACCAGAATCCCAGTAGCTGGGCCCCTTGCACTCTGGTGGGTCCATGAAGAGGCATGGTGGCATAGGGGGCTGGGAAGTTTCCAGGAGCAATGCACAGCAGGATATGACCCAAACCCAGCCAGAGAGGGATTTCCTGAGCTGAGAGGGTTGGAGGGGTATCTGGGGACTCTGCATGGGGACGAGAGTGGAGCAGTTCAGATCAGATTGCTTCTCTGTCTGACCAGCTCTCATCCCTTCTGCCACAGCCCAGAGAGAGGCCCCGGGGCTGGGCTCCTGTCCTGCACCACTCTGATTTTCTAAACTCTGAGGGACCAGCTGCAGCCCAGTTATACAATGATATTTTTTTATAGCCAGTAGCGGGGAAGGCAGTGGTACAAAACTGGCTGCAGCTGGCAGCCCTACAAACCAAGACATCCCCTGCTTTTAGAGGAGTCAGTTTTACACAAACCACACACCTTAGAACAAGCACCAGGGTGATGCTGGCTGCAGTATCCAAACCTGGTTCATTCTGCTTCTTGCCAAGTCTTTACTGAGGCCTGTATTTCACTTAAGACTTACCAATTTGTCACTTCTTAATTCACCTACCTTAATGCTATTGCTTATTGTGGTAATTATTGCAAACAATAAAGCAATCTGCAAAAGGCAACTATTTTATATCAGTTTAAAGCTGTTATCAACCAGGCAAATAATTTATGGAAAAGACAAAATGAAGCTTCTTTCACAAGCCTTTTTTCGTGTAAATTGTGTTGACCCCTACTATATCCACTGACATTCTTTATTGCTGACTTCTATACTAATATCTCCTTACTTTGCCCAGAATGGCTGGATGGATGGCTTAGAATTACTTACATTGCCCTAGTGATTTTTTAATAATTTACCCAAAATGCAGCATTTCACCAGTCCTCTAAAACATTTGCAGTCCTCCAAGATTAAGTGGGAGTGGGTCAAAGATTCCTTGAGCCAATTCATTTCAGTTCTGAAGATGACAGTTGTCTGGACCTGTTAAGGTAATAATGTTTATCTCTAGTAATGCTGTTTAATAGCCTCCTTGGTTACTAATGGGATGGAAAGTGCATTGTCCTCATGACATTTGTGCATGATTCTTCTTGTTTCCAAATTCAGAACAAAAATATTTATTGAACACCTCAATCCTTTTCACATCATCATCAACAATTTTACCATTTCCACCATGTGATCCAAGTGTTTTTGAAGTGAGCATCATCTTAAATGTAAACCAGAGCCAAATGCCAGCTTATTGCTCTGTTCTATTTAATGCACTTGTGACCGATCTAGGACTTGATTGTTCAAGACTGCAGCAATATGAAAATCCCACTAAAATCCTAGAGGATCTTCAGGGGTGAACTCAACCCCCCAGATGCTATTGGCTGCCAAAATTACTTAAAAGATTAAAATAGGCAATGACTGACACAGCATACCAATTGGCCTTATTGATTTTGTTAAAGCTAAAAATGGCTACAATTCAAGTTTTAAATTAGTCTGAAAGGCAGCACGGTACTTTTATTAAGCCAATGGCATTCTTAAATTTATTTTCCCACAGCAAGCATCTTTCATATAGTGTTTTTAAAAGCTGGCCTCTATGGGCAATCCTTTCTAAGTGTTTCTAATATTTCAAAAAGTTAACCAGCTGTAGCTCAGAGAGGGAAGAAAAATGCTTAACTGTGATAGCACAGCAGAGAAATGGCAGAAATCTCCAAAAGTGCACTGTAAGAAGCGCTCAATGTCCAGTGACATCACTGCTGCCACTGTTGTCATCCACTGTCTGTGACCTAACCTGTGGCTAGGGCTCTGCAGGGACTGAAACACCTTCTTGTGGGTTATGTTATATCAGGGAGACTTCTCTCCTCCTGGGCACTCATGGGCTCAGGCTCCTGCTGCTGTGGGAGCTCCTGCTGCTGTGGGAGCTCCCCACCAGCACAAAACCTCTCCTGCTATTCCCTGTGCAAAGGGCTCAGTGGGCACTAGGACTGACACAGTCCCTCTGGTCCTCCAACTGCATCCCCTTTTCTGTAAGGAAATATAAAATGTTTTAAACTACTGCTATTTGGGAGGGTTGGTTGGGGTTTGGGTATTTTGGTGTTTTTTGGGGTTGTTTTGGATGGTTGGTTGGTTGGTTTGAAGAGTTTGTTTTGGTTTTTTTACTTACAGCAGGAAATGCCATCTCTTTGCAAGGTGTTGTGCCCATTTCTGTTTGCAAGGGCAGATCTGTAGGGGCAAGGAAGTCTAAGCTGTACTTCTGCATGATCCTTTATCCTGCAGGGTGGAACAAAGTAACCTGGCAAATTATTGGCCAATGCTCTAGGCAGAGTTCAAAATGCTTTCAAGTATTAACTGGAAGTTTCGAAAGTCCTTTTGTGTCACAGTACAGTATTGTATTGCTTATTTTCCTCCCTTGAAAGACTTGCAAAAGGCATTTGCATAGGTTTTGCTGAGCTCACTGTCAGAGGGCACTGTCAGAGCTCTCTGCAGAGTGTGTTAACCTCAGCTCCTCTCCTTGTCCAGACGTGTCCCCAGCAATCAGCTTATGGCTCAACAACAGATCACAGGACCAGTCAAACCACACACTGGAGGATTTCCTTTTCATCTTCTCCTGGCACTAATAAGACAACTTGTTATAAATGTGATCATTTTTCTGCTCAGCTATTGCCAGTCACACAAAGAAAGAAATTATAGACAATGTCATCAACCTTAATGAAATTATAGACCATGCCATCAGCCTTAACTATTTTCATCAATTCTCTCCCCTCCTCAGTTTACTGTCTTAGATAAATTCCTGTAAGAAATTATCTCTGGTTTACCTTCGCTCTTAAAGGGATCTGATTTACAGCCTTGCCAGGTATACACCAGCTTCTGTTGAATGATTATTTATACTAGAGGAGTGCTGAGAAGCTCAGTGCATAGTACAAAAACATTATTTAAGATAGTCCCTGATTAAAAATGGTTGCAGTCTACTCAGCAAAAAGGCAAAGCTGTAAAGTGGGACAATTCTTATGTCCCACCCATTGTTGCTACCTCTCAGTCTCATACAAGACATGTGTGTACTGTCCTCAGGATTTTTCTTGTTCTCCTTGCATTTTGGTTGAGTTTTGCTGACCACCCTGCCTCAATCACACCACTTGGAGAATCTCTTCATGGCATCTCTCTGTGCTGGCTGTGCTGGCTCCTCTGCTCTCTATTGTATTTGAGCTGATGCATATGCAGGCCCAGCTACTGAGAAATGTCTCCTGTAGACTGGGGAAAGTAACCCTTGGGAATGAATGAGAAATTAAGATAAAATACAGTGTTAATGAATGTTTCTGCTTTCAAAGTTAACTCATGGTGTGTGGGGGGAAAGCTCTAGGATGTTTCCTCAAGATCCCAAGAGCAGAAATTCGACCTGTAGCAGCGAGTGGCAAAGGCAGGATGAGGCTAAGCATGACTGAGATGGGGATGCACTGTGTTGTGCCCACTGATGTGATGCAGAACCTATTTTGCATGTCCCAGGACCAAAAAAAAAAAAAAAAAAAAAAGTCTAAAATCCTTTAGTGAGATTTAGTAGTATAATCTGTTCTCATCCTTAAGTACCCAGCCTGTGGGCAGGTGTGACCAACATTGACTGGTGTGGCAGTCACTGTTTTTTCCTGGAGAAAAACCTTGCTTGCTGGTGTTATCTACCTCCTTTTCTCTCTGGAACCACTGCCAGGGTCTTTGAAAAAAGGAGAAAACTGCACAAATCTGCTCTGCCACAGGGAAAGGAGAGACACCAGCTAGAGCTGGTGACTGGACCCTCCTCTGAGAGCTCCTGCACCCCTGATATTAGATCTGGCTCTGGCCAGATACAACATGGTCCTTCTGCCAGCAGTGGCCAGATGAGGTCAGTTCAGAGGTGCTTCTGCTAAAGCTTTTCCTGCAGAAAATGCAATTCAACCCCAAACACTGAAGCTGATTATTAACAAAGGGAGTTGTATGGTGCCATTATCTCCCAGCAAGCATCCATCCTATAGGTAGAGGTATTGAAAGGGCCCAGAATTTTATTAATCCCAGAAAAATTGTGCAAGATGGTGAAACTTAGTAGAGGTGAGAGGCATTCTGAGTCTCTTCTGGACAATTTAAACAAAGCAGCCTGTGTATGTAGGAAGTGAACAGTTGCTTCATGCTTGGCAGATAATCAAGACTGTGGTACCTCTCTTTTTGTTCAAATGTCACTTAGCCTTTTTCAATCAACTCTCTCAACCTCCCACAACTCATTTTTGGGAATTAATTTCACCAGCATGGAAATACCCAGGAACCTGAGTCTTGCCAGGAGTGTTGCAATGACACAGAGATCTGTGCCCAGCTTACCTGAGAGCTTGTTTCAGTCATGATCACTCTGTTTACCTTAAATGAATGGAGCTTCTACTCACAAACTCTGCGCTGAGGACAGCCACGAGCTATGTGTGTGCAGTCAGAAAATGTGCATTTTTTTCAGGGTTTTAAGATGGTTTAATGAATGTGGAACACATGGCAGTTCATGCACCTGCTGACTAAAGAAGATTATTCTAAAGTATCCTGAAGCTTTTAAGAACCAGCAATGAATGTAATGTAATGAAGCCACTAGTACATCTCAAAAATACTGCTCTGTTGGTCTCCTGCCTGTGGCTTTTATTCTCCAGTGGTGCTGGTAATACAACTGTTTCCCCCAAAGAAATAAATATTATTCTGATGAGCGCTCATAAAATGCCTAACAAGCATATAAATCTCCAGCTGATGGCTTGTATGCTATAAATTACCAAAGCTGCCCCTACAGTTGACCCCATCAAAGTGGGCTGGCTCCTCCTGACACTGCTGACCTTTATTCCACATTCATAGCATTCTTCCACCATTCTCAAGTGAAGAAAGAGCATCACTAAAGATCAACACAGTGGAGTGTGGTTTTAACTTCACAGGGCAGAAAATACGTGAATCTCCAAGGATTCAATAAATTATTCCCTGCAGGGCAGCAAATTATGAGCCTTCTCTTTCTGAAAGGCCTTTGCCACTACACTGGATATTCTTCAGACATATTCTTCAATTTAAAGGGAACTATAATTTTTTACATGTACCTATTAAATATTTCATCAAAGCTTTTCATCTTGCTGGCAAAAATGATAATGCAAGAAACCAAGAAGATAGTTTCAAGCAGAACTGACATTTTCATTAAACCAGATGATTTAGTGTCAGTCAGCAGAACAAACATTTGTTTACAGAGGCAATTATAATGATTCCTTTAGAGATGAAACTTTACTGTTACCTAAAATGTTCTTTACAACATCAGCAAAATAAGTTTATTGGTCTTGGATTTCCAATAAAATGCATGATTTTGCTCAAATCATACAGGAATGACTTCTTTTCCAGAAGTTCTCATTTACCCATTGCTGAGTCTCTAAGTCTTGTCTTAACAAGTCTCTTAGGCAAGGAGCAACCTTGAATAGTTCATAAATCAGTGAGATCCTGTTGAATGACAATGTTGGTTTTCTTTGGTGTAAACTGATGTTTCATTTTGAACTAGGATTTTTATAATCCTCATGAATTTTAATCAAACAGCCCCATTGAACTAAATATGAAGAGGATTTTTCTAAAAATGCAGAAAATTGAACCAATGGGAGAAATTTTATTAAGAATCTTCTGACTAAGTGGACCTTTGGGAAAGGATAGCAAAGGATCACCTGCATGGAACAGAGTCTGCAATGAATGTACTTGCAAAACAAAGCTTGGGCCAGGTCTGAAAATGTGCAAGTGCATGACTGGAGTACTAGGGAAGAGGAAGGAAAATAAATAGAGGAGGTTACTGTAGCAAAACTGCTTAAGGAAATCCTGTATTTCTGGCATTCAACCAAATATTCCAGCCTTAGCATTATAATAACAACCACAGAGGAAGAGGAGAAAGAATTTGTTCATGGTTGGGAGGGCAAAGTACAGCCCTCTGGCCATGTGTGTTGTGTTGGGTTCTCCAGGCCATGTGAAACCATTTTTCTGTTCAAGTAGGCTTGCAACCTTTCTCTTAAGAAACACATACATATATGAAAATTAATTGAACGAATAAGAGGGAAAAAACCCCTGAAATAGAGACAATCTCACGCTGCCTGTTGTTCCCATTCTCCCACACAGGAGGCCTCAAAACCCTGCTGCTTCTCTTATGAAACCAATCAACTTTCCCTGAGAAGCTATTTCTTTAAATGTGATATTGAAATGGCTCTGACTTGCCATAAGGTGATTCCCATTTAAGATGCCACACCATACAACTATGTATAATCTGACCTAATCTCATCAGACAGCACGACATCATCATTGCTGAGCTTTTACTAATTAAACCCCCCTAAAACGAGCTCACTTAAGCGTATGTTTTAATTCTTTCAGCGAAGTTTTATACCACACAGATCCTAGATGAGACATTCTGACAATGTTCACACTAAACCAGCTCCATTCTTTTATTGCACTGATAATTCTTCCTGCTCCCCTGCCACAAGTTATGAGGGTCATAAATTAAAAATAGTTGTTCAAATTCCTCTCCATAATAAAAATAAGATATTTTTTGTGGGTTAGCTGGGGAATAAAAGAGGATCACTGGAGAAGGCCATACTGCACATTCTGAAAAGAGTGTTAACACAAATGGGGTTTTATTTTAGTAAATTCCAGAGTAGTAAAATTAAATTTCATCTTGGTATGTAGGACTATGCTGTGGGTAAAAAAAAATACAAGTAAAATTCTCCAGCTGGTGTAAAACAAAGATGCCAAACTAAAGCTGTTTTGGGCAATGCTACCACATTCCAGCTATGAATCTGTCCCTATAGCTGCTTAATAAACAGGTTAAAAACACAAATATTGCAAAAAGCCATCTTGTAGAACCATCCAAATGCCAGAAGCCTGTCCCAGTCAGACTGTATCTCTGCAAACATTTATGCCAGGGAATAACCATGCACATGAATGGTCTTATTGTTTTCCAGTTGACTGGGCAGGGTTGGGGCCTGTTCCTGGCTATACAGGAGAGGAGAATGTTGGCAACCAGCACAACTGAGGTACTGGGCAGAGTGAAGGATTGGTGCTCAGACAGAGAGGAGGGGCAGATTGCTTTTGTTGGTCCAAACTCAGTTCAGCAAGGTTCCTACACCAAGCTAACTAAAATTAAGATAAACATCCATTAAAAAATAATTGGTTTTAGTCTTTTAAAAATCATCAATCAGCAAGAAATTGACAAACAAATAAAACCCCCCCAAAAAATCAAGGGAAATATTTTCAAAATGACACTTAGAAGGTGTATATTCAGAAGGGAGATTATTTGCATTTTATGCTGATCCAGCTCATGCTGATACCCAGAAACAGTGATGAAAAGCTTTGGTCTCAGGCTCCATAGGAAAGGGCTCAGTGCTGCCCTTTCTGCTGGCAGCCAACAGCACCATTAGCTGTGTGAAGTACACAGGTCCAGACCTGCAGCATTCTCTTGTGAAAGCCCACAGATCTTTCCTGGTTACAGTAAAAATCCAGGCAGAAATCCTGACCTGAAGTGAGAATGCTGCAGGCACACATCTCCCTGCAGCAGGGCTCAAAGAGCTGGCATGCGTCCAATTTTGGTTTTCTGGGAAAGAAAGTAATCACTGAGGAGCGGAATCCATTTGAATGAAGAAGTGGTTAAGAAACCCTGCGTGACCTACTTGTGAACCTCTCCTGATGCTTCTCAAAGTGAGTTAACAAAAAACAAATGAAATAATCTCAGGGAACAGTGACTGACAACTACTTCTACAGCCCTTGGATGCAAAGCAGTCAGGAATTCACGAGCTGCACTTGCACTCATGAATGTGTGTGCATACAGCTGAGCACAGTGGATTTCAGCCAGCCTGCAAGGGTTAATCAGGCCACGTTCACTTAGCAGTCCTGCACACCTTAATCTCTAAGCTACCCAGCATGTTGATATCTCGCTCATGGAGAAGGAAAACTGCCCTTTTGGGAGGCCAAACAGGACATCTGGATCAGGCTGTGGTCGCTCTGGAACAGAAGCCTCCTCTGCAGCAAGATGCAGCTCTTGTTTGGCAACTCTGTCAAAAATCTCCTTCACTTCAGAGCCTGCCAGCAAGAACTTGATTTAGCTCAGCTCCTTTGGGGATGGTGGGATCTTTGTTTTGAAGCAGGGATCTGAAGTGGTTCTGCTCCAAGCCATGGGTTCCGGATGTCAAAGTATTTCAGTGGAGCAGAAGACCTGATTCAACAGCTCTGGATACAGATTGCCCTGTGACCTGTTATTCTTCTGCCTGGACATTTCACCTTGCCCTCAATCTCCTTGTTCAGTGGGAATATGAGTGCTCTGGGACAGGGACTGGTCATTACTCTGCATCTGCACAGAGCAGTGAACCTCCTGCCACCAGGGCCATGCAGGCTAACACAGCTGTGAGCATGTCCCCTGTGGCTGAAGGTGACAATGCTGTAGATGAATGTAGAGATATTTACATGATAGACATATGCCCCAAATTTAGTGTGAGCACATGGTGCTGCTGCTACACCCAACTTTGTGAGGTCTTTCCCTGGCCTTTCCTCCCCCTAGCAGGAAGAAGTGCTTTTATGTCATTTTTATGGGGTTGTATTTTCCAAGACAGTTGTGTGTTTGGCTAGCCTGGGGGGTTGAGCAGCCCAAGAGGCACACTGCCTGCCAAAAGGGCTTGTTTCAATATGAAAAGAATGTAAAACTCAAAGTACAGCAGTGCAACAGCTTGTTTTCCCCATGGACACATGCTCTGAGTGTGATTTAAAGATGACAGTGTAGCATCAGGATATGCTGCCCACACACTCTTTTTTGGAGGGGTGAGGAGAGAGGACAAGGAAAGACACCACTTATTATCTTTTTTATTCCTTTTAGATCACTGGAGTAAAATAAAGAGGCTGCAATGCAGCATTCAGCCAGGCCCAGGGTATTGGCCTGAACTTCATCTTCAGCCAGGTCAGAAGACACATGGTGGGAACAGGGACTTTTTCCTTCCCTATAAACACTGAAGTACTGACTGACTGCTCAAATAAATACACATGGATAAATACATGGTAAAACTGGGCTTAAAGAGAGACTAAAGCAAACACTAACCTTTTTATACCAACTTATAACAAAGATTTGCCTAGATGGCAGGCTTGTATAAAGAAGTAAATTATCCTACTTCCTTCAAGGAGTATAGAGATGCTCTACAGATCAGCTGACTGGAGTAGTCTCTTCAGTAAACAGATGTAGTTCATAAGGAAGTGAATAATATATATAAAAATTTAAGCTAGAGGTAATTTAAATCAATAATAAAACATCATTCAATGACAGGATGAGCTGGCAAAATAGGGCAGGAACCCATTTTTATTTATAAAGGATTTCTATTACTTCATGGCAGCACTCAGTATAAAAGCCTTCAAAGTGCCGTGGAAGTGGCAGCTGCTCCCTCCATCCTCCTGCCTGGTGTCTGAGGGACATGGCATGCTGCAAGGGTGTGGTTCTCTGCTCCAAGCAGAGACCAAGAGCACTTCAATAAAACACAGATGCTGCAGCTCAGCCAGCTTCCAAGACTTTGAAGATAAGTATACCCTGTAATCACTCTGGGGCATGACGTATCTGCCAAGAAAGAAGTCAAATGTTGATTTAAAGAAGGCAATAATACCATTAATTAAATAATAACAAAGTCCTACTACTCTTCAGAAAGAGGAGGAAAAGGAAGAAATGCTGTTTTCCTTCCCTCCTTACAGTCCTGCTGCAGTTCACTTTGCCCTTCCTGGCTCCTGAGCCTTGCTGCAAAAGCATAAATCAGGAGGAAGCCCACAAAGTGATGTGGCTAAAGGGCCACCCCCTGCAGGTGGTGTGCCAGGCCTGTGGTTTCCATGCCATCAGACTTCATTAAGATTACATCCTGAGCCAAAATTCCAAAGTACACACGACTGAAGACACCAAGAAAAGTTCTTGAGGGTGACTGACAATCAATACTCAAGCAACTGTACAGAGTACAAAAGCTGTCTTTCCAACTGGACTATCAGCCTGGGGAAACATGACTATGAACTTGATGTGTTGCTATAGTCTTCCTTTAGCAGCCTGTGTCAGCTGGAGCCAGAGAACCAGTGTTCAGCGGCTGTTCTTTGCAGCTCCACTGACATCTGCAGGAGCTGGGGCCCTCTTGAGAAACCTTTACCATGACACTCAGTGCTCCTCACAGTGGAAGAAAAACTCATCACTAGCTGCACTTACTGTTGTTCAGAATTTTCTAGTTACCTACAACTGAAAAGAACTCATAAAATGGCATGTCCTTTCACAGCACCCATTTCAGGCTCTTATTCCATGGTTAGATGCTCAAGATTAACTCAGTCCTGCCAACTGCATTTAGGTACTGCCCTGCAAGATTTAGGAGGGTATGTGGAGATGGATGCCAACCTGCAGCCTGCTGGAGAGAGAGACTGGTGCTGAGGCTCACTTGGGTGACTGGAGAGGCTGTGCTGGGATTTGGGCTGGAAAAGTAGCTGGTGTTGGGACTTGTGTGGGAGAAGAGGCTGGTGCTGGACCTCCCTTGGGCTGGTGTTGGGTCTAGTCCGGGTGTCTCGCAGAGGCAGCATCTCCAGTCCCATGGCACCAAGCCTGCCATGTTGCACCTTCCCAGGTCAAGGATGGCTGCCCTGGTCAGCGAGGTGCCAGAGGCTCTGCTGGCATTCACTGAGCCCCTCTGAGAGCCTGAAGGGAGGGATGCTGAACCAGGGCACGGCACTGCCACAGGCTTCCTGGAGAAGCTGCGGATGCTGCATCCCTGGAGATGTTCAACACCTGGCTGGATACACATTTGAGCAACCTGGTCTGGTGGTTGGCATCCCTTCCCACGGCGCCAGGGTAGATGACCTTTAAGGTAGACGACCTTTACGGTAGATGACCTTTACGGCTCCTTCCAACCCAAGCCACGCCACGGTTGTGTCCCTGCAGCGATGACACGACCCAAAGCCAGGCCAGCACCTTCCGCCAAGGTGCCCCTCGAGCCCGGTGCGGGACCCGCCGCGGCACCGCCGCCTCCCCGGGCCGGGCCCGGCAGGGCTGGAGCCGCCTCCTGACGTCGGGAACCTGCGGCGCGGGGGCGGAGCGGGGCGGGCGCCGGGAGCGGCCCGCGGGGCAGGCAGAGCCGGCTGGCGGGGCGCGGTGCCCGGCTGCCACCGCGCCGAGGGCCGCAGCAGGTAGGACGGACGGGCGGGCGGGGGCCGGGGGGCCGCGGGGCCGGCACACAAAGGGCTCTGCCGGCGGCTCCCGGCTCCCCTTCCCGGGCGCTTTGTCGGGGCCGCGGTGTGTGGGGCCGCTCGCATGTCGTGACACGGGCGCGGCAGCGCGGAGCGGCGGCTCCCGGAGCGGCGGGGAGGCGGCGGGGGCCGTGCGGGCTGTGCCCGGCCCCCGCGGAGGGCACTCATGCCCACCTGAGCGCTCCGCGGCCGATGAGGCTGCTGAGGCGGCGGTCGGGCCGGGGAGCGCCGCGCAGCCCGGGGAAAATGGAGATCTCCTTCCCCCGGTGCGCTTAGGAATGCAGCTGGAGCTCGGGAGGTGGGTGAGGGGAAGGCGAGAGCCTGGCGTGTGCCGTGAATCCTCCTTCCTTCAGCCAGGCGGAGGAAAATGGGATGTTGTGGGAGAGGCAGGCGGAGAGGCCGCAGGAGCAGCGACAACAAACAGGTGTGGCCGGGAGAGCGCCCGGTGAGTGCCGCACGCCGGTGAGCGCTGCCGCCCCTCCGCCCGCTGGGCACCGAGCCCCGCTGGGAATCAATCGCACCTGGGCTTCCTGAGCTGGGGCCGCAGAGCGGCTCGGTGTTTGGACCGGCCGTGTAGCGGGGGAGGAAGGAAGGAAGGATTTGTGGGCTCCCAACTTATATCAATGTGGAAGTGGGATGAGCAATGGGGAGGTTGGTCTCCTCCCTCCTAGCGCTGGTGTAAGCGCTCCTGGGAATGCACTGTGAAAGGTTAGAGGAGGCACGTTATGTCACCTCACTGATGTGCTAGTCCGCATCTCTGATGATGGGGGAGGCTCAGGCTGTGTAGCACTGTGCCAGTGGTGAGGAAATGTGGAAAGGAAATCTTTGTTGTTTTCTCTTTTTTCCCCTCCACCATATTTCATAATTTCATTCATTGGATTCAGTGGGATGCTTCAATTTTTTAAAAAATCCTTTCTGCAGATCCTTAGTCTTACTTTGCCATGGGAATATTTCCAGGGCTGCAGAGCTCCTACACATGGGCATGTCCTGGCAGACACTTCACAACTGCTTGTTGTCGCCAGAGATTTAAGATAGGAACACAAGTGCATGAAGTAGCATTGGGTCCCATGGTAGAGGGAAATTTGGGAACAGTGGCTACACACTCTTGTACTTGCACACTTCATTAATAGCTAACTGTGTCTTGTGGTTTTTTTTGTGTTTAGGATGTATAAAGGTTAAGTGCCAAGCGCCAAAATGAGCGTGACTTCGTGGTTCTTGGTGAGCAGCACTGGCATTCGCCATCGGCTCCCTCGGGAGATGATATTTGTTGGGAGAGATGACTGTGAACTGATGCTCCAGGTAACATGGCTTTTTTTTTTTTTAATTATTTCTTCTGAAGATGCAGTAGATGTGTATGTAATGCTGGGGATCTGTAGAGATGTTTGATGCTTTCAAGTGACACCTTTTAAAAGGAACTTCCTCTTTTCATCCTGATTTTGTGTTTCCCCGAAGACTTCATGTTTGTGACAGCACGACTGAGGTTTTCAAATTGCCATGTCATCAGATGGATAGGATCTGTAGTGGTGGGAGATTAATCAAATAGATTAACTGTCTTGATGCTACTAGAAGCAGTAAACAAAGACATTCCATTCTGTCCTGATCTGTGATTATGCTGCTGGGGTTTTTTTGCTTTTAACACATGTGCTGTTTACATGTGATTTGAATGCAGGCAGGGCTTTTTGTTTACCTTTTTTTCCCTTTAAGCTTGATTAAATTATTTATACTGGTATTTCTCAGGTGTTTTTATCATAGTAGAAAATGCTGATGTTTAGCAGAGGAAATCTATTTTGGTAGGCTGAGTAGGCTGGTGACCTCTTCCCAAAGTAATTGTGTTACTTGGGCAAACTTTCAGCTTCTGTTAGTACTTTCCATACCAGCATGTGTCTCTGCTGGACCTAATCCAGCATGTCTGAAGTGTTGACTGTGGTCTGATGTTTGACAGCATAATGTAGTAGATGTCACTCCAGACGAATGGGGCTGGAATCTTGCAAAGAGCTTTTGACAGGAGCAGTTTAGCTCAGGAATTTGTAGAAGCTCAGAATTAAATTAGTGATTCTGCTAAACCCATGCCATGAGTACTTTAATGCACAAAAAATGTTCTATTGCACCTGCCCGTCTCCCCTTTGCCCCTTTGTGAGGGTGGCAAACGTTCCTGTTGGTGGCAAAATTAGGCAGCTGCCTGCACAATGGAGACTCCCTCCTCATAATTTCCACTGCTGACCTGGTCACAGGTATGTCCTAAATGCTGTGCAGATGTAGGAGGCTGTGTTTGTCATTGCTGCAGGGATTTTGTATGATAGGTCAGTAGGAGGCCTCTTTAAAAAGGTAGAAGCTCTTGTACAAGGTGTAGTTGAAAGGCAAGGTGCTGTCTACCTGTAATAAAATGTCAGTGTCCACAAGAGGAGAGCTTGCAGTGTTTGTCCTGCTCTGCATGCTGGCAGTGAGTGGCACAGCTGTGCTGCAGTGGTAGAGTTGGGACTCCTGTTCCACAGCAGATCATTTGTTTGGGTTCTCCCATGAATCACACTATCTCTTATTTCATGTTTCCACATGTCTGGCTGCTGAGACATGTAAAGGTGAGACATGAAAAAGGTCCTGATATTTGCTGTACGTCTGCATTTGGCTGCTCAGGAACCTGATTGGCATCTTCTCTCATGACTTGGAGGGAGAAAACACACAGTGGCCCTGGTTTCCAGAAATGGACTTTGTTTGTGGCTGCCCATCTTAATATCTTATGAAGAAACTTGAGGGTTGTGCATTTTTCTTACTGTCAGCTATCAGTGCTCTGTCAGTTATGTCTCAAGCTGTGCACTCTAAAATAAAAGTACCCAAATACCTGCTATGCTTAAAATGCACAACTTGTTTCTCTGGTTGCTTCTGGGGTTAACTGGATGTCGTGGATTGTGAGCCACTCCATACCAACCAGAGTATTTCATGTTTCTTTGCAAGCCTGAGCTGGCTTGTCAGTGTTTCTTGTGGAGTACCCAACCTTGTGAGGCTCTTCATTTGCCATGCACTTTTCTACAAGGTAAATGAATTGAGATTCCTGGAGGAGCCAGGAATATCTGTAAAATGGTTGTATCTGGGGGCTCATAGGTGGTATAAAAAGAGGTTTTCATTATTTCACCAGAGTGAAGGCTCTGGATTGTCTATAAAAGCCAGCAGCTTGTGTTCATGGAGTGAGCTACATGTGACCCTTTATACACATACTGGTCTGCTATCTCCAGTAATAAAGCTTTTTCTAGGCTCACATGTAAGGTCTTGTTTTGAACAGCCCAGCACATTCTTTTCCTAGCCATTTGTTTATGAAGATGTTTTCCAGAGCTACCTGGAGCTCCAAATGAGATGTTTGTAGTAAGACTGAATGCAGAAGAGAAACTGTGAGCAGAGAGACTTCATATCCAAGCAGAATTGTGTGTGAGCAGATGGAGGATGAGATCTAAAAATAGACTTTTTCCCTACTGTGACTGTCCATGCCACAAAATCGTTGTGCAGACTGGCACAAGCATTTGTCTTGGGGGAAGCTTAAGAAGCAGGGCAGTTATCAGAGCAGATGGACAGAGCTCTTGTGGCAGTTGTTTGCACCTTGTAGTATTTCTGTGGTACTAACCCTGAAACTATATATTCACTGCATGGTTATTTTCCATATATATTTCAAGATACTGGCATTTAATCCTTTAAAGTGCACAGCTGGGAACAGACTGGCAGTGGCTGGGTGACCTGTTCAGTGTTTTTTCATCTCTTAGGCTGTTACTGCTTATTGATTTCATAGTGATATGGTTTGTGGTTCCCTATTGAGACCACGTGTAACACAGTGCTGAAACACACAGCACAGAGATAATCCTTGTCCTGGAGACCTGCAGTCTTGCCTTTCTCATTTTACTGTTTTAGAAGTGTCTTGTATATTGATATTTTCTTGGAGTGTACTGTCTCAAGGTATCAGATCTCTAAACAGCAAAAAAGGAAGGATTTGTCACCAAGCAATTAAGCTTTAGTTTTGTCTGGTTTTCTTATTTCATAATAGGAGTAGTGGATTTGCTTTCTGATTAACTAAGAGGTGAAGAAACCCAAAGTCTTTAATCTTAAAGTAGGTCTGATAGTGGGGAAACATAATCTACCTTGATATCTTCTATACCTAGTAAGAGGATTAGAAATATTTTAAATGTTTTTGCAGCTCTCTAAAGCTTCTAGTACAAGTAAATGCGAGATTTACATTGGGTTTGAATGTTAATGCATGGGTGAAAATGCCATGAAGTGGAGCTGCAGCTTGGCATGCAGTGTTGCTGCCAGAGCCAAGAGCTCAATTTTGCCCTTTTTCTAAGAAAAATGCTTGATTTCTTCAACAGCCTTGCTGCTTTCTTCAGGTAACTGTCAACAAACTGTAGGAGTATGGAAATCTGGACCTTCACTAACTTGCACTGCTGTGGGTTTTTAATGTGAAACTTGGGGATGGTAGGAAGTAGTGGTCTGAAAAGATTTACTTTTTTTAAATCAAAAATAAAAGAATTTTGGGACCATCCTTAAGAAAATATTTTTTCCCTCCCCCCAACATCCATCATTTGAGAAATGCAGCTGCCATTTTTATCAGCTTTGATAACTTGCTTAATGTGATGGCTACTCAGGGGACAAACATTTTGCAAAGTCAAAAATTTCTCTTAACCATTAAAACATTCCCCACTGCGCCTAAACAAAACTTTTTTTTGCATTTTTGCTAAATGTAAATATTTAGAATGGAAAGCAGTGTCGTGATTTCCCTGTTTTTGTTTGAGAGTGATGTTTACTGGAAAATTTGGGAAATAGAAATGTTTAACCAATGCTCCCCTGATTATTTCCCTCCTTTTAGAGTGATGCTCTGGGCATGTGAGTTTGTACATGAGTGTGAGTTACAGCAGGAGTAGGTGCAGGCAGCATGGTGCTTTCTGTTTTATGCCTTTATCCTTTATGCCTTTTGAGACAGCCTGACATTTCCTATCAGGAGACACTGTTTGCAATTGCTTATAACTCTGCTAAACTTTGTAGCTGTTTGGGACAAGAGTTTATTTTCCAGGCATCTGTTTTATGCAGTGTGTTCTGGATGCAATAATTTATCTCCCTTCTTTGGTCTTTGCTGTGAGCAACTCTGAGAAAAATGCTATTTTCTTCAGATCAATTATTTAAAAGTATATTTAGCCTGTTCTTTGAAGTTCTGGCACTGTAGTAGAGCTGGGTCAGTGAAGATTTTCAAGAGTGAATGACTAGGTTGGAGGTGGTGGGTTTTGGTTTTTTTGGCCCACACCGAGCAGCTTTGACCAAGTTCCAGACCTTTGAATAAAATATGGAGTTTGAATGTGGTTAGCTGGGACTTATTTGATGGTATTGCCTTAAGTAATTTCATCTGGGAGTGAGGTTGGCAAGGGGATGAAGTGGGGAAGTGTCACAGGTTGGGCAAAGAACTGGGTGCAGGTATCCACAGGACTGGAGTGTAGATGTAACAGCAGCTGTGCTGGATTAAATCGGAGTACACTTAACCTGGCATCCTGAGTCAGTGGTTAAAGCAGCTGACAAGGAAAGGCAAGAACAAGCCAAGAGTGCAATGATACTTCCAGAGTGCTTATTCAGCCTCTTCACCTGGGTTTCAGGAAGCCACAGGTCAGATCTTTGCATGTAGTGGTTGGATTTCTACTCTATAGAGCTTCACCAAGTGAAGAAGATTTGGGCAAGTGAAGAAGTACAACGAGTACAAGTGAGGATTCTGTTTGTGCAGAGTGAGAGGAGGAGCAGCAGCACCTGGAGAGGGTGGTGCACGTAGGGCAGAAGCCTCTCAGTGTGGGCAAAACGGGCATTACAGGATGTGGCTGCTGAGCAGCATTGCCCTTAGGTCTGAGATGGGTCAAGACTTGCTATTTATTATTCTGGTGTCAGAAGAGAGCTGTGAAAGCTCCTAGCCAAGCATCTGTCACTGGTCCAGATGGGACCAGTGCTGCTTATGATACCAATTAGTCAGTTCAAGTGGTAGGGCCTTGTGAGCTGGACATACGAGTTCATTGTGGTGAATCACACAAAGGTAACAATACTGTGTTTCCATCTTTTTAGCTTGCTTTGTTAAAAAGACAGGGAATTACAAGCATTCTGGTCACTGAAGGAGCATTCTTACAGCTGCTAAGTCAAGTGTTTATAACTGCAGAGCAGTTACAGCACACTAGTGTGAAGGCTGCCTGTGTAATCCTGTCTCTGCCCCTGTGTACATAGGCATGAAGATGCAATCTGTTATTGTGCCGTTCCCGGGTATTTTTCCCCGCAGGATCTGTTCTGTGTCTGGTATGCAGGGTGCACGGCGTGCTCCACAAATCATAGAGTGCAAAGATGAACCCTGCCTGTGTGTGACATCTGGTCAAATTAAGGTTTCATTGACCTGATGTATCCTGCCTTCCCTGGGCCATACTTGATAATACCATGTCTCTCCTGTGTAGTTTAGTAAGTGCATACATAAACAAGTGTGAATAGGTGTGGTTGTCTACAGTGTTATGCTGGGAAGGAGCAGATGGTGAGAACTTGGTAGATGATCTTTTTCCTGGTCCTTCTAGGTGGATTCACTACAATGCAGAAATTATATCCCTCCATTGCTCACCTATTTCCAGCACTGGGAGCTCCCAGAAGAAGCCATGAGGATTCTCTGCTGGTTTTTGTGTCCGGACCTCCTTCCCCATGGCGGTGTAGGGTGGAAGTGGGAAGCTGTGGTCAGGATGGGGAGATGCCCTACCTGTGCTGTTTGCTGCAATTATCCAGAGGGCATGAACAAGCACTTAAGTTAGTCCCTGGGTGTTGGGAATTGCCAAGAGTAATTCATTAGGTGTTACAAAGGAAGTGTCTTATAGAAGGGAATGGATCTAGCCTTGGGAAGGTGCTGCTTTTTAACAGGTAGTGTTTCCAGGTGCTGGGACAGCAGCTGTGGGAGGAAGGATGCACATCCTGTATTTCCAGGCCTAGAGTTGTTGTTTTGGCTCTTCCTTGTTCCATTGTGTTCTGTTAATGTGCAGTTGATGGGAGGAGGTTGTGATGCCTGATGGCATATAGGTGTTGGAGGCTGGAGGCGTATCAAGACTGGCAGACCTGGGAGGGGAGTTCATTGCTGGAGGCAGGGTAGGGAGAGAGGTGCTGGTGGCACTGAGGGCAGGTGGTTATTAGGGTGGAGAGGGCTTGGTGCAGCTGGCAAGGTGCTGGAAGCGTGGACTGCCAAGGGAGGGTTTGTCCCACTCTGGAGTGGACAGAGAAAAAAGGGAGATGTATCTTCCTTGTATGAGATCCTGATCCAGGCATTAGCAGCTCAGCTGCACTATAAAAATTCAGGCTTGTGTCCCACCTTAAATTATGCTTTTCCATTCCTCCTGGGTGGCCATGTAAAACAAAGGAAAAGCCAGTGCATCTGTGGGCAGCGTGCTCCCTGCCGGAGGTCAGGATCTGACCCTGGGTCACTTGAACCACTTCACTTTGGGAATGGAGAACCAGTGAGCAAAAACCGTTCTACCCCAAAATAACGGGTTAAGTTTTTATGGGAACCGTGCCAGCCTCCAAATCCCTTTGCCAAGCTGTGGGGATTACAGTTTCATTTTCCTGGGGGATTTCTCTCTTTTGTTCAGTGCCTTATTTTTTGCTTGAATACTCAGGCCCTGGTTCAGCCACAGATCTGCAAAGCCCATGAATTTGGCTGCAGCAGAACTGAGGGCAGGAGCCTCTGCAGCCTGGGAGCTGTAAAGAGAGTCCAGCCCCAGGATGAGGTGGCTGCACTTGCTGAAGAGATTTGTCTGCTTAGGCAGAGTCATTAGAAGCTGGCTGCACCTGCCCCTGGGAGCCATCAGGCTGCCACAGGGGTGACACACTTGCAACCAGCCTGGGGCAGGATGGAGCATTCAGTGATATTCTGGAAAAATACTGGAGGGGCCAGTGCACACAGCGCTGTGAGATGCTTTGTGGTGAAAGAGGAGGACCCATCTGTGACCCAATACCCCTCCTGAAAGATGTTCACATCTGTCATTAAATGTTATCCAGCATATGTTTACTTTTGAGGAGCAAAATTCACATTTCAGGCCAGAATGCCTGGAAATGGGTTTTTGTTGTTGTTTTGTTGGATCTTTTGTTTTTGTTGTTGTTGGGGTTTTTGGTTTTTTTGTTTGTCTGTTTTGGGGTTTTTTGGTTGTTTTTTTTTTAAATTTGGTTTTGTCTGTCTCCATTCTAAAGTGGGACACCAGCAGAGGTTTATATTTCCTTACTGGGACACTTGTACAGAGCACAGTACTGGCAGAAATGTAACCTGTTCTCTATGGAAAGTATTTGAGCAACTGTTTTATTGCATGCTGCCACCAGAACGCTGCAGTTATTTTGTGCCAGAAGTGCACAGCAGACTGCAGTGAGGAACAGGGAAACTGCTCATGTTTGTTTATTTTATCTCCAGTGCCACGATGCCTCGCGGCGCTGGCAGGGCTGAGGTCCAAATCTCAACCCCAACCGGTAGGTTTTCACCCATGGTAATTCTCCTGAGAAAAAAAGTAGCATCTGTATCTGCACAGACAGCTGAGCTGTGTCTGCTCCCTGGCCCTGTGGGGAAACACAGGCTGTCTGGCTGTATTTCTCCTCCTGCCTTCCTGAGCAGGTCTTTTTGCTTTGTGGATTTTGCTTGGCATCTCTGCAGCTCGTATTTTCATCCTGAGATCCCTGTTCTCTGAATCAGACCCTTCCCCAAACACAAAGCTGTAGGGTGTGTGCAGCACACGTAGCCACAGTGTGATTTGTGCCTCTGTGGAGATTCCTGCAAGCTTTTGAAGCTGATTTTGCTAATTTGATGATGTGTGCAGTTTTGAGAATCACAAGTGAGCTGCCTGGTTGCATGGCTGATTGGAAACTGGTGATCCAAGGTGTTGGTACCACTGTGGGACTGGCAGACCCCCAGGTACCATTCCTGTGTTTTGTACCATCTGCTTAACATGATAATGGAAGAAGGAAGAGCTATATATAAAGTACCTCCATCCTCAGTTATATGCTGTGTGTGCATTTTGTCTACTAGATATTTAAAACATGATGCATGGTAGATAGTATGACAGAAAAGCAACACAACCTTATATTAGGAAGTGATTTGAATGTCTGGAAATTCCAGCCCTGGATGAGGGCTGAGTGTAGTAACAAATCAGTGCCCATGTTTTCCCTGCAGAGGAGTGTAAATATTCTTAATCAGAAAAGCACACGTGTTTTCCTGAGAGTTGCTTTCATTTGATAACAGGTCCAGTGTTGGGACATGGTGAGAATGCTATGTGCTTCCTTCATTTCTAGCCTCTTGGAGTGTAGCCTTGTTTCTTGCCTGAAGATCACCACTGCTTAAGAGGACAATACCTCCCTTCCTTCTTTTCCCCTTCTCAGCCTCCCCTGAGGTGCTCCAGCTCTGGTTTGGTTGTTTGGATCTCTTACCCATAGCTCAGGACTGCTCCTCACCCCATCACAAGTGCTTTTCTGGTGAAACAGATTGTTTTATTGCTTTTGACATCTGGATATAGGTAATTGAGGTTTCTTAGTAACACCTTTTTGGAAATTCTGTTGTTTTTTGTTTGGACCCCTGTCTCTACTCGTGACGGACCAGTCTTGCCTTTGGTTGTGGAGGTAGGTCATGGCTGATCATTAAGTAAGACTCAGTATTTGGTGCACGTGTGCATTTAGGCTAGAAGCCCTCTTATGTTAGTGACTCAGTCAACTTAATTGCAGTTTTTCAATTTATAGATGC
Organism: Setophaga petechia; assembly: GCA_024362935.1. NCBI lineage: Eukaryota > Metazoa > Chordata > Aves > Passeriformes > Parulidae > Setophaga > Setophaga petechia. The sequence continues at coordinate 5,384,632 of JANCRA010000003.1, read as the reverse complement.
CTAAAATCTTTCCAGTGAAGTTGCAGATGGCTGGGAGCTCTGCACCCATGGGCAGCTCTGTAATGTGTTGACTCAGGCTTCTTAAATCACTTTCTGTGATTCAGCAGGTCACTCCTTAGTAACCACTGGCCTCCTGGGCTGAAGTGACTGTCCCTGGGCTCTCAGCTATTGCCAGCATGGAAACTGGTTAGTCTCCTCTTGGGAAGTGGGATTGAGGGAGCCTGCTCCTCTCTGCACCATCAGCTGCTGAGTTACTGCTGGCACTGCACACAAGAGCAGTTTATGTTAAATGTGACTGATGTTGAAATAAACCACACCTCAGTTCTCAAGTAAGAGTGACCTTTGGCAAGTCTGCATCAAAATAAATAAGGTGTGATTTTAGTTACTTTGAGTTTCCTTGGAGACAGGCCCCTAGGAACTCTGCTGCCAGTTCCTGTGATGTTTGCTGGCTTAACGTAAACAAAACTAAGAAAATTCCTCTCTTCTCCGCAAAAGCATGAAATTTCACAGAAGTGCAATATGCATAACAGTTTGCCTTGTTCATGGTGTGCTCTTAAAGAGATGCTGAGAGGTTGGATGAAGACTATGGGTCAGATTTTGCATGTTGTTTTGACTCTTTTTGCCCTAGGCTTTCTTGAACACAGCTGCAACTTCCTTGGAAAACGGGGGTGCCATAAACTGGTTCCTTTGGTGACCTCTTTCTGCATTTATGGAGGGGAATATCATGTTGCAGGAATACATGTCTGCTCCCCTAAGATGACCCCCATCTGACTGGGGACCCCTGAGTGGCTGAAGTCAGCTGTTGTAGAACACAGCAGACCAAGGGCTGTGCTCAGTTACACAAGGGTCAGATGCAGGGCAAATTTAATTTTTTGGAGACAGCTGGTTCCCAGAAATAAACTTCTTTTTAAGTGACCTGTGATACATTTAAAATCAGATACCAGATCTGCCCCAATTTTTTGTCTGGGTTAACTTTTTGGGCTGGAAACCTTTCTGCCCTTGGAAGGGAGCTAAATGGTTTGTTCTGCCTTTAGAATCTGTTAATCTTTAAATGAGCCTCCATGATGTGCTGTAAAAAGCTAAAGCAAACACTGCTGCAGCAGTTTATCAGCATTCCCTTGTATCTCATTGGGAACAGTGGTGTCCACAATTTTGAGCAGCAGCGGGATCACAGGGGTGACAGACCATGTCTGTTCTGGGCAGGCTTTACATGGTTGTCTTTGACTCCAGTGGCATGAAGCACAGCACATAAATGCCCATGGACAGGGAGAGGGCATGGTCATCCCCCTCTGCTGTGTAGGTGAGGTGTGGTGATCCCTCCAGGGGCCCTGTCCATACAGTGCTCAAACAGCCAGACTGTTGTGGGGACGGGCTCTGGGCTCACATCCTCCAAAGGGTGTGAGGGACCATGTGACAGATCAGGAACAACTCCAGCTTGTGTAGCATCAGCTGCTGTGATACCTGAGCCTGTGCCTGGAGACACTCCTGTCCTCAGGGCCAAATGCTGAGGTGCAGGGCCTGGGCAGTGTCCCTCAGCTGTGCTCACCTGGACCATCCTTACCTCGCACTGCACACGCCTGCCACAGCCACTTGGGTCACTGAAAATGGGCTGAGGAGCTGCATCTGATGTGGATAATAGGAGAGAGAAGCAGTGCCTTCACTGCAAATGCTTAAAACCTGCCCTGCCTTGAGGTCAGGGCTCAGACACCAAGTGTGGGGATGGCATGGGGGTGAGGGGTTTGTGTGTGCCCCTCCTGGGAGGGGCTTTGGCCTGTGTTGCTTCTCCTGTTTTGTGCTCAGCATAGCAGAGGCACAGGTGGGGTGTCCCCAGCCATGGTTTCTCTGCTTGTCCCACCTCTGTTTGTGTCTTTGGGGGGTGATTGCTGTCCGAGCAGCATCAGTTGGGCAGCAAAGCATGAAGTGCTTCCTTGGAAGTCCAGCAGTATGTGGATAACTGTATTAATGAGGGAGCTGGAGGCTGGGGGCCACTTGCCCCTGTCCTCACTGCCTCTCCTTGGGGTGACATGTCATGAATAGTGTGAGGGACATTGCAAGGTGGAAGGGTGATCTTCTGGCCAGATATGTTCTTGCTTCATGCTGGTACTTCAGGGTTATTCTGGAGGATGTGTCTCCTGGGCTGATGGGTGCGCTGCAGGGGAAGGAAATCCCATTTCTCAGGTGTTGTGATACTTCCCGTGTGCTTGACATTGGCAGGGCCAGAAGAAATTCCTGCAAATAGTAGCAGTTTGTGTGAAAAAAGTATCTTTTGTTTTCCCCAAGGAATTGCTTGAAACAATCTTTGCCTCTGCATGCTTGCAAGAAGCCAGATAATGGCTTGCTGAGAGCAGTGCTGTGGAAACCAGTGTGTCTGTGTGTATATACTTGGCAAAAGGAAAGGACTTTCAGCAAGGACTTGTTGGTTGGTGCCCGGGAGGATGAGGATTAGCTGACTTGAAGCCTGGCTGGTCTCCCTGCTCTCCCCTCCCCTGGCCTGAGGTACCAGGGAGGTCTCAGTGCTGTGTGTACGTGCTGATGGAGAGACTGCTTCCAGTGTCTGCCTGAGGTCAACTGCAGCAAGGATTCAAGTTACGAGAGGCAGCAGGTCTAAAAACAGACAGTCTGGTGTCTTTATAGCTGTAACGCACCATATTTCAAAATTATTCATAGATCTTGTCCTAGCACTTCTTTCAGAAGTCTGACATGATGCCTGCTCAAGTGTCACACTCTCTTTTGAAGATAAGGTGCATTACTTGTGCATTGTGATAAAGCCAGTGGTACCAGAGCACTGTTAAGTTCAGTGTACTCAAACCCAGTTTACAATTTAAATTTTCTTGGAGTTGCTTTCTTTCTCATTCCAGGTTTACTACCCTCTCTCTAGCTTGGAACACATCCTAAAATTTAAATCAATTCCAGGACATAATCCTGGGAACAGTATAAATTTTTGGGAACAAGTTTGGTTTGTAACTCAAGAAAATGATTTTTTTTCTCTTTGGAAAATAGGAAGAAATGATCCCAAGTAGGAGCATCTCTAGTGTTGAAAAATTGAGATCTTCTAGCTCATTCTGACTCAGATCCTGGCCCCCAAGCTTTCAGTTTGACTGATTTTGTTCAGTGTGTATTGATATAATTTATTGAAATTGTGGCATGTCTTGACAGCCTTCAGCAATTTTTAAAAAACTTTTTCTTTTCCCTTCTCCATGAAAATAGCATATTGTCTTCAAACTCTGCAAACAACCATGGAAGCATTTACTGCTTATGCTTCCATTATTTATAGCAGTAAATAGTATTTAATCCTCTCTGCTGTCCCCCTACCCCCATGAAGGCAGTTTACTGTCTCAGTGTTGCTCTGGTGACCGGTGTCTCTGTGCCTGATGCTCATTCTGTGCTTGCATTGCCAGTCCCGCAGTGTGGATAAGCAGCACGCCGTCATCAACTATGACAAGGACAAGGATGAGCACTGGGTGAAGGATCTCGGCAGCTTAAACGGGGTAAGTACCAAACCTCCAGCTGGCAGGGGTGGCCTGGTGCTGTGCTGAGTCTGCAGGCACTCATGTGCTCGCTGAATCCTGCTCTCAGACCCTTTTGGGTCACTGCAGCTGTTGGCACGAGTTAAGCCAAACATGCATCATTATTTGCAAGGCCTGAGGTGGAGGTCGTGTAGCATCTCATCTTGGGACGGCAAAGCTTTGTTGAATATTGTATTTCTTTTTCCCTCTCTGCTGGTGTCCTTGCAGAATGCTTCAGGGCTCGCAGAATTATAAAGCCTCTTGCAAAACGGGAGGAAATAAATTCAGCTTCGTGTTGGGGATGTTAACGTTAAACTGGTGGAGATTCTGGAGCAGGTGTTCAGCATGAGCAGGGTGACCTTTTGGTGGTTTCATTGTCAGTGCATGGAGTGATTTATGGGGTGGTGAGACATTTAATTTCATTGGGGAGAAACTACTTAAAACCACCTCTTTTTATTTTCTTTAAATAATAAAAATTGCTTTTTGCCTGCCTTGAGCCTGGTTTGCATAAAGACCGAGGAATACTGGAAGCACAGAAGAAGGAACTGAGCCTGACTGAATTTTAACCCTTGCTCTGCTTCAACTTATGCAGTGGTGTTAGACACCTGAATTCTGTGATATTTTAAATACACCATTGTTGTTAAAAATGTCCAAATGTCATAGCATGCCTCTGTTTTGGTAGTTTCTTCATACAAGTGGAACTGTTCCTCTGCTTGAGCAGGCCTAAGCTAGATTCACATAATTGTCTTCCCAGTGGGGGTTTTACTGCAACCATTGTTTCATTGTTTTGGACATAGAAGCCCTCCACCATCACAGCCACAAAACCACAAGATGAGCCCAGAAACTTGTACAAAAACAGTGGCTAAAGCAGCCCTCAACCATTCTGCCTCTTCTGGCATCTGAACACAGCAAGAATGAGTGCTAATCCTTCTCAGCCTAATAGCTGAAGGCACAGAGCCCTGCTGAAATGGGAATATTTCCAGTAACTGGTCTGGACTCTAGCTGGATCCCTGCTTCAAAAGCAATGGTATTTTACTCATGGTGGCAAAATAGCAGCTAAAGATTCTGCTAGCGAGGGAGGGAAGACATGTACCACTAATTATCTTCTATCTTTCTATCACATGCTAAAATATAAGAATTTACATCATTTTAATAGTAGACTTATGCTTAGAGAGGCAGTGGAGTAAAAAAGAGTCGCAGCAGTGCCTGTTTTTGCTGCAGATCAAACACTTCTCTTGACTGTTTCTGTTGTTGGCCAAACCAAATTTTGCATGCAAGAAACATATTTTTATTTGAAAATTGTCACAAAAACTTGTTTACCCTCCTGAAACTAAAGAAATCACTTTCGAGCATCTTGATTTTAAATCGATTTTCAGAATTTCCTTTTATTTTGTATTTGAGTAGTCAGCAATGCATTATATGGCTTTGCTGGATAATCTGGTTCATATTAATTGTCAAAGTGTTTTATATTGTTTTTATTATAACGTTCAGGTAATTCTGCTGTCTCTATTGAGAGGTTTTTGTTATTAAGGGTAGCATTTCTATCCAGATTAAGAATTTTACTGAAGTTACTTTATCTCAAGTAAACAAATAGGTAACTATCAAAATGGGTTCTTGCAGACTTTTTTGAAGAAAATTCAGCAAACAATTATTCCTGTTCCAGATGCGACTGTTGTGGGTTTTTTTAAATATTAAAAACTTTAATGCAAATTGGAATTCCATGCCTTTATCTAGCTTCACTGTTTTTATTCTGAAATTACAGGCCTGTTTCATAGCTCTTCTGTAAATTGCCAGGAAACTGGGGGCTGTTGTCTGCTGAGATTCTAGTTTCCTGCTCTACCATTTATTTTTCCTCTGTGGTTAATACTAGGTCATATCATGCATGTTTGGCTTGGCTGAGGTGAGAAGACAGAAGGAAAAGATTCTGCTGCAGTCATGAAAACATGTAAATTCATTTTCTAGTTTAATTTTGTTTCCTCAGCTGCATTTGCATTAATGGCACAAAGACCAGGAACCTGCTGCTGGGGCTGAGAGGCTGGGTGAATCCCACCTTGGCAAGTAGGGTAACTCCTGGTGTCTGGCTGCCTCAAATCCAGCTGTGGGAGAGGCTAATCCCCATCAGCTCTCTGGGGCTTCTTCAGCCCCTTCTTATTCTTGTTTGGCCCAGGTCATTGCAAAGGCACATGAGTTTATTTGTGAAAGATGTCCATGCATGCTTTGTTTGATCCTCGGTTGGTCTGGGACAATTTTTTTCATATTGGGTCCCCTCAAGAAGCACAGACATCAAAGACATTTATTCACAGCTGTGAAATACATGTCTTGCACCTTTAGAATGATGTTAGTTCCTTTCAACCTCAGTTAACTGCCTGGAGCATGGGAAAAAGGGGTGGCTGAAATTTTAGCACAAGGGGTTTGGTTATCTCGGACAATGTGGCCTCAGGTGTCATGGTGATGCTGCTTCAAATTTTTTTCCCATTTCCCTGTGCATTTTCATTTTCCCTTCCTCTGTGATAGGCTTTGCTTGTTAAATTATCAGGCCTTGGGGCTGACACCAGTCTTGTTTGGCATCCAGCAGAAAGCTGATTCCTAGCTCAGTAATTAAGGGCATGAGTTGCAACCGTTTGCTGGTTGGGATGGGTGTAGGAGAACCAAGAGCATTTGAAGTTCCTAACTTCAGGCACCTCATTTACCTGCTCAAGTCAGGGACTAAAATTGCATTTGCAGTTGGTGCAAAGGAAATCTCCCTAAAGGTCCCTTCACAGCGCCTTGCTTTGAAGCATAATTGGGGTGCTCTGACTTGCCCATGGGAGCTACTTGCTGGTGTTGGTTTTTCCAGGGAACTTAGGTCCTAGCTCCTGCCTTGGTGCTGGCACACTCTGAGTACGTGCAGTGCCATCAGCACTGGCCATGGGTGCTCTCCAGGAGCACCATCCCTCTGAGATCCATCACCCTGGTGCCCTCAGTCCAAACCCATTCCTGTGCTTCTCTCCTGCAGACGTTTGTCAATGATGTGAGGATTCCTGACCAGAAGTACATCACCCTGAAGCTGAACGATGTCATTCGCTTTGGCTACGATATCCTTTCTGGAGAGGATGGGGACCCGGGCTCTGTTTGGGTTTTGTGCTGCTGGCTGCATGGAGAGGTACCAGGGCTAGTTGTGTGTACTGAGTAAGGTGGTTTGTTTTGCCTCTTGGAGGCTTTGGGTGTCTCGTGAGCTTGTGTTTCTCCACCATGAACCTGATTCAGAGCACATTAATCATGATGCCTGCTTTTTCATTGTACTTTGGATCAGGCCCTGCACTGGCAGTACTGTGCAAGTGCCTTTTCAGTCTCCTCCTAAGGAAGGGTTCTGGTTTTTTCTTTTTATTTGGGTGGCAACTGTAGCTGGTACCAGCTGGGAGCAAACATAGTTCATATATTTTTGTATGAACTAATATCTTCCTATTTTTTTTCATTCCATTTGCCTTGTTTTATTCGTCATTTCACCCAGATGCTTTCTTTCAGACATTTTTTAGGCCTTCAGCCTTCAACATTTAGCTGTGGAGCTTGTGGCCAGACCTTGACTGTGTACTGATTAAAGTTTGCCTGTGCAAATTGGTTCTGCCACAAAATGCAAGAGTAAATCTTTAGCAATAGCACATTTCACCTCTAGCAAGGGAAGCTAGGTTGCAGTTATTGCTTTATTTACAGACCATAAATCCTGCCAGTGTCTGCTAAAACACCTTTGCTTTCATCCCTTTGCTTTTTTATCCTGATGTGGCAGTATGGCTGGCTATAAGAATAGATGTTGACATGCCTTTCTGAGCCTGAAGAGCAACAGAGATAAGTAGAGGCTCCTATTGCTGTCTTTTCATGTAATCTAATACTTTTTTCACTTTTTTTTTCAGTTGCTTCTATCTGCCAAACTTTGCCCACTCAAGCTGAATTTAGAAGTAGCAAGTGTCTTCTCCAGTTTTTTTTTTTTTCTTTTCTGGGGAGATGTCAATTAAAACAGTCCAGACATTTCTGAGAATAGAGGCAGAGACTAAGTTTTACCATTTGGTGGGGAGAAAATGTTTGGCTGGAAAGCTCTTGTGCATCCTTGACCCCAAGGCCACATTCTTCTGCCTTTTGCTGTGCCCATGATAATCCATTTGTGCTTGGCCATGCTGTAGTCCTTGAAATACTCCAAACCTTCAGCCTTGCTGGTCTCCCAGGGATCCGGTACTTCAGCTCTCTGCAGTGACAGTGCAGGAGCACTCACTGCTGCCACCAGGATTGCTTAAACTTGTGTGTGCCATTCTGGATCTGCAGGAAAAGAGATTTTTCTGGGTCTTGGTCATAATTTGGGTCTTGGTCACTTTTCTCTGGGATCCTGTCATTAAAAGTGGTGTCTTGCTGCACATATGATGAAATCTTTTACAGGCAACCTCAGCTGAAGCTTTTCTTGACTTTGCAAATGTTTGTTTTCTGGTTTTTTTTTTTTTTTTTTTTTTTTTTTTTTTTTTTTTTTTTAATGTAGCTGCTTGTGTATGTTCTGGTCTCTTGGTGTGTGGGGAAATGCACAGAAGACTTGCTGTGAACTCCAGTCCTGGGAGGGCAAAAATCAGTGCCTGGAGCATGGGTGGGTTTTAATGGCTGCAATACCAGTTTAAACTTTTTACAGAAAACAATTCTCAGCGAGGAGCAGCTGAGTTGAAGTATTTAGTCCTGCAGCCCTTTCATGGATATTCGAGTGAAATGAATGAGTATACTTATTAGCTGTAGAATTTATTGCCCTCAACAGGAAAATTTTAAAGAATGTAGGTTTTAGAGTAACCTTTGTAAGATGTACTGTACCTATGGCAGCTATAAGGTCTTTCTCTGCTTTGCTCTTTTGGTACCACTCTGTTTAGCAGAGCTTTCTGTGCCCACTGCAGTCAGCCTGGTGTGGATGGCAGCATCTCCTGAGGTCTTGGAGTCACTGTGTCCCATTGCATGAGAGCATTTCTCTTTTCCATTTACAGTTTCACTTACAGCCTGTGCAGAGTTTCCCTGCTAGGCCAATATCACTGGGTTTATTTTTAGTCTAAGATTTTCCATCTTTCCTTTTTCCTCCCCTTTGCTTTCTGCTGTGCTGATTGGATTGTTCATGATGACATTCCAGATGCCAGCTCTTTTCTTTTTTTTAATACAGCATTGCTGAGGATTATTGCCTGGGCTCAACCATGTGAATGCCTCCCTCCCTAAGAGGTCACAGCAGCTCATGACCTGATTTACTTTTCATCTAGAAAACTGCAGTGACTGAAAGGCCTTGCCAGGGCAAGGGAGCAGGGGTTTGAGCAAGGAGCTGAACTCTGCTGCTCCCTTATCCAGCATGGGAGACTGGCCCATCTTGGCCAGGATGCTCCTGGTCTGCCTGAAGCCACCAGCCAGGTGGAGAGGATTGGGGTGTGAGCTGAGCTGGGGCTCTGGTTGCTCCCCCAGGTCCTGCACAGAGTTGTTGATGCTCCTCCAGGTTTCTCCTGCTCAGGTCCCCGTGTCTGCTGCCCCTCAGCTGTCCTGGATCTGCCTAGCAAATGTGATTGTGCACAGCAAAGACCACACTGGGCTGCAGCACAGGCAACTTCTACTACTCTGTGTATTTTAGGACTTACTGGTTTTATGATCCTGTTGTCTTTCTGAGACTAAATGCTACATTTCTTTGTCCATTAAATTCTTTTGTATTTTCCTTAATGAATTTTCTGTACATTCGAATATGTATGTCCTGGAACAAATTCAACACAAAGTCCCAGAAGAAGCATTGAAGGTAAGAGTGGCTGGGTGCAGTGCACTTTATAAAAAAAACTCTTTTAAGTACTCTAGTGATGGTCAAGCAGAGTGAAATATTAAAATAATCTTGATGGCAGTGAAATGTTTCAAAATGTGAGGCTCTCCTTGGATTTGGATTTAATGAAGCCCTCCTTTGAGGAGAGATACATTTCCCAGTTATCTCAACTCTGATCTCCTATCCCTGTGCTAACATGTAGATCAAGTTCTGTATGTTCATGACTGCCAAGAAAAAAAAGGTTACTTAAAGCTGCAACATGTTAAAGAATAACCAGCACATGAACTCGTGGGTGAAGCACAGCATAACTTTTTTCTCCCCAGAAGTGGAGCACAGATGTCTTTTTCTGAGCATGGTGACTTATGCCAGCTCCACCACACCTCCTCAATGAGGCTGAAGTTTGCTTAATTTATTCATGGGTATCATCTCATTTTTGCCTTCAAGCTCCCAATTTTTACTTCCTGAGCAGTCAGTCCTCTTAGGAGTGAGGTGTTTTTTAAACATTGTTCAGTAGCAGGTAAGAAATATTCAAGCATCCCCTTATCTAAGGCAGAAAAGCAACCCCCTCTAGGCAAGAAAGCTATAATGTTCAGCTGTGGGACTGGGCTATCAGTGCTATGCATCAGCTCTTGGCTAGCAGATACTGCCTTCCTAGCCCTGGTTCCATGTTTAAGACTTGGTGAGGATAGGAAATGTAACAGCTAGAATTGGGCAAACGATTCACTGAACTTATATAGGGATAATCTGGATGGGTTCACCCTTTTATTAATCTGCTTGTAATAAACCAGCTTCTAAATAGCTCATTTACTGTGTTAATATGGAACCAGTTTTAAGGTAGAATCGCTTCCTAGCTGGGGAGGGGGTTTGGAGAAAATAATTAAAATAGATTCCAATTGCCTTTGCTGAAAAACTGAGATAATGAAGATGAGCGCCCTGAAATAATTTATAATGTTCCTTTAAGAACAAAGGGGATTTCAGGATTTTAATCCTGAGTGGAGAATGGCCTGTGCTCTGATTCTTCTCAGTCTATCTTTTAAAGGATTTTGCTAATTAGTTGTTTTGCAGAGCTAAGTCACAGTGACCTTCTTGTGTACTAGAATTGTCACTTGGTGGCTTCCAAATGGGGTACTTCTGTTCTGTAGCTTCTTCTCAGGTGTGCATGCTTTTTCTTGAAGGACAAGCTGCAGTGGAGTTTTGGGTGATCTCTTGGTGGGGAAGAGGGGTTCACTGCTGTTGGTGTCTCTGCAGCATGAGAAGTACACCAGCCAGCTCCAGATGAACTACAAAGGCACGGCCATGAAGAGGGCGGAGCAGCCCATGGAGCACAGCGTCTACACGGAGTCCCCACAAGCAAAGCTGGAGAAAGGAGAAAGAAAAGCAATTACAGGTACCTGCTTGGGAACCAGTTCATCTGGATTCTGAGCAAAGTGCATCTTGAGCCCTGTGCTGGGTTATGATTCTGACAGCAGAGTCTTGTGGGTTGCATTTGGGAGCAGTTCTGGAAGGATCATCTTTCTAAACTCCTGGATTATTCCAGACTCTGGGTTTTTGGAGGTTCAGTCTCAAAAAAAATCAGCTGGTTTGATGGCTCCTACATGCCTCATCGCTGTGTGTGTTCTGGAAAACCTGTGGGCAGAGCAGGTTTGGTAAGTTCTCTGGCACCTGTCTGGTCTATTTTTAATTTCCTAATCGTGAGCTGGTGTTTGAACAGAGGGTGACTCAGAGTAGAAAATGTATAGCTGCTGTGGCATGGTGCTGGCAGGCAAAGAAGCAGCAAGCCATTTCTTTCACAAAGCCTGGATGGTTTTAATGGCTGTATTTCCTAATGTGCCAACATGTGGGATTGAAGCTGACTGCCAAACTGGGAGATGTTTGCTTCAGGTTCACTGTTCCCTGGCTTCAAACCTTTTCTGTTTGAGAAATTCCTTCTCTTCTCCATTTTGTTAACAACTGCTGCCTGCCTTTAAAGATCGTTTGTCAAACTTGGTTCCTCTGTGTTCCCCATTATGGTTTGCCAGGACCTCCCCAGCAGCCTTGTCTCACCCAATTCCTGCCCCCTATGTGTGCTGTCCTGACAGGTCTCTCTCCCCAGTTCTGGTCAGGTATCAGCTCACAGCTTTCTGGAGCTTGCTGATGCATGGGAGGAACAAAAAAGGTTTTAAAGCATACTGTTGACATGACTGCCAGTGGTGGTCTTTTGGCTTCAGGATGGCAGAGCAATTGGAAAGCTTTAGGGTTTAGCAGGGGGAGTTGCCCACTCTGTTGGAGGAAGAATCAGAGAGGAGAATGGAGAGAAGGGGATGGCAAGTGTGAGTGAGGTAAACATCTTGGGTGAGTTTGCCTAGAGACAGGTATGGCAGCTTTCTAGAAAAGTGTACAGCTTTGGGTAGATCTGTTAAGGCTTCATGATAACTAACTGGAGTGGGCTCACCGACCATAATCTCCCATGTATTGTCCTTATGAAAATCCCCCTAAGATGACACAGTGCATTAAAACAGTGAAATGCTCCTCCCTGGTCTCTTTACTGTCTCCAGCTGTGTGGGAAGCACTCCCATTTTCTGCACCAGAAAACTTTTCTTTGTGTTGCTTTGGCTGTGTCTGTGTGGCTGTGTTTGGGATTGAGCCTGACAAGTGTGAATGTAAAAGGATGGAATTGTGGATGATTAGGTGTGACACTGGGGAGGGTGAGAAGAGGTGAACCCCACCGAGGGAAGAGCTCTCCCCTGCCTTTCAAGGGGCAGGAGGTTCTTGGAAAGCTTTGCCAGTGACTGGAACCACTTTGTGTTTGCTACTACCTGGTTCCATGAACACTCAGTTTTTTATTCTTGCCACCTTCCAAAATACACTGTCATTGATTTTAGCCTACATAGCATAAGCAGTGGATATTTGGAACACCTTCAAAGCCAGGACGTGGAGTGACTCTTCAGCAAGGTGACCCGTTTTTCTGGCCTGTGATTTGCAGACCTGCATTTTGTTTCTGTCATCTTCAGTGGGCACAGACCAGAGGTCTGAGGCAAAACGGGCTCTGTGTTCTTACTGGGGACCAGCACTGAAGTATGTCACATGCAGTGGGACTGATGGGCCAAGCTAAAAAAGAAATCTGTAAAGTGCTGCTAACCCCACTGAACTATAGAGGAAATCAGGACTTTTTGTTTGAAGTATTTTGCTGGATTGGACTGAAGCCTGTGGAAACAAGAGCCTGAGCATTAAATCAGTCCCTGGCTCTCCCAAAAGCATCTGTCACGTGAGCAGAATGATCAGTGGATCCCTTTCTCATCTTCGAGGTGACTAATTCACCTTGTCCTCAGCTGCACACATGCACTGTTTCTCCTCGGCTGCTGGGAGGAGTGGCAGCAATTTGAAATGATTAGTGAAAAGAAGAGTTGTAGTGTTCTTAAGGGGAGTGGGCTTGCTTAGTGGCAGCAGAAAGAGGCTTTAGGGAAAGAGCCGTTTTGCTAAGCCTGTAGGTATTTAGGAATTTGCATTGACTAATTAAAGCAAGGTCTGGGCTGACAAAAGCCTTTAGAAGGATCGGTTCCCAGGGCCTGGGTGGAAAAGAGGCAGAGGGAATGCAAGCTTTCAGGGAAGAGGTTTAACAAAACAATGTGAACAATTAGAGCTGCTTAGAAATGGGAGGAGGTGAGGGGCTGAGGATAAAGAGATCCAGGGGAGCGACTGGGAAACAGTCAGTTTAGTCTTTATGCTGTTGAACTTGCAGCTTTTGGGTGTATGTTGCCTGTAAGCAGAAAATCATCAGTCTGTGAAATGTTTGAAGCAAGGAGCTTAGTTAATTCTATAGCTTGGAGATGGATATGAATAAAAGTGTCCACAGCTCAGCTAGGTAATGCTAAAAATAGCTATTAGCTCTCATGTCTAAAGCCTTAAGTTATCAGGAAGCCAGGTAGAGCCTTGAACTGAGTCGATTTCAAGACAGTCACAATCCCTCTTCCCATCTGTTGCTACCTGAGTTGAGGTACTTGATGAGATAAGCTGCTTTGTGGTCTTCTGTTCTCAGCACATGGTTAAATCCTCAGGCTGATCTTAATTTTTTGTTTTTTCAAAGCTGCCACAGCCTGATGGGACTGGGTAATCCTGAATCTGATGACTAACCTCTGAATAACTGCTGCAGGCCTGAGTTTCCAGGGGTGGAGGCTGCTTGCAGGGAAATGGGCATCGTCACTTGCAGGAGTAGGACCAATTGCAGGAGCTTCTCCCGGAATCTGTGAAATAGGTTTGCTCACCAGGTCAGCGTCCATGTCATTAGTTAAGTCCTCTCAGCAGAGTGGACAACTTGAAAGTCTTGCTGATGTCCAGGGCTGAGGTCAGCAGGCAGCATGGATGGAGGCAGTGGGAGCTGTGCCCAGCTGTGAAGTGGTTTCCATGGTCTTTGACTGCTTTCCCCATGAGATCATGGCAATAGCTATTTAGACACACAGCTCTGCCCTAGCCTTTAATTTAAGGGAGTGGTGTTATATCTGCTTTTTTGCCTGAACTAGAGTGGTGGTAACTGCAGCATGTTTAAGGTTTGACCATGTAAGTGATACAAGTACATTTGTGATCGTCAGCCTGATTTGAAAGTCCCTGGAATCCGGGCATGTTCACACCAGGTACAAAAGACTAGGGCCTAGATTAACCATGCACATAGGAAATAAATTGTGTGGCAAAGAGTCAGAGAACTGCTTTATGATTATTCCTGCTGGGTCTGAATTCTCTCTTTTGGAGAGGAGTGAAAAAGCAGAGATGTAAGGAATTAATTTTAAAATCCTGTAGCTAGATCATCTTTTTTTTTTTTTCTCCCCCAAGGCCTCTGCTGTAAGAAACCTACTCTGTATCTTCTAGAGATGGACATTATTTTTATTAATAATGAATCAAAAACAGTTTGACTTAAAGGAAGCCGGATTTCTCATGCTTTTGTTATGACTTGCAGTAGTGAGCTTCAAAGCTGTGTGTGCTTCTGTGAGCAAAGAAATTTGCTGTTGCTGACTGTCTCTCATGATTGTGTGAAGTTTTGTGAAGATTCAGGCAAAGCACAGTGCTCAGTCCTGTCCTGACCACAGGGGACACCTTCAAGGGAAATCAGACCCCACTGTTTAGTGGGAGCTGTGTGTACTTGTCTTGAAAGCTCTTCTTCCTGCTTGATGATGGAAAGCAGCTTTAACACAGTCTTTCTCCTTTGCCTTTCATCACCTGGAGTGCATTTCTGGTTGTGGCCTTGTGTTTTGTGTGATTCACTTCTCCATAAATACACCGTTTCTATTGGCACGTCTCATTCTCTCGTTTGGTGCCTCTCCTTCAGATGATCAATAGTTCTGTTTTAATTTAACAGGCCACATTTTTTCAGGCTGTTAAGCAAATGGACTTCCCTTGTTCTCTGCTAAAACAGCCTTCATTTTTTCTTTTGAGTGACTGCCCCAAAGACTGAAATCCAGGAGCAGAACACGTGTATGTCAGTGGTCTTCCCTGTATTACAGCATCACTGGTAGCTCAGTATTTATCTGGCTGAATGCTTGTGCTGACCTCAATTCAGTTATCTAAAAGGATGGTTTTCGGGCTGCCTGCCTGAATTGATGAGCCAAGAAATATGTCTAAATGAATTGGCACCATCTGGGCAGCCTGGCACGGAGTGGAGAGAGGTGGTAACGAGCTGCCATCAATTGGAGGAAGTCTCATGTCATTAAAATGACTGAGCAGTTCATTTTCATTGGTGTTCCTCCCCTCATTGCTGACTTGAGCAAGCCCCGAGTTTCTCTGCTCTTGCAAGAGCATCCATCTCACACTAAAGCAGAGCAGACAGGAGGTGGCTTCAGGGTGCTTTGCATGTCTCAGGACAGAGGCAAACATGCTGCTCTGAATGCTGCAGGTCCAGGTTGAGGTTGCTACCTAAAATGGATCCCAGCTGGTGAAGAGCAAAGCCCGCTGGCACAACTGCATGTGTAGCTGCTCCCTGGCCCACTTCTGTCACAGCCATCTGTTTTAGCTGCCTTCCCCTCGTGCTTTTCCCCCCTCCCCTCCCCTTTTTCTACAATATTGTTGTGTTAGAGCTGGAGCTGGGAGAGGTGTCATTTGTGCTGGCAAATTAGAAGGGACAGAAGCTTCTGACATGAGCAGGGCAGCAAATTCATGTAGCTCTTTGTGCTGGTTTTGGCTGGGGTAGAGTTAATTTTCTTCCCAGTGCCTGGTATGGAGCTGTGTTTTGGATTTTTGCAGAACACAGAGTTGTTAATACAGAGATGTTTTTGTTATTGCTGAGCAGGGCTTGCACAGAGCCAAGGCCTTTTCTGCTCTCTGTACTGCCACGCTGGAGAGGAGATTGGGGCTGCCTGGGAGGGGACACAGCCAGGACAGGTGACCCAAAGGGACCACAGGGATATTCCAGACCATATCACATGCTCAGTATATAATATAAAGAAGAAGGAGGAAGTGGGAAGAGATGTTTGGAGTGATGGTGTTTATCTTCCCAAGTCACTGTTATGTGTAATGGAGTACTGATTTCCTGGAGATGGCTGAAAACCTGCCTGCCCATGAGAAGTGGTGAAGGAGTTCCTTGTTTGGCTTTGCTTCTGTGCTTGGCTTTTGCTTTTCTTACTAAACTCTCTGTATCTCAATCCATGACTATTCTACCTTTTAACCCTTCTCATTCTTTCCCTGATCCCACTGGTGGGGGAGTGAGTGAGTGGCTGTGTGGGGCTTGGCTGCTGGCTGGGGTTAAACCACAACACTCTTCCGAAGTCAGAGAAATTTTACTGTGGTTCAGGATCTGTCTGCTTTCAGCAATAGCGAAGAATGACGCTGACTGTGTCACTTGACAATGTTACTCAAAATGGAAATTAATATGCATGCTCAGGGGAAATATTAATTGCTCTTGAAATATTGAAATTGTCCCTGAATAGCAAGATACTGACTCTTCAGCTTTCCACCTGTGCTTTTTGCAGTTTTAAAATGAAGTTCCCATTCATTGTGGAGGCTGGGAGACGAAAGGAATGAAATGCCACACACACAAATGTGCAGCTTTGTCACAGATGCTGTAACAGGCATTGCAGGTGGTGCCATGTGAGCTCTGTGTCATGGGGCATGAGGAGCCTTCTGCTGCTGTGCAGTGAGTGCAGTGCAGTGTCTTCCACCTGAGGGCCCCAGATCTGTGCACTCTGGCCACCTGGTGCACTCCTTTTAGGTGTTCCTAGACTTGCCCTGGGGTTTTGACTTTGTGCTAGCTTTTGTCAGGGGGGCAGTTAGGGTAATTTCCAAGTACCTATTAGGGCCCAGGGAAATTTGAGACAGCAGAACTAGATCATCATTCTTTATAAATCCTTTCTTTTCCTTCTTCAGCTTCAGTTGTAATCCCAAAATTCCTCATCAACAGAAGAGGTCTAACCAAAAGTCTGGCTAATTCCCCTGGCTGCCTTTTCCCTGTAGTAGAAAAGCTCCTGACCAGCAAAGGCAGAAGCTTCTGAGTTTGTACTCAGATGGAACACAGAGCAGTTTCTGGGAAGACTTCTGTCCTGCAGGATGGGTGTGAGCCCTCTTAGCTCTCTTCTGCCCCTCTGGACACAAAATTGTCTTGGAATAGATCACTGGCATCTTCTAGACTAGGGGGCCTTTGGGGTCCTTTTGGGGCTGGAGTGTGCCGGGGAGATGAACTGTTAATGAGCTGCAACTCCTTGCAAGATGCAAGCAGTAACAGCATCCATCCTTGGGAAAGGTGCTGCTTGTGCAACAGTGGAGTGCAGGTGGTCTTTGCATTTCTTCTATGGGGTAGTTGATCCCTTTAGACACAAATTACCTCGGACATCAGTGGCTTTTGCTGATGGATTTGTGTTATGGTGTTGATCTCCCTCCCCTGGCTTCCCCCAGATAGCTGCCTCTTGGCCATCAGCCCTAAGGTCTGTGCTGCAAGCCACAGGGTGATGATCCATGGTGTGCCCAAAGTGCCTGACACTGGTGGAGCAGATCCTGATGGGTGGGGTGGGGTCTAGTGGGCAAGTTACAGCATGAAAAGAGGATGGTAGGTTTCTGCTAGGCTGTGTGACAGCAGCTCTGAGCCTAGGGGAAACCAAACCCTGCGCTGGAGTAGGGTTCACTGACAACCTTGTGAATAGGTTTTTTATTATTTTTTCCCCCTCTCTCATGAGTGGTTTACCCATCAGTTATGAAACATATTGCTTGGCAATTCCAATTTATCATGGTGAGAAATGCTTCTTCCTTTGATCTTTCAAAGGCTGCCCACATAATAGGAACGTGGTTTATCTTCCATGCACTCTAGGCTGGGAGGAGAGCAATACTTTCAGCCTCTTTTGATCCTCAGTGAGAAGGGAGGCTGTGTGGTTATCTTTGAAACACGAAGACGATCTCTAGAAAAGGGCCTGTGTGCTGCATCCTTAAAGCAAAATTTTTCCTGTGGACTGTCAGTGTATGAGCTTATATATCTGGAATGATCCTAGAACAAAAATATCTGAAGTGGCCACTGGATCTGTGTAGCTTTAGAAACAACAGCATCAAATCAGACTGCTTTTTAAATTTGAGTTATTTAATTCCCCTTCCTCTCCTGACTTCCCTTATGCAAACAGCTGCTTTCTGTCATTTCCCTACTAAAGCAGGGAATGCAAAATTGCAGGGCTGTTTGAGAGCTGCTTTGCACAGAGCAGTGTGTGGCTTGAAAACCACAAGCTGAGCAGCAGCTGGCAGTAGAAGCCCAGCTTCTGGCTCGAGCTGGAGCCAGGGTTTCAAGACGTGGCCAGCTACGGCTGCTATGAGCAGAGGCAGGAGCAGCCTAACAAAGCTGGATCTTAACCTCAGCCCCTGACCTATCCTGGTGTTTCTGTCACCTCTAGATGAAAGAACAAAAGCGACTTTATTTGCTTCTCTTGAACTATGAAAAAACTGTAGTATTAACTGTACCACAGGATGGGGTGTATTCTTTTTGTTTGTTGCATAAACAGCAGCAGCCCAAGGCAGTGCCATAACACAGCCTTGTTTTGTGGGATACAAAACGAGAAGCAGTGGATCAGCTCCACTGAGTGGGTGCCAGTTGTTGCAGTGAAGCCCTGATCCTGCACTGAGTCCTCACTGAACAGAGAAATAATGTAAGCCTGGCTCTTCTAGAGGAAATTCTCCATGAGAAAAACCTCTGTCCTACAATGACTATGCAACTCATTTGGTTTACTATAAATAAGCTTTAGAGAGCAAGAGTTTAATGCTTCTTTATGAAAGTATAAGGGGATGGTTTTACTATTTTTCATAAGTTTGTAATGCTTCAAGAATTTCCTGTTGTGGAATGTGTGTCACTTACAGTGGGAGTGGTAAATAGTGCAAAAAATCCCTAGCCTGGACACATCCAAGGACATGGTGGGGCAAAAAAGGGTAGAGCTAAAGTCTTCCCAATTAAGGTGAGGAAAAAAGATTTTCACCTGAATTGCAGGTGAGTTGAAGACTGTTTTGTGGTTAGTGTTTTGTAGTCTGTCCTGCCAAAAATCTTCTACTTTTTGTGTATAGTAAGGCAAGAAAGGGACAGAAGCCAGTATCCTGGAAATGCAGCTGTGAAAGACAATGAAAGGAGGTGAAGTTAGTATCTTGCAATAGAATGTAAAAAGGAAAAAAAGGGTGAAACAAAGAAAAGCCTGAACATATTATTATGTATAATTTGCTGTTGTTATAGCTGTGGTGTAGCAGGTTCATGGTCTCATCTGGCCCTGCTGTTTTCCCCCTTTTGCTCTGCAATTGAACCTGGTAAATTAGTATTTTCTGTTAAAATATTTGCTTATCCTCTTCCTAGAAACGAATACTTACCGCACCCCTCTCTATGGGCAGCCCTCCTGGTGGGGGGAAGATGATGCAAATAACAAGGAAGAGAGAAGGCAAGAGGAACATTACTCAGGTAATGGAGGGGACATGGGGTGGGAGAAGATGTAGGACACAAAATTTTGGCACACTTTTGATATTTACTGTTTGAGCCATCCTGTTTCAAGACTTGTAACTACTACTTCCTTTTTGTACTTGTATTTGCTCGTTCCTGTGTGTAGGTTGCTGCTGCTGAAACTGGAATAAGGGGGAATTAAAATGTTTTCCCTAAAACATTCGACCATTAGAAGCAGCTGTTGTGGAGTAAATCACTAAGTTTGTTTTAGAGTTAGTTGTGTACCTGTATCTGTTTCTCACCTCATCATCCTTGGGAGCCATGTGGGCTTAACACTCCTGTTACCAATCTGTGTGTGTGGAAGAGTCATCTTGTTTTCACTTGTGCAGTAAACCTGGTGTTTCCATCAAGCATATGCTCTACTGCACAAAGAAGTGTTTTATTTCAATGCACACACAGTGTATCTATTCTCTAGCAGAGAGGGATTGTAATTAGTAACCCTTCCAAGAAGTTGAAACAAGTGAATTAAGTAGTACTGAAAAAATGTTATTTTATTCTTTTTTTTCCCCTACTTTTGTAGAGAGATCAAAAGAGATAACCCAACATGAAGAGGAAATGAATGGGAATATTTCTACTTATAGAGATGCCCAAGAACAATCTGTGTTTGCCTTCCGGAGAGAGCCAAGTTATTTTGAGATTCCAACTAAAGAATTTCAGCAGCCATCAAAATCTCCAGAAACACAGGTCCATGAGATCCCAACAAAAGATGTTGATGCTGTGGTAGCCCCTGTGGTACAGAGTCATGCCTCTTTCACCATTGAATTTGACGATGGTACCCCTGGTAAAATAAAGATAAAAGACCATGTAACAAAATTTTCACTCAGACAGAGAAGACCCTACAGTAAGGAACCAGCTCATACAGAAGTGATGTCAGCAGAGAGCAAAGTGGCTGACTGGCTTGTCCAGAATGACCCAAGCCTGATGAGAAGGCAGTCTGCAGGAGATGATGTTTACAGTACCAAGAGTGACCTGCCAGTTCATGTAAGGACGCTCAAAGGTGAGTGAATGTCTTGTCATGTGGACATAGCTCTCTGTTGGCCTTGCAAAATGCAGCCTTTCATAATAAAATATGAAAACCCTTCTCCTATCAAGGAGAACTGGACTTAATTATCTCTGCTCCAAATTTGCAAGATGAAGAATATTACTTTAATGACTGTTGATATTTTGAATGCATCTAGCATGCTCTTCACTTGGCCCTGAAGTCATGTGTGATGTTGGCTTGGGGACACTAATGTGATTCCTCTGCATCTATAATCCCAGCTCAGCAGTATTAGGTTGAAAAAAAGATTTTGGTTTTTAAATGTCTAAAATAATTTCCATATGGTCAGACAGGCTGATAAAGACAGATATTTCAATGAATTTGGTTCTCTTGGCTTCTCCTAGCTGATGGAATGGCTTTTCTTTTTAACTGTAGTCCATAGGAGTCTTAAGTATGATCGTCCTGTTGCCTTAAGTGTGGTCATCTGGGAATGGCCAGAGCCAGTTGGTTGATGACAGAAAGTGCTGACAGAGACAATACTGGCAGAGTTGAGATACACATGATCCCTAGTAGAGGAAATTGTTGTGCTTGTAGGAGAAGGTTTCTTCTAACCCAAAGCTTTTCTGAAATCCTGCTCTGTTCAAAAACATCAGATTTAGTGAACCTCTGTCTCGTTAAGTGTGTCACTTGTGAGGAATTCTTGGGGGATTTTCAAAGGTCTGAAGTGAAGTTTGGAACTCAGTTCTTAGAGCAGCTTGTGGGACTTACATGATTCTGATGCAACTTGGAATATGTTCTGCAAGATTTATGGTTGCTTAGGTGTCTCTCTTGGGCCATCCACTGAACTGCTTGGAGTAGACCAGTGATTCCTGCATTCTCACTGCCTTGCCTCTGGAAGAGCTATTGTTTTGAACTGCAGCTTGAGCTGATGAAGTCGAATTGAAGGTTACCCGACCTACTTGTGCTTGAGGTCCTCCTTCAATAAGAGCTATACCTTGTTTTCTCCTCAGGAATATTTACTTTGACCTTCTTGAAAAAAAAAACCCAAAAACTCATCGGAATATGAAGAGTTTTATGTATTACACCTCCAAATTGCTGGGTTTGGTACATATTTTTGGAAACCCTATAGGATCATAAAGGTCTTCTATCCAGCTCTAGGGTTTTACATGGTATGGAAATGGAACTACTTTGTTGGCCATTGCTTGGTTCTAGTTCTGCCCAATAAGGGATAGTGTTGAGATGCCCTGTTTTGTTATTTAGGATCTTATTTTCAGTGTACTGTGACTGTGTGATGAAAGGGTTTGTGCTGGGATTTTTTATGTTGTTGTCATACTGGATTTTGTTGACTTACTGGAGAACATTGTCAGGGATAGAAATGTGCTTCAGTGGTTTTGCTCTTTCCTCTTGGAGAAAACTAGAGAGTTGGGCAGCTGTTGCTGTTGTGATGCACAGGAGCACTAGAGACTGGCTGCATTTGCCTCTCTACAGTTCATAAGGCATGGAAAGAAGCTGAGGTAATTCAGGGTGCAGTTTGCATATCAAGAAATCAACACTGGACATTTGATTAAAACATGGAGTGTTGATGGCCTGAGGAGTTGATCCTCCTCTGCTTTGGCAGGTGTCATTTATCTCCGATAGCTGTGCAACGTGCTCTTCTGGCAGGGCTAGTGTTGAAGATGTCTTGGAGGCTGCTGCTGGCTGCCTACCAGGTTTGGGTCTCCAGGATCAGAAATGCCCTCCATTGGGGCTATCTGAATAACCTTTGTTCACTTCCAGCAACAATGTGGTGAATGTAAAGTCCACTATCAAGACTACAGGGTGTTCAGGTCTTAGCAGCTTGAGGGGATGTGCATGATGTTCTGCTGGGGCATCTGTGAGCATGGTGCATGTTTTCCTTGTGTCCTCACTGTTTTGCATCCATCAGAGCTCTTAGTCAAGACCTTTAATTTAAGAACTTTCCCTTCCAAGGGTGAAACTTATCAGCCCTCAGGGCACAATGCAAAGTTTGCTGGCTTTCTTCATCAGTGTATTAGCAAACTCTTCATAGAATTGACTCATGGGTTGAATGGACCTTGCATTAAATTCTCATCTTTTGCAGTTAACTTGATGTAATAAATGGTCTTCACCCATGAGTCTGGAGAACTTGCCAAGTTGGTTTGAGCAGTTTTCCTTCAAACACGTGGTGTTTTAGCCAGTATATCTTGCTACATATTACAGTCTAGAGCGCAGAGACCTCTTTCCCCGTTCTCCCGATGACAGGTTCCTGGTCGTTGACTGAATCGTGTTGTGTGCCTTCACACCTGTTTCCTTCTCCAAAAAAAGGTTTGTTTTTGTTTTACTTTTAAATTTTTGTTTTAATTTTGACTTTTTGTTTTACTTCAACTTACTTTCTGAGTGTCCTGAGCTAAGGTGCTGAGAGGCAGGCAGGCACTGATACGTAGAGACAGTTGTAAAGACTGTTGTTGCTAACATAAGTGAAAATAATTACAAACTTATTTTAAGCTCAGTGAACTCTTAAGTAATGATTTAACCTTTGCTTGGCTGGTGATCGGATGGTGTAACTCATGGGGGTGTCATGGTGTGATTCTTAAATCTCCAAGAAGAGTAAAGAATCCTGCAAATCCACTTTTCTGTTAGCCTCTGTTTTATCTCCCCTTGTAGAGGAGGGTGACGTGGGTGCTTAGAGATGCATGTACTTGTAATGCAGTGATCAGTCTGGTCTTTCATCATGAGGATTTGGTTTCATGGTATGCAGTGTGAGGGTCTTATTTCCTGATCCTGCAGAGATATTTCTGCTCTGTAAAAGAGAAAACTCAGTGAGGTGGTCTTGGACTACAGTAATTGGATAGAATGGCAAAATAATCTCATCATTTTTATTTGAATTGAAAAAGTAAAGAAACAAAACATTAGGTATGTAAACCAGTCACCACCAGAATCAGAAGTCCATCAGGTTGAAAGTACTTCTTGAATTCTTTTTAAATAAGAATATAAATAAGGTTGAAAGTACTTCTTGAATTCTTTTTAAATAAATAAACTTGATAGCCAACCAGTGGTGAAAAGTGGGGTCAGGAGAGAGCTGCCTTCCCTTTATTCCTTGTGATGGGGTGTAATCCTTGTACCGCACAGATGTCTGTGGAGTTTTTTAATCTTAAGAATGCTTTTCTTGTAACTGAAATTATAAATTTCATCTGGGAGATAATGACGAGCCCACAACAACTGAGAGTATGAAGGTCAAATCCACATACCTTGTTTTCAGGCAACAGGCACGAGGACGGGACGCAGAGCGACACCGAAGACCCCAAGGCAGAGAAGGAGACGCCGACGGCGGGCGGGGAACGTCCCACGGAGCAGACGAGGCTGCAGCGCCAGATGAGGCGCGACCCCCACGAGATGCTGCACAACAAGCAGGCCTTCGTCATCGAGTTCTTCGAGGACACGCCACGCAAGAAGCGGTCCCAGTCCTTCACGCACAGCGCTCACTCGTCCCAGAGCGACACGGATCCGGGCATGAAGAGCAAGGTGGAAAAGCGCAAGAACGCGCTGCCGGCGGAGAAGCCGGGAAATTCAGTGCCGCCATCCCACCTCACAGCCCAGGCGGGCAAAACCAGCAACAGCTCCTGTGGGACCCAAAGAACCAGCTCCTTCAAGAGGGACAAGACGGAGGATCGGATCAACTCTTCCTCCTCCTCTGCTCCCAGAGCCAAAAGTTATGGGAGCGTTGGGAGGAAGTCAAAAATGGCTCAGGATTTTATGGCTGAGTACTTGCGTGAGACTGCTCAGTCTGGGAAGCCAAACGCTGAGAAAGCAGCCCCTGTGTCCATGCCCACAGCTCCACGTGTGGTTATATCCTCAGAACCAGAGCCTGCCTCTGCTCCACCCTCAGAGGTGAAGTCTGCCCAGGGCAGGAGGAATGACGAGGAGGACAGTGTAAGTGAGACAGGCACGTACACCATTGAGACGGAGTCACAGGACAAAGAGGTGGAGGAAGCGCGAAAAATGATAGATCAGGTAAATGCTGCTTTTCTGTGCTTGGCCAGTGAGCTGAGGGCTGAAGGCTTGGAGGGCTTAAATTAACTGTTGCCACGAAGGGATGCAATTGGGTGCAGCAGAGCATTATAGTTAGGGGTGGAAAATTGTCCTGAGTGACGTGTGCTAAGGATAGGCCCCAACAAGCTGTGACACTTGTCTTTAAAAATCCCATCAAAACAACAAAATTACAAACAAATAAAAAAAACACAGAGTAAAAGAAGGCAAAACATGCTCAAGGCAAAGAGCTGCTTGCTTAAAAAATGGAATTTGGAAGCAAAAGGGAAAGAGTGGATTTGCCATCTGTTTAGAGGAAAGGCAACACCTGAATAAAGATCAGGCTGATCCTGCTGACAGCTGTGGCTGGGAGCAGCTCTGCTCTCTAGGACTGCTCCCAAGCCTCTGCCTTGGCATTGCATCACCTCCTGCCCACTGTTATAAAGATGGGAGCTGCAGTCCTCACTGATGCATCATCCCATGGTAGGCCACAGGAAATGCCAAGGGCTGGTGCTTACAAGCCTTAGTGGCAGATGTTTCTGTATTTGGCTGTGCCTGATTAGAAAGGCAGTGCTTGCTGTCAGGGCAAGCAGCAGCTGGCTGAGATAGCAAAGGGTGTGATCTAGGGCAGAGGCAATCCCAGATGGATCTGTACTTGTTTGGATTTTGCAGTGTGAATGATTGCATAAAAAATAAACTCCAGAGATGAGGAAGGCTTACAAAGAACCCACCCAGCTAACCAACCGCAGGGCAAATGAAAGTTTGGCTGATTTTCAGGTTTAACTCTCATCTGCGGTCTATTATGAAAACAAAACTGGCAAGTTGTTATGAAGATTTAGTGAAATGTAGTCAGGAGGATGGCAAGGTTTAAAGGAAGCCTTAATTGAACCTGGCTTTAGAGCTTTGTATACAGTGTTTATGAGCCTGGATCTGGCTTCTCTCTTTTGTTTTTGATTACGTTTGTTCCTTCCATCTTGTTTGAAATGTGATCGGAAGCTTTCAGGGCATGGCATTTAGGTCACAGCAAAGTCCTAGTCCTGACAATAGATGACTAATTGTTCTGGTGGGGAAATATGAGGGAAAATGCCACAAAAATACAAACATTTCTGGGGAGTAGTCTTGGTAGCCGTGTGACTCTGGCAGACAAACTGGCCAGTTTCTGGTTCTGAATGTGCCATAGACTTGGTGCAGTGCAGACCTGCCACTTGTGAAACAGCTGGTAGCTGAACCTCAGTGCTTCTGTCCAGGAAGAAAGAAAATGAATTCTGGACTTAGTTATGTTCTAAGGTGTTTCTGTTCTTTATTCCTCCACCACTGCAAGCACTTTTTTTAAGAGCAGTGAGAGTGGAGATCTTTATGGACGTCTCTGTGCAACCTAGGCACCCTCTGTGGTGTATCTTCCTCGGAACTTCTTGAAGTCAAGTGAGAGGAACAAGCCCTTCTGAGGCATGAGTCTTCATCACCCCCCACAGAAGGCCTATTTATCTTCAGGGAGAATCTGTGCAATGAGCTCAAACACTCAGCCATCTCAGAGGTGCATCCTGTCCCAGTTCCTTGTGGCAGTGTAGGGCTGCTTTGCTCAGCCCACTCACAGCCACAGTCTATGAAAGGCACTGGGGATGGAGCTTTCCCAGTTTCTCTGTCTAAATCTTCGTGAATGAACTGGTAAATAGCTTTTCCAACACTCATCCTAAATTTCTCTGAGCTGAAAAGGGACTCCTTTTCAGTGAAAGTTACTGCTGTTAAAGGCAACACCCCTAAATAATGAGGGAGAGAGGAAAGGTAGGTGTGAGTGGAATTCTATGATTATGTATATTTAAAGCTGCTACTGTGGAGTACAGAAGAAAATCATTTACATAGTTTGCATGGAAGCATTGGCAAGTGTTTCTAGCCCCTTGGGATCATAGTTTGTGTGTGACTAATGTTTCACAGATTTTCACAGATTTTAGCTAATGTTTTTCTGTTTCCTTGCATTTTTATATTCCCATGCAAATATCTTTTCAGGTTTTTGGCGTTCTTGAATCGCCTGAATTTTCCAGAATCTCTTCAACCTTTAGACCAGTAATTAAAGGTGAAAAAGATGACTCCAGTTCTCAGCATCTAATCAGTGAAAATGGCACTAGTCAGAAGTCACCCTTGCTCCAGGCTTTTTCCTCAAAAGCTGTGAATGGGTCTCAGGCTGAAGCGCAGGTATGAGCAGTCCAGGTGGATTTCCTGGGATGGTGGGGGTGCAGATGGGTTTTCTGTCTGCATGTAAATGTGATGTGTAGCTTGATTTCTATTTTAAACACACCGAGTGATGTCAGTGAGAGAGGAGAGATTTTGTGGCTAGGATTTTGTGTCCAAACCCTCTTTCTGACCTCATCTTCCCCACTTGTAGGTGTCTGCAGCATCTCAAGGGAGTCAGAAGTGGGTGTCAAGGTGGGCGAGCCTTGCGGACAGTTACTCTGACTCTGGATCTGTCTCTGGGCAGGGTGATGGAAGTGCAGGTAAGTCTCATCCAGCACTGTGGTTTGAGGGTATCTGAATCTAAACCAGGATGATTGAAAAAGCAGAAATTAAGGGCATCTCTGCATCTGGCTGTAGCTTGTTTACTGTTTTAGCTGCAGTAGTTGGAGATGGGAAGCCAGAGTGAGTAGTTCCCAGTGGACTGAAGACAGAGAGAGCCTCTGGTTTGCATTTTGGAGTTATTCAAGAGGTTCTTAAATGTTAGGTTTGACATGACTAAAGGGAACCTGGGAAGGAGAAAGCTTGTAAGGGCTTTGGGTGTTAACCAGCCCCAAGCTGTGATTCCTTAGACTGCCTTATGATTCCAGATGAGAACCCTTTGCAGATAGCCTTGGAGTTAGTTCCTGACTTGCATGTTTTTTGTGTGCTTCTCCTGTGTCTTGGCTGTGCTGAGAATTTAGGCTGTTCTGGAATTTGCTGTTGGGTGGCTGGTTTAAAGGGTGGAGATCAACATAGGAAACTAGATATGGTGGGGGAGAAATGATGGGAGTCTGATATCCTCCAACTTCCTGACTTGGAAAACACCTTATGGACTCTGTGGTCCTCTTGGTGTTTGAGAAAAGGAGAAAAGCAGGTTTTTTTGGCTTTTGCAAATGTTCTCAACTTTTTTTGGTTGGGATTACTTGTCATACCTGCTTGCCATTGACAGCTATAGATAGATCCACTTAAGATTAGAAGAAGTCTTTGTTTCAGAGATCACTGCTACTGTTTTCACATCATGTAGGAGACCTAACTCCTGGAGTGCTTGTAACATTACCATAGCCAAATAACCAGTTATCCTGGTATTTAAAGGTGTTATCAGATAAGGAGGCCTGGCCAGAAGCATGGGAGAAATAGGAACACTCTTTCTACGGAGTGTTAGTGCTCCTGCTGATAAGCCCACGCATGCTGGGGCAGCGAGCTCTAATTCAGAGCCTCTTGATTATCACAGGGTCTTTCTCCTGGGACTTTGCTCTGGGATATGAGTGTAGGAGAACTTGTACTGTGAAAAACACAAGCTATTTAGTCAAATGGGCAGTGTTGTTTAGAATGGCACTTAAAACACTGCATCACTGATGTCTGATGGCTTTTCATCTCATTCCTGTGGCCTGATTGATGCTAGATGTCAGCAATGTCATTATACTCCATAGTGCTTGTACTGAGAGGTATATTGTGGGAGAATTAATCTGACATGTACCTCGTGAAGGGAAGGTGTTGAGCAGTGTGGTTCAGCAAAGGAATTAAGTTTAATGTCTGTATTGATAAACCCAAGGGAGCAGGGACCAGCCAGGCCCTGCTGATGTTCGTATTACATAAAACCTTAGTTATAAACACATCTTGTGAGTGCTTTTGTGGACTTGCAATTTACAGGATCAAGCTCTTCCTAAACAAATAAATAAATGGCACAATTCTACAGTAATTGATTCTTTTCCTCTTAACTCTCTTCAGAAAGTGGAGTACCCCCAAAACCTGGGGAACCAGAAAACTCTGTGCCCTCGAGAACAAGGCGCCTTCTTCCCCAGCTCCCACCAAGCGATAAATCAGACAGCCCCACTCCCACAGTCCTGGTGTGCCAGGAGTCCTATTCGGAGGTTACCAAGAGAACCATTGTGAAGGACCACTGCGTGGAAGCCTATGGCGATTCCAGCAGCCACCTCTTCATCCAGGAGGACCTGGATCCGGATAGCCTCAGCGATGCCAGCAGGTCTGATGATGGCTTCAGCACAGAAAAAGGCAAGAAATACAAAGAGAACAGCAAAATGCTAGAGCAGATGAGGGAAGACAATAGATCAGAGGGCCGGCAGCCAGGAGCCACCCGGATTTCTCACGTGAGAGCTGTGAGCGAGCCAGTTTCTACTTCATTCTACATTGGTGATGACAGCAATGATGCAGAGGTTCCCTCCAAGCTCTCGATGAGTGTGTCCCATACTCGAGCAGACAAGGACAGCAAGGATCCGGAGTTTTCCTTCAAGTGTGCTGGCACACCAGTTTCTGGAAAGCCACCGGTCAAAGATGTCAGTGCTTATATAAACACGGCTGGAAAAGTTGTCATTTCCCTTCATCAGAGTCTTCCTCAAGATCAAGAAAATATGTCAGGAAAGGAAACGGCATCTTTTGTTAGACAGGAAAGTTTTACCAAAGATAAATCAAGCAGTGGTGTTCCTCAGAATAAACTCCCACATATTTCAAGTCACCCTCTGCTTAAAGATTTAGAGGCTGTTCGGTCAACTCGTATGGACTTTGGTCAGGACACTCATCTTCTGCTTAAGGACACTGAAACTGCCTTGGCAGCGCTGGAAGCCAAATTGCTTGGTCAAAGCCAACAGTTGGAGCCGTCAGAAACTGCTGGTCAGCTGGAGGACTCCTTGTCAGGGGACTCAGATGTAGACACGGCCAGCACGGTCAGCTTGGTGAGCGGCAAAAACGTCCCAGCAAGTGCCCCGAAACGCAAAGCGGTTGTGAGCTTGCAGAAGGAGAAATCTTCCTCCACGCCATCCATCCAGGACCAGTGTGGGCAGCCCAGCGCTCGGGACAGGCTGACGGAGAAGCGGAAAACACAAGCACCAGAGGCACCCAACCGAGCAGAGGCCGCCAAACGCTTCCAGATGAAGCGGAGCGCTGGGACTCGAGGGTCCCTTGACTTCACAGATGACGAGAGAAGTTCAAACTCGCCCTACCTGCCAGTCCCAGATGCGGTTGTGTCTGACCACGAGCACTCGGTGACCCGGCCTGTTCCCAGGAGGAAACCTTTCACTCAGCCCACCAAGGAGGACCAGAGCAAAACGACCTCGAACGTGCAGAAAATCCAGCAGGTTCTCACCCGGTCCAACAGTTTATCCACCCCACGGCCCACAAGGGCCTCAAAGCTGCGCCGCGCCCGGCTGGGAGATGCTTCGGACAACGAATGCGTGGATGCTGACAAAGCAGCCTCCAACTCGGATGCCGCTGCTCAGGGCACCAAGCAGCCCACGGAGACGAAGAAGCTGTCCCGGCTGGACATCCTGGCCATGCCCAGGAAACGGGCAGGATCATTTACAGTGCCCAGTGACTCGGAGACGGCGCAGGCCAGGACGGGGTTTTCGGGCCGCAGCGCCGAGTCCTATCGCAAGACAGGCGTGTCGGAGGTGAGAGCTGCAGCCAGGAAAACAGCAGCTGCTGCCTCTGCCAAGCAGCCTTTCAGCAGGACTCGTTCAAGCAGTGTCAAGTATTCCTCTTCATCATCCTGTAAGTGCCCCTGCTTTATGTTTCTCCCCTCTTCCCCTGTTTCTGACCTACAGGCTGCGCGTGGTTGTCAGGGGTTAGTATTGCAGTAGTAGAGGTGCTGCCTTGGTGAGTGCAAAAGTCTGCATTTATGAGCAGCACAGATGTTGAGATTTCATGTGGATTTGGAGACAGCAGAGCACTCATTCTCAGTGAGATGGTACTGTGATTATGTCTGTGAGGATACTCCAAATAGCTCTCCAGTGGTTTGTTTTTTGAACAACCAGTTGCCATTTGACAGTTGGCCATATTTTCTTTTTAAAAGATAGAATTTAATGCCTTTCTAGTGCTACAAGAAAATCTGATCTGTTTTACTTCTAAGACTCAAAGTTTTCTCCCAGAGAGCTTATAATGGTGTTGGTGACAGCTGATGTCCAAGGTGGCAGGTTTGAAGGTATCTCAAACTGAAGAACAAAAAATGTATGTCCCTGTGTTGTGAAAGCTGTTCTCTTGTTGTTCCTGAAAATATAAATACGGAGGTAGACACTGCATACTGATTACCCCAAGAGATTGGCATATTTTATATATGTATTTTCACTGACTTTTGCCACAGCTAAGGCAGGTTCACAGTTGGGGTTCCCATGAGGCAGAGGTGTGGGGATTACATTGCCCTGTAGTTGAGCAGTCAATAGACCCTTGAAATATCAGCATTTGTCATATTGAAATCAGCCTTCAGTTAAGAGGTGGGGACAATTCAGATGACAACTTCAGTATGGTAATTGGTAAGGGAGATTGTTCCTGAAACCTTTGGTCTAAGTTCAGGTCTATGCCTGTAGTGCTTCACCTGCCACAGGTGTGGCAAAGCAGATGTGTTTGCTTAGGATTTTAGAAATGATTGGCAGCAAAAGGACAGGAAGAACCCCTTTGGCTGGATTTCTCAGTCCTCTTGAGAAGAATGCTATTTTCAGCAGTTTCATGATCGTGTAAGGGGTCTTGGAGTTCTGGATGTGTCCTTTAATATATTTTCTTACAGCTGAGTATTTATCCCCCTTGCAGTATTCATTTTTATTGCATGCTAAAAATGTTATTTGCTGCTTGTTTTGGATTGTTTTAGTACATTCAGCTTCACCTTTAATTTTAGTGATTTTTTTTCTTACACACTTGTATATGCATGTAAATCAGAATGTGATTAAGCTAAAAGAGTATGTACAGTCTCTGCTCTTGCCTTTTTTTGAGATGATGCTATTATTAACTTCTTGTTAATGCTGATAAACAAATTTAAAGCAAGATAATGTGGTCAGTTTTCCAAACAGGAGGTGCTCTTTGCACTCCCTCTGCCTTTGGACCACAGGCTTCAAATCATTTGGAGAAAAATGATAAGTGTTGGCCAGTTCTTTATTTAAATGAATTGGTTTTTGATTTCCACACCTCTGTAGCAGCATGCTAACACCTTTCCTTGTCCATAGTTGCAGCAGATGATGCTAATCCTTCCTCTGAATTAGTCACTCTTAAAATACTAACCTCCTAATTCTTTGATAGGATTGTGAACCTTGTGCAAGCTCTAAGTACACGCTGGTGTATTTTGAGCTTCATTGTGCTTGCTGTTGTGTGATCCATGCTCCTGCACTAATGCTGTTATAGACATAGCAAATCAGCAGCTAGAACTCCCTTCCTGCAACAAGAGTGACATGTTGTGGAACTGGACTATTGCACTGTGCCATCAAGACTTTTTTTAGCACAATACAACAACCCTTGAAAGCTTTGAGTGTCAGGCCTAGGGGATAAGGAGGCAGATGTGGCTGATTTATTCCAGGAGTTCTTAGTGTTTAGCTAACCACAGGAGTTCCCAACTCTCCCAGTGGGAGGAAGTTAATCTCACTAGTGGAGGAACAGCCTGAACTGTCTGCCCATGAGACAAGAAGTGCCAGTATATTGTTGGCCCATCTGAAGTAGCTTTCTGTGAAAGTCACAGATAACATCAGAATAATCCAAGTTACCAGTTCTGGGAGCTAAAGGCCTGTCTCCCATGCTCCTCTGTGTACACAATTTGTTTACTCAGAGTAATTTAAATGATACTGAGGGAGCTGATTCTGATTTCCCTTGGCACACAGAGATAGAAAATGAGTCTCATAATTTTAAAATTGCTGTTCAGTGACAGGGTGACCTCTTGATTCTAAAACTGCATTTAAAAAAAGAGACACAACTCTGTGAATTGAATATGAGCAAATTTATTTTTATTATATATATAAATATCCTAAGCCAAGGCATTGTTGTAGCTATGGGTGACATAGCAATGTCTAGGAATTCTTTGACTATACAGTAATTACCTAGAGTTTCTACCTGCATCTTACACACCAAATTAATTGGTTTTGTTTGTATGGTGTATGATGCCCACTTAATTTACAGGTAGTGATTCAGTGTTAGGACTGTCTTGGTAACACAGTTTTCGTTGTTGTGATTCTAAATAACTCATCTGGTTCTGTGCTTGGTGGGTCTTCATTCTCCAGGGGTGGACAGAAGGGAATGAAGCAGTACCTGTAGAGAGTATAGTGAGGCAGCAAACCTGGGGAGCCCAGTTTTCAAACAAGGACACCTTGACATTTCCCATGCAAGGAAGACCTGGGTGTCTACAGATCTGCAGAACAAGTTGGGATAAGTGAGCAGCGTCCACTTGGCTCCAGGGCTTGGAGCCAGTCCTGACTGTGAACACTTCACTCTTGTAGAGTGTCATTAATGGTGAATTGTGAGGCAGGAGGTGAACACGGGGTGTGGACTCTTGCAAATAACACCAAGCACCACAGTCTGCTCTTCACTCAAAAACCCTTCCTTCTGCTTGTACTTGGAGCTAATTATAAAGGTATCTGCAGGCTTGAAAATTGGGCTCTCTTCAGGAAAGGACTTCTGTGGGACTATGAGGAGTCTGAAATGTGTGCTACTTATACACGGAGCTTCTGTGCATGGAAAGCCAAGTCTGTGGTAGTAATTTACTACAGTAGAGGCGTTAACACAGTCATTATGATTTTCCATTGGAATTTTCCACTCCAAATTTGTACAGTGAATGGGAGCCATACAGGGGCTCAACTTTGAAATAAACTCAGAGAATGTGGTATTTTAACTTAAGATCTGCACAGAAACTCTCCTTTCCTTGTGCTCTTGGGCTAGTTTTGTGTTACCTTTCAGCCTTTTGTAGTTACTCTTGACTACTGTCCTCAGTCTGAAACCAATTCATTTTTTATAAGCATCAAGGCGGAGACCACAGGGTTCAGATTACACTTCCACTTCGGAGGAGGAATATGGCTCAAATCACAGCTCCCCTAAACACAAACGCTCCCATACTTCAACAGCCACACAAACACCGAGGATACGTGGCTCTGGGCTGGGCAAGCAGAAACACAACGGCAGAGAAACAGACGAGGATGAAGATTTTGATGACAACCCTGACCCCTACAACTTCATGGCACAAACAGCAGAGATAGCAGAAATAGCCAGGTGAGGTGGGGCTTTATCTGTTAACCCATGTGTTGAAAATGGGTTTTCTCCTTGGTGTTCAAATCAATCCAAGGTGTGGGGGTAGAAGGAGAGGCTCTCTCCTGTTGTTTGTGTACCCACATCTCCTTTATATATGAGCATTGACTCGGAACCTTTACAGCCTGGATGTACTGGTTGTACCTTGTATCTACAAAAGGCCATGGTGCAGGGCATTGTCTCTTGGTTTGTTTCTTGTTCAAGCTGTGGGAAGTCTAATTGTTTATACCTGCATAACTCTGCTCTCTGCTGGAAGTCACAGTGTGTGTGTGTGTGAGTGGTGTGGTTGGTGTGAACTCTCTTAATTCTCTGCAGAGGAAGTCAAATGGATTAGCAAAGACTGAATATGTAAACTATTGAAGCTGCTTTGCCTGAAGCTGGTCAGGGAGCAGTAAGAAATAGCTGCAGGGCAGAAACATCTTTGCTTGGCACAACTGAATCTGAACCTGTCTAGACCTTGTATATAAATGAATCTTTGCTTAGCTTGATGTCCCTGGATACGGTTCTTGCTGTGTACTGGTGGTCTGATGGTTGCCTGGAGGACCTCAGCAATAAAGCAAATAGATTCTTTTTTTAAACAGTGGCATTTGAGGTTTGTCATCTCTAATATGCAACTGTGTTATGCCAACTTTCCAGAAATACTGGTCTTCCATTGTACTGGCCATACTTGAAATACTTTTGCCTGAGGAAGCTGCCTTGTGTCTCCTTTTGGCCGCATCGCCCTCGCCGCTGCCACGCTCACCTCGAAAGGGCTTTTCTTGCTGAAAGTTGCTGTCAGGCTGCTAGAAAGTGTGTCAGCCTTCAAACCAGGCTGTCCTACCTGTGCTGCACAGTGTGTGTGTGTGTGTGGGATGCCAGCTTTCCTCCCAGCAGCATTCCCAGCACTGGAGCGCTCGGGCTCTCGGCAGCTATAAATACCGGGTTGCGTCAGCCTCGTCTGGCGCTGCCCCGTGCAGGCTCTGTCACAGAGTCTGCCTGGTAATTGCAGCTCTGATTTCCCTTGCTGCTCCCGAATTAACTGGGAGGGGTTTAGAGGAGTCAGGGAGAGTTAAAAGGGAAAATGCCACTTGTTTGCAGTAGTGAGTCACATAATGGAAGTGTTTGGACAACCCTATACAAACCAGCACAGAGAGGGGTTACCTTATGCAGGCAGCTCAGCCTGCATTTTGTTAGTTCAACTGTGCATTTTCTTTCCAAGGAAATGTTTTGATGAACTGACAGTTTTATCACATTGCCTGTTTTCCTTGTGGGTGTCTTCCAACTTGGAATATTCCATAGTAACATGGGGGTTTTTGTTGGGTGGGGTGTTTTGGGGTTTTTTTGGTGGGGAGTTTTGGGGGTTTTTTTGGTAGGCTGTTTTGCTTTTTTTCATTAAAAGAAGACTGTTGTTCCAAATGAATTTGATTAACTGTAAGATTATCTTTTCTCATGGAAGTTTTCCTTTAAAATTACAACAGCTACTTCTGGTTTGAAGGGGTTTTTTAAAGCTCTACTACCAACAATCCAGAGACTTAGGAACTGTTTTTGAGCTCTAGAGCAGATAGAGCAAGGTCCTGAATGTTAACTGGACACCTGTCTAGGGGCTTGAAGTTTCAAGATTTGGTTTCTGAAAACCAGATCCCTCTAATGTATGCCATGCTTATCCTCAAATCCCTCAGCTCTTGTGGAGAATGTGAAGGCATATTGTGATATTTTCAGTCTACAGATCACAAGGAAAATGCAAGGGAAATTGAGGGTTTCTTTTTTAGTTAAAAAAAAAAAAAAAGTTTTTTCCCCTGTATGTACTTTTTAATGGAAAACAAGACCCAGGAAGAAAAATTAACTGTACTGTATTAAGAAAGCAAACAAACAAGAGAAAGAAGTAGAGTGAATGGATGGGGGAGCAATAGCATAATTTTTTTTATGGATTGTCTCTACTTTCTGGCAGTGTGTAGTCACTAGAATTTGCTTTATATCAATTCTCCACTTTGAAGCTGGATTCAGGAGGGAAGGGGCTTTATTTTTTATACAGCCAGAACATTTCTCAGCACCCTTCCAAGCCAGCTCAAAAAACCCTGCTTGCCCTAGCCTCTGCAGAGGTTATAGTTCCCACAAACCTTTTGTGGCTCCTTTTTTTTATATGATGAACGTGAGGCATGTTGTATTCTGTGTCCTGATGGTTCTGCTTCATTGCCTGTGCTTCAGGCTCAGCCAGACCTTGGTGAAGGATGTGGCCATCCTTGCTCGGGAGATTCACGACGTGGCTGGAGATGGGGACTCTCAGAGCTCCTCGGGGACGGGACCCAGCCCCTGCCTCAGCTCTGTGCCCAACACTCCAGCTTCCACCATATCTGCCAGAGAAGAGGTAAGGTCTGGGACCACTGACATCTCTGCCCCTCAGTGCTAGTGAGTGCCTGAGGCATGGCTGGGGTGGGAGACCAGGGCAGCATCCGCAGTTGCTGCAGCACTGAAAAACCTTCATTCCTTGTACTCCTAAAAAGCACCACCAGAAAGACCAACTGCAGTCTGTTTAGGATGCTCTTTATTTTCTCCTCTCTGCCACAGCCAGAATCATATAATTTCTTAAGGCTTCTGTTTGGATACTGGTCCCTGAACTTTGCATCTGAGGAACAGGATGGAGGGGATGTGTTGTGCTGCTGTGCCAGGGAACCAGAGCCTTCCTCTTTGTTTCACACAGGGCACTGACCGTGTGTGCTGGCTGCACTCTGTGTCAGCTGTGTTCTGTGCTTCTGCTGTGTCCTTTCTGCCAGGACTGTTGAAATGCTGTGCAGGTGTTGCTTGAATCCTTTCCCTGCAGCTGAGTATTGATGGAGGAGGGCAAGGACTCTGGGAGCTGGGCAGGGAGGCAGGCAGGTAGCTTGGGAAGTGCTGTCCCCCAGCCCTTTAGCGAAGCTGTGGCTTCCTCCCAGACTGTGGAGCACAGTTTGTCTGCACTAGGCTGGGAAGGAGAGAGGCAATTTCTTAATTTGTTTCACCAGTGCTGCAGTACAGAGACCAGCTCAGCTCAAATTTGGCTGCAAGGTCACCAGGAGGCTTCAGATGCTGAAGCAAAATTGCCTTTGCTACTGTTTAAATCCAAATTCCCTCCTGTGTACCGCCAGTGTGGGCTTAAAAAATACACATCTCTCTGCTGCTCAGATGGTTCCCCATGCCCCCTGCTGTCTTTGACTGTTGTGAGAATTGCAGACCCATCTGAGGCTGGGTTCAAAGCTGAGACCAAGCCTGTTACTCTGCCAAGAGGGTCCTTGGAGGCCCCGTGATCCTGCTGTGATCAGCACTAGATCAAGCAGAAGTTTAGGGAGATGCCCAGAAGATCAGGCGAGTGTGGCTGTGGTTGTGCTAAACTGAGATCAGCTGCAGCCTGCTCAGGGAGGGATTTGTCCCGGGGCCTTTTGGAGCCAAAGTGCACAAATGTTTCACAATAACTGCAGGCTCTGAGATAAAGTGTTTTATTGCTTTGTTTCCTTGCAAGTGCCACGCCTGCCAGGCTACCTTTTGTATTACTCTTTTCAAGCAGTAAAGGTGACATGCCTACTGTACTTCTGACTTGCAAATGAAACATTTTACTGGGCTCCCACTTGCTTACAGGAAAGCAGGGGAGGAAGAGCAGCATCCCTGCTTTTTTTTTGGAGTGCCACTGAATGGTTCAACCATAACTCATCTCATACAGAGGGATGTTCCCAGAGGAGGACACCTGGAAAACAGTGTTTCTGCTCTGTGCAAAATGACAGGCTCCAAAGTGTGGTGATGAATAGCAGAATCACAAACCCAGGATTGCTCAGACCTGGATGAGCGTTTCTCTGTGCTTTGCAGTCTGCTGTGTGGGACGTGCCAGTCAGTCCCTCACAGCAGTCTGGAGAGCAAATTCAGGATTGTCACACTGTAGGGAGTACTCCTGGCAGTGCCCACTGCCAGAGCAGTTTTTGAGGTCTTACAGTGGTGTGAAGGACGAAGGACTGATATTAATCAGTAAAGACAGATCAGGAGCCATAACCTTTGGTGTGTTCAGGTAGTGGCTGAAAACACTCTAAAGGCTTCTAATGAGGCTTTCTCTGAGCAGGAGTGGATATCAGCATGATTTCAGCAGGGCCAGCATCTGGTAGCCCATTTGAGTACACCAAAAATGTCAAAGTGTATTGGTGTTGCTGCTTTCCATGATTGATAGCCAGGAACAAGTTACATCAGTAGGGCTTTCTGCTGGCAGTGCTGAGATGTGGAGGCAGATCCTAGCTTGGGATCCTAAACACTGCAGCTTGGAGGTCTTGTTATGAATGCCAACAGTATAAACTGATGTGAGTTTAATAACCAGACACCTCATCTTTGGTACTGGACCAGATTCAGCACCAGTGCACCACCACGCCTGCTTCCCACAGTCTGAGTGTTGTTGAAACTGTGCTGAATTAATAATTTTGGCTTGATGCAGAGTGGGGGAAAATGCAGGAAAAAGAAGTACTGATACTGGAATCACTTTTGAGTGTTTAATGCTGTACCAGAAACATCATCTGGGACCTGTGTGTGGCTGGCATTTCTCAACCTCAAATGAACTGCTTTTTAAATTAGTTTTATTAAGAATCCTGGTTAAAGTTTAAATGAGGAGTATCCCCTTATAAGTTAAGGTGGAGCCTTAGATTTAAGCCTTATTCTTCAGTTTCTGTTCTTTCCGGTTCAGTGCTGGCTTGGATGTTTGCCAAGGAGGCTTTCCATTTCCCCAGTGTATGTTTGGGGTGGGTTTGTTTTTCTAGGCTCGGCTGTATAGTTTATGATAAGATAGATTCTTGGCATACAGAGCTGAGTACTGCTACAAATTAAGCAAATTAAAAAAAAAAAAAAAAAAACAAAACAACCAAACAGAACAAAAGAGTTCAGCAAGGATGAAACCTTAATATTTCCTGTTTACCAAAGCCTTGGTTTGTTTGGGGTGCCTTGCTTTGGGGGTGTGTAGGTTTTGCAGGACCCAGCTTTCTGCAGATCTCAGCCATCAAACTTAAACCTCAGCTGCTGCAAACACAGTCAGGTTGGATCATCCCAAATCACTGGCTACTTCTGCAAATTTTAGCCCTGCATAAAATTATTTTGGCAGGTCTTTTTAAAAATGTTGATAATGATGTAACAAAAACTAAAGAGGCTGATTAAGTTTCTTAAGTTGTTGTGTGACATACTCAGTATGAGTGTTGGTACAGCAAGAGGAAATGCTTACGGGTGTGATGGAACATAAAATGTGAGAACAGAACAGGTGATGTACAGAATCTCCTGGGATGGTGGAGCAGGTGCTGTCCTTACCTTGTTTTCAGCTGGTTGGGCTGAGACCTGCTCACTGTAGGAATATCTCATTCCCTTCTCACACTTTTACTGCTGCAGCCAGCCTAACTTACTGTTTCTGCACTTGATGAAAGGAAGCTTATTAGCTAAATATTTTGGCTGTTCTGCCCCTGTGCTATAATATCTCAGCCTGCTGCCTGTGTATAACCCAAGTGCTGCTGCATAGTGTGGGGAGCCTGGACCTTGGATGGCACACAGTTTCCTCACAAGGAGCTGTGTGCTTTGCCAACCAAAGAGCCTCTTGGGCTGGGTGTTCATCCCTTTCTCAGAGGGCTCTGGATTTCACTCAGCACAGTCCAGAACTGGCTGCTGGCCAGGATCTCCGTAGGCTTCAGTGCGTGATGGGGGTGGGCACCAAGAGCTGGTCCTCAGGAATGTGCTTTTGGGAATGTCAACCCAAATAACCCCAAACCTGTGTTCTCTTTGATACTTGCTGTCACAGTCATTCACTAGCATTGATCTCTTTGTTTCTGTTTTAACACAGATTGCTCGTAGATCTTTTCGGCTGGCATATCCATCTCAGGTGCACTTTCCATCCCATTATTTTTGTATCTGTGTCTTGTCACTGTTATTTTTTTCCCCTTCTTTTAAAGTTTTTGTCAGTAAACCCAACAATAGTAACTGTCTTGTCATTTCTGTTCTTCCTGTTAATTATTTGCTTTTTTAGTGGTTTTGTATTGCTTTTTCATCTCTTTCATGTGTTACTAAATGGTTTCTGATTAATTTGAGTGTGTCTTTAATGTTGCATTGATATATTAAGACATAAGATATGGGAAAACAGGGTCCTTTTGAGTTTTAG
Organism: Setophaga petechia; assembly: GCA_024362935.1. Lineage (NCBI taxonomy): Eukaryota > Metazoa > Chordata > Aves > Passeriformes > Parulidae > Setophaga > Setophaga petechia. The sequence continues at coordinate 5,345,098 of JANCRA010000003.1, read as the reverse complement.
CTAAATTCAAAAAAGACAAAGATGTACTTTTCCATACATGCTCAAGACTCAAAATTTTAAAGTAGGAATAGCCCTACAGAGTTTTGTGGAATGACACCAGTGGGCAGGCACTTGCAGGATTGGGGTCTAGTAATTTGCTTACAAGCCCATACCTGTCTGAACAATACTTAAGTGAATCAGTGTTCCTCTAAATCTGCAATACCTGCAGTGAGTGCCTGTGAGCCTGCTTTCCCTACTAATTTTTAATGATTCATTGCTCATTATTTCCAAGTTGGTGCAGCACATTCCAGAAGCAAGTCTGAACTACCAGAAAGTGCCTCCAGGATCAGTGGAACTGAAGGATTTTGACCAAAATATGAATGACAGTAGAGAAGAGGATCCCTCAAGAAAAACAAGGACAAGAAACCGTGAGGAGGCAGGCCACCTTTTTCTTTACTTCATATATGACATGGTTTTAAGCTGCTGTATGTCTTCTTGTTCTTTGTAAGCTGCCAAAGGAGGCTGCTCAAAAATAAACCAAACCCACGCTTCTCAGCAGCCCTGATGTGTGGGTGTAGAAACAGTGTTTAAAAAGAAAAAAGAGGAACAGAACCACCCATCTTGCCAGTAGTGACTGGAAGTAGTCACTACTGTGTAAAATGCCATAAAGCCTGAGGCTTGGTCACTTGTTTTTGGGAGCACACATTCAGTGTCAGAGCCTTCTTAGGCTGTTTCACTGCTGTCTTAGAGAAGAACTCAAACATCTCAACTTTGAAATCTGAAGCACTGATAGTTAATGGCACTGTTCTGCAGCTGGCATCCTGGTTGGAGCTGCTCATGGAGCAGCAGTGGCAGGATCTGGACCTTGGGAGAGGTGTGTGACTGGTGGCACAGCTGGCTTGCTGTGCCCTGCAGTCTGTGAGCATTGCTCCCTCCAATGTTACTTTGCAGGTTGATCTGCAAATCACTGGGGTGATGCTAAAGGCTGGGAAAGCCTGGCCTGCCCTGGAGGCTGGGAATGGTGTTGGGATGAGGGGTGTAGAGAGGTGATGGTGCCAGGAGGAGGAGGGGAATGCTGCTGATCCAGCACTGGCTGTTGCTCCTGCCAGCTGTGGTGGGAAGGGAGAGCTGGGCAGAGGCTGCAGGGAGGCAGGAGGGCAGAGCTGGCTCCAGCACAGCCACTCTGGAGGTGGAGTGTGACTCACACAGGCACATGCAGGGGACTGTGGGCTGAGCCACTGGAACTCATCCTGCCCTGTAGCTGCTTGGAAGCAGTCCCTTCTTCTCCTGTAGAGAAGTGCCAAGGCTGGATAAAAGGTGCAGCTTCAGAGTGCCCCCAGCTTGGTGTGGGCTTTCCTGGCAGAAGCCTGGAGGCTCTGCTGAGCCGCAGGACTTGAATATTTGGGATTTGATAGTATTGTAATAAAGCAGAATGTAGCATGGTGGGATTCCTGCCTGTGAAGGTGGTTTGAACTCATATGTGTCACCTTAGATAGTGTCAGTGAGACTGCTTGTGGGGCTTCTTGCATTGTGATTTGACTTTTGGGGTGGTTTTTTGTGAGTATGGAAAGTCCTAAGTACTGTTCTTTCAGAAATGTTTAAATCCTTATGTTACTGCAGACACCTCTATCTCTGTCTCTAGAAAAATTCTGAACAAGTTAGTATTAACTTTTTTGCCAAAGTGCTGCAGTAAAACTGCATGTCATCTTAATCTCCCTTCAACTTCAAGTATCATCCACACAAAGAAAGATGTTTCCGTGGAGATGATTTACTGTACAAAAAATTCCTGTTTTGTAATATACTGCTTTTGCTAAAAGTTTTCCAATCTGTCTTCATATTTTAGGTAATCTTTGACAATCTGATGTTGAACCCAGTGTCCCAGTTATCACATACAATCCGTGAAAATACAGAAAACCTCGCTGAAAAAATGAAGTAAGTAACTTGTCCCTGGCCTGAAATATTGACTTGCTGGTGAGTTTGTTGACTTGCTACTTGTGGAAGATATTGTACTGTTGTCTTGGAAAGGTCTGTAATCAAGATGCAGGGAATCTACATGTAGGAAATTGTGTGTGTGTGTAGTGAACCAGAGGTAATATGATTATTTGCTGTCACTTTTCCTCATATATTTGGCCTTTGGAATTTCGATGCTGGATTTGCCTGTTGATGCCTTGACTTTGAAATGCTGCCTATGCAGGAGATACAGCAGAAAACTGGTGGATTGTCTCTTTTTACAAGACTCTTGTAAATATGCAGTATGTTACCAAGCTTGTGAAATCTTTTCAAAGTTTGTTGCTGCTCTAGAGACATCAGAGGGAAGGACTTTGGGTTGTTCCTAAATCAGCTGAAAGGAGCTTTATCCAGCTGCTAATCCACTAATCTCTTTGTTGCCACATCTTGTGATAATTAAGTCTTTTAAACAAGCAGTTTTTTGATGGCAATTTTAAGATCTGCTCTACTTTTTGTTTTACAGGATTCTGTTTCAAAACTCAGAAAGGACCTGGGAGGAAATGGAGGCCAAAATCAATTCAGAAAATGAAGTGCCAATTTTGAAGACATCAAACAAAGTAAGTCCATGCAAACCAGTGAAATAGTAAAGACTTGATCCATGAAAGCTTTGTAAGAAACCAAACCAACAATCTCTGACCCTTCTCAAATCCATTTCTGGAATTTCTGGTCCATTTTCATCTGTTGAACTGCTGGATTTTGTTACCGTTTGAAGTATCACAGAGTGAGTTCCTTCTGTGGTTTTGTTTCACCAAACCCTTTCCCAGTTCCTTTGCAAATGATCTTCAAAGACTGAGTTTCTTAACAGATCTTGAAGTTCAGGATCATTAGGCCTCATTTAAACATTTACCAAAGGGTCACCTGCCATGTGGTTGCCACAGCTTCATTTGCAGACAGGTGTTTCTCATGAATGTTTGTTTTCTTCACCTGGAACTGTTTTATATTAGGGCAGTAAAAATCCACCTCAGGGTGCATTCTCTCAGGTGATTCAGCCTCAAGATGGTGCTTGTGCTCTCATGGCCTTTCATTCTCCTTGAAGGGGATTGTCAGTAAGGATTTAAGTGCAGTAATGAATATGATTAATGCTAAACAGCCTCGTGCTAGACCTGTGCAGCTTGGTGCTGCAGCAGTATAAATGTGGCCAAATACTCTGTCTGGTCTAGGAGCTGAGTTTATGAATATCTTTATGTATTTCATACTAAGGAGGAGTCTTTGTACAGGTGTAGCATTTCATAAAAGCCACTGTGGCCATGGAAGGGGTACTGTAGTAGCACTTGGTGACACAGTGCAGAGCAGGCTCCCTGTGCACTGACCAAATGCCCCTCAGTACAGCTTCTCTGGTAAATGAGCAAGGTCGGGCCTGACCTTGAATCTTCTTGATCAGATAAGGCAGAAGCAGTAAGACTAGATTCCCGTGTCAGTCGAGTACTTTGTTGCTTAATTTTCCATTCTGATCCTTTTGTTTCTAGGAAATCAGTTCTATCCTGAAGGAGCTCAGGCGAGTTCAAAAACAGCTTGAAGGTTGGTCATCTAAAATGTTCCTGTTGTCTCTCAAATGCCAGTAGAGTTGCACAAAATAAAGTATTGTTGGCCTGATTTGTCAGTGAAAGCTGGGAAAGGATGCAGAAGTTCAGGCTGTTACCACAGTGCTGTCTGATGAATGCATAGGGAATCAACAGTAGGTTTATCTTATATTGCCTGGTTTTAGGAAAATTTTGTACTATTGAAACGTAGAAGCTGTTGCTATGGAAATGCTTTGTTTGTGGTAATTAGCATATTCCCATAAGATAAAACGGTGCAGGACTGTTCTGATAAAATAATATTTAGCAGCTCTTTCAGCCAATAAGCTGTGCTATGCTTTTTGGACTTGAATTTTGCACATGGATCTCTGCATTAGGAAAAACAAGACAAGCTCTTACATCATCTAAAAGCATAATAAAGGCATGTAAAAACGTCCAGGCAACATGTTGGGCTCCTGCTACAAAGCTTGCCATTTGGCTGCTCTAATTTGTCTTTTCCAAATTAACCAGAAAGTTGAGAGTCCACATCTCTTCAGTCTGGGAGAGGTTTTGCTTGTTAAAGCTGTTTAGACCTGAACGTATTAATGGGCAAAATAACCCGACTAAGATGAACAAAAGTTCTGCTTACAGTTCTACTGCCTTCAAAATGAAGGCAGCAAAGTTCTGTTTGGAAACTTTGCTGACTGCTGCTAATGTGTTTATGTCTCTTTTTTTTTCCTCCTTAGTCATAAACGCTATCATTGACCCTACTGGAAACTTGGATATAGTTGCCAGTAACAAAGCATCTTCTGCTGCTAAACAATCTACAGCCACTAAAGTCAGGACTGCTAACAATTCTGGGTCCACACTGGAGACTTTGTCCCTAGCACAGATGAGAAACTACGCTCAGAAATCGAACTGTGGGTCTTCTAGCTTGCAAGATTCGAATTTCATTCCAGATGGAGAGAAATATGTGATCTGATACAATATTTTGTATTGCTGTTATACTGTAATCTACTGTTGCATTAGTATTGTGTATGAGTGGTTTGTGGACAGTTTGTGTGGAGCAGTTCTTTAGATTGCTAACATGTTGCACAAAAAAGAAAAATCTATGCTGTGAGGGTGAATGGAAAGTCTGTGTATGCCTTTTAAACAAGACTAGCACTGTGGAGCAGCACATACTCAGCACAGAGGCAAACTGATTTTTACTAAATTACTCATTTATTTATTCTTCCAGTGTGCCATAAGAAAACAGGCTTTGCAAATTTTCCATTCAATACTGCTGAGGCTAAAGTGCTCTTGCATTGGCCTGTTTATAACTATTAAGTTGTAATGTGGCTCAATTTGAAAAAAAACGACACCTTTTTGGTACTATATTTGTTTGGGTTTTATTTGGTTGAATTTTTTTGAAGTGTACAAGTGAACCATTACAACTGTTGGAATCAACTTGCAAATCCAACAGAACAATTGTGCAATATCATGGGTTTCTGAGAGAAACCCTTACTTGCAGTTGTGTAAGATTTCCTTTCAGCAGTCATAAAAAAGAAGCCACACTGAAGTTGTGCATCTGTTTTTCAGTCCAAAAACCAAAACAAGACAGAATAAACCCTTTTGTTTTTTCTCTTGGGAAAGTTTAAAAGTTAATGATGGCATGAATGTAAAGACTACTGATACACCTACTATTTTTTATTATCTTTCAGACCCAAAGTTTGGGGTAGGTGCAAAAAGTTATATTTTACAATTTATCTTGCCAAATTTTCATGATTTTGGTACAAATGCTGTCCTTATCTGCTTTTCTTTTTTAATTTAAATATACAGTCTTTTCGCAATGAGCTACAAATGCTCTTGGCTGGGCCAAAGACTAAGATGTTTGCAATTACCCAATTGCAAAGAAAACCATCTGTTCCAATGGCTCATGGAATAAAGTCAATTACACAGTTGCTGTGAACTAGTGCAATCACTTGACAGCACTGAAAAAATAATGGCTTCAATGTAGCTCCACCTTTATGGCTAATTCTGTTATGAATTTTTTTTCAATGCAAAAGTGCTTGTGAAGGCCACCATTGTGGTGTTCCTCAGAAACTATTCAACAGTGTCAAGCACTTGTATAGGTACGTTTGGGATTTTTGTCTGTGGATTTAATTTTTGGTCCGTTATAATCCTAGAAACACTAAGAATTGTGTACAGTTCTTTGAGGAATTTCTTATTTAACAAAAGTTGGGGTTTATATTCTGTCTTTGTGTTAAACTGCAAAACACTAAGCAATTTTTGTTGCTTTAAGAGCAAAAATTTTGATTTTGAGGGGATCTCTTCCAGATGTGTTTGCTCCCAGTTTTTTCTGTCTTGTATCAATTCCTTTTTCATTCTTCCAGGTCAACAAATAGTAATCAGGTAAAGAAATTCTTTTGTAGCTGTGGAGGATACATTTACTGGGAAAGGTGAGCAGATGAGTTCCACTTTGCCCTCATACAGTATGTAGTTTAACCAGTGAAAATGGTTTCCCAAGCTTGACTGCTTCTTGTGTGCTGACTCTATATTTTGGGGTGAGTAGTGGATTCCTTAGTTAGCTTCAGTAGTTACCTGAGCTTTTCTGCTAGGATGTTGTAACTGTGGGAACCTGTTAAAATAATTTACATAAATAGGGATGCTCACAAAGTGTTTAACCTTACTAGTGAAGAAGGTGATTGCTTTCCTGGTGGTGCCAGTGAGAGCTTTCCATCAATTTCAGCAGAGACAGGATCGGTCCCAAAATGGGAGTATGTCAACATGCCATTAGTTTATTTTTGAGCCTGCAAGATGCTGGCTGGTAAATAGTAGGTGCAGATATCCTTCCAAGATTTCCAGTAGGCTATAAGCTCATCTGCTTGTGTGGAGATGCCCTTCCATGAAGAAATCTGCTGGATTTCACATAGATGAACGCAGAATAAAAAGAATTTGCCCTTGATGTTGTTCTGCCTGTAATATACGCACTATCTGAATGTGTTAATTCAGTCGTTGATTCTGATCTGTCTTTTCTTGAAATACCTGACTGTGTCCTTGGTGAATATCATAAGTGGTGGTATCATTCCTGACATATGAAACACAATTTTTCAGGCCCTTCTTAGTTAGGGTTTGAACTGACCAGGTGCTACCCCAACTCACTAGGAGTGAAAGGACCTTCACAGATAAGGTGTTGCTGTTAGTTTCAGTTTTGCTGTAGAAACAAGTGAACTACTAAGACATAAATCTGACTTCTCTGATTATTTGTTATTTCCACATCTTCATGGCTATGTGCAAGTGGATTCTGTTTCTCTGCAACGTGTCCTTGATGGGACTTCTGTTTACTTTCACTTGAAAATTGCTTGGTTCTTCTTTGATTCTTGAACACATCAGGGAGGGATTTTCTCCCTTGGTTGCTCTGTTCTGAACTAGAAGAGAGCAAACCCACAGACACCTTGCATCAATTAAATCAACCTGCAAAATACAGTACCTCTTCAAGTGACTAATGAGGATGTAACAATCAGTGTCTCTTGATAATTTGGAAATGAGTGTGTGAAGGCAGGGAGGATGCACAGCTTGATTTGTTTTATTTGTGACTCAGCCAAACTGTAAAATGCTTCTGTGTCCTGACACAATGCTCATTCTTGGATCTTTGCATTTGGAAAGGTTTTGCTAGTCAACGACTAAACGCAACATATTTTCTCTTGTGTTCACTGCTTCTGCTGTACTGTGGTTTGCACTTGTCTGCTCCAGATAAGCCAAAGAGCTGTCCACTCCTTTGCTGATTGTTGGTTCTTACAAGCAGTACTGTATGCAGCCATGGAACCATGCCTGTGTGACTCCAGTGTGAGCCTGCCCCATGTGTAGTGGTGTATCTGGGGGGCCCGGGGTCAGTGCACGAGATTCCTGCTGCTCCTGTGAGCTGTGGATGGGCCCTGCATTGAGCTTGGCAGGGCTGGCACTGCCCTGTGTGTCACTCCTGGGCCACTGCTTTTGTGTGTTTTGTGTTTGACTAAAGCAATGTAACCAAGGGTGGGATTTTTGAAGTCTTGGGGGAAGCAAGCGCTCAGGTCCTTTTGGTTCCATATGCTTTGGGTGCTTGATGCCCTGAGCACCTTCCAAAATCCCAGCCCTCAGCTCTTCCACTATACTTGAAAACTTTTCAGTTCGACGCTTTCAAATGTAAAATTCTGTTACTCTGTTCTGATGGGGTGAATGTAAATTCCTGTGAGGGTGTGTAGGAGCTTTGGGAGCGAGGACCCAGCTGGATCTGTGGTGGTGTCACGTTGTGGTCATGCTCCAGGAGGAAAGAACGTCTGCATCATCTTTGAGTATTTTAGTAAAGGTACAATTAGTGGAATGTTTACATACAGCCTACTGACAAAAAGAAAAAGATAAAAAGGTGTAAAGTATTTAAGTGCAAGACTCTACTAGTTTTTTCCTGTTTTGCAGATCACACTAGCTATTTTTGAAGTTGGTAATGTGTATAACTTTTGCAAAGACCAGACAGAACTAACTGTTCACTTTCAATGTGCCCCGTGCTGAATTGTGCCTATTTCACTCTCTGCTGTTGTTATGCTGCTGATTCTGCTGTTCTGAACTGTTCACTGGATCATTCCATTTGCATGCAACACAAATGCAAGCTGAGCTGTCTGAGAGTAAAGCTGAAACACGTTTGTATAACTTGAATCGATTAATGACTTTCTCTTTTCCACGCCCTCTTGAAATGCTGTGTATAATTTTGATTTGTTTCTTCTGCCCTGATTTCTTTCCACTTTTGGTTTGTTGTGGTTTTTTTTGAACGGTAATTTATTTTTGTTTGAATTATAGGCAGTATCTGTACATTTTGTTTCAAGGTGATATTGTGGATGTCTTTAAAAAACCAAATTGTTATTTTATATAATTTTATCATAAAGTTGCTCTAATAAATCATTCTTTTATCATGTGACAGTGATGCTGCATTTTGTGCTTTGATTTGGAGGAGGATGTGTGTTTGGTGGATGGATTGTTTCAACTGCCTGTTCTCACTGGTGTTAAGTGCAGTAAAATGACAGAATTGTCAGCAGCTGGAGACTCAGAGCACGACTGGATCAGTTCTGTGGCACCTATGGCTAGGCAGATCCCTCTCCAAAGAGCAGGAGTCCCCTTACTCCCCCAGAAACTCCGGGGTTTAAGTCCCTAAGTCCCTTTCACATGAAGTTAGCACATCTCAGTATTGTATGGTGGTACTTTATTTAATTTTTAGTGCTGTTATGTGTCATTGCCATGATTAACACGGTGGTTGAATCCAGCCTGGAAGTGATCATTCCCCAGGAGGTGTGTGATTGCAGATACATTATTAGGCTTTTTATATATTATATATATATAGCTTATGTGTCTGTGAAATAGTTTTTGATGTTTTCCTTCATTCTACCAGTGTCCTACTTCCCTCCTGCAGTTCTGTCTGAGCTTTGCATCCTTCCTGGCCCTTTAGAAATAATGTTAATTCCTCCTTCTCTGCACTGCCTTCAGCCTCCCCCAGCCTGCATGGTGCCACATGGGACTCTGCATTGTCACACTCCTGTAGGAAGCAGAACACATGCAGCTGATGAAAACATGGCATTGCTTCCCAGCAGTAACTGAAACAGAAAGAGGAAGAAAATACTAGTCCCTAACTAGAATCACTGGGAGATTTTCCATCTCCTGGTTACCTTTCCATTAGATACTTGTATATTGAAATCTTTTACATTGAAAAGTTTTAGGGAGGGATTTTGTATTTAAAAATCCAATAAATCTTATGTCTCTCTTAAAAAGCCTTCTGCAGCTTTGTGTGCTGTGTCTGCAGAGGTTTCTGCGTTGCCTACAATGCAGGGCTGCATTACACACTGACAATATTGCCTCTCCCCAGGCTTCCCTGACAGTTTGGAGCAGTGTTTGAGTTGGGATGCTGTGCAAAGGGCCCTTTTGAAATCAATAGTGCACCCACTTCATTAATTTTTAACTGTTTGACTGAATAAACATAAGAGGCGGTGGAACTGTAGCCAAAACTATTTGCAACATAATGAAAGCTGCTAGAATTGAAAAATAAAGGATAGATGGGAAAAGTAATGATCTCCTCTGTGCATCTTCCTGCTGAGCCTTCAGCTGCAAGCCTGGCTCTCCAACATCCTCAGCTGCTTTGGGAAATAGGGCCTGATTTTCCACATGTGCACAGCAGGGAACAGCAGAACACTTTGCCTTGAGCAGGGTTTCAGGATCCTTTCTCGGAACAAAACTTTTCATTCTTTGGAGGAGACAGGTTCTTTTTTTGGATATTGTGTGAAGATCCAGCAGCAGACCCTCATCTGCTGGGTTCTGCAGCTGTGGTGTGGGAGAGCCAGGACAGCAAGGACATCCTTGGGCTTTGAAGAGCTGTAGGAGCGTTGGGAGGTGGGACGGTCGGGATGGACAGAGACAAGAGATCTCTGCAGCCAGGTCCTGGAACTTGGGGTTTACTGCAAAGGGCCTGGGAGCAGGCCCGAGAGAAGAGAGGGGGAGAGAGGATGAGAGGAGAAGAGAGTAAGAGGATAAGGGAGTAAAAAAGGGTAAGAGTAAAAGGGGTAAGAGAGCGAGGTTCCTGTTGCAATACAGTAAATCTTCTTCTGTGTTGAATATTCTAATTCTCACTAACTAATCTAGTACAATATACAAATCCTATAGCATTTACATACAGCCTATAAGAATCATTATATTACCATACTGTGTTACATTTTAAACACTAAAAACTCCTCTTTGGACCCCTTCTGCCAAGCTAATAGGGTCTGCTTGACCCTTGGACCTGCCTGCTTACAGAGGATATTGTTTCACCAAAGGGGATTACCTTGAGCCAGCCACACCATTGTTTTCCAGTTGTCAGTAACGGAGGGATCTCAAAGCTTGCTTCCATTTCAATCTTGCCTACAGTTTCCATATTCTCAAAATCTTTTGCCAGACAATCATATTTATAAGGCTTTCCTGTTTTGTCTTCCCCAACAAAGAGCCAAGCCCTGCTGGTCTCAGCTGGTGAGATGGGGCTGGTGTGGGGCAGCAGTGTGCCTGCTGGGGTGCTGCTTTCCTTAATGGGGTGCAGCCATTTGGATGCAACCCTGCAAAGACTCTGAGCACCAGCACAAGGAGGCCCCTGTGCAGTTCCTGTAAAGGTGTTATTGCAGTGGGTTGGCTGCTGAGTGATGTGAGTGATGTGGGCTGAGCAAAAGAAGCCAAGAACAGTGAGTATAAGAAAGTAGCACTCAATAGGGCTCTACCCTGATTGAGCATTTTCTCCTCTGAACAGAAAACACTGGAAATACTGCACTTGCCAAAAGAGTTGGTGCCAGAAAGGGTTTGTTCAACACTAAATGCTTCTGTCAACATTCAAATCACAGGAAGGAAAAAGCCACCAAAACCCACAAAATATAGCATCCACCTGGCACCTGCAGACACTTCCCAAACAGGAGATCCAGAGGTCTGGGTGAGGTTTTGTTTCAGCAACAGCAATAACCACAGAGATGAGTATAATTTTTATAATAGAAAATGCATTCAACACAGCACACACTGAAGTATTTTCCTAATACTTGCAAGTCATCTTTCCCAGGTGTGACTGGAGGGTGAGTGCTACAAAAGATGAGTGACAAGACAGACAGCAAAGGACTCTGCAATCTCTTGTGCCATATGAATCACAGCTTTATTTGTTTTCCCCTGAAATATTTTTTTCTAAACAGAACATGGCTGGCAGGCATAGAGTATTACATTTTAGGCTGAATAAAATTATTCCAAGTAAGTTATATATTTCAAGTTGAATGTTTCAAGTCCATGATCAGATATCATAGTGAATTTACTGAATATTTTAAAAAGTGGAAACTGACTAAATCTTTAAAAATACTTCCAAACAAATCACAATTTTATTTAGACACTGAAATTTTCCCATCGCTTGTCAGCTGAATCACTTCCCAGTTCTAAACCTGAAATAATTTCTTTTGGTTCCCCACCCTCCCTTCCCCAGCTAATTTAAGTATACAATCTTCTGGCACATAGTATAAATAGAGCACTTTTCTTTTCAGACCTTGACTACTCCTGCCTCCCATCCTTCTGTCAGCTGCTGGTATTTGGAGCCCAGCCTCATTCTCATGAAACAGAAAGTGTAGTTTGTAGTAATCTCTGCAGTGGTACTGATGTTTTTGTCTATAATTAGCTCTCAGAGATGAGGATGCATTAAACTGGCAGTTTCTTCTTAGCAAACCTCCCACACAGGCAGAAAAAGCTCCTCCACTGTATCTTTTAATGCACCCTGTAACACACTGTAAGTCCAGGCATGATTTTTTAGAGGGATTATGTTAACCACAGAGTGCCACCCAACCATACAGCAAGAGGTGCATTTATTCTGTGTGGGATGGTAGCAAGTCAGCAGAGCAACTGCTAGAAGGAGCCTTGTCTGAGAGATGGGGAAGAGGAAGAAGAAAGAAAATTTCCTCTTTGCTTTAAAACTTGCTATTTTTTTTTTTCTTTCCTCGCCCCAGCTGCATGAATTGGTCAAACAGAACCATATTCTACCCATAAACCCTCTTCCATCCTGAAGCTGTCATAGCTACAACACTGCTAGCAAGATCAGAAATGCAGAATGGGTGGGCTGGTATGTGAGGTCAGATGAGAAGGAAACCAAGATTTTGCAAGCTGGAGTGGAGGAGGACAGTGGAATTCATCAGTGCTGCAAGTGGTTAGAGAGCTGACAAAGAGGAGGAATACAGAGCATTCCTTTTCCTGGGAGCTGCTCTTCCTCTGATACAACCCTCTTAAACTGAACTTGTGATACTGGAGAAATAAATGATAAATCCTGAACTTGGTAAAAAGGTGCTGCTGCCTTGTGTGGTTTGATCCCGAATTCAGTGGGAGCTTTTGTGATTCATCTGACATAGTTCATGCCAGGATTTCAGTCCCACACACAAGCAGGAGCTTAGCTAAAATATTTGGTTGGAATGCTCAGCCTCTGAAGTCATCTGAGGGCCAGGGACAGTTCCTGGGGGTGATTTGGACCTTTAGCAGGGATGGATTTCTGGAGCTCCTTTCATTGGCTGCAGATCCTGCCTCCAGCTTTCTGGTAACTCGGATCTACAGGGACAGCAGCAGCCTTTGCTTTGTTTTTTGCTTTGTTTTTAAGTCCTGTTGTAAATCCAGAGATTTGGGATGGCTCCCATGATAAGTGATCTGTGCACAGCAGTAAATTCAGGAGTGAGGTGTCTGGGCAGAGAGGTGTCCTATCTGCTCCACTAATTACTTTTTGGGCTTCTTTGAGTTCATGCTTGTGTTTTGGTCTTGAGGGAAGCAGAGGACTCCTGGCACTTGCATTTTTGATGGAAAGCCCTCTTTCTGTTGTACCAGACCTATTCTCTGGCTCCTTATTTTTTCTATCTTCAGCAGCTTAGTGCAAGGTGTGCTAAAGCCTCGTGTTCCAAGCTGTCTCCATTCACTCCTTACAGCATCCTTCCTCTGGACCTGCACTAGGGAACTGCATCCTTGGGTTCAGAAGGAACAAGAGGCTGCCTGGAGGAAAACAGCAGCATTCCCAGAAGGATTCATGTTGGCTGAGGTGCAGCCTTTGGATTTTTATAGAAGGCATAATTTCTTAGAATCTTCCCCAAACTCAATGTCAGATATAACCCCTGAACAGCATCACTGCAAATTCCAAATGCCACATGTTCAGGATGAGGGCTGCATTGTTTCAAAGGAGCTGCCTTGCTCCCTTGTGTTTGTCCAAGCACAACTGTGCTTTCAAGAAAAACTTTGTAGAGAGTTTGTTTTGGAGGGTTTGTTTGTCTGCTTAAAATGAAGTTTATGGTTAAGAATAGTGCAGTGAAAATAGAGCCTTGCTTGGGCTGCTAACAGCACCAAAGCTGAGCAGCCCTTCCAACCAGTGTCTTCTCATGCTGATGTGGACTCTGACTTTCCACCACTGAGTGGGAGCTTTGCCATCCAACAGAGCAAGTTATGGCAAACATGTGAAAATCAGGACCCAGAGGTTAAGGACTGGGTCACAACAACTGGAGGATAACTCAGTACCCTGTCAGTACACATTGTGAAACTCGGTGTCTAGGAGGAAGTGATCTACAGCAGGAGGGGTAAAAACCAGAAGAACCCTAAACAAATGTGCTGACAGAGCATGAGTGTTGCCTTTTGTACACAAGGCTGGGAGCAACATCAGAGTACAGGGGGACATCCACACAGGAGGAGACCTTCCAGGATGGTAAGTACCTTTGTCATCATCCTGAGAGAGCTGGGGGTGGCCATGGAGAGATGAATGCACCTTGTTCATCTGAGGAACTTCAAATAGGTCCTGGGGAGGATTTGAAAAATCATGTTCTTGTGTTTGAAATTCAAAGTCTGATGATGGTGGAGAAAAGTACCAAGAGGTATTTTGGAAGCAAGGAGAAAGGAACCTTAATGTTACAAACAGCAGTGTCCTGTGGGTACTCAGCAGAGTGGCATCAGCTGGTGCCCCAGCCTGTGCAGCAATGCTAAGTAGTGCTTCTATTTATTGCTCTTGGATGAACTTCATTCAGTCATTGAAACTGGCAGCTGGTAGAGCCCTGAAAGCTTTGAGGGAGCTGTAGTTAATTTCTGACTAGAATTCTTAGGAATTCTGGTTGTTTCTGTGATGCTTCCCTTCTTGAAAACAAAACTGTTTTAGAGCAGTTCTCACAACTTCTGTACAGCAGGTGGGACTTCAACCCATCACCATTCAAAAACATCAAGAAGGGCTTTGTTTGAACAGAATGGTAGATGATTCTATCACAGCACACACAAAATCTGTTCACCTTCATATTTTAAGAAAAACACTGCTTTTGGAAGACATTTTGTAACTATTGCTGAAAAAGAGAAGTGAAACAAGTTGTTTCTGGTAATCTCCATCCATCTGAGGCCATCACGTGGCTCTCATAGCACTGACACCTGCAGTTTCTTACAAAGACACTGCCTGGGTCATGTCATGGGGCTTTGGGAGACAGAGGGACAAGGGAGACAGAGGGACAAGGGAGACAGAGGGACACCTCTACACCTCTCAGCTCCAGTTCTGTGATGAGAAGCACTCCTGGTGCTTGTTCCTGGCCAGCCGAGCTGACTGGGACAGCTGTGCCAAAGCCACAAGCTGTGCAATGGGATCTGCAGCCTCAGTGGGCTCTCCTGGCCCAGCCTGAAGGGCTGCTGCTGTATGTCAGATGCCTTTCTTCTCCTCCTTTAAAATACCTTTGTCTCAGTTTCTACCCAACTCTTTCACATCTTCACTCTTGCTTCTCTTCCTTTTCTTCCCACTAAGATTTCTGGGTTGGAATGTGACCCCTTCCTTTGAAGTGTGTTGCTGTCACACCTTTCTCTGTGTGGGCTGTCAGCTCTTTGGGGTAAGACAGTGGGTCTTTATATTGTGCTGAAAACATGAACTGGGATTTCAGAGCTATGGGAATGGCCAACTGTCCTTCACTGCTGGCAGCCACTCCATCTCTCCAGGGCTGGCAGAATGGATGTTTACCTGCCAGCATTTGTAACTATTTCTAGTGGAAGGGCTTGCAGCTGAGCCTGGGGCAGCAAAAGGAAGTGACAGTGAAAAGTGTGAGTAAAACTGCTTTGGGAAGTGGGCCCTGCTACAGTGATTGCAGCTGATAACAACAAGCAGGTCCTGAAATGGAAACAGGGCTTTCTACTATGCAGCTCCAGTATGCTTTTAAGCAGGAGTGTTTGTACCTCATCTTCCCTCCCCAACTTTTCCATCTTTGTCATTTCCTCTTGTGGCCCCCCCTTTCCACATCCCTCTCTGCATTCCCCAAGTCTGTTTCAGACCCTCCTCCCTTGTCTTCCTGTCCATTCCCCACCTCTTTGGTTCAGCCCCACCAGTACCTGTGAGTCAAGGAAGCTTTTGGGGCTGTGTCCAACCCATACCTGTTCCTGTATGGATGCAGCCACAGCATCCATACAGAAAGGTGGAGTGGGCAGGAGCTGGAAGCAGCAGGGAATGTGTAGGGCCATGCTGCTTTGCTGCTGGGGGAGGGCAGGCACTGTGAGTCCACCCAGTTCAGGTGACAACAGCTGTGAACACATGGCAAGATGGATGGGACAAGTCTGGCAGGAACCTTCCTACATAAACCTTGTTTGGCCACCCACAGAGCAACTCCACATCCAGTACCACTTCAACAGGTTCCTCCTCCAGGCCACAAAAGCCCAGGGGCTCAGGGGTCAGAAGCAGGCATTCAGGGACTGGACAGGTGGAGGTATCATCTAGAGGCACCTTCTGAGATCAGCTGCACCCCAGGATCTGCTTCTTGCTTCTGAGAATGAAATGTGTCATCAGGCTCCTGTTGTGTAAATTCACCTCTGCCAGTGCAGGGATGATTCATGATCCACTGGGCATGTGTCAAGTTCTTGTGGAGGTAAAATAGGCAAGTGCCAACTCCCCCTGTCTGGCCATCTGCTGTCATATTGGCATATTTTGGTATCTGCTCTTATGGTTGCCTCTGCTGGTGGTAACAAAAGATTGGCAAAATACTACCAGAGAAGGAAAAGAAGATAAATTATTTTCTACAGTCATGACTGCAACAGGGGAGAAGGGACAGGGGAGAAGGGGAATTTGTATTTCAGCCTGCTCCCTGTCCCCTTAACAGAGTCACTTCTGGAAGAGACACTGGCATTGAAGACAACAGGCACAGGAAGGGAGCAGAAGCCTGACAGAGTCACATGCAGGATGAGGCTGATGCTCTGCACACTATCACCCACTGCTTCTGCATTTAATTACTGCTTGTTGGCAAATATGTTCACTTGCAACAGGACAGAAGTGAGTGTTGAAAGATGGCTGGAAGAGGCAGTGATGCAGTTGTTTACACATTAATTACTGCAGGGATTTTTGTGTGTAGAGAGCACTGGGGGAAAACAGTGGGGACATGTCTCTCTGTCACTTTGGAATCTGTTAATGTCACTCAAGACCCATAATACAGGAGGATGATGCACAGATCCATGATCAAATCTCAGAGCACTGTGTAAAGCAGTGGCAGTAACCTGCACTTTTTGTCTGTAATTGGCTGTACACAAATGTTGTCATAAAGCTTTATTTTCCCCTTGCATACATTTCTGTTTTTCAGATTGTGAAAAAAGCATTAAAAACATCCGTGATGTTTGATGAGTCGTCCAACATGAAATTAGGCGTGAACAATCAAAAAAACGTCAAAACGGTAATTATTGGGATGCACCACATTTGCTTACAAGAGCTGAGATTGTGCTGACATTTCTGAAAAGAAATAACAGGTTGAGAATTATTTTATTGGCCATTTTAGAAAACTGTGTAGGTTTCAATCCTATTTGTAAACAAGTGAGTGACAAAACCCTCATTGATTTATCCGGCAGACTGATCAAACCTTGCCCAGAGGGAGCAATGTGGAGATAATTCCTGCAGCTCTCTCTGGCTCAGGACAAAGAAACCACACTCGTTCAAACAGCCTCACTTCCATCCCTGGCACAGCATTTATTCATGTATTCATTTGTTCATTTATTCAGATGCCCAGAGTACCTGGACATCACAGTGTGTAGCATGGTGACAGCCATGATGTGACTTCAAAACAGATTTCTTACCGTAGAACTATCTTCTAAAACCTGTCTAAGTCTTGCTAATGTGTTCACGTGATGAAATGTGAAACTGTTAAAAGTAGGTGAGATTTTTTTTTTTTTTTGTGGTAAGGTGAAGAACAAGCCAGAGGGCAAAAATTTAAGTAGATAGCTTAAAGATGATTATTTTATTCAAATCACTGCCTGAAATCCCTGTCAGCACTGTAGATTTTGAGAAAAGCAGAGAAGATTAAAAGCAAGCAGCTTTATCCACACAGAAACTGAAACAGAAACTTTCAGAGGCGAGAGGTTTCTGTGTGGTTTTCCCATGTGCCCTTTTGGGAGCTCAGATTAATGGCTGCAGCCTCATGACCACCCCCAGACTCGATTCTCCTGCCTGGGAGCTCAGAAACTCAGCTCTGAAGTCCATGGTGCCTATCACAGGCTGAGCTCAGAAACTCAGCTCTGAATTCCATGGTGCCTATCACAGCCTGAGCTCAGAAGTTCAGCTCTGAATTCCATGATGCCTATCACAGGCTGAGCTCAGAAGTTCAGCTCTGAAGTCCATGGCGCCTATCACAGGCTGAGCTCAGAAGTTCAGCTCTGAATTCCATGGTGCCTACCACAGGCTGAGCTCAGAAGTTCAGCTCTGAATTCCATGGCGCCTATCACAGGCTGGTGGATGGTTCCAGCTCCCACAAATTGCCATGGGGAGCCAGCCATGATAATTACTGGGGGGAAATAGATCTGCATATTTCTGTGGCTGGTTGTCTTTTCCTGCTCAGTACAAGGCAGTATTTAGAGCCTGGTGCTAAAATTTTCAGAATGTGAGGGGCTGGACTGCAGATTTGAAGGTACCAGGTAGCCAGGCTCCTTTTTTTTTTTTTTTTTTTCATCTACATTCAGGAAAAAAATTGAAAGTGCAGCAAAAGTGAAATGAAACTAACTCACCACACTAAAATGACATGGGAATACTGTGCACATGGATAAATGAGATTTGTGTAGTTTCAATTAAGGGAGGTTTAAGACAAAACCAGAACGTGTTCAGAAACCACAAAATGTCGTTCTGCCTCTGACACTTTCTGAACTGTTTTTTCTCCCCTGACTACACAAACTTCCTTTCTGTGGTAATGCTTGACTTAATCCCACAGCTAATCTTGTGTTAGAAATTTCCTTATTTTGATTTTGGTAGAAATTTTGTTGAACATCCATTGGCCTCATGCTAAAATAAAGCTAATCAATGTCAAATTAATAAAAAAATTTGGGGAAAAAACCAAGGGATTGATATGTTGGCTCAAAAAAATTAAACCAAAAAATGAAACTAAAATCACAGTCTTCACAGAAACCAAGACCAATCCATTTCCAAATTTTCTTTTTTTTCCCCCAGTTGCACTTTATTTGATCATATCTCCTTCCCAGAGTGTTTGTTCCACTTGATCCTCTGATTTCAAGATTTCATGAAACTTCAGGAAGGGAATGAAATCTTGCCATTTCAATGAGGCTCAATTAAGCAAGTTTTGGTCCATTTCCCAGCATGTCATGTCATCCCATTGCCTTTTGTTGTTTTCACTTAGTTTCAGAATTTTCTCTTTTGTTTTTTAGCAGTTCCTTTCTTCTGTTTATTCTCCTGTCTCTTTGTTTATCTTTTTTCTCTGATTTTGGGGTTTCAATGTGTAAAATTTTGGCAAGTTTTGGTCCTTCTCACTGCATTTCATTTGAGTTTAAAGGGACCTTTTAAAAGTCATCTAATCCAACCTCCCTGCAGAGAGAAGGGCCATCTTCAACTGGATCAGGCTGCTCAGGGCCCTGTCCAAGCAGATCTTGAACAGTCATTCCTCACTTTCAGTGCTGCCCCTAAGAACATTGTCTGGCAGGAGCTGCAAGCAGATCTCCCATTCAAAGATTGTGATTTATTCACCTGCAAAGGTAGCCATCCATTAGCTGGTGCATCCATGTCTTGGTGATCACTTAAATCTTCTCCTCTCTGGGTTCTGTTCTAGTTTCAAATCTTAGGGGCAATTCTGACTCTTGGTCTTGTCCTGATGGGTTTTTACTTCCTGAGCATGGACAGCACAGTTGATGGTAATGGAGAAGAAGCAGCAGCTGTCAGCATTTACAGAAATGTGGAGGAGGAAGGACTGTACAGAGATCTCCCAGAGGAAGAAGGACTCTATGGAGATCTCACAAGAGCCACAACAACTGAGGAGGGCACCAACAGATGCAATGACTCCTGCAGGTGAGTCAGGTTAGATGGCACATGGAGAAGTCATCACCAGAGGGAGAAATAGTTACAGTACTGACAATATCAGCATGGGGTTTATTCTCTTCCCACTGTATCATAAGTGATGAAGCACCACTAATTAGGGAGGAGTGCTCATTTGGGGGTGCTGTTTAGGCACTGAGTAATTGGCAGCTGCCTGCTGTGAGGGGCAGTAGGGGCAGTGTCACAGCTCTGCTCCCAGTCCTGTGCTTGTAATGCTCATCCAAGCTTGGTTCCTCCTCTGTCCTACCCAGCCACCCTCCTTTTGTGGCAGCAGTGTCACCAGGTGGCAGAGCAGCCTTTCTCAGAGGCTGCAGGGGCAGGGAGTGTCTGTGCTGGGAGCGGGTGAAGAGGGTACCCTAGCAACACACAGCTATGGGGGTTTGCTTTTCTCCACATCTTAGGCAGCATCACATAAAAAGCTCAGAATGGCTACTGAGAAACCATTCTGCTGAATTTGGGAGGTCACTGTACAGCAATATAAGCCTGGCTATAAAAACTAGGGGTAGAGAGCACTGCCAGCCTGTTTGTCCTGCTCATCTTGTTTGCTGTGGAGGTTGACACCCAGGCATGGCCAGCTGTGCAGCCTGACAGGTGCTTGGTGTCCTGTTGGGGTCACAGTCACTTGCTTCACAACACAAAATTGCCATTGCAGCTTTGAACTTGTGGAAAATGTTCCTTATGACTTACCTTTCGAGATAAACAGCACTGCAGCCAAACCCTTGTACCAAGCCTGGACAAAACTGCTTGATCTAGCCCAGGAAAAAGTGCATGTGGCTTCTTACTATTGGTCTCTCACTGGGAAGGATATTGGTGTCAATGACTCCTCTTCCAAGCAGGTAAGATAAAACCAGCAGCAAGCATGTCTGTGATTGTTTTTCCTCATGTCCATGTGGTAGAGGGCAGGCTGGCTGTGTGGTGTGTCTCCCAGAGACATTGCTTAACTCCTGCAAATCCAGGAAGGTTTTCCATGCTGTTCTGAAGCAACACCCCAGCTTTCCTCCTTTAGTCAAGTTAGGCTGAAATATGTGAAATTTCTGACCTTCTTTGTGCTGGGGTTCTTCAAAGGAAGTACCCATTAGTAACACCACCCTTGCATATCTCTTATTACACCTTCTGTAACAAAATAAAAAAAATAACAATTCACTACACAGGGTGAAGATATTCTGCAGAGGTTTGAGAGGTTACTCGCAGAGAATGTCTCTTTGTATATTGCAGCAAGTTCACCAACTCTGGCTACAAAATCAAGGGACCTTGAGCTTTTAGAGGAAAAAGGTAATTATTTCCCTTCAGTGATCCACTCACAGCTTCTGTATTGCAAAAAGGCATCTGTGGGAAACTGGTCTTCAAGGCCTGTTCTGATGTAGTGCTCGAATGGATTCACAGGACAAGCACCATCTGCTCACTAGTCCATGCTTTCTTTCTGTGTTGCCATGCTCTTTAGGATCTTCTGAAAGTTTACATTTTGCATGTTATTTTCAAGTTACTGTGTTCCCAAGAATCAGTGCTTGTGAATTTTGGTAGTTGTTACTGCCTGCAAGAGTCAGACATGCAGATGGGTTCTGGCTGTTGAGGAACCATCTCTGTGCTGTACCTAAACTCTTTTTTCCCCTCCCCATCTTTCTTCAGGGGCTTATGTGAAAAAGATTGATTTTGGACATTTGACCAGAGGAGTGTTGCATAGCAAATTCTGGATAGTAGACATGAAACACATATATATTGGTAGTGCAAACATGGACTGGAGATCCTTATCTCAGGTAACATCTGCTGCTGCATATTCAGAAATCTGGGGGGAAATTCATATCCTAGCAGATAACAGAGAAAAATCATATTGATGCAAAATATTGTTAGAGAAGAAGAAACAGCAAAGAAACCTGCTGTCATTACATTACAAATGTTCCATGTTGTTGGCTCCCCAATGCAAGGGTTTCATATCTCCTTGGTGTTTCTCATGAGCATCTCCTCCAAGCACTGCCTCTTCCTTCTTACAGCAGCCAACTGGCTCCAGTTCCCCTCTTAACCAACCAACCCACTCTTTTATAGCACTCTTCTCATTGGCTACACTGTGGCCTGTTAGAGTCAGGCCTGCTCCTAATCTTTAATAATTAGCCCAACTGCAACTCTTTAGGGTAAAATTACTTTCTATACTACCTTTATTTTCTTATATTCTATCCCCCTACAGAAACCCCTGGAGGTGGCTCCTTCTGGGGCTGTGACACAGCTTGCTCTCTTTGCAGGTGAAAGAGTTTGGTGCTGTGATGTATAACTGCAGCTGCTTGGCCCAAGACCTCTGGAAAACATTTAGTACCTACTGGGATGTTGGATATCCCAATGCTACCATCCCAGTCCCTTGGCCTCTTAATTACTCAACCCACATTAACAAACATCATCCTCTGGAAGTAGAATTTAATGGAATCTTGACAAAAACCTATTTTTCTGTAAGTATGTTTGAAAATAACATGACAGGTTATAAAAGTGTTTAAGGATTGAGCAGGAAATTTTCTTCAGCAGTCCTGCTCAGTTGTTTGTGTTCCAGGTGGATAATAATTTGTTCCTTAGGTTTCTCTGGGATGTTCAAAGGATAGGGATAAACCCAGCATAAGCTGTCAAATTGTATGGCAGGAACAGTGTGCAGGTCTCTTTTAATCACCTGCAGCCTCAATATATCAATAAGTATCTGACCCAGCCAGATATGGAAGGCATGAGGAAAGATGGTGATCTATCTCAAGTGCTTTTTTAAGTGTGATATTTTAATGAAAACTTGACAGATCTAAACATAATGAGTCTCAGTCTGAAATTTAAAAATAATAATAAATAAATCACTGCTCTATGTGTTTTGTTTTTTTTTTTCTTTACAGGCTTCCCCTCCAGCATTTTGTCCAGAAGGTCGCACCCGTGACCTCCATGCTATACTCAGTATCATCAGTCAGGCACAGAAGTTTGTCTATGTTTCTGTTATGGAATATTTCCCTACCAGCCGTTTTCTTCAACCAAAAAGGTACAATTTCAATCCTGAGCAAATCAGCTACTTGTATTATTTAAAGAAAAAAAAAATATATGATTCCCCTCCTTCTGCAATAAAAATATTCAGAATGGAGAGAGGCTTTGCTCTGCATTCCATAGCCTGGGCCTCCCAGGTACCAAGGGACAGGATGAAACAGCCTCAAGTTGTGCAAGGGGAGGTTTAGATTGAATATTAGGAAAAAGAAGTGGTGGAACCCAGGGAAGTGGTGGAGCCACCATCCCTGGAAGTGTTTAAAAATTCTGTGGCTATGGCACTTGAGTACATTGTTTAGTGGTGAACATGGTGCTGCTGCTGGGCTGAGAGTTGGACTTGATGATCTTAAAGATCTTTTCCAGAACCTGACAATTCCAGGATTCTGTGATTCCAGTCCTGATGCTGCAGGAAGGATGATTACCAATACCTGTGTGCTTTGCTGGTGTTCTGGAGCAGCCTCCTGTGCTCTGCACACAGCTGTGAAATGCCACACTAGGGACAGTCAGGTTCAGCGTCCTCCAAAATTCAACACAGCAGCTTTATGAAGAGAGAGGAAAGGGAACCACCAGAAATATATTTGACATCAGATTTTTCAGAGAAAACATTGCTGTCCTCTGCTTTCTTGCTCACATTTTTCTTTCTTGCTGTCTTTTACTTCTGAAGAGTCTTGACTTCCTGCTCTATTTCTTGCTTGATGCACTTGACCAATAGTTTAGAGTGTGGTTCTTGACTCTCCTGACCTTTGCAGTGAGAGCAGAAACAGCCTCTAAAAAAAACTTCTGGGTTTTTTGTTTGTTTGGGGGTTGGTGTTTTTTTAATTGCTGTTGTTGAGGGGGTTTTTTTGGTTGTTGTTTGGGGTTTTTGTTTTGTTTTTTAATCTAAGTTCCAGCATCAGCTTCAGAGATAAGGTCATAGTGGTGATCTGGAGTAATCACAGAATCATAGAATGGTTTGGGCTACAGAACATCTTGTTCCTCCCCTCCTGTGCCATGGGCAGGGACACCTTTCACTAGACCAGGCTGCTCAAAGCCCCATCCAGCCTGGCCTTGAGCCTGAACCACTGCCCTGGTCCAGGGAATGCCCGAGGCTCAGCAGAACTGTGCAGACTCTGCACATGAACCCAAACCTGAGCAGCACAGAAAGTTACACAGTCATGGGGCAGCACTAAGACTCCCAAATCCTCTTAGATATGCTTGAATTGGGATGTTTATGTGCAACCAAGTGCTCTGAATGATCTGCTCACAACTTTTCTGAGTTTTCCAACCAGCTAAATAATCTGAGAAAGAAGTTCAAGTGAAAGAATTATGTACAACATATCTTGTTGAAGGCTGCCATTCAGCCAGAATGATACCATGCATCATGTCCCTCTGCCACAACTGTGTAAAGCCTCTGTCCTTCAGCTGAGGCATAGGTGTGTTATGGGGAAGATTTTAGGATAATAGAGAGATGCAGATAATTCTACTGTCCAAGAAACAAAATCTCAAGACTAGCCTCTACTTGGAGGATATCTTTAATAAATCCAACACCTCAGAGGATTTTCAGTTTATATGTAATACAATTGAGTCTCTGGGTTTCTCATCTTCTGAGAACCCACTGATCTTTCTGGGAATAAGTTCCCAGAAAGTCTCTTTCCCCTCTTAGGATTGAGTGCATTAATACTCCTTAGTCTTCATCTGAAGGCTTAATCCACAGTTTGTGACATCTAGGGCTGATTGGATGCAAACAAAGGTTTGAAAGGCCCAGGGAAAGTGGCACAGGGCCTCGGGCTATCTCCACAGCAACCAGCTGTAGTGCCATGAATTGAAGCTGATTAGTTCAGGTTATGGTCCTCCAGCAGCTGAGGCAGAGGAAACAAAGCTGCTGTCTAATGCCTGAGTGTTAATCAACTAGAAACTGATATATTTTAAAAATTGAAACCATTCAAAAGTTGCATTTCAAATAGCATGATTTTTCCAAGCTTTTCAGGATCTGTAAGTCAAGCCTGAGCCTCAGACCACGTGGCCGGGTCATCGATCGCAATAGGACGATGCACAGGGGAGGATCAGAGAATTCAGGCCTTTGTACATAAGACCAAAAGGATTAAGTTAGGCAAATTAATTCATCATTGCTCATGGGACTGTGAGCAAATGCTGAACCTCTCTCTGTATCAGCCCTCCAATCTGTATAAACATGCCCCTCTCCCTCTGTGCAGCATTTGTTAGGATCTGTGCAATGAAAATGCCACGTGGGTGTTTGGAGTTACCAGCCCTGGGATGCACATTGTGCAGCTCTTAGTGTTGTGTAGCTGGGTGAAAGATGTTAAAAATGTTCCCCATAGCTACAGCCAACACAAGTGTCAGGAAAACGATTTTCCCATGTTCAGGGAACATGGAGAGCACAGCTGTGTCCATTACTTTGGGCATACACAATGAGAACAGGGAGGGATGGAGTCTGCCCATGCTGGCTGATGGCACAGGACCACTGCAGACATTGGAAACAGTCTCCAGGGGCCTAAAAAAGCCATATTCTCCAAACTGGTTCTTAGACTTTCCTATGGGCTCTGCACTGCCCTTTTTACTCTGTGCTGTATGAACTGGCTTTACCTTGGAGTTGCTATTGTTATCTTCAGTTTCCCAAGGAGATAAGGATGGTGGCACCACGCTGTGTATGTGCACTTTACTAAGCTTTAAACTTTTGGATGAATTTCCCTCCAATTTGGCAGGGTCTGGAGGTCTCAAAATACGTTCTGTGAAAAGAACAGACTTGGTAGAAGGCAGAAACCTTGTTTGTACCTACAGGGAAGCCACAAGTGCTTCATATACTAGACATCAGAAACCCCATCTGTGCATCATCACTCCTAGTCTCAGTTTAACTTCACAGCTTTCTAGTGAACTGTTTTAGAAAACCATCCCTTTTTGCACACACCTCCTTTTCTGCAGATACTGGCCAGCCATTGACAATGCCCTGAGACGTGCAGCTTTCAACCACCGAGCGCAGGTCCGGCTCCTGGTCAGCTGCTGGGCCTACACTGACCCAGCCATGCTCCACTACCTGCGGTCCCTGCGTGCCCTCAACAACCCACACGCCCACATCAGCATCGACGTGGTATGAATAAGAACCCTGATTTTGGACAGACAGCTTGAGGATATGGCCCCACGCTGATTTCTGAGAATAAGCTGCTGTTTGTGTGTACAAATGTTAGCTTTTAGAGAAGCTGGTTGTCTGGTTTTGCAGTGACTGCTTCCCGTTTTTGTGAAAATAAGGCCCAATATATAATCTTTGAGGAAGTAGCCATTTCAAGCTATTAGTGATTTCAGGTATGTGCCTGGCTGTGGCACTTGAGACATTATCCAGACAGCTGCTTTTGCTGAGCACTGTGACAGTAACAGTTGCACACGGGCCATTGGCATTGGGCTGGAATGCATCAGGTGGAGTGGGGATGGTGTGGATGCTCCCAACATGATGCAATAATCACAACAGAGAGATACTACAGAAGGACGAGTGGGTTTCAGAAAAAAAAATAAAAAGGAAAATATAGATTTTGGTAAGAGTTAACACAAAAAGTTAGGCATTATAGTTGCCTACAGTACCCCTTGTGTCTGTGATCAGCACAAAATAAGAGCAGCAATCAGTGGTAAATGCAATCTATTAAACAGCTGCCTAAAACTGCATTTAATTGTCTGCCCTGTAATGATAATAGCTGTGCCACTAATGGAACATTGTGAGGCAAACATTTTCTGTATCTGATCTTAATTGCTTATCCAGTTTTAGGTATAGTGGAAGTATTATTTGCTAGTTTTCTTGGATAGGAGTAAGATCTCTTCTATGGTCTATTCAATAACAGAGTGCAGTATGTTCTCTTTTGTTCTTCCCACACTCTTCTATTCTTTGAAACTATAGAAAACATGCACTGTCCAATCATGACGTCTGTTCCTCACTCTAGTATTTGTGTTAATATTTTTAATTCCTCTCCCTCCAGAAACTCTTCATTGTTCCTGTTTTTAATCACACAAACATTCCTCATGGGAGAGTGAATCACAACAAGTACATGGTCACTGATAAAGTAGCCTACATTGGTATGTATTTCATTATTCCAAATATTTACAGTATCCCCAGATCTACTGGACTGAGGCTGAGATAGGATCAGCTGCAATACCAAAAAATACCTCATTTTGCCATACAAAGCAAAGTCTGTTCTAGGTAAAGTAGTATAGATGTAAAGGGGAGAAAATAATGTAGGTCAAGTTCAGTAAGAGATTATTTCATGTGATTGTGAGCCATTAGGAGCAGAGTGTGACAAGGCTGAGTGCACAGCCTGTGACAAACACAGCGGGGATTGCACAGCCTGTGTGCTCACAATGACACAGGGATAGCTGGTGCTCCAGTACATAACATTACAGTGCTTTAATAAAGAGGAACTGCTGGGAGGAATTAATTCCATGCACTGTTTGTTGAACAGAATTCTAGGAAAGGAAACGAGAAAACAGTAATGTCAACTGTGTGCCATTCCTGAAAGCCAGGATGGTGTTTACATTTCATTCTTTTATTAGGAACCCTCAGAAAAGGAGACGTGAAAGTGCTCTGTCACTTCAGCCAGCTCATCCTCCCAGCAATACACACCAGCAAATAGTCTCATCTTCCAACTGGCTGTGGTTTACAGCTCCAGTTACCTTCAGTACTTTAATAACCTGTTTTATACTTGAAGGCAGATAAGCAGATGATTTGGTTTCATGCCTAAGCACCTTCTGGAATTGGCAGATTTTTCTGGCTAAGGCGATCACGAGGGCAAGTGCGTAAGTGATAAAATGTGCATTGTTCACAGTGCTCGATTGTCTGAATTGAGGTAGCTTTGGAGAGAGTCCTAGACAATGTCTGCAGCTGGATTTCCAGCTTTGCCTGGTTTAGAAGCAGGCTTTGCGTGTCAAGCTCAGAACAGCTCCCGAGGGTTTATTGATCGGGAGTCCAGTTTCTCCTTTTGTTTTCCTTTAACAAGTGAAGAGAATTAAGTAAATTAAAGACTTTTTCTTTAAACACTGAAACCCATGTCAAACACTGGCTTTTACTTCTCTTAATACTCATATATTGCACTTTATTGCCATGTGTATGAGTAGATTTGTGCACTCTGTCACAGGCTGTAATGAATCAGAAGGTTATGAACCTTGAGGGTTGCAGTTAATAGCAAGTTTTCAAAACCTGAAGTCTGGCATAAGAAGGAGGTGACCTGATTTTTGCTGCCTCGTTGGTCCTAATGAGATTTGAGGTCATAGAGCAAATCAACAAAGCCCAGAGATCAAACAGAACACTGGGAAATAAATGTTTTCTAATCAGCTGCTTTTCCATTGCATAGGGACTTCCAATTGGTCAGAAAACTACTTCACTGATACAGCTGGTGTGGGACTAATTATCAAACAGAATTCGACCAACCTGCAAAGAAGGCAACAACCCGTCCAGGAGCAGCTGAAAGATCTTTTTGAGCGAGACTGGAATTCCAAATATGCAGTGAATCTGGAAGATGTGCAGGGACAGAAAGACTGTAACTGGGATTAGACCTGAAGTGAATTGAAATGTGCACTTAAAATAGAAACAAAAAAATGTATTTGAATCTTGTTCACGTGCAAATCAAGGAACTCTCTTCTTTTTGTCTTTGTCAGAGAAATCACTTCGTCATGGCATCCACATTGGTGACATGAGAATTTCTGATAGTTGACTCTACCTGCAAAACCACTAGTCAGTGTGTGATGTTCGATTTTTTTGTGTGATTACCTCATTGCAGAGCTAATGAAATGCATACAATGTTGTATGACAAGCTGTCTGACATTAAAGCAAACATCAGAGACACAGATCATTATTGCTCTGCTATTCTATCTTTAGAAACTATATATTTCAACCTAAAAGTTCCATTAACAGTGTTTGTTTACATGTATTTAAACATTTTTTAAAAACTCCTGGCCACCTTAACTTTTTAGCCATGTATAATGACCACCTACAATAGCAAGGGCAGATTTTTGAAAGCATTTAGAAATTAGAGATACAGGGATTAACGTTGGTTGAAGAAATTAGAGATACCTGTTTCTAAGTGTTGAGGCTAGCTGCTAGAGATAAATGCCTGGCATTTAAACTTTGGGGCCAGTTTCCAGCTCAGCTGCCCTGGAACCTTGAGTGTCTGGGGGTATTTGGATGTCTGTGTTTCGGTCTTGTGCAGCAAACAGGATGGGGAGCAGAGCAAAGCTGCTCCCTGGGTGCTGTTGTGGCTGGGGCATCCCACCTGCACTGTGGGCAGTGATTGGAGAGGCTCTTTGCTCCTTCTGGGCTGCCCTGGTGCTGGCCCTGAGCAGTGTGGAGTCTCTGAGCTGCTCTTCCTCCTGCAGTCACCCAGGGACCATGGCCCTGAACCATCTGGTGCCTGATATGCACATCCACCACAGCTCTGCCCTGGGTGACTTCCTGAGGTGACAGGAAAGGAGAGCAGGGCTCGTGTTCCAGCTGTGAGTGACACTGGGCTGGAGCTCCATGAGCTTTGCCAGGGCTGTGCACACACAAAAATCCCCATACAAATAAGGACTTTCAGAGATGACCCCCATCAATGTTCCATTTTTTGGTTTCCAGGTTGCTCCTTAGCTATCTCTTCAGACATTTCCAAGATTCCTTGGAGTGTTTTATCCATCATTACAAATCAATTCTTCTTGTTACTGCGGCAGATTTTCTAAGACATGTAGTTACATGTACAGATATCATGGAAATTTTGGGGGTATTCCCATACATGCCAAAATAATGAGGAACATGCAGGTGCTTTTCGTGCTCTCACCCCCTATTTCCTTACTAGAGCTAGCTTGAAAGCCTTTGTGAGACGTTACATGTTCAACCAACAAAACAGTTTTCTGCAGAGGAGCACACTCCTCTAGATGGCACTCCAAGCTGTGTTTTCTTTTTTGGCAGGGATAGATATTGCAGGAGGAAGAAGAAAACTTCCTTCTCTCCAACTCTGGAGCTCAAATCTGACAGTGCTGGTTTAGTTGTTCAGTGGGACAGAGTTTCTGGACAAGGTGGCAGAATTTTCTTATGAGCATATAAACCTCAGGTGGGTTAAGGTTTGGCTTAGAAAAATGGACACTTAGGAGAGTGCTCTTCTATTTTCTCTACTGACTCCATTGTTGGTTTTCCTCTACATATGGGAAGGTGAGGGGGGAGTTTACAATTCATACAATGAACTGGATCTAAGAGGAACTTGGGAGTATTTCCCTGGTTTCTTGTGAGACTTTTGAAGCCCATTCATACCTTGATTCTTATTGTTTTCTATTAAACATGTAAGTTAAAACCAGGCTTTGAGTCTCAATTATTTTCTATTTATGAAACAGGGTTAATAATAGTCCTAATCCATAAATATCTTACTTATCTCTTTTGTTTAGATTGTGATTTCTCCAAGCTAAGGACTGTACCAAATGTATCCTTGGTCCTCCGGTGGCATTTGTTAGCATCATCCTTGGGTAGATTGGCTATTGGAAAAAGGTTCTTCACTCAGAGCATGGTTGGGCAGTGGAAAGGCTCCCCAGGAAAGCTGTCACATCAAGAAGCATTTGAACTACACTGTTGGAGATGTGGTGTGATTCTTGGGGTTGTACTGTGTAGAGCCAGGAGCTGGACCTCGTGGGTCTCTTCTGGCTCAGGATAATCTATGATTTTCTAGTCTGACAGTAGGCTGTTCTGATTTTTGCCAGTATTGTTTTATTCGTGTCTAAAAAAGTCACTGTTTTGGCTCTTGAGCATGGATACTCTCCTCTGATCAGCTCATCTCAGGTACCTGTGTGATGAGGGAGTACAAGGTGTGAGAATTGTCTCTGCTTTACTGCCGTGGCTTTCAGGAGGAGCTGCTGCACTGCTCTCCCAGCAGGATCACCTCTGGAAGCTCTTGGTTTGGTGTAGTGCCTCGTGGCTACAGTGCACAGCAATGCAGGTGACAGCAAGACAGAACCCAGCTGGCTCCAGGGGTTATGAGTACTGACATGACCACAAAGTCACCTTAGACACCAGTTCCAAAAACTTTAGTATTATCTGTTCACATTTTTTCCTGCCATTACCCAGGATTTGACTTTTTCCAGTTGTTACAGATAAAACATACCTTTGTTGCTTTAATCCAGGTACGGGGAAAACATTTCATCTACCATTTATGCCACATCAGGGTACACTTAATTTCTTGACAGTCTTTAAAATCTCCACAATCCTTAGAGGATAGCTTTTGGGCCATGGGCACTGACTCACAGACCTCTGCTCTCTGCAGAGGCCCAGAAAAGTCAGCTTTAGTTGCAGGGTGGGTTGTGGTGGTGCAGCTTCCTGAAGAGGGGAAGTGGAGAGGGAGATGCCAGTTCCTTCTTCCTGGTATCCAGTATTGGGATGTGTGAGAATAGTTCCAAGCTGCATATGGGGAAGTTCAAACTTGGCACTAGGAAACATTTGCTTACCCAAGAGAGAGGTCAAACACTAAACCAGACTTGTCTTGAGAAGTGTTCAATGCCACAAGCATTTGGACAATGCCCTTAATAACCTCAATGTTTTTTCGATGTTTTGGTCATCCCTTAAGTGGTCAAGCAATTGAACTGAATGATCATTGTGGGCCCCTTTCAATTAACTATTCTATTCTGTTCTGTTCTAAATGTCTTTAAAGTGAAACAGGGTTAGATCAGACAAAAGGAAAAAATCTTTACTGTGAGGGTGCTGAGGCCCTGGCACAGGTTGCCCAGAGAAGCTGTGGCTGCCCCATCCCTGGCAGTGTTCAAGGCCAGTCTGGATGGGGCTCTGAGCAACCTGGGCCAGTGGAAGGTGTCCCTGCCCATTGCAGGGGGTTAGATGGATGGTCTTTAAGGTTCCTTCTGTCCTCTTAACATTCTGTGATTCTGTGATAAGAAGAAATGAACAACATCTTAATCTACAGATAGTTAGCCAAGTGCACTTCACTTACAACCCATTTCCTAAGTGTCTGCTGTGCTTCCTTTCCTGTACTAAGAAGAACATGGAGAAACATGAGAAAACTCTGACGGTGGTCACAGGGGTTTGCAGGTGAAGGAAGAGACGAGAATGTTGACTCTATGATCAGCAGGCTTGATTTATTATTTTATGATATATATATAACATTATGACTATACTAAAAAAGAAATAGAAAAGAAAAGGCTTCCTCAGAAGCTGGCTAAGCTAAGAATAGAATAGAAAGAAAGAATGATAACAAAGTAGCTCTCTCCTGTTCTGTCCGAGAGAGCTCAGTCCTTGATTGGCCATTAATTGTAAACAGCTAAGATGGGCCAATCACAGGTGGACCTGTTGCATTCCACAGCAGCAGATAACCATTGTTTACATTCTGTCTCTGAGGCCTCTTAGCTTCTCAGAAGGAAAAATCCTAAAGAAAGGATTTTTAGTGAAAGGATGTCTGTGACAGAAAACTACTATAATGAAGCATGTCTGCACTTGTCATTCTGGAGAGAGGATCTTGTGAGGGAAGTGGTGACTTCAGCCATCTTGGCCAAAGAGGCCACAGAGAAATTAAGTTTAAAATCTCTGTTGACAGGAGGAAAAGGGACAGAAAAACTTCAACTCTGGACAGGAGGAGAGCTGACTTCATGTTGCTCAGGGAACTAGCGAGTAAAGTCTCCTGGGAAAATGTTTTTGTATTTGAGGGGATTGTCCTGCTATGCTCTGCGCTGGGGCAGCCTTGCCTGGAGTCCTGTGAGCAGTTTTGGGTGCCACAATAAAAAAAAGGCATTAGAGAGTGTCCAAAGGAGGCCCAGGGATGATGAAGGGTCTGGAGGGGAAGCTGTATGAGGGGTGGCTGAAGTCACTTGGTCTGTCCAGCCTGGAGGAGACTGAGGGGAGAGCTCAAGTGGGGCCTTCAAATCCTCATGAGGGGCAGCAGAGGGGCAGGTGCCAATCTCTTCACTCTCATGGCCAGTGAAAGGACCTGAGGAAATGGCTGGAGCTGAGTCATGAGGGATTTAGGATGGATGTTAGGAAAGGTTTTTCAGCCAAAGGGTGTTTGAGCACTGGGACAGACTCCCCAGGGCAGTGGTCCCAGCCCCAAACCTGACAGAGTTTAAGCAGCCTTTGGACAATGTTCTCACACACATGGTGAGAGTCTTGGGGCGTCCTATGCAGGGCCAGGAGTGGGATTCAAGGATCCTGACAGGTTCCTTCTGACTCAACATATTCTATGATTCAACTTTGAGTGAAAAGTCTCCATTACCCTTACATTAAGGAACTGTGCTGTCATTAAGTACATGAAGAACATGCAAACTTTTGCAAATTTAAGCTGGGATTTTCCTAATCAGAAATGTCAGTAACTCACACTACTCAAGTTATTATTCCTATAGTGAGTTTATTGTGAATTAAGCATACAGACAGTGTTTTAATGGTACATGTGAAGGCTGTCACATACACACCCTGGTTTTCACTGTGCACTTGAGAGAAGCGTTAATATAAACAAATGAGCAAATATATACACCTCCTTTCCCAGAAAATCTCTGAAGCAATTCCACCAGTGTGGCAGATCTTTCTAAACTTTTAACTATCTCATAAGTATATACATTAAAATTTATTTATCCACATTTGAATAATATTCTTTGTTAGCATGTTTTATTCTGGTATCTTACAAACACGATTTAATTACACGTTTTTTGGTCTTGAAATTATTCTGTTGGTTTTTGCTGTTTTTTTTTTTTAATTATTGTAAGGCTAAATATGACCTGCCACAATAATAAAAAAATGAAAAGAGAGGAAGAGGCAAAGCATTAGTCTCTCTACACTAATATTTAATTTTTATTTTATATTTTAAAATGTTTGTGGAATATACATACTACCTTAGCTGAAATAAAGAAAAAACATTTTAATAACAAAGCAAAAGTAGATCAGAAAGTTCCAAAATCTAAACAGGTAAGTGTAGTTCTCATAATACTAGTTTAGAGCCCATTCTGGAAATAACCTGTAATCTAAATATAACTGGTGTGTTTTGAGAAGCCCCTTTAACAAGTCTTTTGGTATCGTTGAGCCTTTCAATGATTTACTTTCATAGTTCTGGTATCTACTCAGACTTTGCTCAACCTATGGGCTCATCTGCACCTGTCATAATTGTTGCCCTTGGGGTAGATATGAGGAAATCATTATTTTTGTTAGTGTACAATCTAGTACATCCATGTACTTGAAAAATTGTTCAAGTGTTTTCATGAATACCAACCTTGGCTTTTAATTTTCAGTCAGTAGAAAATTAGGAAAACATTCTCTTCTGTGGATGATTTTGTTTTCATTGAGGATTGAGGATTGAGAAAATACAACCTTCATTTGGCTGTATCTCCAACAATACTAGATTTACTCTCTTTTTCTTCCTCCAACAAGATCAGTTCAGTTCTTGCTGAAGATGTCACAATAGATGAGGCCCCATCAGTTTCAGCTTTTTCACCCTCTCCTATTTCTTTAGGTGATAAGCTTTCTTGTGCATCAAAAAACACATCTGGCTTATCTGTTGGGCTATCTTCATCTGAGAGTCTCCCCTCTTTATGACCCACCTCCTCTTTGTCAATAGACTTAGCCTTTTTGGAAGGAGATGTGAAACCAAGTTTGGGAAATCTAAACCATCCAGCTTTTTCAGCCTGCTTAAAAGAATCCTCTGATGTGTCAGCAGGTTTCACATCTTCTGGAACTGATTTTTTTATTTCTGCTTTTGCATCTGTGCTTGTTTCATCCCCAGAAGATGAAAAGCCAATACTTGGAAGCCAAAATTTAAATCTTCCAGGAGATCTTTTACTATCAGTCTTTTCTTTCTCATTGGTTATATCTTTTTCTTCACCTTCCACTGCTTCAACTACATCTTCATCTTCAGAGAGAGGAGATGCAGTTATTCCCTCTGGTGATTTATCAGGAAAACTCTCTTCAAGTTTACTGGAACCCTTTACTTCAGCAGCAGATGTTTTTAACTTTGACAAACTTACTTTTCCTCTAGATTCTTCAGACCCATGGTGTGGTTTGTCAGATAGTTTAAACTCAGCACTGCCACTTCCCTGTGCTGCTACTCCAAAGCTTTCACCAGCACCTGTAGGTTTTCTCACTGATGCATCTCCTGTTGGAGATGGCTGCTGGACCAGCACATCTAAATCACTGTGTGATTCAGGCAACTTGGCCTTGAGCAATGAGAATCCCAAAGTAGCAGTTTTGACCTCTGATGACAGAATCTCTGATTCTTTCAGTATTTCAGTAGTGTAAATCTCACACCGCTCAATAGCAACATGTTCAGGTTCTACTTTTTCACTTACTTCTTGGCCCTCTATGTAAGACCAATGAATGTCTTGCCCTGCACTTGAAAGGGAGGACTCTATGGTAGCTGTCATTTGGGCTGTTTTAATGGCAGGTTCAGTCAGTGTTAAAATTTTGCTTTTTGCTTTTTGAATACCCCCCTCTACAGCTCCTGGGGTTTCTTCAGGGATAGCAGAGCTTGCTTGCAGTTGCACTATTTCAATGTCAGTACTAGATCCCTTTGGATCTGTTACTACTTTTGACAATAAAACATCAGCTTCAATTGGGAGAGTTCTGAAAGTGAATCTTGGTATTTTTAGTTTGGGAATTCTTACACTTACTTCTGGGACACCTTGTATTTGGTCCACTGTTTCCCCTGTTACTCTGGCAGATGCTTCTATACAATCTAGAACTGGACTTTTCAGGCCAATTGACTCTTCTGTTTTTTGTAACTGCATTTCTGCTGTGCCTCTTTCACTTTTAGGTGCTGAATCAGCTTCTGACTTTGGCAAATTGGTATCATCTTCAAACCCCTTGATTTCAGAATGCAACATTCCAAACCTTGGAATCTTAAACTTGTATGCTTTAATTTTACTTGTTTCTGCTCTATCTTCTACTTGCACTTCCACTCCTGCAGACACATCCTTTTCAACACTTTTCACATGAAATTTCATTTCAGGATCTACTCCACTAATTTTAACATCTGTCCTCAATGTTGGAACTTCTACCTTTAGATCTTCCAGCTTAGCAGTAACATAAGTACCATCTTCTGATCCTTTTGCTGTAGACCATTCATACATAGTCCTTTTTAATTGACTTTCTTCACTGTCTTTTCCTGTGATTTTCACCTCGCCTTTTATCTTTCCTTTTTTAATTGCTGCCTCTTTGTTTTGAATATCTAGCTCTTCCTTTGGAAGACTAACATCTGTTTTCTTCTGTGTTGCATCCAGAGTAATTTCAGCTGATGATGGCTGGCATCCTACTTCTGATGTCTCTAACTTCATGGAACTTTCTACCTTTTGGACATTTATATCCTGTGATTTGCCTTTATGCTCTGGAGATGTCAGAGTACACGTAGGAAACCTATGTGTTGAACTCTTGTCTTTGTCAGTTTCTGAAGTGCTTGGGTATGATTTAGACAATTCTGTGGCAGACACTGTGATTTCTGAAGTATGTCCTTCAGCACTGCGCTTAACTACATCTGCGTAAGTTTCAGTTTTTGGAATACTCACTCTACTATCTGTTCTTTCTGTGGACAATGAAATATCTCCTTCAATCTTCGGCAAGCTAATATTAGAATTCTTCACAGAATCTTCTAATTTTTGAATCCCTTCTTTTCCAATAGTAATTTCAGCAACTGCATGTGGTAATGAGAAGGTATTTTCAGGAGCACTTGTTTCAGTTTGTACTTTAGCAGAAGGAATAGTTGCCTGAGCTTTTTCCATATTTCTGTCAATATCGGCATCACTTTTTTTTTCTTTTAAGGATGACCTGCCAAATCCAGGTATTCTGAATTTTGGTATTTTAAACCATCCCTGATGTTCTTCAGTCTGAGCTTCTTCAGCCTTTATTTCATGTTCTTCTAATTTGATTTCCTTCTCCTCAAGACTCTCACTAGCTCCCTCTGTCTTTGGTTTAGGCACTGACTGGGTGCTTATGTCTACCTTTACATCTTCAATGCCACCCATCAGAGCTTGGGGTGTTTTTATCTTACCATCAACTGCTCCAGGATCTGACATATTGGATGTAAGTTCTGATGCTGGAACTCCCACAGCAACGTCAGCAATTTTGGTTTTTGTTCTTAGATGGGGTAGCTCAGCTTCTATTTTTGGAGAGCTGATCTCTGTCTCTGGGACTTTCCCTTTTGTTCGGGACATTCCAAACTTTGTCTTCTGGAATTTGGGCATTTTAATCTTCCCTTCAGGACCTTCCAATTTCACTTTTCTTCCATCCACAACTGATGAGCTTTCTGTTAATATAATAGGGCTCTTCAAATCAACTGAAGCTTCTCCTCTTGGGAGCTTAGTACCTGTTTTTTTAATGTTACATTCATTGGTAGAACTTATTTTTAAGTCAACCTGTTGAAAACTCCCCTCTGAGGGAGTCAAAGAAGCATCAATCTTTGCTGAGCTGACTGTTATTTCAGTTTTTGAGGCTTCAGTTTCTACTTTGGAAAACTCCAGAGTGTGGACCATAGTGTCAGCCAGTTTTATGTTGATTTGTGCACCTTCATCAGTCCCTTCAGGATGACATTTTTCTATATCAGGTATCTTAATAGAATCATCACCCTCTATTTCTCTTTTAGGAAGAGTAGCATCAGCTTCAACTTTTTGAGATTTTGGAACCTTGATCTTGGAGAGTGAAATTTTAGGCATGACAAATTGAGGCTTTTTAACTGGGCTTTTTTGTTCAACTTTTCCTGCAGATACTTCCAGATCAAGGTCTGGCCCACTACCTTGATCATCAGTTGCAGATTCTTTCACTTCTGTATCTATTCTGCTTGGCATGACAGCAAGCTTTTGGTCTTCCAAATTTGCTCCAGAATCAGATTTAACACTTGCTTCCTTCTTTGGTGACCAACTGAAGGATGGAAGTTTGAATTTGGGCATCTTGAAATGTCCTTCTTTCTCTTCTCCATCTCCATCTTGCTTTATTTCCCCTTTGATCTTTACTGCTGCATCTGAATCCTGAATAACACTGTCTGTTTTTGGAATAGGAATGTCAGCTGATGGGAGGTGAACATCAGCCTCTGATGTCTTACTGCCAGTTTTGGTAATTCTGGCTTCAGGACTGTAAGTCTCTGTTTCTGTGCCACATTCTACCTTCAAGTCTGGTGCTTCAACAGCAATGTCAGATATTTCTATTGTTGCTTTTAGTTGGGGAACCTTGACTTCTGATTTGGATTGGCCAACATCCTTTTCTGACCCTTTCCCTTTAGAAAGTGTAATTCCTACCTTTGGCATTTGGAATTTAGACGTTTTTGTTTTCCCTTCAGAACCTTCAGCTTTTATCTCTACATCACCCACAGCAATTTCACTTGATGTTCTTTCAACACTTATGTCAGGACTCTTTCCTTCAAGCGAACCTTCAGGTATCATCTTAATATCTGAGGTGGAGAGGCTGGCATTAGCAGCAGCTGATTTCAGTGTCAGATCATCTCCTTCACAAGTAGGAACTTTGACCTCACCTGTAGGCATGCTAATATCCATCTCTATTTTGGGAGCTTTGGCTTCTGGTTTGGAAAATTCTGAAGCTGGGACTGTAACTTTAGGCACTTTTATGCCCAGTCCTGCAGTTTCTCCACTACTTCCTTTCTCAGATTTCTGAACAGAAACATCTTCTTTTTCTTGTTTGGCTCCAGAAACATCAGTTTCTGGACTGACTACAGGCAGAGAGACCTGTATTTTCTGACCCTTAATTTTAGGGAACGAGATCTTTGGCATGGTAAATTGGGATTTCTTGGTTTTTGCCTTTTCACCATCATTTTCTGTTGCATCAAATTCTTCATGAAGGTATTGATTCTCAGGAGTAGAAAAAGTTAATTCAGATCCCATGTCTCCAGATGAGGTAGACAAAGTGGGTCCTTCCAGATGTTCCTCAACATGAGAAGGAGCAATAGCTTCTTTCTTTGGTGACCACCTAAATGAAGGTAGTTTGAATTTTGATGATTTAAATTTGTTTTCTTTCTCCTCAGTACCCTTTTCTCCTGTAACTACTTCCTGTTCTGCCTTGCCCTCTAAATCTGGGCCATGGATTTCTGCTTCTAAGTTTGGCAAGGTAACCTCCATGGGTGAGAGATTTGGATCCATTGTTGGTGCATCCAGAACAACTTCAAGTGAAGGCTTATGCAACTTTACACCAAGATGGGCATCAGGGATTTGAACTTGTTTTTCAATATCAGGACCAGTCATATCAGATGTTATGCTTCCCTTGGAAATTTCAGATTCCACATTGGCACCAACGTCACTTTCAGATGCTTTTCCCTTAGATCGAATTCTGAATTTTGGTTTTCGGAATTTAGGAATTTTAACTGTGACCTCTGTGTCAACCAAAGATATTTCAGCAGATGTGGTTTTGCCCTCTAGTTTAAAACCTCCTTGCTGCTCAGAACCATCTTCACTTAAAATTTCAAAATCTGAAAGATTGTCATCAGCAAGAGATGCTATTTTTGATTCCGATTCTGTTAGATTCATTTGATATTTAGTAAGAGTAATATCCCCCTTTTGTAATGAGGACTCCAGATCAATTTTAGATGAAGTCACTTCAGATTTAGAGAAACCAATGCTAGGAACTCTGAATTTGGTACTTTTAGAGACACTCTCCCCCTTAATGTCAGAAAAACGATTCAGATCAACACTCTCAGAAGGGACAGAAGAAGCTTCCTCTGCTAAAGAATAACAAGGAGTTTCAGAAACAGAAACATCATATGCAGATTGGCTTTGTGCATGAGGTTTAAAACTTTTAGAAAGAGAAATTTTAGGAATTCTAAATACAGAAGATTTAGATTTAACAACTTCATCCTCTTTAGAAGTAGAAGAATCTACGGAAACATCAAAGCTGGGCGTTTGGATCTCAGAGTCAGAAAATGTCATGTCCATGACAGCAGTACCTGAGGACACCGACACCTGGGACTCATTCAGGGTGACATCCACCTCGGCGGCCACGGTGCCCTTGGCCTCTCTGCTGCTGGACCAGCCAAAGGAAGGCATGCCGAACTTGGGCATCTTGAACTTGCCGTCCTTGGTCTTGGTGGGCTCCTTCTCTGGCACTTTGGCTTCTCCTTCAAGGCTAAGGCTGGCCTCGGGGGCCTGCAGCTCGACGCTGGCCTGTGGAAGGGTGACGTCAACAGAGGGCAGACTGATGTCCACCTTGGGAGCTTTGATGTCGGCTTTGGGCATCTTGAGGGAGGGCTTCTCCAGCTTCACGCCAGTGCCCTCTGTTGAGGCCGTCACGGTGGCGGATGGGAGCTCGACCTCGGCGCTGGGCAGGCTGATGTCGGCTGCGGGCACCTCGGCCTTGGGCGAGGACACAGTGAATTTGGGCTTGTCAAATTTGGGCATCTTGAGCTTGCCTTTCAGGCCTGTGCCTTCCAGCTCCAGCTTGCCTTCGGCGGAGGGAGCTTTGACATCGATGTCGGGTGCCTGGAGCTCGAGGGAGCCTTCAACGGAGGGCAGCTTGACGTCGGGGGCCGTGACAGTGATGTCGGCGGCCTTGAGCTCTGCCTGCGGGAGGCTGACGTCTGCCTCCAGTTTGGGAGACTTGATGGTGGGCTTGGAGAAGACCACGCTGGGCACCTTGACTTTGGGCATGTGTATTTTCATGCCGCCGCCCTCCGCTTTGCCAGCGGCCACCTCCAGGCTGGCTTCGGCCTCGGGGCCCTGCAGGGCCACTTCGCCCTCCTGGCCTTTGGGCAGCGAGACCTCGGCCTTGGGCAGGCTGACCTGCGCCTGGGGAGCTTTGACTTTGGGCAGCTTGACGCTGGGCATCTTGACGTCGGGCATCTTGAATCGGCCTTTCTCTGCCTCTGCTGCTACCGTGCCCGTCTCAACGGTCACCTCCACACCGGGCACTTGGATATCGGCCGTGGGCAGGGTCACCTCCACTTCGGTGGCTCCGGAAGGCACCGTCACTTGAGCCTCCGGGAGGCTGACGTCCACCTCGGCGGCCACGGTGCCCTTGGCCTCTCTGCTGCTGGACCAGCCAAAGGAAGGCATGCTGAACTTGGGCATCTTGAACTTGCCGTCCTTGGTCTTGGTGGGCTCCTTCTCTGGCACTTTGGCTTCTCCTTCAAGGCTAAGGCTGGCCTCGGGGGCCTGCAGCTCGACGCTGGCCTGTGGAAGGGTGACGTCAACAGAGGGCAGACTGATGTCCACCTTGGGAGCTTTGATGTCGGCTTTGGGCATCTTGAGGGAGGGCTTCTCCAGCTTCACGCCAGTGCCCTCTGTTGAGGCCGTCACGGTGGCGGATGGGAGCTCGACCTCGGCGCTGGGCAGGCTGATGTCGGCTGCGGGCACCTCGGCCTTGGGCGAGGACACAGTGAATTTGGGCTTGTCAAATTTGGGCATCTTGAGCTTGCCTTTCAGGCCCGTGCCTTCCAGCTCCAGCTTGCCTTCGGCGGAGGGAGCTTTGACATCGACGTCGGGTGCCTGGAGCTCGAGGGAGCCTTCAACGGAGGGCAGCTTGACGTCGGGGGCCGTGACAGTGATGTCGGCGGCCTTGAGCTCTGCCTGCGGGAGGCTGACGTCTGCCTCCAGTTTGGGAGACTTGATGGTGGGCTTGGAGAAGACCACGCTGGGCACCTTGACTTTGGGCATGTGTATTTTCATGCCGCCGCCCTCCGCTTTGCCAGCGGCCACCTCCAGGCTGGCTTCGGCCTCGGGGCCCTGCAGAGCCACTTCGCCCTCCTGGCCTTTGGGCAGCGAGACCTCGGCCTTGGGCAGGCTGACCTGCGCCTGGGGAGCTTTGACTTTGGGCAGCTTGACGCTGGGCATCTTGACGTCGGGCATCTTGAATCGGCCTTTCTCTGCCTCTGCTGCTACCGTACCCGTCTCAACGGTCACCTCCACACCGGGCACTTGGATATCGGCCGTGGGCAGGGTCACCTCCACTTCGGTGGCTCCGGAAGGCACCGTCACTTGAGCCTCCGGGAGGCTGACGTCCACCTCGGCGGCCACGGTGCCCTTGGCCTCTCTGCTGCTGGACCAGCCAAAGGAAGGCATGCCGAACTTGGGCATCTTGAACTTGCCGTCCTTGGTCTTGGTGGGCTCCTTCTCTGGCACTTTGGCTTCTCCTTCAAGGCTAAGGCTGGCCTCGGGGGCCTGCAGCTCGACGCTGGCCTGTGGAAGGGTGACGTCAACAGAGGGCAGACTGATGTCCACCTTGGGAGCTTTGATGTCGGCTTTGGGCATCTTGAGGGAGGGCTTCTCCAGCTTCACGCCAGTGCCCTCTGTTGAGGCCGTCACGGTGGCGGATGGGAGCTCGACCTCGGCGCTGGGCAGGCTGATGTCGGCTGCGGGCACCTCGGCCTTGGGCGAGGACACAGTGAATTTGGGCTTGTCAAATTTGGGCATCTTGAGCTTGCCTTTCAGGCCCGTGCCTTCCAGCTCCAGCTTGCCTTCGGCGGAGGGAGCTTTGACATCGACGTCGGGTGCCTGGAGCTCGAGGGAGCCTTCAACGGAGGGCAGCTTGACGTCGGGGGCCGTGACAGTGATGTCGGCAGCCTTGAGCTCTGCCTGCGGGAGGCTGACGTCTGCCTCCAGTTTGGGAGACTTGATGGTGGGCTTGGAGAAGACCACGCTGGGCACCTTGACTTTGGGCATGTGTATTTTCATGCCGCCGCCCTCCGCTTTGCCAGCGGCCACCTCCAGGCTGGCTTCGGCCTCGGGGCCCTGCAGGGCCACTTCGCCCTCCTGGCCTTTGGGCAGCGAGACCTCGGCCTTGGGCAGGCTGACCTGCGCCTGGGGAGCTTTGACTTTGGGCAGCTTGACGCTGCGCATCTTGACGTCGGGCATCTTGAATCGGCCTTTCTCTGCCTCTGCTGCTACCGTACCCGTCTCAACGGTCACCTCCACACCGGGCACTTGGATATCGGCCGTGGGCAGGGTCACCTCCACTTCGGTGGCTCCGGAAGGCACCGTCACTTGAGCCTCCGGGAGGCTGACGTCCACCTCGGCGGCCACGGTGCCCTTGGCCTCTCTGCTGCTGGACCAGCCAAAGGAAGGCATGCCGAACTTGGGCATCTTGAACTTGCCGTCCTTGGTCTTGGTGGGCTCCTTCTCTGGCACTTTGGCTTCTCCTTCAAGGCTAAGGCTGGCCTCGGGGGCCTGCAGCTCGACGCTGGCCTGTGGAAGGGTGACGTCAACAGAGGGCAGACTGATGTCCACCTTGGGAGCTTTGATGTCGGCTTTGGGCATCTTGAGGGAGGGCTTCTCCAGCTTCACGCCAGTGCCCTCTGTTGAGGCCGTCACGGTGGCGGATGGGAGCTCGACCTCGGCGCTGGGCAGGCTGATGTCGGCTGCGGGCACCTCGGCCTTGGGCGAGGACACAGTGAATTTGGGCTTGTCAAATTTGGGCATCTTGAGCTTGCCTTTCAGGCCCGTGCCTTCCAGCTCCAGCTTGCCTTCGGCGGAGGGAGCTTTGACATCGACGTCGGGTGCCTGGAGCTCGAGGGAGCCTTCAACGGAGGGCAGCTTGACGTCGGGGGCCGTGACAGTGATGTCGGCAGCCTTGAGCTCTGCCTGCGGGAGGCTGACGTCTGCCTCCAGTTTGGGAGACTTGATGGTGGGCTTGGAGAAGACCACGCTGGGCACCTTGACTTTGGGCATGTGTATTTTCATGCCGCCGCCCTCCGCTTTGCCAGCGGCCACCTCCAGGCTGGCTTCGGCCTCGGGGCCCTGCAGGGCCACTTCGCCCTCCTGGCCTTTGGGCAGCGAGACCTCGGCCTTGGGCAGGCTGACCTGCGCCTGGGGAGCTTTGACTTTGGGCAGCTTGACGCTGGGCATCTTGACGTCGGGCATCTTGAATCGGCCTTTCTCTGCCTCTGCTGCTACCGTGCCCGTCTCAACGGTCACCTCCACACCGGGCACTTGGATATCGGCCGTGGGCAGGGTCACCTCCACTTCGGTGGCTCCGGAAGGCACCGTCACTTGAGCCTCCGGGAGGCTGACGTCCACCTCGGCGGCCACGGTGCCCTTGGCCTCTCTGCTGCTGGACCAGCCAAAGGAAGGCATGCCGAACTTGGGCATCTTGAACTTGCCGTCCTTGGTCTTGGTGGGCTCCTTCTCTGGCACTTTGGCTTCTCCTTCAAGGCTAAGGCTGGCCTCGGGGGCCTGCAGCTCGACGCTGGCCTGTGGAAGGGTGACGTCAACAGAGGGCAGACTGATGTCCACCTTGGGAGCTTTGATGTCGGCTTTGGGCATCTTGAGGGAGGGCTTCTCCAGCTTCACGCCAGTGCCCTCTGTTGAGGCCGTCACGGTGGCGGATGGGAGCTCGACCTCGGCGCTGGTCAGGCTGATGTCGGCTGCGGGCACCTCGGCCTTGGGCGAGGACACAGTGAATTTGGGCTTGTCAAATTTGGGCATCTTGAGCTTGCCTTTCAGGCCCGTGCCTTCCAGCTCCAGCTTGCCTTCGGCGGAGGGAGCTTTGAAATCGATGTCGGGTGCCTGGAGCTCGAGGGAGCCTTCAACGGAGGGCAGCTTGACGTCGGGGGCCGTGACAGTGATGTCGGCGGCCTTGAGCTCTGCCTGCGGGAGGCTGACGTCTGCCTCCAGTTTGGGAGACTTGATGGTGGGCTTGGAGAAGACCACGCTGGGCACCTTGACTTTGGGCATGTGTATTTTCATGCCGCCGCCCTCCGCTTTGCCAGCGGCCACCTCCAGGCTGGCTTCGGCCTCGGGGCCCTGCAGGGCCACTTCGCCCTCCTGGCCTTTGGGCAGCGAGACCTCGGCCTTGGGCAGGCTGACCTGCGCCTGGGGAGCTTTGACTTTGGGCAGCTTGACGCTGGGCATCTTGACGTCGGGCATCTTGAATCGGCCTTTCTCTGCCTCTGCTGCTACCGTGCCCGTCTCAACGGTCACCTCCACACCGGGCACTTGGATATCGGCCGTGGGCAGGGTCACCTCCACTTCGGTGGCTCCGGAAGGCACCGTCACTTGAGCCTCCGGGAGGCTGACGTCCACCTCGGCGGCCACGGTGCCCTTGGCCTCTCTGCTGCTGGACCAGCCAAAGGAAGGCATGCCGAACTTGGGCATCTTGAACTTGCCGTCCTTGGTCTTGGTGGGCTCCTTCTCTGGCACTTTGGCTTCTCCTTCAAGGCTAAGGCTGGCCTCGGGGGCCTGCAGCTCGACGCTGGCCTGTGGAAGGGTGACGTCAACAGAGGGCAGACTGATGTCCACCTTGGGAGCTTTGATGTCGGCTTTGGGCATCTTGAGGGAGGGCTTCTCCAGCTTCACGCCAGTGCCCTCTGTTGAGGCCGTCACGGTGGCGGATGGGAGCTCGACCTCGGCGCTGGGCAGGCTGATGTCGGCTGCGGGCACCTCGGCCTTGGGCGAGGACACAGTGAATTTGGGCTTGTCAAATTTGGGCATCTTGAGCTTGCCTTTCAGGCCCGTGCCTTCCAGCTCCAGCTTGCCTTCGGCGGAGGGAGCTTTGACATCGACGTCGGGTGCCTGGAGCTCGAGGGAGCCTTCAACGGAGGGCAGCTTGACGTCGGGGGCCGTGACAGTGATGTCGGCAGCCTTGAGCTCTGCCTGCGGGAGGCTGACGTCTGCCTCCAGTTTGGGAGACTTGATGGTGGGCTTGG
This sequence comes from Setophaga petechia, assembly GCA_024362935.1. NCBI lineage: Eukaryota > Metazoa > Chordata > Aves > Passeriformes > Parulidae > Setophaga > Setophaga petechia. The sequence continues at coordinate 5,300,264 of JANCRA010000003.1, read as the reverse complement.
AGAAGACCACGCTGGGCACCTTGACTTTGGGCATGTGTATTTTCATGCCGCCGCCCTCCGCTTTGCCAGCGGCCACCTCCAGGCTGGCTTCGGCCTCGGGGCCCTGCAGGGCCACTTCGCCCTCCTGGCCTTTGGGCAGCGAGACCTCGGCCTTGGGCAGGCTGACCTGCGCCTGGGGAGCTTTGACTTTGGGCAGCTTGACGCTGCGCATCTTGACGTCGGGCATCTTGAATCGGCCTTTCTCTGCCTCTGCTGCTACCGTACCCGTCTCAACGGTCACCTCCACACCGGGCACTTGGATATCGGCCGTGGGCAGGGTCACCTCCACTTCGGTGGCTCCGGAAGGCACCGTCACTTGAGCCTCCGGGAGGCTGACGTCCACCTCGGCGGCCACGGTGCCCTTGGCCTCTCTGCTGCTGGACCAGCCAAAGGAAGGCATGCCGAACTTGGGCATCTTGAACTTGCCGTCCTTGGTCTTGGTGGGCTCCTTCTCTGGCACTTTGGCTTCTCCTTCAAGGCTAAGGCTGGCCTCGGGGGCCTGCAGCTCGACGCTGGCCTGTGGAAGGGTGACGTCAACAGAGGGCAGACTGATGTCCACCTTGGGAGCTTTGATGTCGGCTTTGGGCATCTTGAGGGAGGGCTTCTCCAGCTTCACGCCAGTGCCCTCTGTTGAGGCCGTCACGGTGGCGGATGGGAGCTCGACCTCGGCGCTGGGCAGGCTGATGTCGGCTGCGGGCACCTCGGCCTTGGGCGAGGACACAGTGAATTTGGGCTTGTCAAATTTGGGCATCTTGAGCTTGCCTTTCAGGCCCGTGCCTTCCAGCTCCAGCTTGCCTTCGGCGGAGGGAGCTTTGACATCGACGTCGGGTGCCTGGAGCTCGAGGGAGCCTTCAACGGAGGGCAGCTTGACGTCGGGGGCCGTGACAGTGATGTCGGCGGCCTTGAGCTCTGCCTGCGGGAGGCTGACGTCTGCCTCCAGTTTGGGAGACTTGATGGTGGGCTTGGAGAAGACCACGCTGGGCACCTTGACTTTGGGCATGTGTATTTTCATGCCGCCGCCCTCCGCTTTGCCAGCGGCCACCTCCAGGCTGGCTTCGGCCTCGGGGCCCTGCAGAGCCACTTCGCCCTCCTGGCCTTTGGGCAGCGAGACCTCGGCCTTGGGCAGGCTGACCTGCGCCTGGGGAGCTTTGACTTTGGGCAGCTTGACGCTGGGCATCTTGACGTCGGGCATCTTGAATCGGCCTTTCTCTGCCTCTGCTGCTACCGTGCCCGTCTCAACGGTCACCTCCACACCGGGCACTTGGATATCGGCCGTGGGCAGGGTCACCTCCACTTCGGTGGCTCCGGAAGGCACCGTCACTTGAGCCTCCGGGAGGCTGACGTCCACCTCGGCGGCCACGGTGCCCTTGGCCTCTCTGCTGCTGGACCAGCCAAAGGAAGGCATGCCGAACTTGGGCATCTTGAACTTGCCGTCCTTGGTCTTGCTGGGCTCCTTCTCTGGCACTTTGGCTTCTCCTTCAAGGCTAAGGCTGGCCTCGGGGGCCTGCAGCTCGACGCTGGCCTGTGGAAGGGTGACGTCAACAGAGGGCAGACTGATGTCCACCTTGGGAGCTTTGATGTCGGCTTTGGGCATCTTGAGGGAGGGCTTCTCCAGCTTCACGCCAGTGCCCTCTGTTGAGGCCGTCACGGTGGCGGATGGGAGCTCGACCTCGGCGCTGGGCAGGCTGATGTCGGCTGCGGGCACCTCGGCCTTGGGCGAGGACACAGTGAATTTGGGCTTGTCAAATTTGGGCATCTTGAGCTTGCCTTTCAGGCCCGTGCCTTCCAGCTCCAGCTTGCCTTCGGCGGAGGGAGCTTTGACATCGACGTCGGGTGCCTGGAGCTCGAGGGAGCCTTCAACGGAGGGCAGCTTGACATCGGGGGCCGTGACAGTGATGTCGGCAGCCTTGAGCTCTGCCTGCGGGAGGCTGACGTCTGCCTCCAGTTTGGGAGACTTGATGGTGGGCTTGGAGAAGACCACGCTGGGCACCTTGACTTTGGGCATGTGTATTTTCATGCCGCCGCCCTCTGCTTTGCCAGCGGCCACCTCCAGGCTGGCTTCGGCCTCGGGGCCCTGCAGGGCCACTTCGCCCTCCTGGCCTTTGGGCAGCGAGACCTCGGCCTTGGGCAGGCTGACCTGCGCGTGGGGAGCTTTGACTTTGGGCAGCTTGACGCTGGGCATCTTGACGTCGGGCATCTTGAATCGGCCTTTCTCTGCCTCTGCTGCTACCGTGCCCGTCTCAACGGTCACCTCCACACCGGGCACTTGGATATCGGCCGTGGGCAGGGTCACCTCCACTTCGGTGGCTCCGGAAGGCACCGTCACTTGAGCCTCCGGGAGGCTGACGTCCACCTCGGCGGCCACGGTGCCCTTGGCCTCTCTGCTGCTGGACCAGCCAAAGGAAGGCATGCCGAACTTGGGCATCTTGAACTTGCCGTCCTTGGTCTTGGTGGGCTCCTTCTCTGGCACTTTGGCTTCTCCTTCAAGGCTAAGGCTGGCCTCGGGGGCCTGCAGCTCGACGCTGGCCTGTGGAAGAGTGACGTCAACAGAGGGCAGACTGATGTCCACCTTGGGAGCTTTGATGTCGGCTTTGGGCATCTTGAGGGAGGGCTTCTCCAGCTTCACGCCAGTGCCCTCTGTTGAGGCCGTCACGGTGGCGGATGGGAACTCGACCTCGGCACTGGGCAGGCTGATGTCGGCTGCGGGCACCTCGGCCTTGGGCGAGGACACAGTGAATTGGGGCTTGTCAAATTTGGGCATCTTGAGCTTGCCTTTCAGGCCCGTGCCTTCCAGCTCCAGCTTGCCTTCGGCGGAGGGAGCTTTGACATCGACGTCGGGTGCCTGGAGCTCGAGGGAGCCTTCAACGGAGGGCAGCTTGACGTCGGGCGCCGTGACAGTGATGTCGGCGGCCTTGAGCTCTGCCTGCGGGAGGCTGACGTCTGCCTCCAGTTTGGGAGACTTGATGGTGGGCTTGGAGAAGACCACGCTGGGCACCTTGACTTTGGGCATGTGTATTTTCATGCCGCCGCCCTCTGCTTTGCCAGCGGCCACCTCCAGGCTGGCTTCGGCCTCGGGGCCCTGCAGGGCCACTTCGCCCTCCTGGCCTTTGGGCAGCGAGACCTCGGCCTTGGGCAGGCTGACCTGCGCCTGGGGAGCTTTGACTTTGGGCAGCTTGACGCTGGGCATCTTGACGTCGGGCATCTTGAATCGGCCTTTCTCTGCCTCTGCTGCTACCGTGCCCGTCTCAACGGTCACCTCCACACCGGGCACTTGGATATCGGCCGTGGGCAGGGTCACCTCCACTTCGGTGGCTCCGGAAGGCACCGTCACTTGAGCCTCCGGGAGGCTGACGTCCACCTCGGCGGCCACGGTGCCCTTGGCCTCTCTGCTGCTGGACCAGCCAAAGGAAGGCATGCCAAACTTGGGCATCTTGAACTTGCCGTCCTTGGTCTTGGTGGGCTCCTTCTCTGGCACTTTGGCTTCTCCTTCAAGGCTAAGGCTGGCCTCGGGGGCCTGCAGCTCGACGCTGGCCTGTGGAAGGGTGACGTCAACAGAGGGCAGACTGATGTCCACCCTGGGAGCTTTGATGTCGGCTTTGGGCATCTTGAGGGAGGGCTTCTCCAGCTTCACGCCAGTGCCCTCTGTTGAGGCCGTCACGGTGGTGGATGGGAGCTCGACCTCGGCGCTGGGCAGGCTGATGTCGGCTGCGGGCACCTCAGCCTTGGGCGAGGGCACAGTGAATTTGGGCTTGTCAAATTTGGGAATCTTGAGCTTGCCTTTCAGGCCCGTGCCTTCCAGCTCCAGCTTGCCTTCGGCGGAGGGAGCTTTGACATCGACGTCGGGTGCCTGGAGCTCGAGGGAGCCTTCAACGGAGGGCAGCTTGACGTCGGGGGCCGTGACAGTGATGTCGGCGGCCTTGAGCTCTGCCTGCGGGAGGCTGACGTCTGCCTCCAGTTTGGGAGACTTGATGGTGGGCTTGGAGAAGACCACACTGGGCACCTTGACTTTGGGCATGTGTATTTTCATGCCGCCGCCCTCCGCTTTGCCAGCGGCCACCTCCAGGCTGGCTTCGGCCTCGGGGCCCTGCAGGGCCACTTCGCCCTCCTGGCCTTTGGGCAGCGAGACCTCGGCCTTGGGCAGGCCGACCTGCGCCTGGGGAGCTTTGACTTTGGGCAGCTTGACGCTGGGCATCTTGACGTCGGGCATCTTGAATCGGCCTTTCTCTGCCTCTGCTGCTACCGTGCCCGTCTCAACGGTCACCTCCACACCGGGCACTTGGATATCGGCCGTGGGCAGGGTCACCTCCACTTCGGTGGCTCCGGAAGGCACCGTCACTTGAGCCTCCGGAAGGCTGACGTCCACCTCGGCGGCCACGGTGCCCTTGGCCTCTCTGCTGCTGGACCAGCCAAAGGAAGGCATGCCAAACTTGGGCATCTTGAACTTGCCGTCCTTGGTCTTGGTGGGCTCCTTCTCTGGCACTTTGGCTTCTCCTTCAAGGCTAAGGCTGGCCTCGGGGGCCTGCAGCTCGACGCTGGCCTGTGGAAGGGTGACGTCAACAGAGGGCAGACTGATGTCCACCTTGGGAGCTTTGATGTCGGCTTTGGGCATCTTGAGGGAGGGCTTCTCCAGCTTCACGCCAGTGCCCTCTGTTGAGGCCGTCATGGTGGCGGATGGGAGCTCGACCTCGGCGCTGGGCAGGCTGATGTCGGCTGCGGGCACCTCGGCCTTGGGCGAGGACACAGTGAATTTGGGCTTGTCAAATTTGGGCATCTTGAGCTTGCCTTTCAGGCCCGTGCCTTCCAGCTCCAGCTTGCCTTCGGCGGAGGGAGCTTTGACATCGACGTCGGGTGCCTGGAGCTCGAGGGAGCCTTCAACGGAGGGCAGCTTGACGTCGGGGGCCGTGACAGTGATGTCGGCGGCCTTGAGCTCTGCCTGCGGGAGGCTGACGTCTGCCTCCAGTTTGGGAGACTTGATGGTGGGCTTGGAGAAGACCACACTGGGCACCTTGACTTTGGGCATGTGTATTTTCATGCCGCCGCCCTCCGCTTTGCCAGCGGCCACCTCCAGGCTGGCTTCGGCCTCGGGGCCCTGCAGGGCCACTTCGCCCTCCTGGCCTTTGGGCAGCGAGACCTCGGCCTTGGGCAGGCCGACCTGCGCCTGGGGAGCTTTGACTTTGGGCAGCTTGACGCTGGGCATCTTGACGTCGGGCATCTTGAATCGGCCTTTCTCTGCCTCTGCTGCTACCGTGCCCGTCTCAACGGTCACCTCCACACCGGGCACTTGGATATCGGCCGTGGGCAGGGTCACCTCCACTTCGGTGGCTCCGGAAGGCACCGTCACTTGAGCCTCCGGGAGGCTGACGTCCACCTCGGCGGCCACGGTGCCCTTGGCCTCTCTGCTGCTGGACCAGCCAAAGGAAGGCATGCCGAACTTGGGCATCTTGAACTTGCCGTCCTTGGTCTTGGTGGGCTCCTTCTCTGGCACTTTGGCTTCTCCTTCAAGGCTAAGGCTGGCCTCGGGGGCCTGCAGCTCGACGCTGGCCTGTGGAAGGGTGACGTCAACAGAGGGCAGACTGATGTCCACCTTGGGAGCTTTGATGTCGGCTTTGGGCATCTTGAGGGAGGGCTTCTCCAGCTTCACGCCAGTGCCCTCTGTTGAGGCCGTCACGGTGGCGGATGGGAGCTCGACCTCGGCGCTGGGCAGGCTGATGTCGGCTGCGGGCACCTCGGCCTTGGGCGAGGACACAGTGAATTTGGGCTTGTCAAATTTGGGCATCTTGAGCTTGCCTTTCAGGCCCGTGCCTTCCAGCTCCAGCTTGCCTTCGGCGGAGGGAGCTTTGACATCGACGTCGGGTGCCTGGAGCTCGAGGGAGCCTTCAACGGAGGGCAGCTTGACGTCGGGGGCCGTGACAGTGATGTCGGCGGCCTTGAGCTCTGCCTGCGGGAGGCTGACGTCTGCCTCCAGTTTGGGAGACTTGATGGTGGGCTTGGAGAAGACCACGCTGGGCACCTTGACTTTGGGCATGTGTATTTTCATGCCGCCGCCCTCCGCTTTGCCAGCGGCCACCTCCAGGCTGGCTTCGGCCTCGGGGCCCTGCAGGGCCACTTCGCCCTCCTGGCCTTTGGGCAGCGAGACCTCGGCCTTGGGCAGGCTGACCTGCGCCTGGGGAGCTTTGACTTTGGGCAGCTTGACGCTGGGCATCTTGACGTCGGGCATCTTGAATCGGCCTTTCTCTGCCTCTGCTGCTACCGTGCCCGTCTCAACGGTCACCTCCACACCGGGCACTTGGATATCGGCCGTGGGCAGGGTCACCTCCATTTCGGTGGCTCCGGAAGGCACCGTCACTTGAGCCTCCGGGAGGCTGACGTCCACCTCGGCGGCCACGGTGCCCTTGGCCTCTCTGCTGCTGGACCAGCCAAAGGAAGGCATGCCGAACTTGGGCATCTTGAACTTGCCGTCCTTGGTCTTGGTGGGCTCCTTCTCTGGCACTTTGGCTTCTCCTTCAAGGCTAAGGCTGGCCTCGGGGGCCTGCAGCTCGACGCTGGCCTGTGGAAGGGTGACGTCAACAGAGGGCAGACTGATGTCCACCTTGGGAGCTTTGATGTCGGCTTTGGGCATCTTGAGGGAGGGCTTCTCCAGCTTCACGCCAGTGCCCTCTGTTGAGGCCGTCACGGTGGCGGATGGGAGCTCGACCTCGGCGCTGGGCAGGCTGATGTCGGCTGCGGGCACCTCGGCCTTGGGCGAGGACACAGTGAATTTGGGCTTGTCAAATTTGGGCATCTTGAGCTTGCCTTTCAGGCCCGTGCCTTCCAGCTCCAGCTTGCCTTCGGCGGAGGGAGCTTTGACATCGACGTCGGGTGCCTGGAGCTCGAGGGAGCCTTCAACGGAGGGCAGCTTGACGTCGGGGGCCGTGACAGTGATGTCGGCGGCCTTGAGCTCTGCCTGCGGGAGGCTGACGTCTGCCTCCAGTTTGGGAGACTTGATGGTGGGCTTGGAGAAGACCACGCTGGGCACCTTGACTTTGGGCATGTGTATTTTCATGCCGCCGCCCTCCGCTTTGCCAGCGGCCACCTCCAGGCTGGCTTCGGCCTCGGGGCCCTGCAGGGCCACTTCGCCCTCCTGGCCTTTGGGCAGCGAGACCTCGGCCTTGGGCAGGCTGACCTGCGCCTGGGGAGCTTTGACTTTGGGCAGCTTGACGCTGGGCATCTTGACGTCGGGCATCTTGAATCGGCCTTTCTCTGCCTCTGCTGCTACCGTGCCCGTCTCAACGGTCACCTCCACACCGGGCACTTGGATATCGGCCGTGGGCAGGGTCACCTCCCCTTCGGTGGCTCCGGAAGGCACCGTCACTTGAGCCTCCGGGAGGCTGACATCCACCTCGGCGGCCACGGTGCCCTTGGCCTCTCTGCTGCTGGACCAGCCAAAGGAAGGCATGCCGAACTTGGGCATCTTGAACTTGCCGTCCTTGGTCTTGGTGGGCTCCTTCTCTGGCACTTTGGCTTCTCCTTCAAGGCTAAGGCTGGCCTCGGGGGCCTGCAGCTCGACGCTGGCCTGTGGAAGGGTGACGTCAACAGAGGGCAGACTGATGTCCACCTTGGGAGCTTTGATGTCGGCTTTGGGCATCTTGAGGGAGGGCTTCTCCAGCTTCACGCCAGTGCCCTCTATTGAGGCCGTCACGGTGGCGGATGGGAGCTCGACCTCGGCGCTGGGCAGGCTGATGTCGGCTGCGGGCACCTCGGCCTTGGGCGAGGACACAGTGAATTTGGGCTTGTCAAATTTGGGCATCTTGAGCTTGCCTTTCAGGCCCGTGCCTTCCAGCTCCAGCTTGCCTTCGGCGGAGGGAGCTTTGACATCGACGTCGGGTGCCTGGAGCTCGAGGGAGCCTTCAACGGAGGGCAACTTGACGTCGGGGGCCGTGACAGTGATGTCGGCAGCCTTGAGCTCTGCCTGCGGGAGGCTGACGTCTGCCTCCAGTTTGGGAGACTTGATGGTGGGCTTGGAGAAGACCACGCTGGGCACCTTGACTTTGGGCATGTGTATTTTCATGCCGCCGCCCTCCGCTTTGCCAGCGGCCACCTCCAGGCTGGCTTCGGCCTCGGGGCCCTGCAGGGCCACTTCGCCCTCCTGGCCTTTGGGCAGCGAGACCTCGGCCTTGGGCAGGCTGACCTGCGCCTGGGGAGCTTTGACTTTGGGCAGCTTGACGCTGGGCATCTTGACGTCGGGCATCTTGAATCGGCCTTTCTCTGCCTCTGCTGCTACCGTGCCCGTCTCAACGGTCACCTCCACACCGGGCACTTGGATATCGGCCGTGGGCAGGGTCACCTCCACTTCGGTGGCTCCGGAAGGCACCGTCACTTGAGCCTCCGGGAGGCTGACGTCCACCTCGGCGGCCACGGTGCCCTTGGCCTCTCTGCTGCTGGACCAGCCAAAGGAAGGCATGCCGAACTTGGGCATCTTGAACTTGCCGTCCTTGGTCTTGGTGGGCTCCTTCTCTGGCACTTTGGCTTCTCCTTCAAGGCTAAGGCTGGCCTCGGGGGCCTGCAGCTCGACGCTGGCCTGTGGAAGGGTGACGTCAACAGAGGGCAGACTGATGTCCACCTTGGGAGCTTTGATGTCGGCTTTGGGCATCTTGAGGGAGGGCTTCTCCAGCTTCACGCCAGTGCCCTCTGTTGAGGCCGTCACGGTGGCGGATGGGAGCTCGACCTCGGCGCTGGGCAGGCTGATGTCGGCTGCGGGCACCTCGGCCTTGGGCGAGGACACAGTGAATTTGGGCTTGTCAAATTTGGGCATCTTGAGCTTGCCTTTCAGGCCTGTGCCTTCCAGCTCCAGCTTGCCTTCGGCGGAGGGAGCTTTGACATCGACGTCGGGTGCCTGGAGCTCGAGGGAGCCTTCAACGGAGGGCAGCTTGACGTCGGGCACCGTGACAGTGATGTCGGCGGCCTTGAGCTCTGCCTGCGGGAGGCTGACGTCTGCCTCCAGTTTGGGAGACTTGATGGTGGGCTTGGAGAAGACCACGCTGGGCACCTTGACTTTGGGCATGTGTATTTTCATGCCGCCGCCCTCCGCTTTGCCAGCGGCCACCTCCAGGCTGGCTTCGGCCTCGGGGCCCTGCAGGGCCACTTCGCCCTCCTGGCCTTTGGGCAGCGAGACCTCGGCCTTGGGCAGGCTGACCTGCGCGTGGGGAGCTTTGACTTTGGGCAGCTTGACGCTGGGCATCTTGACGTCGGGCATCTTGAATCGGCCTTTCTCTGCCTCTGCTGCTACCGTGCCCGTCTCAACGGTCACCTCCACACCGGGCACTTGGATATCGGCCGTGGGCAGGGTCACCTCCACTTCGGTGGCTCCGGAAGGCACCGTCACTTGAGCCTCCGGGAGGCTGACGTCCACCTCGGCGGCCACGGTGCCCTTGGCCTCTCTGCTGCTGGACCAGCCAAAGGAAGGCATGCCGAACTTGGGCATCTTGAACTTGCCGTCCTTGGTCTTGGTGGGCTCCTTCTCTGGCACTTTGGCTTCTCCTTCAAGGCTAAGGCTGGCCTTGGGGGCCTGCAGCTCGACGCTGGCCTGTGGAAGGGTGACGTCAACAGAGGGCAGACTGATGTCCACCTTGGGAGCTTTGATGTCGGCTTTGGGCATCTTGAGGGAGGGCTTCTCCAGCTTCACGCCAGTGCCCTCTGTTGAGGCCGTCACGGTGGCGGATGGGAGCTCGACCTCGGCGCTGGGTAGGCTGATGTCGGCTGCGGGCACCTCGGCCTTGGGCGAGGACACAGTGAATTTGGGCTTGTCAAATTTGGGCATCTTGAGCTTGCCTTTCAGGCCCGTGCCTTCCAGCTCCAGCTTGCCTTCGGCGGAGGGAGCTTTGACATCGACGTCGGGTGCCTGGAGCTCGAGGGAGCCTTCAACGGAGGGCAGCTTGACGTCGGGCACCGTGACAGTGATGTCGGCGGCCTTGAGCTCTGCCTGCGGGAGGCTGACGTCTGCCTCCAGTTTGGGAGACTTGATGGTGGGCTTGGAGAAGACCACGCTGGGCACCTTGACTTTGGGCATGTGTATTTTCATGCCGCCGCCCTCCGCTTTGCCAGCGGCCACCTCCAGGCTGGCTTCGGCCTCAGGGCCCTGCAGGGCCACTTCGCCCTCCTGGCCTTTGGGCAGCGAGACCTCGGCCTTGGGCAGGCTGACCTGCGCCTGGGGAGCTTTGACTTTGGGCAGCTTGACGCTGGGCATCTTGACGTCGGGCATCTTGAATCGGCCTTTCTCTGCCTCTGCTGCTACCGTGCCCGTCTCAACGGTCACCTCCACACCGGGCACTTGGATATCGGCCGTGGGCAGGGTCACCTCCACTTCGGTGGCTCCGGAAGGCACCGTCACTTGAGCCTCCGGGAGGCTGACGTCCACCTCGGCGGCCACGGTGCCCTTGGCCTCTCTGCTGCTGGACCAGCCAAAGGAAGGCATGCCGAACTTGGGCATCTTGAACTTGCCGTCCTTGGTCTTGGTGGGCTCCTTCTCTGGCACTTTGGCTTCTCCTTCAAGGCTAAGGCTGGCCTCGGGGGCCTGCAGCTCGACGCTGGCCTGTGGAAGGGTGACGTCAACAGAGGGCAGACTGATGTCCACCTTGGGAGCTTTGATGTCGGCTTTGGGCATCTTGAGGGAGGGCTTCTCCAGCTTCACGCCAGTGCCCTCTGTTGAGGCCGTCATGGTGGCGGATGGGAGCTCGACCTCGGCGCTGGGCAGGCTGATGTCGGCTGCGGGCACCTCGGCCTTGGGCGAGGACACAGTGAATTTGGGCTTGTCAAATTTGGGCATCTTGAGCTTGCCTTTCAGGCCCGTGCCTTCCAGCTCCAGCTTGCCTTCGGTGGAGGGAGCTTTGACATCGACGTCGGGTGCCTGGAGCTCGAGGGAGCCTTCAACGGAGGGCAGCTTGACGTCGGGGGCCGTGACAGTGATGTCGGCAGCCTTGAGCTCTGCCTGCGGGAGGCTGACGTCTGCCTCCAGTTTGGGAGACTTGATGGTGGGCTTGGAGAAGACCACGCTGGGCACCTTGACTTTGGGCATGTGTATTTTCATGCCGCCGCCCTCCGCTTTGCCAGCGGCCACCTCCAGGCTGGCTTCGGCCTCGGGGCCCTGCAGGGCCACTTCGCCCTCCTGGCCTTTGGGCAGCGAGACCTCGGCCTTGGGCAGGCTGACCTGCGCCTGGGGAGCTTTGACTTTGGGCAGCTTGACGCTGGGCATCTTGACGTCGGGCATCTTGAATCGGCCTTTCTCTGCCTCTGCTGCTACCGTACCCGTCTCAACGGTCACCTCCACACCGGGCACTTGGATATCGGCCGTGGGCAGGGTCACCTCCACTTCGGTGGCTCCGGAAGGCACCGTCACTTGAGCCTCCGGGAGGCTGACGTCCACCTCGGCGGCCACGGTGCCCTTGGCCTCTCTGCTGCTGGACCAGCCAAAGGAAGGCATGCCGAACTTGGGCATCTTGAACTTGCCGTCCTTGGTCTTGGTGGGCTCCTTCTCTGGCACTTTGGCTTCTCCTTCAAGGCTAAGGCTGGCCTCGGGGGCCTGCAGCTCGACGCTGGCCTGTGGAAGGGTGACGTCAACAGAGGGCAGACTGATGTCCACCTTGGGAGCTTTGATGTCGGCTTTGGGCATCTTGAGGGAGGGCTTCTCCAGCTTCACGCCAGTGCCCTCTGTTGAGGCCGTCACGGTGGCGGATGGGAGCTCGACCTCGGCGCTGGGCAGGCTGATGTCGGCTGCGGGCACCTCAGCCTTGGGCGAGGGCACAGTGAATTTGGGCTTGTCAAATTTGGGCATCTTGAGCTTGCCTTTCAGGCCCGTGCCTTCCAGCTCCAGCTTGCCTTCGGCGGAGGGAGCTTTGACATCGACGTCGGGTGCCTGGAGCTCGAGGGAGCCTTCAACGGAGGGCAGCTTGACGTCGGGGGCCGTGACAGTGATGTCGGCAGCCTTGAGCTCTGCCTGCGGGAGGCTGACGTCTGCCTCCAGTTTGGGAGACTTGATGGTGGGCTTGGAGAAGACCACGCTGGGCACCTTGACTTTGGGCATGTGTATTTTCATGCCGCCGCCCTCCGCTTTGCCAGCGGCCACCTCCAGGCTGGCTTCGGCCTCGGGGCCCTGCAGGGCCACTTCGCCCTCCTGGCCTTTGGGCAGCGAGACCTCGGCCTTGGGCAGGCTGACCTGCGCCTGGGGAGCTTTGACTTTGGGCAGCTTGACGCTGGGCATCTTGACGTCGGGCATCTTGAATCGGCCTTTCTCTGCCTCTGCTGCTACCGTGCCCGTCTCAACGGTCACCTCCACACCGGGCACTTGGATATCGGCCGTGGGCAGGGTCACCTCCACTTCGGTGGCTCCGGAAGGCACCGTCACTTGAGCCTCCGGGAGGCTGACGTCCACCTCGGCGGCCACGGTGCCCTTGGCCTCTCTGCTGCTGGACCAGCCAAAGGAAGGCATGCCGAACTTGGGCATCTTGAACTTGCCGTCCTTGGTCTTGGTGGGCTCCTTCTCTGGCACTTTGGCTTCTCCTTCAAGGCTAAGGCTGGCCTCGGGGGCCTGCAGCTCGACGCTGGCCTGTGGAAGGGTGACGTCAACAGAGGGCAGACTGATGTCCACCTTGGGAGCTTTGATATTAGGTTTTTGAATTTCTGAAATTTCAGCTTTTGTTTTTTTATTGAATTCCCCCTTCTCTCTATCAATATCTGTTTTTGAAATCTGTATTTTTCCTTTGGTATCTTCGGTTTTAATTTCCATTGTGCAAGGTTTTATAGTTGGTATTTTCGGACTCGGCAACTGGCTTTCAGTTTTGTGCATCATATCGTTTTCATATATTCTTCCTATGGTTATTCCTATTTCCATTTCTGCACTTGGAATTGCAAGTTTTTCTGGTGGTCTACTTACGTCAAGTCTTCCTGCATTTTCCAAGGTTTGCTCTTTTACTTCTCTGTCACTTATCTGTGCTTCTAGTCGGGCTGTTTCTTCCTTAGTATTTGACCATGTAAATGTAGGGAATTTTAACTTTGGCAGTCTGAATTTGCTTTCTTTCCCCTCTATATCTTTTTCTCCTCTCTTCATTTCAATATCTATTTTTAAGTCTTTGTCATTTTTGGGCATGCCATCTTCATCCATCCTTTCCTTTTTTATCCTATCTTCTGTGTCTTCTCTGCTTTCTTCTCTTGTTATTTTCATGTCTGTTTTGGGTGCTTTGGCCACTTTGAATGATGGCATTTGTATTTTCCAAGTAGATACATCTGATTGTGCATCTGGCAAAAGAGTTTTCACATTCAAATTCCTGCTGTCCTCTGAAGTCATATCACCTGCTTTTTCTGGTACTGACTGTGGAACGTCAGTTCCCTGTTTGGTAGTGTCAGTCTCTGTCTCTTTTCTTTTGGGCACTGAAATTCCATAATTTATTTTCTCAATATTTAGTATTTGTGTGTCTTCTTCTGCTTGTTTTTCTCCTGTTTCCAGTGTTTCAGATGTCTGTAATTCTACTTTAGCAGTGCCAATTTCTAGTCCTTTTACCTGTACAGATCCTTTAGTACTGTGACCCATCAAGTCTATGTTAATTCCACTTTCCCCATCTTTTTTATCTGCTGTTCCCTTCTGTTTCTTTTTTCGGGATTTTGATGAGGCTTGTGGTGATTTTTTAGTTGGGCTCACTTTCAGATCAGCAGTTTCTAAACTGGGCTTTGGTATCTCTGTTGTTATGTCTGGTACTTCAGGTACACTAAATTTTGATGACGCTTCCTTGTCTTTTTTAATGCTTATTTCAACTTCAGGGCATTGTTTTACATGAGACGGAATGCCATTTTTAATTTCTTTTAAGTCTTTTGTTAAAGTTTCATGTCCCTCCCCTGTCTTCACTTCATAAGCAGGAGATGTGGTATATTCAACAGTTAAAATTTCGGGATTTTCCATGCTTATATCATATTTATGCATTTTTTCTCTTTCAGAGATCAGTGTCGTTTTTATTTCTTTTTTTTGCTTCTCTTGTGGTTCTGGTTTGGACCTGTGCATTCTGAATCCAATGCTAGGGAACTTCAGCTTCCTTTGGCTTCCTTTTTTCTCTTTGGTATGGACCTCTTGTGGAAATTGAGACTCTGTGTCCGTGCTTGTAGGGGAAATATCCTGCAAAGCAGGCTCATATGCGTCTGATGTACTATGAGATCTTCTGTGCCTCAATATCTTTTTATTTTTGATTGATTGAAATTTTGGCCATGATAATCTATCTTTTTTAGGTCTCTTACTTCTTCCTACTCTTTGGCTTACAATTAATGTTTCCCTGTCTTCTTCTGAAATGGATTTTCCTGAAACATGCAGTGTTTCTTCAGGAATGCTCTCACTGAGTTCTTTTTCCTAAAAGAACAAATAGTATTCAGAAGATTAGAAGTAACCTAAATATAGGCGCAACAGCAAATAAAAAACATACCTTAAAACATGTAGAAAAATATTCTTTTTCTTACTAGTATCTGCTTGTTATATAAAAAATCCTGAAGATTGTAAAAATATGCAATGTCAGGCAGAAATTACATAAAACAAATGGACTGTAATATATGGATTTCTGAAGATATTCCTTTCAAAATATTACAGTAAACAGTGGTTTCTGTATGTATGTATGTATGTATGCATCTATCTATATCTATCTATCTATCTATCTATCTATCTATCTATCTATCTATCTATCTATCTATCTATCCCTGTACAAATATTTCTTATATATAGTATTTATGTGCATGTATAAGTATATGAAGAAAATACAATCTTTAAGTTGATGGAAACCTATGAAGAGGTCTGGCAAAATATCAGTAGTTAGACACAGGTTTTTTTTTAATAGAAAAATCTTACAGAGAAGCTTTGGATTAAAATTTTTACTGATATTTTACATTTTTGAACATACTTATTATAAGTATTACAGAGATTACCCAAGTCTGTTCCATCAGTGGATAATTAACAATTTAAAAATGCTGACTCACTAAAGAATATTTTCACCACCTAAAACAAGATTGTAGATTTATATAAAATCCATAGTCTCACTAAAGATATTTTAAAAGCTGCAAATATTGTGAGGGATTTTTTAAAAACATGAATATTCATGCTAGTAACTTTAAACACATGTGTAAGTCTTAAGAAGACACAAGCATGTGTTTTATGATCTATTTCCACACAGCACATTACTATAGTATGTTACCCAAGCTTTGTAAACTAATCAGAAATGTACCTGGCCTATCCTTTCCTTTTTGTGCTGGGCTGTAGAATGTTCCAGATCTTCTTGAATGGAAATTTTTCTTTTGAGGCTGAATTGGACTCTGTATGGCTCGGAATATTGGAGAATCTTGAGTGCATCTTCATATTTGATATTATCGAAAAATATTGTAGCACTTAGAAGCTGATCACCTGCAAGGGGAATAATACATAATTTTAATTACTTTGTGTTTTTTTTAATGTTTTTCCATTTTTGTTTTGTATATACTACTTTCTATGTGTCTTTTCCACTGTTCCAGTGAAAACTGATTTTTTTATGGTATATAAAAACCATCACATTTCATTGTTGTTTAAGCAAGTGATCTTAGAAATTGTTAATATGGACAGGTTAAGCTCATAGATAACATTAGTTGGTTTAAAATCTACTATTTCTGATATGTAAAGAAATGGCAGATCACACAGCTACAATTCTCATTATTTAAAGATACAGAATAAAATCAAAACAAAATTAAAAATTCAGACTGTACCTTCTCTAAGACTAAATATTTTTGAAGCAGGAGATTCCTTAAGTACTTTTTTAATAAATATTCCTTCATTTCCTCCACCTTTCACACTAAAACCACTAGCTCCAGCTTCCACTTCTGTTTTCAGGGTCACTTCCATTGTCTCCTAGAGATAGAAAAATATGCAAATTTATAATTGTTATTAATTTGCATTAAAGGGTTCTAAGTTGTTCTACAATAAAAAAATGTAATCTCCTCAGGTATCTTGTCAATAGCTCAAAAAAGATTAGATAAAATAGAGGATATACTTGGTGTGGGTTTGATTCTGTTCTAAGTTACAATTAAGCATGTATGTTAGGGTTATGTTACATCAGGGTCATAGGGAAAATAGGTTATAATTTCAAAATGTGAAACATATGGAAACTTTTAGGGCTGAAAGATTGTATTTTCTGTGAAGATGTTAACCACTTGAATTAAAGTCAATGGGCCAGAAAAGTCAGAATAAGAGCTAATGCTGTACTGCACTCAAATCAGAGAAGGCTAAAGAAAGAATTCTATAAATAATTATGGAAGGACCACAAATAGGACAAATAAATGTTCCTGCCCGTGCCACAACTTGGCCATTCATGGAGTTCCTGGTCAAAACAAGTCCGAAGTGATTCTTTGCTCATTTGTCCTTCCTTCTGTCCACCCATTCATGTCTGTGTATTTTAACAAACTTCATTACTTACAAAGCTCATACCTAAAACTACAGAGGGCTTTTAGACTAACCTGTGGATGACTCTGCTTTGATGTGTCTGTAGAATGTTTTTTTTCTTCTTGAAGCTGAAAAACAATTTTAAATTATTTCACGTTCAGAAGCCACAGTGTTCTTAAGTACAACAAAAGTCAGTTAAAATTCCTGGTTTAGAGCAAGAAATGAGGCTGACTTTAATGGCAACAGAGCAAAAACAGGATCAAGTGCCATGTACAACACGAATGATTTAACTATACTAACCCCAGCAGTAAATTAGATGCCAAGGCCTCCCTTCATTGTACCAAAATTTGCATTAAATCAGAAACCATTGTAACAAAATTTGCGTTTGGTCAGAGACCAAACGTCTTAAGATATTGGGAGCCTTTCTGTGTCCTAATATAGTACATTGTTCATCTTTCAATTCTGTAAACATAGGTTTTTTACTTATTCAACTTCAGCATGAATTTTAAACTGTTGCCTACTTAACATGGCTGTACTAGTTAAATCTCTAACTCTGAATAACCAAAAGATACAGGTAATTTTGAAATACTCATTAATTAGGTTCAAGCCATATATTCTAACAGGAAAAACACTACCATTTCTTCATGCTCTCTGCCTGTTCCTTTACAGAATTAGGTCAAATGCCTTTTCATGCCAAGAAACAAGAACATGGTCAGGAAGCCCAGCACAAAATAAATCTATCAATGAACAGAGATGCAGTTTTGGTGGGGACAGGAAGACAATATGGCTGCAGCAATGTCCCACTATATGGCATGTGGCTCTCTGCTACTTGTGGGAGCTAAAGCATCTTGAATCAACTTGAGAAAGCCATGCCTGCATGAAAATTTAGTTATCTTGCCTTTAAATAGTCTTCTTCTACGGGATACTCATAAACTGGAGAGGATCCTTGTGGCCTTGGACGAATGTCTTCTACTGCCACTTCAGTAACCTGTGGAAAAGACACGAGCAGTGGTAAAGGAACACTCACCATTAAACACTGACTCGTTTTTAGGAATGTTTCTCTAGCTATCCATAGTAACCTTCTAAGTAAAAATCTTTCATTACTGATGGTGGATAAAAAATAACCAATAACTTTTTTTTAGGTCAAGAACAAATACAGTTCTCATGTTAAAGAGCTCAAACCCACAAGGGACAGAGATCTGAGAGACAAAACCCAGTGGTAAGCTTATTTTGGTTTTCTTCATGTATTGTGTGTATCTGCAGACTGAACAGACTGAAAACAGACAGATCAATTAGTAATAACTGAAAAAGTTACCAAAAAAAAATCCCTTCCCTGCTCTATTTCCATACCTAAACTTTGCATCCAATGGCTTCAAACTTTATTGCCCTCTATAAGCAAGCAAACGTCCCAGCAGGAATTTCTGCTGACAAACAATTGGCATTCTTCCTTCTCCAGTCAGACAATAGGGAACCTAAACTGTCTAAATCCTTAAAGAAAAGTTACTGTAGTTAACAGCCATGTAATAGTTTGAGAAGTCTTGGTAGTAAACTTGTGCCAATGAACCATGGCAAAGAGCGGATGCCTTTACACTGAAACATCTTTCTGAGTTTTGGGCTGCCAGGACAATCCCAAGCAAAAATACAGCATTTTTAATGGGAAGGAAAACCACCAGCAAGACCTAGCCATAAACAAAATATTTAAGATCCCGTTTTGCCAAACTGTCATAACAGAAAAATTCAACACTAGAAAACTCACAGAATCTTCCTCCTCTGCATCTGCATCGGCATCAGCATCTCCTGGGGGCTCGGCCGGCCTCAGCTGTCGTCCAGAACCTGAAAGCAGCACACAGGTTGTGTTGGTGCCTGCATGATCCACACAGGGCACAGAGCAGTCAGCTTGCAAGCTGAAACCCCCTGCAGCAGCAGGGCAAGGGCTGTGCACAGGCCACTGGAAAGGCCTGCCTCAATTTAGATTGCCAGCATCA
The DNA here is from genome assembly GCA_024362935.1 of Setophaga petechia. Taxonomy (NCBI): domain Eukaryota; kingdom Metazoa; phylum Chordata; class Aves; order Passeriformes; family Parulidae; genus Setophaga; species Setophaga petechia. The sequence continues at coordinate 5,281,832 of JANCRA010000003.1, read as the reverse complement.
CAGAATGGTTTGGGTTGGAAGGGACCTTAAAGATCATCTAGTTCTCCCTACTAGCCATGGGCAGGGGTTATAATCTGATTTACTTCTAATTCCACATTTTCTCCAAACTGGGGGGTTTTCTCTTTCACAAAAGGCTTTACATTTCTGGATATGAGTATTTCTGACATCTTTAGAAAAAGAAAAGCATCGACCATCTGCTGACCCCTGTCTCCTCCACCAGCCCCCACCTTTCCAAAGGGACTGAGCCCACAATGAAAGCTTGGAAGGACTGGAGACCAGAAAAAGTTAAGGAGATGTGTACAGAGGGAATCTGAAGTGTTTCTCCCTGAGTTGTTTCATTCTTTAAAATAGCTGAATCAGTAATTAACAGTTTGCTAATTCACAATGAATTAAATTGATTGAAATTCCCCATATTGAAACACTTCCTCACTTCTGACAAAGGTCTTAAGAACAGGAGAGTAAATATCATGAACCTTGACAGTACAAAAGACATTTTTTCTTAGTTTTTAAAAGTATTGAGGGCAGACAGAGAAGAGGTGAAGGAGATGGGCTGTCTGAAAGTATGATCCCCTTGAAATGCTTTAAATTTGGCACAAAAGAATGAAAACAGCATGAATTAGAACATTTGCAGAGATCCAGCTTTAACCAGCAGAGGACAGTGTGGCTGAACTACATATTCCCTAATGCACCAGCTATTCACTCACATGCCCAAGTCCTTGTCCCAATAACTATGTCTCTTTCCTGTCTCCATGCTTTTTTTTTCCAAGCCATCAGGCTGTCTAGCTCCCCAACTCTCAGTTCTGCAACTGCCATTACTATACATAACTTTGGCTCTCCTAAACAGATCCTCTGGCTTAAAAATATGCTCAAAACCTGGAGAAAACAACTGACAAGATGAACTGTGCAACTCATTGTCTGTCTCAAATGGAGAATGCTTGGGCTGGAACACAAGATCTCTGAACATTACACTCTCTGTGTGCAGACAAGATGGCACGACTTAGTCATGTCTGCAATCACTGACTTACACACGTTGCCAAGCTCTTGTTAAAGTGGCTGGAATTTTGCTGGTCACTCCTCATAGTTTTCTGATCTACATTTACTTCTTCCTTGATTTTTTGAAGATGAAATTATATAGTACAGGCAAAGTTTTGTAAGAGTTCTGCCCCAGTGATCAGTGATGGACCACTTTGTTAAGATGGATGGAAACAGTGTGCTTCCAGTGGGAATATCCCCTACCAATCTGTGGGTCAGCCTTCCAAATTTGATAAAATAAAAGGCAATCCAACATTAGCCATATGTACAGCATCATAATCAGTTCTCCTGAAGCATTCCAGCTCCAGGGAATTAGGATCAACCCAGAACACATCAGGGCTACCAAACCATTCCTCCTTTACCCTTCACAGCGCTAGTCCTGACACCTACAATGGACAATTCCAGCAAATTCTAGAAAATGGTCTTAATGCACATTTTAACTCAGATTATTGACCTGCCTGAAATTTAGCTTGATTTTTTTTTTCAAAAGCTCTACCATTTGCAGTCTTCAGAAGCTCAAAAAAAATTTGAAAAATTAGCATAACTGTATTAAAAAAATTTAGACATGGAGTTATGAACCTGATTTTAAGCATTTCTGCTTGAAAATTCTGGAATCCATTCATGAAGCACTTCACCAAATGTATTTTAATAAGCATCATATGCGGAGAAGAGCTGCAGGATTGATGCTTGATTGTTTAATTTGCCTAGTGCTTCTAAAGATTCAGGTGCCAACAATAAATTTTATGGCTGTTACTAAAATTCCAAGAAACAGTAAGGACTTAGTCTTGTGGCATTGCCATATTTTTCACTTGGGAGAATCCCACCCACAAGCCCTGCAGTCCAGTAGAATGACTTAACAGAAAATTGCTTGGATTGCTGGAGTGTTTGCTCTTCAGTGCAGCACTCCAGCATTAACTACAGCATTGATCCCTGGTGGCTGCCAATAATTTTGCTACTGGAAAAGAAACAGCAAAGAATCATCTGTGAGACTTAGGCTGGTTCACTCTTGTTTTATTCTGATGTAGCTTCAGTGACACTTCAGCTGTCTGGAACTGGAGCAATGCAAGTACAGCATCTCTGCTAAATTGTGATAGTAGCGCCATTTCCTAAAAAAATCAACCAACATATTACTGTCCCCAGGGCTAACAGAGAGGTGGGTGAGACTGCATGGAGGGGCATCAGACACACAGATGACCTTCCCTCCCAAAGCTTCACACTGAGGCTTTTCCCTCCACCCTGATTTCCCCAAACTCTGCCTAGGCTGCCCCTCTATGATAGTTAACCCATGTCATAAAAGACTCCTTGTGCCCTTGGTTCCTACTGTAAACTAAGATTTGCTTCTGATTATTTTCTGATTCAGAACACTTTCAAAAGAAATCTATAAAAGAGAGGCATTGCAGTACATTTTCAGCAAAGCCTTCTTTCTGAGTAGAAAAGCCCATGCCAATAAACTATGATTTATATGCATGTCATTCTCATGCCCTGAATAGTAGCAATGCCAACATTTTATAGATTTTAACTTTTTTTTTATGGACCCTGGACAATCAATGCTTTGTTCAAAATGTTTTCATAAACAAGATGGAATTTACATCAGTGACTACTTCTAATAGCTACTGGACTGACTTCAGAACAAGGGAATTTTTTGAAAGTAAGCAGTAGGAGTTATATAGGCTGGATCATTTTCATATCATATGACTGAAATGTGTATCTGCTTTTCGAAGTGCAATCATTTTTAAATTATTTTATCTTTAGCCTAGCAACCCAGATGGACTGTTTGGGCAAAACCAGAAGGAAAAAAGTAAAAACAGGCTATATTTTTGGTATTCACATTCAGTGGGCAACAGTCTCCAAAATCACATTTGATACAATATAATGAATTCCAAGTATGACAATGTCATTGAATTTAAATCAAATGTGCTTTAATGTAAAATTCCTGTGATCCGTATGCTTCAAAATTAAATAGTACATGAAAATACCAGAGATGTTAATAAAAGAAACAAAAATTTATTTTGCTGATCATCCTAGCTCCTCTGCTTCCAGACTATAGCCCTTTTCTGCAGTTCTTAGATTTGGGCTTTTTGCTTTTTAAGATTTTTACTAAAGTTATATTTGCATATGAATAGTGAATTTAAGTGATCTGCTGTCATCTTTAAGCATATTACTTTTCCTTGCATCAACTTCAACATTACTTCAACAAATAATTTCTCTTAACAGACAGAAACCTGCCCACAGGTGAGAACTTTTATGCTCTGCTCACTCACTTATTGTTATTAACAATAACAATAACTCTATGCCTTTTCTTTATGCTTTGTCACAACCTATGCCTTTTCTTTATGAAGATTTTGGCATTTACTAGTTACCATTTCTAAGCTGTGACAAGAAACTAACAATTCTGTTTGTGCAGTGTTGTGGAAATAACTCTGAGTCCACAGCCAGTTAGAAAACTCGTACCTTGACATGTGGGCAAGGCTGGGACATCTTTAGATCAGATCTTTTCTGACAGTGCAAAACATGTTCTGGACACATAACCTCATTTGTGTTATTAATAAGGAGAAGGATGAATGAATAATTGCAAGACAAATAATTTAATGTCATTGTCGTTGTTGGCACTGTGTTTGACCCACTAAAGAATTCATACATGTAGGTTAGCAGTTTTCATGGTGCTCCCTCATGGGCTTATGTCTTGCTGTAAACAAAGCCGTGCACGGCTGCTGTCAGGGACAGCTTCAGCTGGCTCCTGTACCAGACCTCTCCTCTGCAGCCATCAGTCCCTGTACCTGCAGGTCTGTCTGTCCCTCTGCCCCCAGGGATCCTGTCACACAGGGCTGTTACTCCTCGTGCATGAATGGCTGGTAACTGCTAATGCATTTCACCGGAAAGTCTTTTGCTTTTAAAACCACATCCCTCTCTCCAGATGGATGGTGTGCCTGACTTTCCCCCACTGGTGTACCAGCTTCTCCCACTCCTGCAGGTATCACAATTACTGGGATTCCTTTTCCTCCCTCAGAGCTCTCACAGTGCCTGAGCAGTGCTGACGTGAGGTCCTGCAGCTCCTTCTGATTCACTTCTTATAGTTGAAATAGGGAATACTTAGAATACTTAGAATGTTTTAAATTGCAAGTCCTAGTCCAGGAAAGCACTTGATAACAGGAACACTATGCACATGCCTGACATTAATCTTGGCCTCTCAAGAGCACTTTTTCAGATAGGTACGCTCACCTGACTTCCAAGCAAGTAATGCTGGAGGGAAATTGGGATCCTGCAAGCGTCAGCTGCAAAGATAAGAATCTGAAAGTGTCTGCAAATAAACCTTGCTATGCATGTGCTGTGTTCCTGAAGGAAGCTGCCATGAGGTTTAAACATGATTATAGCACAGGAGAAGGTTTGTGGCACTTCCAGTCAACACTCCAGCAATGCTGAGTAAAACCACCAGCAAAAAAATCAAGAGGTTCTTCTTCTACAGAGATTTCCTAGTGCATTCCAGAGACTGGGATTCATTCCATTGTCCTGCAAGATCCCACAGACTGAGTTACAGCAACTGCTGGGCAGGGCTCTGGGGCATGGCCGGAGTGCAGCAGGAATGCTCAGATGTCACTCTATCCAGCAGGCTCCATGGCCATGGATAGGGACACTCGGCTGTCACTCTATCCAGCAGGCTCCATGGCCATGGATGGGGACACTCAGATGTCACTCTATCCAGCAGGCTCCATGGCCATGGATGAGGACACTGGGCTGTCACTCTATCCAGCAGGCTCCATGGCCATGGACGGCTCCACTGTCACGGAGAGCCGCCCCTCCCAGCCCTCCATGGCTGGAATGCCCCTCCATGGCTGGAATGCCGTGTTACTTCACTTGAACCTCTGCCAGAGAGACAGCAGGGCAGGCAGCAGCTCCACCTAGAAGAACGAGCCCGTCAGCTCTGCACGGAACGGCTGCCACAGTGCAAAATCAGCCGTTCTGCCTCAAAAAAAGGTGTTAAAGTGAGCGTCAGCACCGCCCCTTTAGTGCTTCCCCTCCGCTCTGTGCTGCCAGCTGGACCCTCCCCACCAAGGCCTGAAATTTCTGTGGGATGAAGACAAAGGGCTGCTCTGTGGAATGAAGATAAAGATTTTGCTGCTGAAGGAGTTTAACAGGCCTCGTTATCAGCGGGATGCTATCAGAACCAGCTGGGCTGGTGTTCAAGCTACACTCCTGCCTTTGTTTTGCTCTGGTTTGGCAATGCCCCTTGGCTGCACTCTGTCCCGGGGCTGCATACTTGTGCTGTGATGAATGCAGCTCGGACCTGGGAGCCGAAAGCAGGGGCACAGTCGTGCTAAAGGAGCAGCTACTCCCAAATAACCAACGTGTGTGAATAGTTTCCTTCCATTCAAGGCATGAACAAGATGTTTTGATTCATTGCCTTGGTATGTTAAGCTGCCCTTGTTGGCTGTTAGAGTACTCCATTAAAAGCCTTCAAATCATTTAATCTCAAAACCTTTTGAAGACATTATATATATGTGAGTTACAATCATGAGTCTCCTTGCCCAGCCAGAGGATTGTCCACGAAGTTAACACTTATTTTTATCAAAAGGAACAGTACTTTGCTCTGCAAAGAATATCCAAGCAGGGAAGTGTCTCGGGAATTAAGGTTCCTTGCAGACCATACTGAGCTCTGTAGGATTTTATAAAGCATTTTCTACAGGTTGACTAATACCAGGAAAGATGTGTAAGAGCACTGGCAACTAAGAACCGATATAAACACTACCATAGAACCCAAAACTAACAGCCCCCAGATGAAAAGCAGAGTGAATGGCTTTCCCATGAGTGTGTGTTTATTGATAAGCTCTGCCCACAGATTTAAAGTATTCCCACTCACACTTTGCAATAGGAGCAAAACCTTTAGGAAGGCTGAAGAAAGAAGTTCTTGATTCTTACAGTGGTCTACCTTTTCTCTGATGGTAAAGATAAACTTAATAGAAACCACAGAACAATTCAGAATGTGAAAATAAATCACTCTGGTGGGGCTCTGCACAGACCTTGTCAGTCTGAGTCATATTTTAACATGAAAAGCACAGGGGACTTTTTTTTTCCAACTGTCAAACTGAAATTTAGCAGATCCCAAGTTAATGACTTTCATCTAGCTATCATCATTTATTGGTTACTTGGCTATATAGGAAATGTAGTTTGGCCAGATCCACATAACTCTTCTGTTACAAGGATAAAATATTAGCTAAAGTATTTCATTAGGCTGATATTTCACCTCTTACTGAAACAGAATAACCTTTCCTACAAGTAACAGAGAGTTCGAAAATAAGTTCTTGACGAAAGTTTATTGCAAGAACATGAATAGAGGGATGTCCAAAAGAGACAGCAAAAGCAGACAGCAGTGGTTGATAGCTGTATTTGGCTCTCCTGGTCTGTCCCTCCTCTTCCTAGCTAAAACACAAGTGAAAAAGGTAAATGCTCATGGTACCCAGCAGGCAACCAGAGGTCTGGTGCTGCTTCCCCTAGGCCATGGTTCTGTCTCAGAAGTACAAGTTTTGTATCATCCCCAGTTTTAGTCTGTTTGCATGGAGGGTAGGTGTAACTTCCTGCCCCGTGTCTCTGTCCTTCACGTGTCAGGCAGGAGTTTTCCTCTCTCTCAGGTTTTATCTGACAGAATGGGTTTCCAGTCTGTGCTTTACTTCCTGCATGAATTTGTACAGTGTTTTCTTGCATAACTTTGTGATAATGGAATAATTGTGAATCAGGATAATTATAAATTATGATTTTTCCAGGATTGGAAGGCCTGTTCTCACAAAGATGACAAGAGAAGGGAATCACTTTTCAGCAATTGTTGCTATGTGTGCCCAAACTCCTGGACTGAACCAAAATTGCTTACCACCCTTTGGACAGAAAATGAGTTAGCAATTCATAGCCAATTAAAGCAATAAATACTGGTCTAATCCACTCTGATCCTCAACAGTTTTATCTCCTGGGGCTCTCAAGAGTTTTATCTCTTGGAATATGCTGGTTTTATTAGCAATTGATTCACTACTGTGTGAATAAATGTAAAGTTGTATGGATAAACAGTAAATAGTAAATAGTTGTATGGATACCCAAATAAAATTTCCTGGAGTGTCACTGCCCATCTGGATGATCTGAGTTTTAAGAAGGGTTTCAGGAACATGTTGCAAATGAAGAGCTCTCACTTGCTTACCAGCTTCAGAAACCCTAGTGGGAACTACTGTGCAGCGATTTGATTATCCAGTATATTGATTATTGAAATCTTAAAGTTTTCTTCCCTCTGAAATAAACCACTTCATCTATACAACAAACTAGACTTGGGAAGGAAATGCACAGCACACCTGCCTTCCTCTCAGAGCAAGGAGTTGATTCCTGCTGCCTTCCCTGTTGGACAGCTGTGAGCTCAGCTCTTACCATGACTCACCCAGAAGCACAGGCAGGTGGGTGCCTATTGCAGATAAGGCCCATAAGGATAACAAAAATTGACTTTTCCACATTCCTTCTCCTCTCTGATTCACCCTTCCAAGAATTCAGGCTTTAACCAGAGCAGATTGCCTGTTCCACTGCCAAAGCACAGCCCTGCTCAGATTTATAAATGAATCAAATGAATGCATTTATGGAAAATGATCTCTCTGCCTGCGTAGGCTTGATTGGCAGCCCTGAGACTCAATTTCTCTGGCCACAGAGTCAGAATTTCTTAAGAAGAAGGGGTTGTAACACCAAGCTGTCTCTTAAGGTAGCCCAGTACTGACACATGGAGAAAGATGCTAATTCTCAGTGGTTTTGGTAGAAAGCACATTTGTTCTGTAAGAATAGGTCTTAAGATAAGAATAGAGGAACTGCTAACATTTTGCAAAAAGCCCAAAAAACTGATACAGGCTTTGTGTAAATGGCACTTACCACTTCAAATTAGAAACAGACATTTTAGCCCAAACTGCTAAAAATGCTCTTCAAACCCTTTGCTTAAAAAAATCCCCATCAGAATCAATGCTCAGTAAAAATGTTTGTATTTAGAAATAAATATAAACACATACATACATACATACATACATACATACATACATATATAGAAAGAGTTTGTACTACGATCCTTATGGCCTTAAGGTCCTTATGGTCTAGAAGACTTTTATTTCTCCTTACCCAACTGATACAATTCAGTGCACAATCAAGTGCCCAGATACAGCAATATTAATGGAGTGATGCTACTTTCCTGTCGCTTTGGTATGCTGGGCACAGCCCCTCTCAAAACAGGAATGCAGAAGAAAACCTGGTAGTTTTCCCACAACCTTTTATGGGGGCTTTTATATAAATATCTGCCTTTGGAAACAGGTTTTCAGCTTGAGAGAAAATTCCCTGGGCAACTTGTTTGGATGTAAATCACCACAGAAGAAAATATTTTTTAAGCTTTTAAATTCCTTAATGTATATGTAATACAAGAGATACGGGATAAAGGTGACAGAAAATTATTATGGGAAAATATTTTACATTAAAGATAAAGTTAACAGCTCCCTCACTTTGTTACGATAAAAATCTTTTATGTCAATAAACACTGACAGTAGCAAAATAGCATTTGGCACAGCTCACTTTTCCTTGTTTTTGTGTGGTAGGAGATTCTCTTTAAAATTGGAGAGAATTTCTGGATGCAGAGGTGGGTTTACAAAAGCGTAAAATCTCATTTACAGACAAACTAATCCATTGAGTCAGATAAATAAATAAATTAGCTTAGTTCTGCCCACATCAGTGTAATTCAAACCTGAATAAATGGACTATAAACTTGGGTTTCAGTCACAAAAAGGTCAGATTTCAAAATAATTGAGTTGGTCACATACCAAATTATTTTTGAAAATGTTGTCTGGTGATTTCAGGCCATTGGTTTTTACCTCTTTTTGGAATACCTTTCCCTAACAGATGTATACCTTGCCCCAGCATTTTCTAAACGTGTCATTTGATATGTCTTTCACAAATTAAATGTTACCTTAATCTTCATTGTTTGAAATTAGAAATAATTATGTAAGACGGAAAAGCATTGGAATTTTAAGTGCATATTAATTCACAGAAGGAAAAACTGACGCTGACAAACTTTCGTTGCATTATATTTTTGAAAAAAAATAAAATTGAATCTTTGCATGTGGTTTTTAAATGGTTCAGTACTGATTTTCCATTTCTGTACCTCCTAGCACCCAAAAATAACAAATCAAAAGGCTTGCTTAATAGATTAGAGGAAAACACAGTTTAGTTAAGGAAGCAGATTTCAGTTTTAGGTTTCACAGGCACAAGTATAAACGACAGGGAGAAACCATTTCTTTCAAGACTCATTACTGCAGTTCTGGATTTCTTTCTGGGTAAAGACTAAAATAGCAAGAAAGTAACTGCACTGTGGCTCATCCATGTAGTAACTGGTGAATGAATTGAGATGGGTGGAGATGTTTGAAAGCACTAAGAGGACTATTTCTTGGATTTGATTATCAACCCTAACACTGATTCATAGCATTTCCAAACATCCAGAGCTTCTCTGTTATATGAAAATAATGATATCTAATGGAAATGAGTAGCTTTATCATAATGGTCTGTTCACATTCAGGTTAAGCATTTGTAACTCAGTTAAAACAGGATGCATTCTTTTTGGAGGCACATAGTAAGGTTTTTCTTGATAAACAGCTGTGCTAAATTCAGACTAATTCATAAGGAAGAGTAAATTACATTTTGTTCTTCAGTCAGATCAAGAGCTCCACTGAAATAAAAGAGCTTTGTACCAATACAAAGTATAAGGAAAAGGAAGATCCTGGAGCTTCAGTTACAGTTTTTGAGATCTGCTCCAAGGTGGCTTCTTCAGTCATTTAAATCTGTGCAACAGGAGAACAATCTAGTGGCTTGTCCCCACTCTGAAGAATAGCAATGAGCACCTTGATTTGTGGAACTGTGAAGAGTTTGAGAAAAGAGAAAGACCTGGAGATGCCCTCCATCCATCTGTAGGGTTTTCTGCAAAGAGCATTTTTAATATTTTTAAAGTATTAATTATTTTTAAGTGTTTTTTTTTTTCTTTGCAAAGAGTATTTTTAAACCAATGGTGTTTTAATGGCTGTGCTGTCTTGCCCCCTGCCTGGTCCAATGGCCCCATGAGGACTCTGCTGTCTGAGCAGTGGTTCAGCTCTCTGTGAGCTCTGTGTGCGGCACAGAGACCCCTGCCCTCTCCCAAGGAAGGTGGATTTGCATTCCCTGCACTATGCACAGCTTACAGTCAATAATGCCAGAAAAGGAAAACGATTGCTACCATGAAATTATCCTGTCTAAAACAAAAGGCTCCACCAGCATCTTACTGTGACATTTTTAAATGCTGCAGTCCCAAAGTCCTCCATGGACTGAGATGTTAACAGAGTTTTAGCAGAGACTGAAATATTTGCTTTATATAGTGGTGTTGGGGCAGTGTTGACAGAATTCTGAAACTACACTGAGAGCAGAATTTGTTTCTTTCTTCATTGCAAATACTTTGAACACTACTTAATCCCACTTTGAACACTTATGAAGAAGATCTGCCCCCATTTGACGAAAACAGAGTAAAAGAAAGGCACTCTACTGACCTTAAAAGACAAATACCCAGAGCTCTTCTTCTTTTCAGAGAAGTCAAGTGCAGGGCTTGATGCAAAGGAGACACAGGAGAAAAGGGCAAAGACAAACCCAGAATGTACACAGAACCATAGAATAACTGAATGGTTTAGAATGGACCTTAAAGATCATCTCATTCCAGCCCCCTGCCATGGACAGAGGCACCTTTCACTAGACCAGGTTGCTCAAAGCCTCCTGAAGTCCTGCTAACTGAAAAACAGGTCCTTCTACACTTCTGCACCAGGGAAATCTACTGTGGAAAAATTATCTCAAAAGGTCTTGAAAATACACCTGGGCCAGGGTCCCAAGTGTGTAGGACCCAGATTCAAGAAGACTAAGAAAAGCATAAAGTGAGGGTTGAAATGTAGGATCTCCTGGGGCATGTCCTTCTACTAAGGGGTTGGTTAAGGGAAAAAATTTTGGTTTTGGAACACAACTTAGCCAGTGCTAGGTCTTGTTCCTGATCCCCGAACTTCTAAAGCCAGCTCTCAGAGGGTTCAAGCGCCCATGTGCAAAGTACATGTACAGGTTTATCCTCTCTGCAGCTGGAACCACTGGCCCTGTGAACAACTTCTAGATTGGTTGGTACAAGGAGGTTCTGAAGGATTTGTTACTCATATCTCTTGGGCAGGTGTGGATATTACAGCTCTGGCACTCTGCACACCTCTGCAGCAGGGAAGGTCATGACCACTTCACACATATATGTTCAAAGAGAGGGATCTGAAAATGTATCTGAACAATTTCTAGGGAAATTTAAGTTCTCCTTGCAGAGCAGTGCCAGCTCAGGAATACTGGAAAACACATTTTTCATGCATATGTTTTTTATTAAATGCAGCTGTCAAAACAGAGCAGGGCTCATGTTCCTGAAAAGGTGCAGGGATGAGAAGACAAATGGTTGGAATAAAGCAGGAATGTGCCTACTCTGCCTAGGCAAAAATCACCACTTCTGTGGAGCCTTCAGGGCAACCTTTAAACCAGCTGGCTCAGGGACTGGGAGCTGTGGGATTTCAGTGCACTCCTTACAAACCCAACCAAGTCCCCAGGGAAGCCAGGAGTTGCTGCACCAGCCACTCCTCCCGTGCCCAGACTGGCTGGACAGACACCAGCTCAGCACAGACTGCACCTTCCCAGGGCTGTGCAGGCACAGACAGACAGACACTGTCCTCACCAGGGCTCCCTCCCTGCCATGCTGCAGACAGTGTGTTCCAAGAGCGCTGGCAGTGAATTTACACCACCTACTGCAACCTGGTAACACCTACCTCTAATCATTTTGCTGCTATACAATTATGGAGGTGAAAACAGCAAAAGCAAAGCAAGATTTTTTAAAAAAAATATTGTTTTCCTTTTATTCCATAGATATAGATTCAGATTTTAGCCTCTGATCTAAATTTGTGTCCTGAAGGTGTTCATCTGAATTTATAACAGTGCAATAGCAGAATATGGCCATCATCTTCAGACAGTTAACAACATCAGTTAAAAGACTTGCTTATTTCTCTATAATGTATTATTTGGGTTTTCAATGATGTTCCTATTCAACCAGGATTATAGTCTAAATACAATGCAGTTGTGTGGCAACAGTGTACCAGATAAATTCAGCTAACTCTGGGTAATATCACAAAAAAATATGTGTTTATAGCTTCATGCCAGTTTCTGACTAATGCTTTTGTTTGTTGCTATAGCAAACCACACATGAATCTGATAGCCAAAAGCATGTTTATGACTAACCTTAGCTCTCTGGGGATTGAAAATATGGAATAAAAAAAATCCCTAAACCACAACACACAATGTGAGGAGAACATGATAGGAAACACCTTTTTTGGCACAAGTTACTATGAACATTAAGAGAGAAGAACATCATAAGTGGAAAACATTAGGAAATGGGAACTGTGGGAATAACCACCTTTAACCCACGGCAATTCAAATCCAGCTTTCACTTCACAAAGTTGTCTGTGCAGGACTAGAGAACTTTGCAGGAAGTCCTGGCTGCATGCTAAGAGATGGATCTAAGCCTCTGAAATCTGGAGAAGCTTTGTATTACACTTTAAAACACTCAGACCACTTTACTGGAGATAATTTTTACACCCTGCCTTGACACCTAAGACATGGGTATTCACTTAATTAATTTTTATTACCATTTACGCTTTAGTAGTTTCCAAGAGCCTGCCCCAAGACCGACACCTCATTATGCTGTACAAATACACAATGGAGAACAGTGCTGGCCCCAAAGGGGTTTCTGTTAAACCAACAGAGAGAGACAAAGGAGGAGGGGGCTGGACAGAGGGGGAGGCAGGGACAGAGAGGGGATGTGGCTGCATCACCCACCCAGTCAGAGGCTGAACCCAGGTGTCTTGCACCCCAGTTTAATTGACTGATTCTAGCTGCCAAATATGTTACTGTGAGAAGAAGAATATTATGTACCCTGCAGAGGAGAGAAAATCAATGCAGTTGAAGGGACACCTACCATGTTATTCTTAATAACCTTTCTCCTTTGTAGGTTAAAAAAATAAAGGGGAATATTGCAGTAGAGTGTATAGATCAGATCGGTCTCCATCAATGTTTTCTATTGATTTTATAATAATCACTCTGTCTCTAGACTTGAATATTGCATCTTTATTCTCAGATTTGTACAGTGCATAAAGGCACATGATTACCACCATTCCTGACAAGTTCTTCCATCATCTGTACAGTACTCAACAGTCTTGAGTTCAGGTACAACTTTGTGGAGAGATAAATCTGCCCAAGCTCTCACATTCCAGGTATTTCCAAAAGGTTTCATGAAAGACATCCTGATCCACCAGTAGGATCATAAGGACATATCATTAGACATAAATGGAAGCTTACAAAAATCAGTAGGACTTCTATGATACCTGCTGATCATCTAATGCCACAGGATCAAATCCTGAAGTATTGATATTTCATTCTGTGCCTACTCAAGCAAGACAGCACTTGGTCCCATTAAAACTGATACATGGCATGTTACATTGCATTCATCTTATTTCAGACTGTGACATGGGCTGAGGTCAGCTTTGATTTCATCTTGCAAAATCCAGCAGAGTGCACATCACTGCTCATAGCAATCACACCTGCAACCTTGTAAGAGTAAATGCTTTGAGAAAAAAATGCAAGGATTTTGTAGATTAGCCATGAGCTCCATTGGTGGATGCAGCAAGCAGCACTAAGACGTCAGTGCTGTATAAAGTGAGGAACAAAGGCAAATAAGAGATAGGCAGGAATTTTCTGGGAATAGCCCAAGTATCACTGCTGGACCACAGTCGTGGTGGCATGCAGAGGGCCATATATGACTCTCTCTTGGCTTTCACATGCTTTTTCAGTTCTTCACTTTTGGCAGAAAATGCATCTTACGAAAAAGAAAAAAATAAAAAGGAAGCTGCCAGCCTTCTTTCCTCCACACTGAGAATGTGAAAACAGCTTTGGGACCAGGAAGCACAAATACAGAGACCATTTAAAAACAGTCACTTCATTCTCTGTGATTTAGCCCCAAAGCAATTGCTCTTCCCTGAGAGTGCTGTAGAAAATGAAATAGGAGATCACAGATAGAGGTTGCCAACCCAACTTCAGCTCCAAATTACTTTGTAGTGTAGGAGGCACGGGTTACTGGCACTTATGGACACATGTTTATGCAGGCATGGTACTACCTCATGAACATCTTTCCTTCAAAAGGCACAGCTCCCCCTTGCACCCTCTGTCACACAGACAGCACTGCCTGGCACTCATTAATCTGCCAGCTTGGCAACTGCCCCATCTTGGTCATGGTCACCAAGGAAGCACCTCCACCTGCCCAAAGCACCATGTGAAACAAGGTGAGCTCTCCCCACCTTGCAGAAAGTAAGACAGCAAAGTGAAAAAAAAAAATTACTTGCTCAAAGTCACAAAGCAAGTTGGCAGCAGAGCCAGCAATAAATTCAACCCAGATGTGCTGGATTCCACCTCCTCCCTGCACCATGCTGCCTCTCTTAGCTGGAAGGAAATGTTTTACATTTACTCATCCCTCCTTTTCCTTTGTCAATAGAAATTAAAGCAGGCATCTGACTGCCTAAGTCTTGAATACTCCAATGGTTTCCAAGGCTTGCAGTAAAGTCAGCCAAAATTTCTATTGAATCCAGCCCTAATGGACAACTAAAAGTGATTTCTTTGCCAAGGAGCCTATCAGTGCAAAACTCCTTTAAGCACATACTACTTTTATATAGATAGGCATTGTGCATACACATATATATTTCATGATTTTGCAAAGAACCACTAATTACAAAACCACAATTTTTCTAACTGTGATAGTTTTGGCTGAGGTGGAGTTAATTATTTTTTCATAGTAGCTGGTATGGGGCTGTGTTTTGGATTTGTGCTGGAAACAGTGTTGATAATTCAGGGATGTTTTTGTTATTGCTGAGCAGTGCTTCCACAGAGTCAAGGCTTTTTCTGCTCCTCACAGCAGCCCCACCATTGAGCAGAGTGGGGGTGCAAAAGGAGCTGGGAGGGGACACAGCTGGGACAGCTGACCCCAAGTGACCCAAAGGATATTCCTGACCATATGGCATCTGCTCAGCATATAGAGCTGGGGGATGGAGGGGGAAGGACACATTCAGAGTCATGGCATTCGTCTTCCCCAGTGCCTGTGATGGAGTCCTGATTTCCTGGTGATGGTTGAACACCTGCCTGCCAATGGGAAATAGTGAATTAATTCCTTGTTTTGCTTTGCTTTTGTGTGTGGATTTTGTTTTATCTGTTAAACTGTTATTATCTCAGCCCATGAGTTTTTTCACTTTTACTCTTCCTATTCTCTCCCCATTCCACTGAGGGAGGGAATGGGGGGAGAATAGGAAGAGTGAGGCTGAGCTGACATCTGGGGTTAAACCATGACAGCAACTTAACCAAGCTGTGAATAAACTGAGCTACTACTATTAAAAAAAAAAAAAGGCAAAAAAAAAAGAGCAATACAGTATGCTTTTTGTAAGTATAAATTTAAGACAAGCTTCTATTTTCTATCTTTTTATTTTGTTGAAAGGTAGTAAAGTCTGTCAGGATGTTTTTCATTGAAGCCACCCAGGTCTGCCAAAAGACTGATAGCTAATTAATGTTAATTAATGTTCCCATCAATTTATTTTGTGAACAGAATGTTCAAATATTTAAAATTTGCTTATTAAGATATCTATGGTGTCTGTGTGGTAGGCCATGTTCATGTATTTTCCAAAAGCAATGCAAATCTCATTTCCATCAAATATATCACATCCTGTCAGCAAAATATCCTTACTGCTGTCAGCCCAAGGTAAGTCCACATCTCTGAGCAGTTAAACACACTCTCACTTGCCTGTTTTCTCACCCTCAAGGTGAATGCCATTCCATTTTTCCTACCTGTCATCATACAAATCCAACTGGGGTTGTATTGTGCTGCTGTTGCTATAACTCCACTTCCAACACGCTGCTCTGCCTACTGAAGGAACTTCAGGGGAGCTGGACAGAAGTTAAAAAGAAATGCAGCATTTCATGTTGCATCCTCCTCTCACCCAAATACTCAAGGGGCATGACAGTGGGAACAAAAACTTCAGCAGCTGTAGGTTGCCTAAAACACTGCACTCCCTCATTTCTCTTGACTGGAAAACAAATGCCCTCCAGATTCTGCATTCAGGTCTCCTGTCAGAGAGCAGCAGCCTCCTGCTCCTCTGCAGAACAGCTGGAGATCCCACACATGGCAAGGTCAAAGAGCTCATGGTTTTCTTAGATGCTCTTGTATCAGGAGCCCCCACCACGAGCACTCTGCATGAAGCCAGCATGCTGGGTAACTGCATCCACAGCTCTGCTCCAGCCAGCAGGGCTTTACTACCATCAGCATTTTCTGAGATCTTCTAGACAATGAAGCAGGCAAAAATGCACCTCAAAAAGGCCTTCCTTCTTTTTCTGTAGAACTGTTTCTGCTTGTTTCTCATTACTGCCATTCCATTTTTCTCAGCTTGTGAGACACAAACCTTCTAAATCCTCTGAGGCACACCTGGGCAGGACACTCTCTATCACCTAAGGTGAGGACCTTAACCTGCCCTCAGATTGCAGCAGCAATAAATGAGGAATAGGTCTTGACAAACATGGCTGGGTTGTGCCATTTTTGTGCAACAACAGTTAGTTTTACAAATCTGAGCCTGTGCTCCTGCCAGAGCCACTGCTATCTGCAAAGTCCCTGTGAAGCAGGAAGCTCTCACTCCTGCTCCTCAGAGCTATTGCAGCCAGGTCAAGGACATTGCTCCTTGCTGCAATCTGTCAGTGCTGATTTAGCAATTCCCCTGGATGCACAGGCTCTGGCTGGCCTTCCCCATGGTTCCAAGTGTGTCTGAGAGCCAAAACCTTATCGCAGTCCATCTCTGTCTCCCCACAAGAGCAGAGTTAGTGGAGGAGTTGGCGTGGTCTGTTTGTGCTGGTATGACAGCCAGCTCCTGTTCTGGATTAGAGGATCATGGTTTTCCCTCCCCCCTACATCCCTTACTGGGCATTTGAAAGAGGAGGATTTGTGGGAAAGGGAAACATTCATAATGGGTTTTCATAGCACTTTTGCCCTCCCTTTGCTCTGGTGCAAATGAAAGCCCCAGCTCCATGGGCTGTATCTGTGTGTGCTGTCATGGGGCCCAAGCTTTGTCAGCCCAGGCCATGAAACAACAGAGTGACAGTGCAAAGGTGTTCATGCAGCACCTGAGCTTAGCTGCAGCTCCCTGCACAGAGGACTGCTGGCAGAGAACCAGTTTCCAGTGCATGTCACAACTTGGGGGATCATTGCAAAAGTGCCGCTTCCCTATCAAGCACCAGGGTGGAGATCTGCTGACTCTGATCCCCCTCCTTCAGAATAGAGATCTGCTGACTCCAATCCCACTCCTTCAGAGCAGGCCAGGGACTGAATGTGAACCAGCAATAAGCTCCAGACACACAGGAGGCCAAATAAATTAATGAAGCGCATCTGAGGATGATGGGGGCAGTGGTCAGCAGAAACACCCCAAACACACTGCATTGTGTCTTGCTGCTGATGTGCAGGTCTGGGGGACCAGCATCTGATACAGCTCCTACAAGGTGTTCCTGCTGGGCTGGAAAATGCTGTGGTTGCCCACATGGGATTTTGCTGCATGAGGCTGTCTCACCCACACTGGCTTTCACTGGCCTGTGGCTGGATGTGTCTGTGTGTGGCCCTGCTGGCTGCTGTCTTAATGCCCTCGAAAAATAATCCAAAATCATTGGTTTTCTTTCCATGGCATTTGCTTCTGTGCCTGCTCTGGGGCTGTCTTTGACTCCATCACAGGTACCTCTGGGCAGCCTTGCTGAGGCAGCAGCCTGTGGTTTGGGGTGTGCTGTGGGCTCCCCTGCTCCCATACCTGTCTTTTTGCCAAGGTATCTTCCCTCAACACTGCCTCTGCCAAGCAGACTGATCCCAGAGGTACCAGCTGCAAAGGACTTCAAGGTTGGCCTGTCACAGTCTTCTTTCATGGGTGCTGTATGAAGTTAAACATTTCTTTGGAGGAAAAAAGCTCTAAAAACTGAAAATAAGAAATCACTTTTTTTTCCACAGGTTTTCTTTTCCAAGCCATTCCATCAACTATGGTCCACATCCAACAAATTAATCTGACTCAGGTGCTTCACCCTCTCTATTCAGAGCACCTGCAGTGCTGAGTGCCCCCAATGCCCCTGCTAGCATTGCTCCTTCTGCCTGCCTGCAAACACCCAACCTGCAGAACCACCATCCCTCTGCCCTGCCATCTGCCTGCCACAGCCTTCCCTGCCCTGCACCAGGCACTGCTCTCCTGGAAAAGCCACGGTTCTATTGACAGAGAGGAGCTGCAGCATTTTCCTAATCAAGAGAGGGGCAGCTCTGGATTTGTGTGACAACGTGCTCTGCAGCCCGTGGCTTGACTATAGCATCACCTTACTGATGTGCAGTAAAGGCTGCTGACACATGTACCTGCTCATGCTGGCCCCAGATGACAGAAAACTGCTGCCCTCCAAATAACATTTCTGCTGCCTGATTCTCCCTACCTACTGCTGCTGAGACCCTGCCTGTCTGGGGTGCTGTATTTGCCAATACCCTCTGAGCAGCCTGACTTCTGAACAGGGACAACACCTCAGGCACCCACACACCCTGCACACTCCCAGTCCTGCTGTGCTTAGCAGCAGCAGCAGCAGCAACAGCAGAAGGGAAATGATGATCCAGATGTCTGGGAGAGGTCCCATGGCCTGGGCATGTGGTTGGGATGTGAGGGGTTCTGCAGGACTGGGGCTGTTTATCCACAGGAGAAAAGCAGAAAAAGTGAGAAAGGGAGAGGAGGGGGAAGCACTGGGCAGAGCTCCCAGGAAAATGCTGCTGTGGACAGTTTGCTTGGGCTCCTCAGGGACTCCTGATGGCTGCTCTGATCTCCTCACCATGAGACCCAGGGATGATTTGTTGTCACATGCACTGAGCACACTGTTTTCTTTCTAAGAAAAAAGCTGGTATATTAAGGAGAGATTACATTCATGCTTGAGCTTATCTGAAAGTGCTGGGCTTATTCTTTGGGCTTTAAGGTTTACTTAGACAAAATGAGGTTTATATATTTGGTTGGTGAAGCATGCAATGTATACATTATAATTATGCAGTTAATGCACTAATCCCTGTGATGAGCTTTCCTGGCATAACCCAGTACAGTTATCCAAAAGCTTCTTTTTAATCTCCGAGGAAGGATAATTTTAAGAAGAAAAACATGATTTCTCCTGCTATCTCTATCCAAACCCTTTCATTCACAGATTGCTGTTAGACTGACCAAAGCAGTGGTTAAATCCACTGTGAACATATAATCCAAATACAGATATAAGATCACAGTGCTATTACTAAATTTATTCCTTTCACAGCAGACCTGTGGGGGCCCTGCCTCCATCCAGCTCTGTGGATCACTGGAATGTCCCCTCATAAATACCTGTGTGTGAAGAGCCTGTTTTACACCACTCACATGGTCAATCATTTTCTAGTCTGAGACGTGCTCCCCAAAAGGATACTGACAGCAAAACCTAAGAACACACCACCCAACACTGTTCATGGGAAGCCTGAGTAGCAAGATGGCATCACCATGAAGCCAAGTGCTGCATGTAGTCATTCTCATGTGAAAATGCCCAGTTTGCCTCCAGAATGAGCTCTCACTCACTCTTTGGGCACTGGGCTGGCTGAGCTATTCATTCTGCAAACAATTTTTTTTCTCATAATCAAGCCCATTATGTGAAAAAGTCAGCCTTAAGGAGTGTGAGGACACAGTTCATGTAAAAATCAATGCAACCTTTCACTGAAGCATAAATCAGATCAGCTCTAACATATATGAAAATATTTGGGGAATGTTTAATGACATTTTTGTGTTCTTGTAAATTATTTGCTTTCGGCTGATTTTAGAAGCAGGAATAGGGGAAGCTCAGCTCATATCAGGAAACATCAGCAATTGAAACCACCAACTTTCTCATGATAGTTTCACAGATCTTCATCTCTTACAGACCTTCCAATAAACTCACACACACAGAATCACAGGACCTTTAAATGTGGAAAAGACCTCCAAGATCATATAGCCCAACCTTTGACCTAATACCACCATGCTCAGTTTTCAAGCAAATTAAAAAAAAAAAAAATCAAACACAATCTGTTGGATACTTATCTGATCTTCTGATCTGAGGGAGAGCTGCTAACTTCTTTGAGGTTCACCAAAAGCTAATTAATCTCTAACTAATTTTCAAGATAATGATGCCTAGTGCCACTGAGCCATTTTTTTCCTTCAGAATACAATGCAAACATCAGTTAAAGCCACTCCTGCTGTGTGGAAAAGTTACTATCCCATTTGCTAACTTTAATAATTTTTGCTCCTGCATGCATGTCCTTTGAGTTTCTTCTATTCAGGAAAATTCCCATTTTGGAATTCACTCCTCCAAGTAATAGTCCTGAGGCAAATTCTTTGGATTAAAAAAGAGTGATGTGAGGAAAAGGAAAGGAAAGTTCCTGCATGTGTTTACTTGAGGGAAAAGCAGAGCACTGTGCCTGGCTGACAGTCAAAGGTCCAGGAGCTGGAGTAAATCACACAGCAAGTAAATGGAAGAGAAGACCTGTGGAAATCTGATGACATTTGCTTCCCATAGCTGGTATGGAGTATGGGAATCCTAGGAAAAGTGGGGATGCCTGGACTAATAAAATGTGGGAGCTTTCAGGATGCACTTCAAGGTGGAATAATTTATATCTGTCACAGTTTCTTAGACTGTTTAGCTAGGACTTGTGGAAATGGGAAGAAGTGTGTGCAGCTTGAAACCTTTGCTGGCTGAGGCTGCAAACACACCACTGCTCAAGGGGAGAGAACTGGGAGGTCAGTGGGCAGGTAAAAGGTATTTAAAATCAGAGGGCTGCACGGATAAGAGCTGCTCCTCTGACTCTGTGAAAGTCAGGTACAGAGCACTGCTATCAAAATCAAGTAGTGTTTGTTCTCTTAACTACAGAGAAGAAACAATATTGGCCCAGCAGTGAAGAGCAGTTCCTGTGGCTTTGGAGTCTCGAGTATTTATCAGCAAGCTTGGAAATCATATAAACCTTATCTCCTTGTTTGTGTTTCTGAAAAACAGATAATTCTGCCCCCTGAAGACACTGCTATCTTTATTAGGCAGATGAAGTAGACTTGGTGCCTGCTCTTCTTCAGGCACTTGCATTCCTGCTCCACGGAATTTTACTGGGATTTGGGCTGTTACCATGGCCTGGGACTCTCTCCCTTGCAGAGCTGCCCTCCCTTACTGATGGGTCCTCTATCAATTATCTTGGCCTATTTATTGCCTATACATGCCATAGCACCCTTAGCATATTTTTACTTGTTTCACTCTGGACTCACTATTTTCACTTCTGGACTACACATTTGGTCATCCCCTTCTCTGACAGAAAACTGCAGACTTACTCTCTCCAATAAGTCAGCGGTGACTTTCAGATATTTGGCTACGTATGGTCCCCTTTCAGGAAGTAAACATGTTGGTAGGAAGTATTTAGCACGTGAACAGTCCTCTCCTAGCCTGAGGTTTTATTTTCCAATACGAAATAATGAATTCGAGCCTTGACTCTGCAATCCGGAGTGAAACGAGCAAACAAGTGGATTTAGCAAATTTTCCTTGGAGCAGGCATAACCCTCCCACACTGGGGCTAGGCTCAGCTGTGGGTCATCCAAAGGACCTTCCCTGCCACAAGGATGTTGCCTTGATTCCTGCAGCATGTGGAGAGATGGCAAATTAGTTTTGGTTGGGTTTAATCTTAGCTCCACTGGGAGCTGAGTCCCCTACATTGCTCAGCCCTGCTCCACCACTTGGCTGTGGAGGGAAAAGCCTGGTGGGATGTTACACCTAAGGGAAGCAGACAAGGCAGCAGTTGTTAGCTGGTGTTGTCAGGAAAACAGTTTGTTGGTGCACTGGGGGTCAGGGACATGGCAAACTGCCTGAGAGCAAGTGCGTGGCCTTGCTGGGTCTGCCCGTGCTGGTGCAGAGGGCCAGGTCCCCTCCTCACTCCAAACAAGGTTAAGGGTGAGGCTTTTCCCAGCCTTGCTGGTTCACATTGTACCTGCAATACAGAGCCCACAAACACTCCAGAGAAGGAAATGCTGGGTTTTTTTCAGGGCATGTTTTGCTGTTTCCAAATGTAAGCAAGACTATGGAACGCAAAAAAAGCTAGATGTAAAAAATTAGATTGACTCTATTTACTCAAATATTTACTCAGATTATAAGCTTTCACACCTTTCAAATACACTGCCTTGTATTCTAATTATTTAGGTCTCTGAATGTGAGGAATCCTGGAAAAAACCTTATTCTAATCCCTCAGTGTTTTACACTTGTATAGGATGAAATTACTTTGCCCAAGCAGAAAACTTGAGGAATAAAAACAACCCAAATCTCTTGAGTATATCTGGAGATTCAAACCTTCAAATCCACATTCCTGTGGCTTCATGGAAGGCATGACATTTCAGTAAGACTCTGATGCTCCCTCACTCACTCATAGTGACAACATTAAGTGAAACACCTGTGAAGTTCGTGATGTGGCTTCCTGGAGAAAGGTGTGTCCAAGCCCAGGGCACTGAACCCCCTGAAGTCAACAGGAGGTTAACTCAGATTGCAGCTATTCCCAATAACCACGCATTACATACTGTTGGATTTTGTTTCAGTGATGAGCTTCAAGTACGGCCAAAAGCAAATAGAGGCACGTTGACCTCATAGTTTTGTGAACACAGACGGAGAGTCCAAGACAATTAAAAGCAGGGAATACGTGCCATCTCCAAACCCCTGGGCAGCCACTGCCAGAAGTTCCCGCTGCCCTGTCCGACTGCAAAGCCATTAACACCCGCTGCAGAGGAGCTTGGAAGGCAGCCATCCCCAATGGATTGCTTACGAGCACTGACTAGAGTCAAACTGACTTCAGTCAGAGATTTACACAAGCCTCATAATCTAATAGTAGAGTTTACTTTACGAGAGTGCCACACCAAAGATAGTAAAATGCAGTTTTAGCTAACAAATCTACATGCTTGCACAGAAAAGCCACGGCCATGGTGGAGCGTGTCAGCACCACAGAGCGCCTGGAGCAGATTTATAGTTTTCAGTTTATGGCTGAAGAGTTATTGTTAACTCCATTGTTATATACTTTCTGTAATTAAAAGTTCCAGTCACGCTTATCATTTTTAAACATAGCTAATAAAACCCAATAAATCCTGAGATGTTAGAGGTTTTCCCGTGCCGTTAAACATCTGACATTTTTTTAATGCTGGATTTTTGACCTATGTTAGGAAAGATTTTGGAAGTAAATTGGCTGTTGTAAGGTGGTTTACTTCTGATTTGCTTAGATCTGCAAAATTTCTTGTCTTTATTATAGTAAAAGAAAAAGTGATACTTAGACCTTTTCCCTCATGTATGCAACAGGTGATCATAAGCAGTGAGTCTCTTACAAGCCATCTTTTAACCTTCTGTGCTTTTTGTGTCATAAATGATAAAGAATCATGTTTATTTTTGTTTTGTCTTGTTTTAGCAATGACTTTTGGTCTTTTGTCTCATATGAGTAATGTTTTCTCTCTTTTCTATCAAAGCTTTGAGAGAATGGACTTTTCATTTTCTCTACAGGTGGTTACAGTTTTAAGTTCTACTTCTGACCATCTGTATTCACATGTTCAGAAAGGTATCACGGTACATGGATGAACCTAGACAGGTGGACAGAATCATTTTACCCTGTGTATTTCCCAGCATTTTATGAACTAGCATCAGCAGCCTTGCAGTGAGCACTTCCAGTACCCAACTTCTACTGACAAGGTTATGGATCTGCTTTTTGAAAGCTTCAAGGTTAATCTTAGTCTCAAATTCCATGAACATTCAGAGATCCTAATGCCAAGTCAGTGTATATATGTAGTGCAAATAGTATCTATTGAGATATAGTATCCACACAAATAGTATTCCTCCTACAGGAGCAGAGATACTATAAAATCCAAAGAGATCTAGGATAACAACAACTAACAGAAAACTCATATTAATCAGAAATGAACCTCACGGTAAGAACATGGCTCTTTGCACCCTGAAATTCATTGCAACTATTGGGATTGGCTCTTTGCACTACAAAAGAGTTTCACTATCTTTGAGATCGTCCCGGTGGGTTAAGTATACAGACAGAGGAAGTAAGAAAAACAACGTGCACGATCTGGAATAGAGATTACTGAATGGAGGGGTGTGTATACACTAAGAACCAACATCCCTCTGAAAGCTTTGGGAGGCTTAGAGGCTTGAAACCCCCTGCGTAAAAACGTGGATCAGAAACTTTTTATCAGGGTGAACACAGCTGTTCATCCCTGATCTCACCTCTTCCCATACACAGGAAAGGGGCAAAGGTTTACACCAGGTGAGATGCACCTTGGTTGAAGCTCTGGGCATACTTTCCCCAGCAGTGTCATTTAACACACAACATCTTCAGGTTTCGCTTATCAAGTACAGCAGCTGGGAACATTGTGTCTTTACAATTGTAAAGTCCGGTTTCTGTACCAAAGGACACGAAATGCTCACACCCACATCTCTCTGCATTTTTAAAAACCCATCATCTACTGCAAACTTTTGCAATCTGCACCAGAGATTTCATAGAAAGAAAGAAAGAGAGAGAGAGAGACGTTTGGGTTTTAAGAAAAAAACTTACCAAAAATAACTGAAGTTCTCTAAAGTTGCCCTGAAGTTGAAATAGCCCAGAACGCCAGTGCAGAGCCTGCCTTAAACTCTCTCTCTTTCTCACTCCCCCTCTCTCTCCAGCAATTGGAGGGAGGGCTGTGCAGAAATTCAGCAAACAATTTTCCTTCTATGTCGACCGGGGCGTTCCTCACGGGCCGAAAGGGGATGGCTGAGCCTGGGCGAGGCTCGCCGCTCTCCCCAAGGCAGGGAGCACTGTCGCGGATTACACAGCCTGTGAAACCCAATCCCTTTCTCTGCTCAGGCAACAGCTGTACGCCTTCAGCCGGGGCGGGAGCAGGGGACAGACCCTGGGCTTGGTGCTGGTCAGGCTTTCCATGTCGGGGGACGCTGAGGGCTGGGGGCACAGGGGGTTCCGTGAGCTCCGTGTCCGCTCCCGGCTTTGCCGCCTGCAGCTGCAGGCGCAGGCGCTCGCAGGGCGGAGATGCGGGGCGATTTCCGCGGCACTGGAAGTATATGGGATGTGGGCGCCCGCGCAAAACAAACATCTCTTTTCCTGAAATTCATTCCCAGCCTTGCTCCAGGACATAACTGGGTAATTAGCGTTGTACGTATTAGTAAATTCTCATGCAGGCATGCACACACGCAGGATGCAGCCTGTCACAACAGCGCGGCTCAAACGGGCTTCGAGGCTGTCCCAGTGTCCCCTCTAAGTTCATTTTCCCTGTCAGTTTTATCAGCTGTTTGGTTCTTTCCGAAAGCCCCCAGAATGCTGAGCTTAGACCAAGGGAAGCTGCACAGTGGTGGCTGGCAAGGTGGCAGTGCCAGTGCTTAGTGCTGCGTTCAGTGTGTGCTGACACTCCACACTTGAGGGAAGCTGCTTAATGCCAGCAAAAAGGGATTTATGATCATTCCCAGCCCCTCCTCTCACCTGTTTCTATTTCACAGTGTCTTGGTTTGAAAAAGAAGTGAGTTTTTTGGGATGGTGTGGTCAAACTAATCGCTACTCAGATTTGAATACTGGCACCTGGTGTAGCTACTGAAGACACATAGGCCAGCGTCAAGCCATGACACACCCCATGTAAAGGAAAGAAATTTGTAATACAGCTGATTCCTCCCTCTCTCAGGAATTCCACTAATCCTTTGACTCCTCCTCCCTGAAGCTTTAAGAAGTCACAGCGAGAGATTTCAGCCCTGGTTTCTGTGTTTCACAGAAGCATCTGGCTGCTGGTTTGCATTCTGTCAAATAGGGGTGAGGTGAGGGAAGGTGTAAAATACAAACAACACGTAAGTAGCCCTGGGAGTGCCCTGCAATTGCTCCGGCTGCTTTGCCAACACCCCAGAGCAGGTAAAAAGCACTCCAGCCGAAGAAGGAGAAGCCCTGTGTTTACAGAGCAGCCTGGTTTCGTGTCCAAGCAGATGCTGTGCTGGGGGTTTTTATGCTGTTGGCTCTGAATAGGTTTTGGCACCTGAAATTCTGCAGGTTTTGGGTTTCTGGGCCCAAGTTTGGAATGGGCTCACATGGCTGCCACAGAGGGTATTTGAAAATCTGAGAGGAAAAACTGAGTATCTCTGATTCCATCCTATATGAGTGCTTAACAGGCATTTTATGAAAACAGGGTCACACAACTACAGTATTTATAGGAAAGCCAATTATTTAACTTGTGCAATTAAAGTATATTATTACATCTAATTATACATTATATATTAATTACAGATCACAGATATAACTTAATTTAGAAATACTATATGCAATTTTATCTAATTAATATACAGTTTTTCAGCACATGAACTGAATAACACTTCAGCAATTGTGTCTATTTATTATGGGATTCTATTGTATATCTATAAAAAATAATATATAATCACATATACTGTGTGATTACATACCATATATATAATCATATATAATTAATATAAATATGTTGTGAAGCAGTATGCAGTTCATACACAACCTTTGTCATCTTGTGAGTGTGGCACCCAAATAAGGAGTTAAAAGCAGAGGTTGGCTGCAGCCACTGCAAGGTGGTAAGGCTGTGAAGGAGGAAGATGAGGCAATGGGACAGTGTCAGCACAGGAGAAGTGAGAAGGTGGCACCTGAAGTGTTGAAGGCCAGGCTGGAGTGGGGTTTGGAGCAACCTGATCTAGTGGAAGGTGTCCCAGCCCATGGCAGGGGCTTGGAACTGGAAGGTCCTTAATCCAACCCAAACTGTTCCAAGTAAGATGTCCTGCAGCTGCCTCCAGGATGGAGGTGCCAGAAGCAATAAAGGCCTCCTGAGGTGCAGTCAGCAGCAGCAGAGTGAACTGAGGTGGCTGAGAAAGGGAACAAGACCTTGCTAAGAGCTGGCTCAGGCTCGCTCTGCTGCCATCCCTATTTCTGTGCACTGTCTTTAGAACTATACCAAGGTCCAGCCTTTCTGAGCCATCTTACAACATCCTGACAAACAACATACATTTTTAGAAACAGACACGCAAAACAAGAAGCCCAGCCTACGTCGTGGATTGATGTGGGGACAGTTCATTGGATGCAGAAATGTGACTCCCAGCTCCAGGGCGGGTGGTGCCAGCAGCAGCACTCCAACAGGGACAAAGGGACAGGCTGTGGGGTGGCAGCAGCAGCTGCAGTGTGCTCCATCCCCAGCCTGTGCTGCATTTCAGCTGTCCTTGCTGAATATATGGATGGGTGTTGTTTCGATCTTTTAAGAATTTTTAAAGCCCACAAGAGACAAACTCCTGGCTAAGCTGAGAGAAGCCAACTGTTTTTCCATAAACCTGGAAGAAATGACTCTGTTGGTTTTCATGGTATTGGGAAATCTACGTTCACTGTCAGTGGCTTTTTTCCAGTTTCATCTCGGAACTGAAGGTGTAAGTCTGGATGTCTGAGCACTGCCCTGCAGCTGTGACTCCACTGAAGACAACTGCTGTGTCAGAGATTTATCCCCACACAACTTCAACCCCAAAATCTTCCCTCTTTTTAGCCAATATGGTGCTGTTCTGGGACTGTCAAATTATTTTAACAATATTTGACTAACAGGAATTCATAATGCTCACTTGGTTTATTTTTAAATATTTATCAAATCCACTGTTTGTCTATTGAGTTATTGAAAAAATGCTATCAGACCAATAAATTCCCAATTCACCAAGTGATTCCAGCACGAGTTACTCAGTGAGAACACTCCAAACAGCCCTTGTGTTTACTCTTGACAGACATCTAAATATTAAAAGATAAAGCTCTTTGAGTTATGCTGCAGCAATACTTTAAAATATTCCTTTTTCTGCTCAACTGCCTTGCCAGGAAGCACCCTTGTATCTCACATTTCTCTGTCCTGTATCTAACCCCATTTCCCAACTTCCCTGTTGCTTTCTCAAGATTGTTTTCTCTACTCTGCTCACAGGTAAATCTGCAAACACACAGTTAAATGGCACAAGCTTTATTTTATTAGTGCTACTCACACCCTGCCCTGTGCATGGACTCATGTTAGATTTATGCATAAGGGTGTGCTGCTCTAATAGTAATTGAGAAATGAGATTAAAAACAATGGGGATGTTCCAGTGTTCTCTTTGACCCAAAGAGAGAGAGGCAGCATGCTCCATGAGATTGTAGCAAAGCATGCTCTGGAACACAAATCCTTGTAGTTTAATGTGAAGGATGCAAGGGCAATAGTTTCCATTATTTTTCCTTTTTAGCAGTTACAAATCTTCAGATATTTGGGGGACAAAAATGAAGCCACGAATTTCCACAAGTAGATAAGACTGGGTTGCAGAGATCAGCTAGAGAAAGCAAACTTGTCTGCACAATTCAGAAAGCAGTTAAAAAATTGAGGACCTCCAGCTGAAAGAGAGAGATAAGATAGGCTGCTAAGAGAATGAACCACAGGAAAAAGAAAAAGGAAGGGAGAGATAAGATCAGTGCGAACTCAAGATGTAGAAGAGTGGATGGAACTGAACATCAGACTGACAATGAGAGGAATGGATGGGTGGAAGCATCTGGCCACCAACTCTCAGTACTAGCCCAGAGGAAGAAAACTCTAACATTAATCACCAGTTTAGTCATCTCCCATGCTTTGTCTCCCATGACTGCATTTTGTTACGACACAGGAATGTATATATTTATCTATTTCACAGTCAGTTAGTTTGAACTGAAAAGGTATTTAAGGCAGCCACACAAACTTCCTCTGAATTTCTTCTCTTTTGCAATACTAAGCCATTAATTTGATTGATTTGCTTTAACATTTTTTTGCATAAAACTCTTCCATTTGCAGGTAGACATGCAACCTCACAGAGAGAGAGAGCCAGGTATGGAAATGAGGTTCCATCACTGCCTCTTTTAAGAAACCTCAGGGTTGGATTCAAAGACCTCTTTCTGAAGTTAGTCAATTCAGCTGAGTTCCCCCCCAAAAAAGTGAATGGGTGTCATTCATGTATCTTGTAACTTAACTGAAGTCTGTCCTCCAAATAGTTTGGTCTTTTCATCTGAGAATTTACTCAAAAGAGGCTCCAGTGTCTACCTGCCTGTGGCAAGTTCTACCAGCACTACCTGCTTCCTGCACTAACACCAAGATGCAACTGATAATATCTTGTATAGAAAGAGGTTTCTCCTTTGTGAAGATAAACAAATGTCAACTCCAGGTATCCAGGGCTGGAGTAGTAAAATCCAAACTCATGGCAAAATAGCCCAAACAAACCCAGGGAAGAATCGTATATTTTCAGAAATTCAAATATTCTCTTCCAGGATCCTAAATACCTTTTTTTTTTTTAACTTTAGTGGTTAATATTGTTGCTGATGGGGAAAAAATAAAAATAAAAATAAAAGGAGCCTAAAAATGCAGATCTACAACCAGCATAAACAAAAACCCCAACAACAACAGAGAAAGCATTATTTAGAAATGAAACAAAATGAGACATTTCCAAGAGCACTCTTTTCACTAACAGGAGGAGAAAAAGAGGAAACTAATTCACCCCTGCACAGTTTCTTTTATTTTGTCCTCAGGCATATGCTCCATCTCTCTTTGTCCCCCAAATGCATTTCCACTGGCCCTGACAGTGCTGGCTTTGACCTTCTGCAGCCAAAATAGCTCGGACAGAACGAAACAGAAAAGCAGGAGCCAGCCAGAGCAAGGGGCAACGCAGCCGTGGCTACGGACCTGGGGGAAAACTGCTGGAATTGGCAAGGATCGCGCAAAACCCAGGGTACCCCTGGAGCTGCTGCCCTCCTGCCCTGCCAGGGCCGTGTCACATCATTCAGAGCAGAGGGGACAAAGCCACCACCTGCAGGACTCATCACCCCCCTGGCCCGAGTTGGACACCCATCTCCAGACTGTGCTGCGGAGGGCTTTAATTAGAAGTCAGTGTTAACTCCATGTCCCCCACAACCATCTCGATCCCTGCCCTCTGCTGCTCCCAGTTCCCCAATCAAATGGAATTCAGAGCTGGCTGAGCGTGGACGTTTATTATTTTACTATTTCAAAACCCGTCATGTGTGAAAAGCAGACCTGGGCTCCTCCCTGAAAAGTGAATATTAGTGACAAATAGCCGACAGGAGGAAAACAAAAGCAGCTCTTCAAGCTGGAAAGATAGGTGTTAATTTCCCGTGAATAACCTGTTTGTACTACATGGTTATGCTCAAGCACCTGGAAAAAAAACTATTTGAAACAAACTGTTTCTCTTTCTGCGATGTCATTATGCTGCCTTAAGCACTTTTATTTCCACAGTTTTGGTGGAAATTCTGGTTATTACAAAGTCAGTAAGTTTTCTCGTTTCGAAATCCAGGGAAGAAAACGCCCTAAGGACTGTCAAAGTATGGATACAACATTCACAAACTCGCCATTTTCAATCACTTACTGAGTTAGATATTTCTGAAGTACTTTTAAGCATCTGTGTGACATTTGTTCTATTTGATCGAGACACTTTTTTCCTATCAAATTGGAAGCTGAAGGATATTGCCACTGATATGGAATAAAATATCTCAAATAAAAATAAATAGATATAAATAGATAATAGATATAAAAATTACTCATATAAAAAGCAGACATCAATAAAAGCCAAGTATAATTATTAAATGCAGTAGCTCAGATGCCATTGAAAAGAGCAGAACTTTTCATCTGCTATAGCAAAATACATTTCAGATACTTCACTAAAGGTTGGGTTTTTTTCCCTTGTCCTTTTTACCAGTCCCTGTATGGAATGGCATAAACTGCATTTTGTAGGTTCTTGTGTGGTTTATGGCATGCCAGCTGAGGAAATGCTTCAGTGAACCCTCCCTTGTTGTCTTTCTCTCCAAAGCCTTAGAACAGTTCTTAAACAAAGATCTTAAAATAAAAGAATCCTGGCAGATGATCTCACTCTGTGCCCTGGGGTTTCCATGGCATTTAGAGGTGGTTACCAGTGATTAGCACGTTTGTGGAAGGAGTAATTGGCAACTGCACTGAAATAATCCCTTTCTTCTGGCTTCGGGACCTTAACCCTGCTCTGGGCGATGGAAAGGGTGTAAATGCTCACCTGGGCACCTGGCTGTGCCCACGCAGCCCCAGCCAGGAAGGGGCTGTTTGCTGGTAGTGGCTCTGGGCACAGGACATCTGTATTTCTTACAAATACTTCTTCTTTAGCAGTGTTTTAACCGAAACCCTCACACACATCTGGAATAGCACCTGTTACTGGATTACCTGCACCTGTTTCTGTGTCCTGCCTGGTGGGCACCAGCTGGCAGATGCTGCCTTTGACAAGCAGCAAGAAGCCCAGGTGAGTGGGAAAAACAGGAGAAACTCCCTCAAACGGGGAACAAGCAAGCACCAGCTCCTGTCTCGCTAATAAAACAAACTGTTTTCCTCCAGATGATGAATGCTCACCCTGTGTTGCCCCTGCGTTGCAGGGGCACAGAGGGAGGCTGGGGATGAAGGGAGGGTATTTCACACACACAGGGGCTGCTCTGTGCCTGTGGCTGGCACACACCACCATGGAAAAACAGGCTCAGTGCTGCTGCTGTGCCTGAGACTCGGTGTGCATCTTCAGGGCGTGGGCTGGGACACAGAAAGGACTCAGCAGATGACAATGGGGCTCAGTGTTTGCTGCAGGATGTCAGCAACACAGCAGGGTTTATTTCTTAATGAAGTGAGTCACTTGATTGGTATCAAGTATCTGTTGAGTTGAGTGATGGGGTGGATCCAAATGTTAGAGGACCTCGTTTTAAATATACCATTCACCACTCTGGACTGGCTTGCACTGTGTAAACAACATCAGTGAGAGATGGAAATACATTAGGTTAATTCCATCTGGGGTTTGTAAGTCTCCTGCTTCCTCACAGAGCTAAGACTGATTTTCCAGCAACACAAATTCACCTCAAAGCCCTACATCCCATCAGAAAAAAGCCTTCCCTTGGAAAGGGGAATACCAGAAGTACAGGGCAAGTAAAATCAGATAATCAGCACAGTTATCTGACTTCTGCACTTCAGCTTACTCAGCTGAACTGGCTCATTGGTGTCCCAGAAAGGAAAACTCTGGGAAACAGCAGCCAAGAGGGAGTAAGAAAAGGAGTGCTCCCTCCACAAAGCATTTGTGATTCCACTGGCTTTGTCTTGTGCAGTTCCTAGAGCTGGAATGAAATCTTTGAGCTTAAGGGTCATGGCACATGTATATTTTTGTTTCATTCATTTGCTATCACTGCAGTCAGCTATAGTATTGCCTGTGACTTCTAATGGCAGCAATGCTGAGCCCTTTAATGCTTCATTCCTGACTCTCTCCCTCTGAAGAGCAGAGGAAACAACAGCAATCAGCCTCAGACAGGGGTGAGAAATCCATCATGTCATCTTTTTCACCAGTCAGTGCCAGAGAAAGGTAAAATGTTACTGAAACTGCCAGACTCCTCAATACACATCCAGAAATTAAATTTAAACATTGATTGATGCTCCTGGCAGAGAAAATCAGCTTGATAAGCATGAAAAGGATTCCTTTGGGTTCTGCTGAAGCCCTCAGCTATGAGGCAGCATTTCTGTGTGGAGGAAGGAGCCCTAAAAGAGACCTTTCCCCAGCCTGCACTGGTGCCTTTGAGTTCAGCTGCCAGCCACTTGGTTGGGTGGAGAAACCCAGTGTGTAATAATTAATTCCTCCTAATTTTCAATTATACTAATGGTAAACAAGGTCACTGTTCAGTCTTGCACAGCACAGAGGGCTATATTGGTTCTGGCTGCAGTTGCCAATAGATAGGAATCAATGAAGTGAGAGAGAATAGCTCATTTTTTTTTAAAGGGAGACATTATATATATATTGTGGAGTTTTGGCAGCAGAAGTGCTCTCAGTTGCTGATGAAAACTCTGTAAATGTAGGCTGAGAAGAAAGAGCCCAAAATGGGTCAGGAGCAGAGAAGAGCATTTATTCTGAGATCACAGCAAATTGAACACTGCCAGCACTGAGTCCTGTTCTTCCACAATCTGTTGTCTCACACAAGTACTTGTATCTTCAGTCTTTGTTTGCTTATAAATAATAAAAGTATTTTAGTTTTATTTTTCCTTTAAAAGAAAGGTATTGAACGTGTTTGGGGAATAGGAGTAGAACTGAATCTTGAAGATTTTTATACAGTGTTCATGAAAGGATTTGAAAATCTAAGTAAAGAATTACTGATAGTTTAGCTTTTTCTTTGTCTTGATTCAAATAAGAAGTTATGTTATTAATTAAAAGAATCCCAAGAAGTACCTGGATTATCCAGTGACAAAATAGAACAACAAAAAAAGAAGAGAGAGGGGATGTAGCTCTTTTCCTTTCTACCTCATGCTTGGTCAGCTTAATTATGTTAGCTTAGTTTAAAAACCTTCATGTTTAAAAAATGGGGAAAAGTGTCCTTAGAAGTTCCTTTATTTGAAATGGGTATTCCTGTGGATGAATGGTTAAGACAGAAGTTAGTGGGAAATTTTTAAAATGCATTTTTTAGCCAGTGTTCAGTTCTTGCTCAAGGACCTCAAACAGAGGCTGTAGTGCTCCTCATGGTATCACTCAGTGATCCTTCCTGCTCACAGGGTCCTGAGCTCCTTCCAAGGCCCTCTGGCAGCTGCAGGATCCTGCCTGGACTGGGCTCTTGCCCGGGCATACCCATGTGCCACGTCCCAGCCCATGATTCTGAGTAATGCGAGTGACTCAGGAAACAAACACATGTGACACCTCACAAGCAGCTCTGTGAAGGCTTCCAATTTCCCACTGCACAGCCACATGATTCACCACCTTCTGCTGCTGCTGATGGCTTCCTATGTAGAGAGTGGTTCAGTTAAACAGCCCTGGCCCTGCATGTTTCCAAACTCAAAATCCTGGTTTCAGGAAACGATTCCTTTTCCAAATATTCAACAAATACATGACAGAGGAAAAGGTGGGACAGAGAAACAGAAAAGCAGAACTGCAAGCATCACCTGCTCAGGTGTGATTTGCTAGTCCTTGCTGAAGGTTTTTGGATGCAAGAAGAGAAGCAAGTTATCCTTTCAGCAGCACCCATGAATGAAAAGGATGCTGAGTGTGACAGCACAGGTCCTGCAGGGAAAACAGCACAGGGTCAGTCCTTGGGCTGCCTTTTTCTGTTGCTTAGGGCAATGACAGGGCTCAGAGTGCCTTGTGATAAACTACTGCCTGGAGCCCATTTCCATGTGTAATTGTTAGCAGAGCTGAGTATTGTCCCTGTTAAAGGAATAAAGGAATCACCCGTTGTTACTCCAGCTCCTCGGTGACTCAGCTCTCAGTGCTATTTTGGGTGGCAGAGGGGAGAGGCTGCCAGGCTGGCATCCATCCCCTCCTGTTTCATTGTGGAAATGCCATGTGGCTGCAGAGGCCAGGCTCTGGTGCTCTGTGAGCTGTCTGAAGGAATGTCACTGACACCACGGGTGTGTTACAAGTGATCCATCACCCACCCGTGTAAGGAGAGCCAGAGGAGGGGAAAACTAAAACGTGAATCTGGTGAGCACAGAAACCCAGCAAGTAATTCATGCTGTGTGGAAAACAGGCCTCACTGGGTTAGGCCTGTAGTTCTGCAGAATTATAATATTTTATCTCATAATTTATCTCATGTACAACATTTGTCTTTCTCTTGGTTCTGAAAAATTCCCGGGCACAGCACGTGCACCATGGGTGAGCCTTCACCCTGTCTGCTTGCCCAGGTGCTTTTCAGCTCCCACAGATGGCAGAGGGAGGTGGAATTATGTTCTTCCCTTGTGAGCAGGGGGATAAGGGAGCAGAGCAGATTTTGCTTAGCTCGCAAACCCAAATAACAGCAATTAAACCAGATTTGATTTGGTTTGTATTCCCTCTCATGTGCAGTTTTGCTGGGTCCAGAGGGTTTCTCATTCCCTCTCTTTTCTCAGCCTTTCTCATTGGGGACTTCAGTAAGAAACATGAACACCACTCTGCTCCCAAAGCTGCAGGAGGAGCTGCAAGGGCTGCAAGGGCTGGGCACACTGCAGAAGAGTGCTCAGCTTTCCCCCCTCAGAGACACCTTCCTGCTCACCTTGCTTCCATCATTTTCAGCTCCAAGACTAATTCTGAAACCATATCCATAATGCTGTGGCCTAGGACTTTTCTTTCCCTGGATTAGAATATTTTTGTAGTTCGTTTTGCCAAGGAATCACAACAGAAAAGCTGCAGATTGCCTGTTCTGAATATTCTCTCACTCCTTGCTGAAAAGTTTCTCTCATCATTCTGCTGAAATTTCAACAGGGAAAAGCCAATGAAACACAGTTTATATTCACATATAAAATTCTCGCTCAAAGATAAATGGATTTTTTTTCTCTTGGGAAAATAATTAATTTCCTCTCCTGGATTTTGAACTTATTCCTTTATTACAGAGCCTTTGGTGAGAAATTAAGGACCCATTAACCATCTCCAAACTGATCATGCACCACAGAAAACAAGAGACCCTTGGAGGCAACATGAAGTCCCCAATCAACAAACTGAAACTTTAAAACTGGTAAAGGAATGAAGGAGGGAAACATCCCAAATGCCCAATTAGTCAGTTTTATTATCATATTGTGTGTGGTCTCTGTGAAAATCTGGCCACATCTCACAAACTCTGAGACCATCAAAAAGATGTTGCATGTGCATACCCCATAATAAAGCCATTAGAAACCCAAGAGGAGTTTTCTAGTGTGAGTCATGATACTCAGGAAGAGATGAGGCAGGGCAGCCAATTCACTTTTAAACAGCAGCATGAGCCCAGTGCAAATTCAGCAAATCCAGACAGCCTGGATATCGCACAGAGTGTTTTATTTACAGCCTCAGAAATGCCTAAATCTCAACCAAGCTGCAAATCCACCTCCCTGCACTGATATGGAGGCAGGAGGAAGGGTGCAGATGCAAGCAACAGCTTCAAAGATTTATCTTGGCACCCACCTAACCCTCCAGTAAACCTGGAGAGAGGAGGACCAAGGGTTGTGAGGCAAAGAGAGCAGGGATGAATCGGTTCTTGGTAACTGCACAGAGGAGAAGCCTTGGTGAGACCTTAAAGACATCTTGGGAAAGAGATCCATTTCAGGTACAGCACTAATCTTCTATTTTCTTAGTTCACACTTTTTTAATCTCAAGGAGATTTTGGCTTTTTTAGTAGGGAACAAGTTGGAACAGAGCAGCACTGCAGAACACCCCTGGGGTGCCTATGAACCAGAACAGGTTTGGGGAACTGCAGCTCAAGGCCCACAGTCGTCATCCAGGGAGCTGCAAAAAGGAAAGTCGCCCTGCCAGATGTTAGCTACAGTATCCAGCAAGGCCACCCATTAATATTAAGAAACAGCCACTTTATGAAGAACAAACCAACCAAGAACTCAGCAGAGCAGAAGAGTGCAGGGCCAAGATGCAGAGAACATTGGGTGTGTGCTTCAGATAGAGCCAACATGAGACAGAACAGGAGCCTGAAGCAGCCCTTCCTTCCCAACCATAGCAGTATTTTCTTAACTCAATTGCTGTGCTTATTCACCCCCAAAAACTTCACTGTTTCTGGACAGAACATGTCCTTACCAGGAACACCCATCCCTTGGGGCAGGGGAGATGGCAGCACATCAGCCTCTGCTTGGGATCAGTCCTGCAGATGGTAGAGTTGGAGAGGGGAGACAGCAGGCAAGAACTGTGGCAGGCTGGAGGGATTAAGCTCAGGTACAGGTAGGACCTGGTCAAGGCTCAGCCAAGGAGAGCACATCTTCACCTGGACTGAACAAGAAGCGTGGTGGAAACCTCCAGAGCTCTTGGAGGCAGATGACAGCAATAGAGAAGAAGCTGGAATTTAATGTGTGGAACAAGGAGGAAGGGAGTCTTGGAGAGATGGGTCTAGTGGGAAACAGTCCTCACAGGAGTGTAGCTAGGATTTGCCCCTCCTGCATTTTCTCCTCCCTACAACTGCATTTCACAAATCCTCTAGCACACAACTTAATGGGGAAGAAACTAGATGAAGATTTTGAGCATCATTTAATAGTAGATGAAGTAATTGGGAGGTAAGATTTTTAGCCAAGGTATATCCAATGATGGCCAAACACCACAATTCCTATTCTAGACCCCAAATGTTCAAAGAAAAAGTTAGGACTGACTGAACAAACCACCACCCACAGCTGCTGATTTCAAAACTATTGTTATTTCCCTGGAAATCTCTGACTGCTGAGCAAGTAATTTTCACTCATGAAAGATTTAAGCTTTTTTTTAAGGTGGCACCTTGCCAGCAGAAAGAAAGGTGATGCACATCAAAAATGCTGGTTTTAATTTTGGCCGTACCTGCTGACCCTGACCTGGTGACAGATGGAACACCCTGAATGTTTTATAATGCATAAATACTTTGTCCATCTGGACAGGAGGCACTCAGGACCTCCCACAGCATGACACACTGAATGGCCACCCTTTCTCCTGTACACACTGGCATCTTACAAGGCAATTAAAAGATTATTTCAAAGGCGCTGCTCCTGCCTGGGGGTCCCATAGCCCCTTGCATCCTTTTGCCTTTCATTTCAAAAAGCATCATTGTCTACTCATTCTGAAAACAAGGCTATCCCTCAGGTTTAGGCACATCCATGAGTTTGCCCTTCTCATCAGTGATCACAAGCAATGAAGGACAAGCACAGTTGGTAGAAATAAGGGTGTAGTTACAGCCTTTTGCATCAAGTCACACCTTCCCCCTAACCTCTAGGCTAAGAAATCTGTGCACACTCCAAGTCTGGAGAGGTGTCAGCCAGACTGAGTGTACTGAAAGCCAGTATGGGTAGATGCCTGGTTTAGGACCTTTCCATGATCCTTTGAAGTATCCATACAAGACAGAACAGCAAGAATTACAAGAAAAATTATACCCTCAAGCAAAGACAGACTTTTATTCTGAAAAAACTACTTAAATGCAATCTGCTGCTGTGTAATATATATGCCAGAGGGACAAAATATGGTGTAAAGTAAGATCTCAGCAAGTTGAGATCCAGCTTACATATTTGGCCTATTTAATCCAAGGATGAAAATAATTACACAAAGTCAGTCCAAGCAATCCCAGAAGGATTTGAACATATGAAATGCAGTCACTGTGAGCAGCGGAAGGAAGGGAGAGCTTCACCAGTTTCAGTTCCCCTTGGCTTTCCTACCCTTGTGTGTGAATTTGGCCCAGAAAACTGTCTGGCACAGGGCATGGTGATCATTCATCCTTTCTATTTGCACAAGAATGTGGGAAGGGCTTAGAAAAAGCTCCTCTTCTCCCATCTGGGGGTCTGGGTGAGTGCCAGTTAAGTTCAATGATGCATAACCATTTCAAGAAGCTCCTTGCCACTCTCTGTTTTGCAGGCATTTGTAAAGAAAGCAAATGTACATGCCCCAGTAGCACGTTGGTTGCTCTGTCAGGGTAGGGGATATCCTACTTTTCTCTGCTTGTCATGACAGCAATACCAGGCAGAAAGGAAATAAAACCAGTTTATCACCTTAGCACACATCCAACAAGATTTTCAAACCCCAGCAGCTGGGGAAAAGAGAGAGAAGAAACTTAACATGCAGGTAGAAAGTCCTGATGTGGTGTGTGTGCTCAGAGAAGCCAGAAACTACATCTTCTTGAGGGCACCAGGTGCCTCTTCTCACACACATGAGCAGCAAGGTAGTGGAGGCAGAGCAGGATGTGCTGCAAGAGGGGAGCTCCTACCTGGCAGCCGCGGGCAGGTTCTGGTGCAGTGTCCTGCTGACAGTGTCCCTGCTGTGATGGACGAGGTGCTTTGGGTCATTCATGCACCCAGGTCCCTGGGTGGGGCCAGCGGGGGCGGCTTTGGCTCCAAACCCCGCCTCACATGATGTGAGCCCTTCCCAGGGAGCTCTTCCCAAAGGATGCTGCCCTGTCCCATGTCTCTGTGAGCCCTCCTGAGGAGCCTCTCTGCGCTGAGCGGGAATCGCAGCCAGCCTGCCTCGCCTTTGAGTCCTCGCCAAGGCTTTGTTTGTTTTCTCTTCTGTTTCAAACGTCCTTTGTGCCTTTCTGGCTCGGCTAATTAGCTACAATGCTCTGCTTCTCCAGTTTTTAAGTGCTGCCCAAATAATGGCTGGTCAGACCTAGAGAGACTTCAAAGCCTGCGCTGGAGGTGTGCTGGGGAAGGAAGGTGGTCTCTGCCTGTGGCAGGTTCATCCAGCTGATGCACAGAACATCAGAAAAGACACAGAGGCTTGAGGTCTGTATCACAATAGGGTTTGTACCTCGGTATCTGCAGCCAAAACTGCCACATCTGTGCTCCTGGTCCTGGCACCCATCGCTGGGCTCAGGTAACAGAGGGGAAGCCACCAAGGCCTGCAGTTGCAGGAGGGGTGGCTGTGACATCGAAAGGATGACGCCAGGAACACACTGGTGCAAAGGGAACACCTCCAGGGCATCCTCAGCAGCCATAAAGAGTGAGGAGCCTGAGAAGGAGGCACCTGGGGAATGGGGGAAACTGCTCTGACGCTACTCAGAGGGAAAGACAGCAGAAAGACAGAAAGGCTGTGTATAGGCAAGAAAATCAGGAAGAAAAGCAGCCTCAGATATTTGGAGTTGTTCTATCAGATGGACCATCAAACTGTATTTTAAAGGTTTGTCTGAGCTTGACTGTTCTTACAGCTCCATGATGTCACTTATCTTTACCTACCACAAGGCAGTTTGTCCAGGGGTTAAAGCTGCAGTTTCCAGCCATGTGGCAGCCTGTTGTAATCCACCCCTATTACATAACCCAGCAAATATTTTGCTAAAGTTCAGTTTAATTGCAGGATTGATGGTGGCAAGAAGTATATTCTCCTTTATGAATTTTTCTCCCTTGGAAATCAGGATAGACACATGCAAAGGGCAGGTTTTTCTCTGCTTGCCTTATTCAATGGCCAAGAAAAGGCACTGTGTTCACCCTCACACCAGTCATGTTTTGCTTCTCAAGGGAAAGGTTAACATCTCTCCTTTCCCTACTTCTCCTGCTGTGGCACATACCAGAGATCAGAGTGCAAGAGACAAACATGACACAAGTCAAGCAAAGAACTAGAAATAGGGTAGGGAGGAGGTGAGTTATCCTTAGTCCAAATTAGGTGGAGCCCAGCTATTCTTGTGCTGTTTTCCTAAGGTCACTCTGGATTAGGGGAGAACACAAAGTGGAAGGGAGTGAGACAAAAAATTTTTGCTGTTTAGCTTTTTCCTGAGACTGTTTATAGATTGCTTGACATCATTTAATGATCATTCATGGCAAAGCTTTCTTAGGCTGTTTTCTTCCTCCTCCCTTTAATGCCACTGTTGCCTTTCTGATGATGGGTGGGATCTGTGTGGCTCTTTCCAGATCTCATATTTCCTCCTGCTCTTCCTCATGTGATTCTCTCTTCTCATGATATTGTTGGCCCTTCTGTATAATACAGAGAACAGCTGTTGGAGACTCAGATATGCTGACTGTTGGGCCAGATCACAAATTTCTCTGTTCTCTACCACAACTTCAGATCCAGCTCTTTCAGATCCATGCTGACCCACCTTTTCCATCTTTTTCTGTACCTTCTTGTAATCCTTTTTGTTTTTCTAATCATAGCTGTAATCCCCATTTACTTTTTGTGGTCCAACTCCCTTTTCCAGTTGCACTAGTGTGAATCCAGAGTAAATCTGCTGGTGTAATTGGGATCATAAGATATGAGGTGACTGTACCTTCCAGGAGCCAGAGCCAAACCCAATGTCACCGTCATCAGCATCTTTCTTGCCGTTGTTTCCAATATCAAAGAGAGATTGTAGTCTGGGAACAGCGATACCAATCATCAGACTGGGAGTTAAGTTGCATCATTTACCTACTTCAACCTTCTCCAGATGCTTTTCAGCCATTAATTAACTGTAGGAGCCCAATAAAGACAAGGGTTATCATTTTCAGGGTGAGGCACTAAGAAGGCAGCAATGTTCTCAAAGGCACACACGAAGAGTCCCCCCTGGCTCTGTGGTGAAACCCCACATTGATTTTACTGGCTCAAAATCAGCAATAGGAGTGGGAAAAAAAAAAAAAAAAAGAAAGAAAAGTCCCTGTCTCTTGTCTGTGTCTTACCAGAATGTTGATCCCACTGGGGAAATGGGTGCCACAGAATGGGTGCTGAATCTTTCCCATGCCACAGTTGTGTCAAATTTAGGGTTGGTGTTTTCTTGAATAGGGTCAGAGGAAATATAAATGTCTGTGACAAGCCACTCCATATGGCACTGGCTTCACTGGAGCTATCACATTTCCCCTTCCAGCCCGTGGCAGCAAGCTTCCAGTCCCTCAGGATTTGGGTATAGATTTTCCGTTTTATGCTGTAGTTGAGTCCCAAAGGGATTTACTGATGTTGGTCATCAGTCCAAGCTAAACACAGCTTTAGCCACAACACAAACCAGGCCTTGAAAACAAAAGTGTGGAGAACCTGATGTGTTCTGCATTCATCCACATTCCCAGCATCTCTCCTGAAACACATCTGATGCCACAGTAGCTTAAAGGATTCTGCTTCATGCTGTGTGTCATGAACTTAATAAAAAAAAAATAGAAGCCTGGAAAACTTCCCAGATTGTGCAGTGCATCTGCCTTTTGTGCCCTAAAAAAGGCTGAAGGTGTTAGGACTGTTTCCTTTAATTTTCTTGGCCCATGAGAATGCATTATGTTCTCACACAGGACTTGTCTGCTGGTCCATCCCAGCTGTGTGTTTCATTAAGAAAAGTTTGTATTGAGGTGAGATGGAGAGCCCCATGGCACTGAAAGACAGATGAAACAGTTTTGTTTCTTGTCTCTTATGTATTCTGTGTATTCTAAATGCAGGTAGAAGAGTGTATGTGTAATGCACCTGTGTAATTTACAATTAATTTACTAATATTTCTCCCACAGTAATCCTAATAACTAGATAGAGGTGGTTTTTTTTTTTTTTTTTTGTACAGCCTGTTCTGACAGAGGAAGATACACTGATAGAAATCTAATGGTAATATGTACTAAAGAAAACTGGAAGCCCAGCCAGGACTAATTAGTGCAACCTCAGACCTGGCTGCTGTCCTCGTGGTGAGGCTCTGTGCAAGCACACGGCTGGCAGGGCTAGCAGGGGAACAAACTACTGCAGAAACAGCAATGAAAGGTTACACTTGTGCAACTCTCATGGCCCTGAAGATACTTCAACACAAAATATTATGCCAGCAAGTTTTGGTACACAGACACTACTATTTAGTTGTAATATCTACTACTAATAGGTACAGAGGCTTAAGGCTAGAGAAATTGGAACCTTATTGGCATTTTCAAACTCATCTGTGTCTCATGACTGGACACAGTTATGTAATTGTCAGTGTTGCCTTAAAGGCAGGGGTGTATCCTTGAGAAAGAGTTATTCCTTTGGTGCTTGAGAGCTTGGGGCCCTGAATTTCCTACAGTGAATGTGCTCTAGCATGGGCTGGCCAGGATGGAGAAGGCTCCCTCCAAAGCAGAATACCAGCTCCATGTGCCTTTTCTCGCACATCAACACTGGCTGTAGCAGGTCCTTGTTATCCCCTCTCTGCACCCCCTGCACTGCCACATCAACCCCAAAAGTGTGCTCTCCGTTAGACCAGGGAGAAAGTACAAAATAACCTTCCTGCAGCCTCACTGCCAACCAAAACCCCACGGGGATATCCCACCGCTCAGTAATGCAGCCCCAGGCATCCCACACATCCTGGTTACCCATGGTGGCTGCACTGGCAGACACTACAGGACAGACGTGCTGGGGATGGCATTGTGGCTGGGACAAGGGTGCAGTGCCCTGTGCCATGGGAACATGGAAAGGAGGAAAACACAACGTCCATCTGCACAGGACACTGGCACTGGTGACCATGCGTGCTGCAAGCTTGGATCCAGAGCTGTTTTGCAGCCACTCCTCTGTACAGACAAGCCCAGCCTGGCTGATTGTTTGAGTGTTTGTCTTGGCAGCGAGCCCCCACCTCAAACCAAGGGTGTCATTTATCTCCGGTGGTGGCAGTGCTCACCAGAACAAGGAGCAATAATAGCAGCAGCCCTGGAGGCCCTGGCTCGTGGGGGCTCTCCCTGGCCTTTGCTCACATTCTTCCACCTCTCACACAGTAACAAGAGCCCTGCAAAAGAGGCTGCTGCAGCCAGATGCCTTGGACAGAAACAGATGGTGCCCAAACTGCTGGGCGAAATGTATCACGCTTTGCTGCCCAGAGAGGGGCACACTACCAAAGCGGACTTGAGATGCCTGTTGATCTTCCTTCTTGAAGTTTTGAAATGCAGCAGTAAAGAAAAATCAACGTTTTTCAGCTGGTTTTGATTTGCTGCTGGGGTATGTCCGTTCCTCACATGAATCAGAAGCTGTGGCAAACACAATGTGCTGTGCTGCTCGTGGGTACATACCATCCCCATTTCTTGCTGCTTGATGGAG
Source organism: Setophaga petechia (assembly GCA_024362935.1). Taxonomy (NCBI): domain Eukaryota; kingdom Metazoa; phylum Chordata; class Aves; order Passeriformes; family Parulidae; genus Setophaga; species Setophaga petechia. Next base: position 5,238,236 of record JANCRA010000003.1, on the reverse strand, counting down.
AACAGCAAACCCTTCATTGCACAGGGCATGGACAAAGAAAGCCTTGTTGCCTGTGGGGCTCTGTCATGCCGATGTTTCTTTTCCACTTGTGCTCATAAGTCACCAACGAGCCCGTGTGTACCCATTGGAAATAGAAGTGTGAAACTAATAACTAAAAATATAAACTCTGGAGGGAAGAAGATGAGTCAGGAGGGAGGGAAGACCGAGAGAAGCCAGAGGGATGCAATTTACTGAGCCTGATTCATGATGCTGGCAGGGAGATCTCTGCCAGAGCCAGATGAATCAGATTCCCTTTCAGTCTGTGCTGGCACCACAGTTATTTTGGTGTCACCATGGGTAGAACAAGAGTAGATATTGGGAAGCATTACTGTGCAGAGAGTGAGTGTCTGCTGAAACTGAAACTGCTTGTCATTCTAACAATGTACTCGCTGAATGAAGTAAAAGGGGGAAAAGGAGATATGCTGGTGTGTCAGGTCAGAGCTTCTCCTGAGAGCCAGGGTGGGTGTTCCTCACCCAAGCTGGGAGTCTGGCTCCTACAGGCTTTTTTTTATCTCTGTCTCTTGTTGGGCCTGGAATAGATGCTGTTGCAGCTCACAGTCAAACATTTTAAGAAAATATTTCTAAGAAAAAGTGCAACTGAGCTTGCATTTTGGTTTAGATCCCCAAAATTAGTGGACCATATTCAGCAGCTCGTACGGCGGAACGGGCATGCAGTCTTTGGCATGGCAGACAAGAACAGAGGAGAAGGGATGCCACTGTTCTTGTAGTGTTTCTCTGGATGTCACAGCTTGCAGTGGAGCCCTGACCAGGGACTTCTACAGCTCCAGCTGATCTCAGGATCTCAGCTGTGTTATTCCCACACAGTGCAAAGATCAACATGGCACCTGAGAAGCAGCAGTCTTGGGGTCCAGCTGTCCATTCAGCAAAGGACTAAGGTAGGTGTTTTATTTTGACCCTTACTCTAATCTGGTGGCAATTAGGAAGCCACACACACTTGCTCCAGTCTCTTAGTGAATGGAGTCTTTTACAGCCATTAGTTTCTGGGGATTTAGATCATGCCCCAAAACAAGGTAAAGAAAAGGTTTAGAAAACATTTGTGCTAGAAGGACCTCTATATTTTAGGATTTGGCCAATTGCCACAGTTTGCTGACAGAGATGCTCTCTTCTCCTACTTATTTGTTGTTCTGACTCAAAAATTATCCATGAAAAACATATTCATCAACAACAGCAAAACACTCCCAGCCTCCTCCAGATGTCAGGATCCAAGTGCATGCCTGTTCTTGCCTGGCTAGTAAAGAAAACTGACAAATTTTTGTTTATCTGTTTCTCACCTGTGTCATCATGACAGTCAGCTAAAGCAGGAGCAGTGAATATAGCCAGCAGAGACAGGAGCTTACAAAACCAGCCTATTTTTAGCCAGCCTCCCTTCCATGCTGGGGAGGAAACGAGGCATTTAATATGCTCTGCTTGATGTGGGATTCATGGTGTGGTTTTCCCCACCCTTGCTCAGATGATCCTGCCTCATCACCACGCTGATACACCTTTCTCAAGCCCATATCACATGCCTGGGCAGCCAGCCAGCCTACCTGTCTGAGACAAACAGAGCTGCTTCTCCCTGCCACGCCCTGAGCTCCGAGGACGATAACCCATTGCCGGGAAACATCAGCAATAACTGTTTGGAAAGCTGATGCCTGTCAGATTTCACATGCAGCCATCTTTCCCTGCTGCATCCCTTCCCAGCACAGATCTTGTTGTAGGTGCCATGGCCCTGATCCTGCTTGGCACCTCCCGGCACCAGGAGCTGGTTGGTGCCATGGCACAACCCTGTGCAGGAGATGCTCCTCTTACACACCAGCAGCGTCCTTTCACACCATCACAAAACTGGCACCATGGAAGTAACAACTCAGGTTCATGGCATGGGGGAATTTTGTTTCCTTAGCCAAAAAAAAAAAAGCCTGGAAAATACCCCAACCCAAACATTAACTGGTGAGGAAAGCCTGGCTTGGTGGAGTGCTCTGTTAGTGTTCTGGTTGTATTTGTTTCTATTAGGTAGCACCTAGAAGTCCCAAGAATGTCTCTGATGTGGTAAACAGAAAGAGTAGTAAGAACCACAAAACCAGTTTGTTTGCTAAACAAGTAAATCTGTGCAGGCAGACAAACATTAGGAAAATGCTACTACTGGAAAAGTCACATTTATAAAAGAAAATATTTTCACCAAAACTATGTCAAATATATTTTGAATAAATCATATCTAAATACTGTCAGAGTGTAGTCCTAAAATATTTGCTATAACCTTATAGTGATTCAGTTGGTTTATCTAATCACCAGGTAACCAGCAGAGAGTCAGAATGTATCTTTTGTTGGGTGGAAAGATATGAGTTATTCCTTGAGTTGTCTCCTTGATTCCAACAAGTCAACTTAGGCAATAATAGTCTGACAAGAAATTTCTGACTTTCCATTGTTACGGAAAATATAATCCCCAACTATTTACATAAGAAAACAAAAATAATCAAGCATTTAAAGAAAAAAAAAAAAGTGCTCCTCTTTTAGACTATCAAAATCTTACAGACTGCGTTTTGTAGATTATAACTTCTACCAGAATAAATAGTGAGGAAATTTATTGCAGAATGTAGATAAACATAGTTTTTTGTATATTTTAGGGAGAAAAAGATACTGTAGAAATTTCAGATTCCTGCCATTTTTGTAGACACAACTTTAAGACTACAAGTTGCTTGTTTTAAAACAGGTCAATCTCTGCATAAACTAAAGAGCAGATTTGTAATTTATTGATACTCTTCTGCCAGCTAAGCACTGTTTTGCATTACTCTTTTGACTCATTCCTCCAGTCATCACTGTTCTGCTTCAGCAATATTTTATACTAAAATGTGTATCTTTTCCCCTTAAAAAAAAAAAAAAAAATTAAATTGCTAATTTCCTTGTGCTCTGCGGGCAAACCCAGGTAAACAATCCCTTCTTCCAGAGTGCCGTGTTGTCCAGCCAACAGACCGAATACAGAGCACAGGACACGTTGAATTTGCAAACATACACTGCACAGCACAGCTTTAGCCATTGTAAATGCCGGGTGGGTTGGATCATGCAGGAATCCTGCTACTCTGAGAAATGAAGGGCAAGCTCGTGAATTAAGGCATGCAACCCGAAAGAGGTCATTTAGACACAGCTTGATTTTAATTTGTTTACAAAGTCAAAGGCTTCGACATGTGCAGGAAAGTTTAGAGGAGGTAAGGACAGGCTTTTCTTAACTCTATTTTTCCTTATCTGATTCATGCAGCATCAGGGAAAGCCACACCCCAGCAGCTGCAGGGCTTGCCTGGGAGGCTGAGCCGCAGCGAGCGGAGGAGCACAGGGAAGCAGAAGCAGAATACAGAAAAGTATAGAAAATGTAAGCCCACCACTGGCTGGAGATCCTTGCCAGTTAGGAAGAACTAGATGAAAGCAGTCACACATCTTGGTAGATTGTGGTGGTACAGCAATAACAAGAGAGGAAAACTGTCTTTTCAGAGGATCCCGGTGCAGAATCAGTCCCAATCCAGAGGAGGAGACGGAGACTTTGTGATTCTGTGCTGCAGGAAAAGTGCAGCTAGACTGAAACTAAATGCTGACACACTCCCCAGCCTCTCAGTGAATATACATCCTTGGATGCCAACCAGATTATTCCGGGCTGCCCTGCATTGCATTATGCCTCACTGCTCACTGCTTGCAGAGCTGGAGTTCAGGTCATTGCAGAGAGGGAAGAGGAGTGGTGAGTGAGGATGTTCCTCGCAGAGTCTGAGCACACTTAGGGAGATTGATGAGGGCTGCCCGATTGGCTGCTGCACTCCCCGAGCCCAGCGGAGAGGCCACGCTGACAGGAGAGCACAGCAGCCTCCCGGGGATGGGGAGAGCCAGGAGCATGGGGCTGGGAGTGCTCTGCTCCCCTCCCTGAGGAAATGCAGGGCAGCATTCAAGAAGGGGGAGCAGACCCTGGGATTTTCCCCTACCTGTCAGCAAGATCTGATGCAACACCCCCCACGTCCCCCACCCCAAAATCAGCAGAAGGGAATCCCACTCATCTGCTTAAAATTACATTCTTAAACCCTGGACACTCATCAGAAGAAGGGGTTTGGGACACATCTTGGAAATAAACTTGTATTCATGGCCAGCTACTTACCACCACCAAGAATGAAAAAGAACAAGATATAAATTATATGTAGACTTTCTGTGTTGAAGTTATTATAATGCTCAGACATTTCATTAGCAATCTTTAAAAAACAGGAAAATCATGCTGCCCATTCTACATGTAACCAGCCTGGGGCCAAGAAGCTGTGCAAGAATGTGCACTGATCCAGTGCCCACTAAAATCAACAAGATCCTAGTGGAGGCTGAGGAGAGATGAGAGCAGCCAGTGTGAGCTAGGTGACCAGTGCTGCTAAATGTGAATGTGTCTGTACCATCACCCCTATTTTCTGGCTGTGAGTATTGCAGTGGTATTGGTGAAGAGCACAGGGTGGGCAGGGACTTCAAGGCTTCATGCCAGAGTTGGCCTCCTTGAAATTTAGGGCAAGGAAGGCAAGAAGTGTGGCTGTACTGCTTGGCATCCAGCTTAGACTATGCCTAGCCCTTAGTTTGTCCTGAGGACCACAGTCCCCATGACACCAGCTAGCCTGGCCTCACCATCTCTGTGGGGACTTGGTGCCTCAAACATCACAGGAGAGGGGACTCCACCAGAAGTCAGGTCTGTGGACTTCTGAGGCCAGAGCTCAGCTTCCATGGCTTTAGATATCTACAGAATAAAAGCTTCATGCTGTGTCCCATTGCAGCCAAAGGACTGTAGTAATCCAACCATACTTTGCTAATTGTATCTCTAACCTTTATATTGTGCTAACTGTGCCTGATGGCATAAATCCTTGAGCAGCAGAGTCAGTCCAAGGCCCCAGCTTGTCCTGGCTCAAACATGGAGAAGATGGATCAGAAGGCAGAGTGGTGACTCAGGGATTCTCTGTGTGCATAGGATGTGGTTTCTCTCTATTTGCAGAATCAGCTGATCAGGAGAGCAGTGTGGTATCTGACAAGTGAATTATTCTTAGTGCAGTAGAGGAATGAAAAATCCATGTGTTCTTCCCTACTGCTGAAAGCCCTTTAAAGACATGCTTTTGAACATAGTAAAATATTTAGTGAAGATGACAACAGTTCAAGTAAAAATGCAGATACAAGCACATGTGCACGCACACACAGGAGAACAACTCAGCTGGAAGATCTCCCTATTTACTCATTTCAGTCATATGTTTGCACCTAGAAAGCCAAAATACCTCTTGGGGCAGATATTTTGGGTTAGCTTTATTTTTGCTTCTGGTGTCAGTAGTGAATTCCTGTAGAATGCAGAAAGTGTGCAGGATAAGGAATGCACCAATGTGTCACTGTTCAGCACAGGGAGCAAAAGGGCAGGACCTGGAGGAGATCCATAACTGGAGACTAGATTTAAATGAGGCTTCAGAGCTTGAAGCATGACATGTGCAGAAATGAGTCCATCACTGTGCTGCCAGGCCCCCCAGCTCTCTGCTTGGGCTGCTCCTTGTGCTAAACACAAATATCCTCTGGAGGGACCTTGGTTCTGTTTCCCTACAGATTGGGTCTCTCCCACACAGACCCAGAGGGGGCTGCTCTGCAGGAGAAGTTCAGTCCAAATGGACTCCTGAGCCTGCTGAGCTGCTGGATCTCCTGAGATGTTTTGTTGGTATCCTTGGAGCTTAATTTATCCACGGTAGCAGGTCTGGGTTTCTCCAGCTGCAGTGGTTTAGGGCTGGTACCCACTTTTGCCATAACACACCAGTCCATGGAGTGCTCTAATGGCATGCAGGTGGTCTGGGTTCAGTTCTCAGCTTGCTCTGCAGGGGTGAGGGTTTAGACTCACATTTTCCTTACCTCAGAAGGACCAGACACATAAATATGGAGCTTCATTGGATCTGGAAAACATCCTTTCTTGACACCATTAAGAGAGCTCTGTGTCTCTTGCTTGCTGAATGCATTCCATCAGAGTCTTCACAAATGCAGATGAAGGGAAAGTGAGAGCCCCTTCCTGAAGGAAATGGCCATAAATCAGGAGCTGCTTGCCCATGGCCCAGATGTCACCACAGTCTCTGCTGAAACAAGGTCTGGGGTGCTGATAGAAGGCACCAAAGATTTAGAATTGCACAACCACATAGACCTGCTGGCCAGCCTCTGCAGGGCCACAGCTCAGCCTGTCCTCCCTGGGCTCTTCTCTGCCTTCCTGCTGCCCTGCTGCAAGCATTTCCAACCTGGGAATGGGGCTAATGCTACAGTTTTCTGATCACGCCCTTTCCCTGTAAAATCCAAGCCTCTTGTCCTCTGAAACGTCCTCCCTCCATTTGCTCGTTAGTTCAGCCAGGTGGAGATGCCCCCAGGGCTGGCAGCTGAGTCTGATGGCCTCAGGGCAAGTGTGTCATGGAAATATCCGCAGATGACAGAAGAACAGGCAAAAGCAATTGCAAAGTGCTAATGCTCCCTCAGGGACTGTGAACAAAAATAAGATAAAAAGACAATACCAGACCTTTCTCGTGACATTCTGTACCCCAGAAAATTTGTGGCGAGGGAGGAGCAGTCCCTGGTGCGAGTGGCTTTGGGAACACTGCCTGTCTGGAAGCCTTTTTCCGTGTGCTGTGCAGCCTTGCTGCTCTGTGTCCCTTCAGTGGACCAGGCTGAGTGGGACCAGGCCACCAGCAGAGCAATGTCCCGCAGCAAGGCAGTCACTGGCTGCCAGAGTTTGGTGGTGTGGCATTTCTGGGCTCTTTGCTTCCAGCTGAGTCTACAAAGACCCCAAAGTGAGATATTGGGAAGAGTATGTTTGCATCACTAAGGCAGAGAGTAACTGAAGTGTCTTTAGCTTTTCAAGGGGGACATTATCATTGCAAGTTAATTTTCAAGGATTTTTAATAGTGTCTGGAAAGAGAAATGTCCCTCTGAAGGGAGATTCCTCTAGAGATGGGTGTTGCAGACACACACACACCTCTCCACTACTGCTCAAGGAGCCTGGAGAATGTATTCAGTCCAGTTCCTCCATTTTCTTCTGTACACAAAGATACCTGATGCCCATCCTAGGTACCTTAGGGCCCCATGACATCTACATGGGGCTGGCAGGTCTGACCCAGGATAAACCTGTCCCAGGACCCAGGACAAACCTCTCCCATTCTAGAGAGGCCAGCAGAGGCAAGGCAGCATATCCTGGTTGTCTCAGAGAGCACAACTTGCCTACATTTGGACAGCTGAACCTGCACTTTGACATTGTTAAAGCTGAGTCAACACATCTGTTCTGTATCTTGACAATTCAAATATTGGGTAGACCAGAATTGTTCAGAGATGCATGTTTCTTTTTCTGCATTCATTCCTACTTGTTTTGTTTTAATTACTCTTTTCCCTTGCAGTTCAACTCATCCAAACAGTGCAGCACAAGTGAAGATGGCTCTTCAAATGAGGTTGTATTTCTGTCCTGTCTGTCCTTCCTGGATAGCAACACCTCACTGGGCTTCTTGTTAGAAACTCCCTCCTCTGGACGTGTGACCCAGTACATTTCACAGGTAGGATTGCTCCAGTGGGATTTATGGCTCTGGCCTGGCACACCTTGTTCCCTCTGTGGTGTTGGAGGAGGGCAGCCTTGCAGGAGCACAATGGCAGGGTGAGCTCAGGGCACAGACCTGATCTCCTCGAGTCTCACAATAACACCACAGACTTGCCAAAAATATAAATACTGCCAGGAAGCAGGGGCTGGCAATATACTTCCTGGAGGTATCACAGAATAGTTTGGGTTGGGAGGGCTCTTTAAAAGTCATATAGTGCAACCTCCTGCAGTAAGCAGGGACACCTTCAAATAGATCTGGTTGTTCAAAGCCCCTCCTAACCTGACCTTGGACACTTCCAGGGGTGGGGCATCTGCTGTCTCTCTGGGCAACCTGTATTTCACCAGTTTCAATGCAAAAATATATATATATATATATTTTCTTAATATATAATCTTTTCGTTTGAAACCTTTCCCCTTTGTCCCATGCCCTTATAAAAAGTCCCTCTCCAGCTCTCTTGGAGCCCTGGAAGGTTCCATAAGGTCTCTCTGGAGCCTTCTCTTCTCCAGGCTGAGCAACTCCTGGGTTTGTAGGACAGGTGCTCCAGCCCTCTGATCTGTTCTGTGGCCTTCTCTGGACTCGCTCCAGCAGGTCCATGCTGTATCCTGAGCAGTTCCTCAGAATGTCAGCCCTCCCCATGTCCCCACACACCCGTGTGTTCAGATGGCTTTGCCCTGGGTCAGTGTGCACGGGAGGAAGAATTCCAGCTGTCCTTTTGCTCTGCAGTTCCCATACCACTGAAAGGTTAATGAGGCTGAATGCCTCCCTGATCCTCAAATACTTGTGCAGAACATGGGGAGCAGAGCTCGTGCCTTTGAGGCTGGGAGCTGGGTGAAGGCAGCTCAGCCCCAGCATCTGTTCCCAGCTCCCAGCTGCGTGAGCCTGCAGTGCCTCCCCAGCCCTTCAGCTGCTCTGCAGCAGCACATTGCTGAACTGGGAGCAGCTCCTTTGTCCCCATGGGCAGGGATGTCGCTGTCACTCTGCACTGGAACTTTCCAGGTTGCATGGCTACCCCCCAGCCTGATTCCTACATGCATCCCAGCATTTGTGCTCTACATCCAAATTAATGTACTTGTACTTTTGAGGAACCAGATTCCTCTCTCTTCATCCCCTTATTTCTTGCTCTCAGTGTCCTCCTGTTCTTTACCATTGACCATCAGTGGTTGGTTATTGGTCAGGTGGAGCTGCCACTGCATGGGCAATTATGGAAAATGGGTGGCAGGAGATTTTTCCACTGAGGTCTGTTGGGATCAGAGGGGAGTTGCATTGCCCTGGGAAACATGTTCACATTTCCATGTCCAACAGGAGGCTCAGCTAGTCCCTCCTCAGCCTTCCCTCTCCCCTTCCATTGCCTTCTAAAGTGTGCCCATTCTTATTTGCCAGATGTCATCTGCTTAGATTTATACTCTGGCCATTTCAGCTATTTGAGATCTGCAAGGTCCTGCAACATCTCCTGAATTACCAATTTTCTTGTTTTCTTTATGTGACTCTTTGCTTTTTTTCCTAGAGTATTTTACATAACTTTCTAGATGATTGGAGGTTTTAGTCTACGTGACATGGACCAGTTCCAGTGACTTTTCCCACTTCACTTTTGTGATCTGGTATCTGCTGAGTTGCACAATCTCCTCCAACAGTAACATTCAGCTCATCACTCCCCCAAGGTAAAAATCTGCTCTCATCTCAGATGCACAAACCTTTTCTGGCACAAATGAAGTGGGAAAGTCAGACAGCAAGGTTCCCTGGAGCCAAATGGGTGTCACTCATTCCTGCCATGTCCTGCCATGTACTTTTAAGCAGTACAGCAAGAACAGAACAGAGAACTTAGAAGCAAGTTTGGAAGTTGTCTGAAATTGTTCCTACAGGCAAGCAGAGCTAATAATTATACATGGGAAAAATTAGATAAAAAATATTAAAATATTTTGCCTGAAATAAAAAATAATAATACCCTTCTCAACTTCAGCTTCCCAGGCCCATCCCTCCCTTTTAAATATGTCTATGATATGTACCACTGTTGGAGCTGTGCACATGGAGTATCCAAAATGAACATGCAGGGCACACTCAGCTTCTGCTGCAGCATCCCTGATGCAGAAGGAGCCCAGGTCTGCAGCTTTTAGTGTGCAGAGTCCAGGTTCATGAAAAAATGGACCTTTCCTAACAAAATTTGGCACAGCTCTTTATACTGGTGTTTTCCTTCTAGCTTGAGATCTTTTCATTTAGTAACTTGGGACCACACCATTTTGATGGACTAAGGGGGGACTCCAGAATTTGGTTCCTGATTGTAAAGGATCTTGTCATGGACATTTGTCCTCTTTTTTTAATGTGCATTTGGTGCATGTGAGCGTGCACTGGTACACTCACGGGGCAGGGAAGGAGGAAAATATGCAGTGCCCAGTGAATTTCTGTGGGGCCATGTTTTGCTGTCCTGACTCAGCTGTTCTTTTGGCCAAGCTCTACTGACCAGCTGTTCAAAGCTATTTAGACACCGGATGTCTCAATATAGTTCAGCATCTGTCTCAGGCTGACTGGTGAGGACCTGTAGAGACTGATCCATTCATGATCATTATTTGTAAAGACATTGGCTTTTGCTGCTGGACCCTGTGTGCCTGAATTGCCTAAATTACTTTTTTTTTTTTTTCTGGAGAATTTCTAGTATTGCTCTTTGTACCTTCCAGAAGAGTCCCCTCTTTGCTGTCTGATTTTAGCCTCCTCCTGGTAAGTCTCTAGGCAGAGATCAAGGCTTGGGCAGAAGAGATTCTCACTGAGAAAAACTTGGGCCAGATTAAGTCTCCTGCACTCTCATCACACTATAGTAATGCTAAAGTGCAGTACAGATGTTCCTAGTAAAACACACTTGCTTTCAGGCTTCCTTTTTGAGACCATGAGGTGTAATATCTCAGTGCTTTACTCAAAAATACTCTTAGTTAGGGTTCTATTAAAATAACTTTGAAAGTTTCATTAAAATGTATCTGAAAATTTCTGAGTGAGATATATCAACCTCAACTATGTAAAAGCTTTCATTTTTACAAGAAAGTATCTGCATATCCTGATTTGTCCAGTTATGAGGACAGTTCATTTATCTCTTTCTGTTTCAGCAATTTCAGTACCAGAAAATCAATTACAGAAATTTCTTCCCTTTTACAAGGACACATTTTTCAATGTTACATTCCTTGGGCTATGAAGAGGTGTTGGTTGCCTAAAATCTGCTCATTTTCCATAGCTCTGTCTCTCAATCTCGTCTTTCCAGCTAAAGAGAAAATATCAGTGCAGGAAGGCCTTTTCCTCCACAATGGTCAGATCAGTGCTCCTCCGTTAACCAGGCAAAAACCACCCAGATGAGATGCACTGCCCAGACAGAAAGGATTTTAGAGGCTGCAGGACTGAGCATTTCAGGACTTTACCCCTTACATTTCTCTATCCACTTCTGACTGGAGTCCTGTGCAGATTCTGGGAGAACTCAGCCTGTAAAAGTGGGATTCACCAAGGCCAACAAGGAGCAAGTCCTTAAGTTAGCCTGAAGAAAATGTCAAGGAGAGTAGCAGGGACCTGCAAAGAGATACAGACACTTAGCTCTGAGCTGCAGAAGCGCCTGTTCTCACCTGGAATCTGTAACCACAGACTCTTCCCTGGACATCATGTCCAAGCCACTCTTTTGTCACAAAACACAGATGGGGAGAGGCCACCTGCCTTTGCACAGAGTAGCTCAGTGTTTGCAGGACACTTCTGGAAGGTGAGAAGCTGAAGAGCAATTCCCTCCATTTCTGAGAAGGGAGCCTGAAGGTGCCCTCTCACTGTGTGAGAGCCCTGGGAGCATTGGCTGCACCAGGGAGCAGGAGAGAGGCACTGTGCCCTGCATGAAAACACCCCTCAACCCAGCAGCCAAAGTGTGTGAACTGGCTCTGGCCAGGCTGGGAGGAGGCTTTGGCTGGTGGGCATCTCTTCTTTCTGTGTTAGCAGAGGCTGTGCTCCAGAGCTTGCTACCTGATGTGAGTCTTCCATGACTCATCCCTGCAAAATAATCTCCCACATGAAAAAGGCCTTTTAACTCCAGGGTTCCATGTGTTGTCCCAGTGCTGAAGTCTGCCCAGTCCATCTTTGCTGTGGGTCTTCTCTATCTGCTGCAGACTTGTGTGTCACCTGAGCAGTGCCTCCCACTCCATCAGCCTGTGTTGCATCTGCTCTCTCATTCTCTCAGCTTCCTCCATGCCAGCATCATTCCCCTGGTTCCTCAATGCTGGCTTTTTGAAAAAGAAAATCCTTTTAAAGAGATGAGTTCGTAACAAGTGGATCACCATCCTTATCAGTGGGATTTCCAAAGGGACCACCACTCAGAAATGAGAATGCACTAAGGTCCTTTCTAGTGTTTGCTGACTTGCACAGCTCACCCAGTGACACCCAGTGCCTGACATGGTGTTTAGGAGCTGCTTGTGATTTCCACACTTTGCCTTTGCCTCTGGAAGGAGGCTCTCATGGTGCTCCAGATGATGCTGTTTCACAAACAAAAGCATTTGCTCTGTTCCTTTATCATTTCCTGAGAGGGCGTGCTCATCTCCTTCCTACTTGTGGCTGTCCTCCAGCTCTTGAATCTGAGCAGGAAATCTGCCCTGAACAACACGTGAGGGCTGCCAAGACAGGCACTGCTGGTCCCCACAGGCACCAGCAGACAGAGTTACTTGTCCTTGGGAGATCAAGTGGTACATGGTGTTCTCCTCCAGAGACCAGAGCACTTTCACATTGCACGGTAGCTCTGCTTGGGGATAGAGGAGGGACAGCACTGGGGCTGCTGTCACACTGGCACAGGCTGCAGGACCATTTTGGTGTTGCAACCTCCATCACATCCAACTGAGCTGTTTGCTGTCAGCTCAGCAGGTTCTGTCACAGTGGAGAGGGCTGTGACTCCAGCAGGATCAGACATCTGAGCACGCCAAAGGCTCAACTTCCCAGATATGGGAACCCAGAACATCCCTCTGGCTGTCCAGGATGGCCAGGACCCTGCCAGGGGCTCAGAAGCCCTGGCACAGAGTCTAAAACACCTGTGGGTTTGATTATGACCTGTGGAGCAAATTACCAACCTTATATGAAGATCAGTAAGCCACAACAGTTTAGGTAGAATATTAATGAAGTTATCACAAGGTGGAGAAGTAGATTTTAGGGTTTTTGGTGTGAGAGTTCAGGAGGCAAGATGGAGGGAACTGGGTGTGTCCTGCCTTTCTCCTTCTTCTTGGCCTCCATCTTCTGCTGTGATGTTGGCACTTTTGGATTTGTTTAGAGTAGAAGCTCACTGTGTAACATAGGTGATAGGTATTGGAAAGTAATTGTAAAGATTGTTTATGTAGTTTTTAGTATAAAGACATAACACCACCCTGGGGGCAGGCAGAGTGCCTGGAACTGTCCTGCTAGATGGACCTCGGCAGGGCAGGAGAAAGAATTTTACAGATAAGATACAATAAACAACCTTGAGACCGAGAAATGAAGAGCTCTGACTCCTTCTTCAAGCACTGGGCTGGGAAAAGAGACTTTCCAACATTTCTCGGGGTCACTCTGACCAGCGAGAGATCCTGACACCCAGAGCCCAGGGACTGAGGCAGGATTGTGGCTGCTCTCTGTGAGTGAGGGGCTTCACCCTCCTGCTTGCTGTGCTGCACACCAACCTCAGGTCAGCCAAGGGCTGCAGGGAATGTTTTTCTTTCTGCTCAAAAGAGGACAAAGCCTGAATGAGGTTTCATGCAGATCTCACTCTACTCTCCCTGGTAGTGAGAGCTGTGCCCTTCCAAGCCCAGGCATCCCCTCTCCCACCAGGGAGGGGTCTGGTCATGGCTGTGGGATTTTTTCCCTTTTTTCTCAGAGAGGAGGACAAGGAGAGCAAGTTCTGAGGAGGGAGCCAGTTCTGAGTTGCCTGCTGGGGTTTTAACCTGGTCCTCAACAAGGCAGGAGGGTGCTGCTATTTATTTCATATGTGTAGCACCTCTGTGAAGGGAAAGTGACTCAGGCTGCTGCCTCAGGGATTCACAGTTTCAGCCAGGCACAGGGGTGGGACAGTCATGCCACCAAAACACAAGGACACACCACCAGCTACAGCCACAGCTCTTCACCTGCCATTAAATTTGGGATAAGTTATCATTCCCATGTTAACAGAGGCCATGATCTGCACAGCATCTCCTCTGAAAACCAGCCAGCTGTGAGGGCTCACAGGGAGGCTGCTCTCCCTGGATAGCCTGACACTTCCAGGCAGGCTGTGCTGCTTTCCAGAAAATAGGGACAAAAACCAAATATGTGATGCTCTTGAACTGGTCTCCCTAGGAGAATACTCTGTGTGTGAACAAAAATGTGATCCCAAACAGAAAATGGTCCATAACTGAAATGTGTATGGCTGGAGGAGGGCTAAGAGCTGGTGGGAGGGAGGGGAGCTGCAGTTCCATCAGGGATAATGCACTCCCTAAGGAATAACCCCTGCTGCTCTGTGGGAGCTGGGGGTGGCTCAGCACAGCACTGTGCCTTGCAGAGACTGGGAATGCTCAGCCAGAGACTCTGGGCTGGAGCAGAGCCCTGTCCAGCAGCCAGCAGGGTCTGCTGGCCACCTGCCCTCTGCCCTGCTCCTGGTGCCCACCTGCAGTGGCACAGTAAGGTCACTGGTTTCTTCCCACTGTCAGTGGCTGGCATTGCCACAGGGGTGCCACCACCCAGCCCAGGGTGTTACCTGAGCACTTGTGCCTCAGTGGGATCAGTGTCCCTTGCAGGACTGCAAGGAGATACCTACAGCCAGCTGGGATCCACCACCAGGACCTCCTCCTGAAGACACACACCACCTTTCCCAGACCTCACTAGAGCTGAATCTTTTCCATCTGAATTAATCCATTCCTCCTTTTCAGCGATTACACAGAATCTGGAGCTGTGGAATTGGGGGAGCCAGATTTGCTGAGCAATGGGATTCAAATCCATGCTTGCTCACCAGGTAGTGCAGTGGGAGCTGTGGGAATTCCCATCACATTTCCTGAAAATGGCTCTGCTGTGCAGCAAGAAGCTCAGACTCTGATCAGATAGAGAGGCACCACTGCAAATACAACTGTGATTTAGTGGTCAGGGTAAGCAGGTGGCTGCCAAACCTTGTTGTACATTCTGCATTAAATATTTAGCACATAAAAAAAAGGAACTGGTTTTCTGGAGCAGAGTGCCCCTTTTTCTAGGTGAGTGGCTTGACTGCTAAACCATCAAAGTCATCATTTTTTCCTTGATGCATGTGCTGAGGTTTTTTTGCTTTCTACAACCTGAAGGAAAAAGAGTGACCTGTGAGAGGTAACTTGCAAAATATTTCCCTGGGGAATAGGAGAATACCATTACCCAAATACTGCTTTTTGGTGAGCTTATGGGATTTTTGTCCTGCCTTCAGCTTGCAGGTTTTTTGAGTTATTTCATGATGCAAGACTACCCTAAGCCTAATGGAGGGAAATGCTCTTTCTTCTGAACTGCTGCACCCCTAAAAAAAAATGAAGGTGTTAATATGTCTGTTTACCACTCTGCCTGTCTCTGTGGTTTTGGTGTGAGCTCTGGACAGCCAAAGGTACAAACATGGGAGAGGTGGGTGCCTCCAGCTGCAGCACAGGGCAGCATTTAACAGCAGCTCCAATACTCCCTCCTGCATTAAACCCTTCAATGAAGGCTGGCTTTTTTAGGAGGTCTTAAGTTTGCCTAACATTTATCAGTGGGTAAGTGCCAGCACATGGGTGTGAAGATGAGGAGAGGGTGCAAGGCTGGGGACCACTCTGGGAGAAGAAGGTGCAGAAGAGGAGGAAACTCAGGGAGGAGCCATGGCTCAGTGTACAGCCAACAGGCAGGGTCAGGGATGGGCTGTTAGAGGGAACACTATGCTGGAAAATAAAATTATTTGGCTTTTCTGTTTTAAAGAAAAATAGCATCCTCTGCGTAAGGCTGTGCTGGGACGCCCTGTCTGACCTTGCTCTGAACCTGGGTGTGTGACCAGAGCTTATCTGGTGGGGGCCTTCTAGAGGTCTGCTGTGAATGCTGTTCAAAGGAGATATTCCTACCAGAGCTGGAGGAAGAGTTGTGCCAGGAGCAGAAGTGAGGGACAGAGCCCCACCGATGGTGACAACGGGGTGAGGGCAGGATGGTGCCTGCCCAGCTCCCCCACCTCAGGGCCACCCTGAGCACACCCCAGAGCTCTGCTCTATCTGTAATTCGTTTTGCATGATTAGTTTGACATGATGTAACCCCTGTCCTTGTGACTCAGCAGGCCAAATATAAGCATCAAATGACTACAGAGTCATCTGATTTACAGGAGTCTCACTTATAACAGCTCATTACCGAGCCAGCAAAGTGTCTGTGAGCCAGCCAGCAGAGAGCAGATTGGAGAGCTTAGGAAAGCAGATTTTGGGAAGACTTTTCTAGTCATGCCTGCAAAACCATCTACTTACAGCAAACAGGCAAAACCAGATTGCCTTACCTTCTAAGATTTCCTTTCTCTCTTCACTTTCTGTCTCGGGAAGTGACGTTTCACCAACCAAAGCCCATCTCAGGAATGGTCTGTTTAAAACCAAGTGAAAATGAAATCTGGCTGAGAGTTAGGTGATGGAAGCAAAGTTTTCCACCAGCATAGGGTGAGACCAAGGGCAACTCTGAGACCTGTAGCTCTGTTGATGGCAGAATTTTCATGTGGTATCTCTGCATGTCAGTGAGTGAGTCCCGTCACAAACCAGTCAGTGGTCAGAAACTCCAGTTGCTGTGAAGTATAGTCACTCACAGGCCCTCTGCATTTATTGTATTACTTAGAGAGCCAGATCACCAAAAGTTTTCTTAAATCCCCCTATTGTACTTTACAGCTCACTCCTAAAAAAGCTACATTGGGTCAGTGACTTGGATGGTCAGGTTATGATGTTTTCTGAATTACTGCAGCTAAAACTGCTCCCATGGAATATCCCAGGCACTAAATGTGCTATTTGACTAAGAAGCACCCATTTGACATCACCTGTCTTTAAGCTAAATAAGGAAAGGAAATAGAGATTTTCAAAAGTGCAATGCCACTTGCATTCAAGCCTTGCCTAATATGATCCCTGCTGTCAGGTATTTCTCTCTCTATAATTTCTCTTTCTGGGCTGGTGCAGGTCTGCCTGTGCCCTGAGAACATGAACTTGGAGGGATGCAGCTCCAGCTGATCTCAGAGACCTTGTACTTATGGATAGAGAAGACACATGCCTAAGCCCCTCTCAACATGGTACAATGCAAACACCTCTCTAACAGGGTATTTCCCTGACCTCCAGGCTATAGGATGCTTGGGATAATGGGTTTTTGGGAGCTGAGGTGGGCACTCAGGTCTTCCCACAGCTAGGTGGGTGTAACTCCAATCCCTCGCAGCCACTGAAGAAATATAATGTTTTTATTCCAAATCTGTGTGCAGTGCCCAGCCCCACTCAGAGGGGGTAAAGTAATCTCTACCTGCATGTCCTCAACTGCAGGAAACACAGGTACGAGATTCAGTTTTTAAGGAAAATACAGAATGTTTGGGTGTATGCTTATCCATGGGTATTTTTCATTCTCTCTCCCTCTTTTTATGCAGAGCTGTCACAGGAGACATCTGACAGAACCTCTTGGGCTTTGTCCATGTATGACCGGGTGTTTGTATTTTAAAAAAATAATCTCGGAAATGTTTTGCCTAGTTCACATGATTTATTGCTTCAGGATAAGGCTTTCTGGATATCTGTGAGATCCTCCAGGATCAAAGCAGCCTAGCAAAGGCAAGGTGCTGTTATCATTACATCTTCAGTCACCTTGCTTTCCCCATAGGGAGAAGTAATTGTGCATGCAGTTTGTGTCTGGAGGCAGCATATTCCACAGAAATGCCACTTATTACTGCACTGCTTTTCATCTGCAGAGGGGAAAAGGGATGTGAAAATGCCTGGAGGAGCAGGAATGTGGAAATATGAATCTCATTTTACCATGCCTAAAAGAGCCTCATGCAGACAAGGAGTTGATAAAAGAGAGTCAACGCTGAATAAAAATCCCCAATTAGAGCCCTATCAAAAGCAGCACTTCCATGGTGAAGTGGGTTAGCTCTCCCTGCTTTTACAGAAACCTGTGCTCGTGTGTGCTTGCTTGGCTTTTTCATAACCTGTCTGTACCTCTCCCATCTTGAAGCCATGGATTTCTTTCCAGGTACCTGCATGTCACTTCCAGCAGCTGATGGCCAAAAGCTCTGGTGTGATGCTGCAAGGTCATTGCTCCAAGGCAGGGCTCTGGAACTCCCCTGCCCCAAAATACAGAGGTTTTTGCCATCAAGTGGTGGGAACTCACAGTGGTTTGCCATCCCTTTAAATGGACACATCCAGCCAGCCCTGAATCTGTTTTCTATCAGGTTGATGGCGCTCAGCAGCTCAGTCCTGGCTTGAGGCAGCCTGGAGACCAAAGCCCCATTTTCAGGCTGAATTTGGAAAGCAGCATGTGAATGGAGGGACAGCTTGTAGCTGCTGCTGTGGGACCCAAGGTTTTGGAGAGGGTTGGAAGGCTCCAATTTGTGAGTGTTGTCTGCTCCCACTCCTTTTGTCCCAGCTGCCACTGGCACTGTGCCAGTTTCTTTTCTCATTCCTTGCACCCCTGACACCCGTAGGGCAATTCCCCAGGCAGGGATGTGAAGTTCCAGATTCACCTTCACTCTTCCTGCCCTGGAGTCTCTCCTTGCAGTGTGCTGTGGTGGGCTTCAGATTTGCTTTTATGTTGCATTTCAGGGAGGTAAAGCATAAACAGCTTTTGCAAAACCATGCTCTGTGCAGCTGTCCCCTCAGATCAGGTGAATCTTTCCCTCATAAAGATCTCCTTGCTCTCAGACAGAGCCTTATCAGCAAAGGCTGGCTGATAAGCCAGAGCAGTGTTACGTGTAGGGGGATAGAATATAAGTAAATAAAGGTAGTATAGAAAGTAATCTTGTCACCTAAAGAGTTGCAGCTGGGTTAATTATAAAATATTAGGAGCAGGCCTGATTTTAACAGGCCACAGCTGAATGTTATAAAAGAGTGGGTGGGTTGAGAGAACTGGAGTCAGTTGGCTGCTGCAAGGACGAGTCAGTGCTTAGAGGAGCTGCCTTCAAGAATCATCAAGGAGGTATGAAACTCCAACAATATGGAACCCTTGCACTATAATGACAACAGTTCTGTGCATCCTGGCCCCACACACAGAAGCACACGTGTGTGCACACACATTCCTGCCAAGCAGGAGGCAGCAGTGAAGCTCCCAGTGGTCTGGGGGGGGATCTGGAGGGCCCTCAGAGAAGAACTGAGCTTTTAAGAACCCCTTTGCATTCTCCCTGCAGGTACCAGTTTATTTGTAACATCTGATTTTCCCCTCAGCACATTCATGCCGCCTGCTCTGACAATTATTTCTGATTTTGCCCAGTGTGAATTTCTGCTGGGCCATTTCTAACTGACTGTCACAGGATGCCACAATCCTGCTGTCAGAGTGAGCACACACCTGATTTATTCACTATGCCTGTGTTAGGAAATTACTAGTTTACATTTAGTGGGGAAAAAAGTTATATTTTTTTCTTCATCCTCTCAAATTTTATCACAGCACCAGCACAGCTGAAAGGGATTTCTGAAAGCCACCCAGCCCTGGGCAGAGCCAGGACAGAGTGAGCATGGACTGTGCTTGGCCCCAGTGTAAAGGCACAGCCACAGAGTCACAACATCACAGAGCAGCCACTGCTCTGTAGTGGCCATTTGCAGGGTTTGCCTCAGTAGTTCAGGAGCTCCAGGGCTGACCTCCCCTTGTACCAGCAAAGTTTTCATTTGGCTGTGTGTCTGAAGAAGACATGCCTCCCCCAAGCATGCTCCTGAAGGGGAGGTTTCACTGGGAATATTGTTGGTATAAGACAGAAGCAGCCTCCACATCTGCCCTGCAGAGTGCTGGTGGTGCAGGAGCAGCAGCTCAGGGAGGTTTTGGCGCTGTTGGGATGAGCAGGCCTGGCAGGAGGGAGATCTCACTGCAGGGAAGGGGGCTCCCATCCTCTCATCTCCATCAGCCCAGCAGGACCAGTCCCTTCTCAGTGTCAGACACACTGTGGGATGGTTACAGCACAGTGAGAGCTCCTCAGCATGCAGCACACAAACTGGGAGTGGTGCCCTTGTGAGATTGGTGCCCATGGTACCACTGCCTCCATGCCAAACCACAAATCTACTTCTTCCCACAGAGTTTGAAGCTGTTTGAAACAGTCATGGTGTTCCTGATAAGGAGTGATTCTTCTTTGCAGCCATCAGGATTTTAAGCAGATGTGTTTTGTGGGTGGGAAGCTGTGTGTTGCCAGTGTTACTGCTGTGTGAATTCCTTTTTCAGATGTTTGTTTGTATTGCCAATGTCCTCAGTGTGTCCTTGCTGTGGGTGTAGCTCTGGTGCCAATAAAAACCTCCCGAAATTTCAGCAAGGGCATCTGATCCTGTGTTAGGTGGCAGAAATAATGAGTGTTTTTCAACTGGTACTTGAACTTAAAATCCAATCCTGATTTATAGCCCCATAGATCTCCTTTTCAAGCCCTGTGTGTTTCCTCCTTCTTTGGAGGCAAGGCATGGCTGTGCTGTGGCATCAGTCAGTGGCTCAGGAAATCAGGGCAGCACATCTAGATGACACATGTGTTGGTTTTCCCTGGAGTTTGTCCAGGACAGGGATTCACTTTTTTCCAAAGTAATGTCTTGCAAAAAGGGGAGTTGTGGGGAAAGTTATGACACGTGGGCAGGGGCCATAGTTAAGGGGGAAACAGTTGTTTCAGTCTGGTGTCTCTTCCTGTAGTTGATGGAAATGCCCAGTTCGGGCTCAAGTGTGAAGTGTTGCTGCTTTCCCTCTCTTCTGCAGTTTCAGGATCAAGAACATTCCTTTATCTGCGATTTAATGTCTACTCAGAGTGCTCAGATCACACCAGTCATTGCATTTAGTAATGCACTGCTGAGGGAGGAGGCTTTGCAGTCTGAAGCACATTTAGCAAAGCACAGAAATGTGGGGAGGGGAGGAAGATCCCTGAAGGCATCACTTGTACAACTATGCAGCGTAAAATTTTCACCACTTCAATAAAATACACACAAATAGTTTACAGTCTCTCTTCAAGCCTAGCTGCTCTACTGTGATTTCTAAATAGAATATGATTAATGTTAAAAATAATCCAATATATGAATTCTGTCTTCTGGATTGTTTTTAGCAGGTCAAAGGCCATTATTTCAGTAATTGAATAATCCCACAGCCCTTTGCTCCAGACATTCACTATGGAAACTAAGCAGTGAGGACTGGCTATTCTATTTTCCAGTCATCCAGACAGCATTTTAATGGGAAAGAAAAATCTGATGCAGTTAAAAGCCCCTCTAAAAGCAGATTATGGGGGAAAAAATAGATGTTCAGATGAGATGTGGGCTGATGATTCACTTCAGAATACTGTAATTGTTAAAGACACTGATAATCACTTTGGGAGGAATGAAAAGACATAGAAATGCTTTTTTACCCTGTGTTCTCTAGATTGAGAGACAAGGGGGAGGGAGGGCTGTTTTCTTTGCATGAGATCAGTGAGAAGCACATATTTCTAAAGCAGAAATCAGTGTTTGTTCTGAGAGTGTTTTAAGACTCTCAGATGAAAAATACTCTGCTGTTAGAAATGTTGCATGTCCTATTTAGACAACAGTGTTCATTAATTCCAGGATAGAATCATCTAATGACTCCAGCTGAGATTGTGACATAGAGTACCAAGTATTATAAACACATCATGAAGTGAGGTGTAAAAACAGCCAGGGACACCTCAAACCTCAGCAGGCTTGTGACTGAACACTGTTTGTTTCACCTGCTTTTACATCCTTGCAAATCCATTTACCCCAGCTGAGATGCTCTTGAGTTACCTCAACTTTGGAGGGAGACAAATCATAGGCAAATTTTGTTATTCTCGTTTTTTTCTGAGAAAAGGGCAGGGAAAAGGTAGCTTATCTGTCTGAAGTCACAGGAGGAATGTGTGGAAAAGGTGGCATTGACTCTGGGGAGTGTCCTAGGCATAAGACTGTTTTCCTCCTATAGGAAACTATAGTAGGAAAACAGAAAGATGATTTTCCTGCTATAGGAAACATCCTAAACTCATTTCAGGATGAGTGAGAGTTAGCCAGAAACACCCAGGTGCTGTTTGTGGTGAGTCTCCATCACTTCTCCTCCCTCCCCTGGAGTTTTCTGTGTGTCCTGGTGGGCTCACATCCCCTGTGGTCCTTTCCCAACCAACGCAGAGGACTCTGCAGATCTTGAGAGGTCCAGGGAAAGCAAGTGCAAACTGCAATGCAGACATGAGGCACAATCCAAGCTTTGAGCACACAGGGCTGCCAGTGTGGCACTCACCAGGCTGGTTACTGAGCCTGCCAGGCTTGGCTGCTAAAAACATCCTGGCGTTTGGTTAACTTCACCTTTAGAAGCCCAGCAGCTGCTCCCCAGGCCTTCTGACAGGCCAAGCAGTCAGCATTGAAGATCCAAGACTTGAAGCATTGCAGATCCATTTTTTTATGCATCTTCAATAACCTAAAAAAAGCTGAAGGTCTGCTAAAGGTGCAGCTGCATTACCGGGAGGGAACCATTTAAGATCTGGCACAGGGAAAAGCACAATTTAAGAGACAAGCCTATCAGTCTTTAATGAGGTTATATGGGGACTGAGTGGTCATCTCATCATTGAGTAATCCTTAATGCAACGTGCTCTGAATCTATAATTAAAGCAACTCTTCCACCTTTATCTCACATGCTAAATCTTGATTTCTCCCAGTTCTTGCAAAACCTCTGTTTGTCTTAAAGGAACACCTGGTGTGCCCCTGAGCCCTGAGAGGACTCATCTTGAGTGGCCTTGTGGCACTGTGAAGGACTCATTTGGAGCTGAGAAAGAGAAACTCCAAAGTGATGTTTCCTACTGAGTGATTTTCATCAAAATAAACCGGGTTTTAACAGAATAAAGCACCTTTATCAGTTGTTATTACCCACTGTTTCTTGCTGCAGTCTGGCTCCTGCTTGCTTACTCTTTCTCTATGGAGAAAATCTTCTCTGGTTCTTCTTTAAAAAATCCTCTCTCAACCCAGATGTTCTTCAGATCTCCCAGGAGGCTCCTTGCCTTCTCCCCCAGTGAAGTTGCCCCAACCTGAGTCATTGCAAAACTCTCAACAGCACCTGTTGCTGAAAAAAAAACAACTCAGGGCAAAATTAATTACCTATATTTCTAGAAATTACAGCTTGGAAGCACTCAGGCTTAATGGCTGCCAGGATACCCTCAGGGGTAAGAGAAAGAAGAAACCTTTAGGTCCTAAAGGGAAAATTCTTACAGAGCAAAGTTGCCAGGCCAAGCCCTCTGCCTCTTTCTTGGGAGGCTGTGAAATTGTTCTAAAAGCACAATAAAGAACATTGTCAGGTAATTGCCCTGTGGTCCAGGCACTGACCAACGATTTGGCATTTTCTATCATTTCCTAACTTCATCCCAGGTTTTCTGTGTGATCTTCAGCAAGTTGCTCTGACTGAAGTTCCTCTTGCACATGCAGGTACAGATTCCCACTGAATTAGGTCGGTGTCTGCCAAGGACCTTGCAGCAGTGCCAGCCTCAAAGCCCAGCCTGTGCAGTCCTGCCTTGCTCCTGATGACTTTCTTGCTTGTTTAGATTCATTGGGACAGGGTAGCACACGCTGTTTTCTCTGCAGCATCCACAGCTGAGAGTTCCAGGTTTGATTTGGGGCTCTAACACACCTTCAACCACATCACAGTAGGAATAAACTACAGGTGGTGGCAAAGCTTTCATGTCTACAGGAGAAGTGCAGGGGCTGATTTATCTCCTTGCAGCAGATAACCTAAATCAGCCCCAGTTTTCCCCCAGCTACTGAGCTGGAGATGTGCAGCAGGCACAGTTTCCACAGAGCAGTAATTTATTTAATCACATGGCACAGAGCAGTGGAGATTGCTGGCTCAGCACAAAGAGACAAAAACGTGTCAGGAGCTTCTCTTGAAGGAGCAGCCACCTCCAGGCTGTGACTGTGGGAGCTCTCTTGTCTTTATTGAGAGTTCAGACCTGGTGTGATTTCACAGCACCTCTTGTACACAAAATGAGAGGCATGTGAAGGTAGGTGAGCTGAGGGCATCTCTCTAAACATGACAAGTGTTCTCCAAACAACTCATGAGAGCTGCAGCCAAGCCCAGCTGAGCTCTCTCTGCCTGCTCTTGGAGAAGCTTTTTGTGCACTGCTGCTGCCCAGGCCCTTTAGGTGACATCCAGCAGGTGGGAAGGGCTCAGCCCTGGAGCCTGGGTGGCACAAACTGCAGCCCTTTCATTTCAGAGAGAGACCTCAGCCTGGTCATCCTCCAGTGTTCACTGTGCCCAATTTCTGCACAAATCCCAGGCTTGCAAAGCTGGAGGGGCGTTGTGGTGGGGCCTGGGTTTAGAAAACCCACTGCTAAGGGGGCATTTAGGGGGTGACTGCAAAAAGGGAGTCCCACAATCTGTTGGTACTGACTGTGGCCCTTCACTGGCTTGCTGGGGAGGGACTGGAAGGGAAGGTGCCCACTGGAGGGTGGGATTTGGTGAAGGTGCCCACTGGAATGCGGGATTTGATGAACTTGCCAGAGCAACTAAAAAAAAAAAAAAAAAGAAATCGAAAAAGAGAGTAGAACATTTTAAGCAAAAGTTGCCTTTTGACTGAAATTAATGGAAATTAAGCATTAAGCAGATAAATGCATTTCTGGTTCTAACCCAAATTTTTGTAATACGTCCAGTGCCCTGTTAGGAAGAAAAACTCATTGAATGTCACCGTGCCTCTGAAACAGAGGTGACTGATGTGTTGGTAAATTGGAAATGCAACTCACTCCATCTTCAGCCAGAGAACTGTGTCCTGCATCTGACATTGCTTCATTATTTTAATGTTTTTCTTTTTCTTTTTTGGAGATCATGTTCCCAGACAATTTGAGTCACAAATAAATCAACCTGTCTTACATGTCAGTTCAGCTTTTTCTTATTAAATTGAACAACTACTGGAATGTAGAGTTTTAGGAAAGAGCTTTCAAATTAATGCAAAGCTTGAACTGGTCTTATACTGCAAACCAGTGGGAAAGAGTAAAGCTCCCTCTGACTGGCAGCCAACAGCCACTTAAATTAAGGAAGAATCAAACCTTTTGCCAGTTTCACAAAATGTCAACACATCTGTCTGAATTATGAATTAGTAATGCTGAGCTTAAGTAGAAAAAACCAGACAAAAAATGGACAAAACCAGATCTGGATCTCCCGATTAGATGCAGAGAACTGAACTCTGTTACTTCTACTTTTATGTGATTGTCAAAACAATGTTGAAAAGCACCTCTGCTTAAATAACTTAAATGCTCAGTAAAGTACTAACATTTTAGTTAGTAATGGAATCCCTTGATACTTTTTCTTTAATTTAGGCTTCTCTTTGTTGGTTTGCTTATACTAGAACTCCATCTCGAAATTAATTGCATTTTTGCTCTGTACTGAATGAACTTGCAATCTACTGGCTTACTGGGAACTGTTGTGTATGCTGTCAGAAGTCACGAAAAAAATTAATACCAGTTTTAATTATAATTTAATTATGATGTATAGGCAAATATATATATATTTAATTTATATATATATATAATTTGAATTTAATTTCATTATAATTAGCATTACCAGCCCTGTAGGTAACACATACTATGAGTAGGCTTTAAAGCATTTCACAAAGGGAGTAAACATATAATTAGCATTGCTTTACAGATGGGGAAACTGAGTCAGGAGCTCTCTTGGCCAGAAGAAGGCAAAAAGTTACCTCCAGGTACTGCACCTCAATCCCCAGCTCCATGCCCAGGCTTGGTCAGATGCTCTGGCATCTTTCTGAGAGCAGGGGCTAAGCTGGGTATTCAGGAGCTGTAATTCCTTTTTCCAAACCCTGCTTCTTCCCTGCAAAATCCTAGACAATATCCACCTCCAAAAGAAATGCCATTAGGCAATAGATGCAAATTATAATTGTGGCAAAACTTTCTGTCTCTGGCAATCAGCCAGACAAGACATTGCCATGGAAGGCTTGTACTCCTTTAGCCACTTCTCTTGCTGTAAAAAATCCACCTCTGGAGTGACTGTCCCTGCTGAGACTTCTTGAGGCTTCCCCTGTCCAAAATGATGTCCTATTTGTGATCTGGGACATTCTGAGGTCCCTCCCAGCCACTTTGGGCAGCTGCTGCTCAGCCCTGCACACAGACACAGCCAGGGCTCACCCTGAGCTCTGCCAGGTCATCATACCAAGGAGATAAGCAGATCTGGATTGCTGCAAGAAATGTGTGGGTGAGGAATTCATCCTTGCTTAATTTGCTGCTAATAACTCCCTGGCTGTAACACACTCCACAGGTAGCACTCATCTGTACAGCTTCAGAGCCTAAGAAAACAGAAATACATGCCTAAAGCACAGTGTGACCCAAAAGGTGTAAAATAGAGATGTGTTTGTTAGGAAAAGGAAGATATGAAAGAAGGGATTGTAATGAATAGCTGAGTGTGTATATATATCTGTATCTCTATCCATATATATGTATATAAAAGAGGTAGAGAACTTGACTGTATCACTCTTTTCCAACCTAATTGGTTTTGTGATCCTTGACTTGAAGGTTGTTGTTGATTTCAGTCATCATAATACAAAAAAAACCCGAAAAAGACTGATACTATTATTATGCTAGTATATATATAGAATATATATTATATATACTATATATAATACTAATATATGCTATATATAATACTATATATATAGTATATATTAGTATATACTAGTATTTATTATTATATTAGTATGTATGTGTGTATATATATACATATATATATATATATATATATAGTATAAAATTATACTAGTATACTAGTAAAAATCACTATTTTTTTCCTTTTATTCTTAGAAGGGGTCACATTTTTTCCTGTGTACTGGTGAGATGACAGGGTATTCTCCGGAAAAAAGTAGAGTGAGACACAGTTCAAATAAATTAAAAAGGAATGAGAGAAGTATGGAGTACAGATATGTCTGAATGAGTCATGCATACACTGTCAGGAGAGATGAAGTTACAAAGAAAAGTTGGCATGTTAGTGAAATTTCCTGCCCAGATTGTGCCAACAGAACTCACATATGGGCTTTTGAAACTGCAATAACCCTCGTGTGTCCGTGCCAGAGGCTTTTGTCCGTGCACCAGTCTCTCTGCAGCCTGGAACAATCCTCTGGTCCCAGGCCAGAGGGGAGGGTGGCTGCAGACTCTCAGCAGGCAATGTGTGAAATGTGCCCTGGGACTTCAAAGTGGTTCTTGTTATTCTGGGGAGGTGAGAATTGAGGAAAAGGTGTTTCATACGTTTTGTTTAAAGACCTACAACAAAGAGGAGTGCACTGTAGCTAGGATCCCTGGATTGGAATCCTGACTTTGGACAAGATCTTGAACAGTCTCAGCTTCCCCTTCATGGAGAGGATACTGTCCTGGCATCTCCCATGGAGCACTCCCAGCTCCACTGATGAAAAAGACATTTATGTTGTTATTACCTTTCTTTAGCATTTCTGAGTATGTGCCATGGGTAGGTTGTGTCCAGCAGCAGCAGGCTCTGATCCAAGTGGGGTATATATAAGTTATACGTGTGGCAGCATGAATAAAATAAAATAGGAAATTATCACAACTACCTCATAGCCAAAGTGCCTGGAAGTGGGAGGGTGAGTGAAGCACACTTTGCAGTCATGACCCTGTGCAGAAAGCCTCCCTGCTGCCCCACTCACAGCCCCACTCTGACCAGGAGCAGCTCTGCAGCTCCCTCAGCTTCTCCCGTGCTCCTGCCCACAGGAGCCTTGGTGCTCACCAAGGAGATTCAGAACTTCCTTCTCCCTGCTGCTCTGCTGCTTCCTAATTGTGATGAAAAGTTTAGAGAGGTTGGCTTGTGCACTCAGCTCATCCAAGGGCACAGAAACCATGGAATCATAGAATTGTTTAAGTTGGAATAGAGCTCTAGGATGGAGGCGAGGGGAGGAAAGCATGTGAGAAGCACAGCACAAACCTCACAGCAAGAGTGAGGAATGCTCTGTGGGTCTGGATTAATGGAAGAGCAGAGCTTGGAGATGATGCTCCTGGGGGAAGGGCTGCTATGGAAGATGGCACAGAGCAAGGCCAGGGTGAAGGACACGGGCAGCACACCTGGCACAATGAGGGAGTGAGGGACTGAAGGGAAAACATGGCCTAGAGGCAAGAGAAGAATCCAGAGAGAGGGTGACAGGATAAGGGCAAGAGTGTTCAGGGGTAATCAGAAGAGAAAATCTCCCTGGGATAATATTACATAATTCAATTTGTCTGAACATTACATCACATCATTTCTGACTTGCTTTCACTGTAGCAATCACTGACAAACTCCCCAGCTTACTTAACACACAGAAATACACAAATGAGCAACCCCCCAAGCCCTGTAGGATGCAGCCCAGGGGCAATTCTGTCCTGCAGGCAGCCCTGGGTGGGTGGGCTCTGCCTTTTGTCCTCACCCCTGGGACCAAGTGAGCTGCTGGCAATGCTGGCCCACTCTATCCTTGCTGCTGGATGCTGCTGCCAGCCCAGGCTCACTGGTGACAGCAGTGAGGACACCCTGTTTGCCAGCCAGTGGCTGGGGGACTGGCAAGGAGGTGCCTCCAGGAGATGGGCTGTGCCCTCAGGAAAGGTCTGAGTCTCTTGAGACTGGATGAGGGAAGATACAGACACCCCTGGAAACTTTCATGAGGCTCAGAGGCCCATTGTGAAACTGCTGTTTCTTGGTGCTGGGAAAAAAAGACAGAGATAAACAAAATTAATACTAATGTTTTTCTCAAACTACAACTCTCAGGGTCAGGACAGCAGGTCAGAAGCTCTTTCCTCTTGCACAGCCCTTTCTCAGCTCTCTGCCCTCCCTAAAATCATTCCATAAACCTCCTGAGGAATACTCCACAGGTGTAAATACCTTCACTCCCTTGGCTTTGGGTGGAGATGGGGATATGGCTGATTTGAACCAGCTGAGGCTCTAGTCTCTCTGAGCCCAGAACAGTTTGATCTGAGAATAAAATGCCACCCCATACATGAGTGCACCTCAGGAGCAGCCTAACAGGTGAATGATATCTTGAAAAATCTGATTTTCAGCAGTTACATCACCTGCATTTGTTATTCTTCATCCATTTCTGAAGTCTGGGTTCCAGGATGTCTCTGTTCCACTGCTAATGGAAAGCCTGTGTATCTCAGTGAGATGTTATTCATTCCAAGTTATTCATTCCACTTGTTAGCTTTTCTAATTACCCTCCTCATGTTCTCACATCAAAATGACTCAAAAAAATTTGTATTTCCTGGAACAGTCATTGACAGCATGTTTACCATCTCTAATTGATCACCCATCACAGACTCCTTCTCTGCCATAACCACTCAATATTTCAGGGCCAGGCCAAGAACTTGCATTAAGTGGAGAATATTTGCACAGTGTGTCTCCAAGGCAAGAGGAGCCCTTTGAAAGCTTCAATGCTGGGGTCTGCAACACTCCCAGTCTTGGCTGGAGGCTGAGATGCTGCAGGCAGGAGTGTGGGACACTGCAGCAGCCCTCAGCAGGCTCAGGACTGCTGGCTCAGCAAGGCTCTGGGTCTGGAAGCTGGGGGAAATGGGAGCAGTCCTAATCAGAAGGTGAATATAATAACTTAAAAACTTAAAATTTGCCTTCCCACCCAGCACTCTCCTAGGAATTCTTTGAATCTCCAGTAAAACCACGTTTCAACACAAGAATAGAATGGTTCTCTTTATTTATTTTATTCCTCTCCAAGTTCCATCAGTGCCAGATTGGGGGACTCTGGATGGAAAAGCAGAGGAGGAGGAGGAGCAGCCACACAAAATCTAAACAAGTGAGAAATGTGAAACATCAGGAAATGTTTCATTATGCATCAAAATGGAATAAAGTTTTTGTTTGCAAATTGAGAATGCTGAGCAAGTTAATGAACAGCCATAGCTCTTGTGGTATTTGAAAAATAATCTCTTATTTCAAAAGCATTTCTCACTGACAACACTTCAGGTTCTGACTGTAATTTGCCATCCAGATTCCTATAACACACAATGTTCCTGGGTGTGGGCTGGTCTGACTCCAGTAGGTGGGATATGGGATGTTTGGAAATACAAGACATCCCTTGTCCTTCAGGGCTGGGGCATTTCCTGTGGCTCCAGCCCACTCTGGACATGGTAGTGCTGAGCAGCAGGATGCTCCAGGCTGCACCTCCCACTAACAAAGGGTCTGTGAACTGGGCTCCATCCAGAGCAAGGCTGTGCTGCTGGGGGTGATGCTGCCCTCAGCCATGCAGGGCACAGAGAGCTCAGGAATTGTGATGAATCAGTCCAGAGCCAGCATGTGGTTGTTCACATTAGAGCCATTTCATTAGAGGCATTTACTGTCATCAAAACAGGTTGGTGAGCAGCAGGACTTCCCAGTCCATCCATTTCTGGGTGGGCTTGTAAAGCACTGTGTGTCCACTGACAGTAATTCACAGAATCACAGA
The DNA here is from genome assembly GCA_024362935.1 of Setophaga petechia. Lineage (NCBI taxonomy): Eukaryota > Metazoa > Chordata > Aves > Passeriformes > Parulidae > Setophaga > Setophaga petechia. The sequence continues at coordinate 5,208,089 of JANCRA010000003.1, read as the reverse complement.
ATAATGAAGTTGGAAGAGACCTCTAAGATCATCAAGTCCAGCCTATGCCCTAACACCTCAACCAGACTATAGCATCAAGTGCCATGTCCAGCCTTCCTTTAAACACATCCTGGGATGGTGATTCTACCACCTCGCTGGGAAGAGCATTCCAGTACTTTATCCAATTATCCATGGTTAGCTGTGGGGGGTGCTGTAGAAGAAAACCTTTGGAGTGAGGGCCTGCACAGAGCTGCTTTGGAAGAGGAGATTCAGAGCATTTGTGTGCAGTGGGGTGTGAGGGAGCCAGGCAGGCTGGCAGGGTGGTTCAGCACAGCACACAGCACTGAGGGGAGCAGGGAGCCCCAGGACAGGCTCTGCCTTTGCACAGCCCAGCTTTTCCTGGAAGGTGCTCAGGAACAGCACAGCTACAGCCCAGCTATGCAGCTCCCAGCCCTATAGCCTGCCCACCCTGTGCTCATTCAGGGTCCCTGCACAGTGTCTGGCACACAGAGGGTTCACTCTTTGTCACCAGTGTCACACAGGTCTTGCCAAGCTGAGCTCCTCATGTTTCAGCTCTTTGGTAATACACTGGGAGCTCTAGGATGTAGTCCTGTACTTTGCACAGGAATTTTGAGATTAAATCCACTAAAACTCAGGGTACTGCTCAAAGAAGGCCATGTAAGTCCCATCTATATTTTCTGAGTTTAGTTTAATTTGATTCAGGTCTTATCTAATCATGATACTGCATTCAGAGAAAAGCTGGTTTAATAATAGACATTTCCCAGCAAGGACAAGCTCCAGCTGCTGATCCTGTGTACCTTGGTGCTGAGGAGTGGTGTGTTCCAGCTGCACAAGCAGTATGAATATTTTCACTGTGCATTTAGCAGATCCCACCTGAAATTCCCATGAATACATTGTAAAAATGGAAGGGGATGCCCTTTGATCCACGTCTGAAGTTCCCTGCCATATTCCTGTTTCTCTGGCAGTCAAATAACTCCTGTGCCAGAAACTGCGGGTGAATTCATGAACAATTTAAATCCCCTTTACACTATGAATCAAGCACACAGCTGTCTGATCCAGCTCCTACTGGACTTAGTTTTGCCCAAGGTTTATCCCAGAGCACTCTGAGGATCAAACCAGTCACCCCAGCACTGCCCCTCAATCATCATCCAACAAAGAGCTGAATGCCTCCGTCTCTCCCTCCCTCCCTCCTCACATCAGCAGCTCCTGAGCACTGACTTTGGCATAATGCAGCATCCAAACACAAGCAGACACAGCAGGATTTACTGGAAGAGGTTGTCTCTCACAATACATTATTTATAGCAGTGCTTTATGATTAAACCTGAAGCCATTAGAATGGAAAAAGCTCAGGCTGGAACTGTGTCAGCTTACTCAGAAAGCACACAGGCATGGCCATACCAGAAAAAGCATGTTTCCCTGCTCTGCCTTTGGGATTTATAGGGAAAGGGTAAGCAAGCAAACAGGATGACAGTGTCAGGCTGCAGGGATGGAGTCTGATCTTGTGGGATCTCACCATATTTTGTGTGGGTAGTTCTGGGGCTGTTTGTGGGGCCACCTTGTCTGCACAGACCTGGATGCAGATGCAGCACCCTCCTCCTCCGTGGCTCTCTGGGGCTGTGCACCAAGTCCCTCTGGCACATCCACACTCTGGTGTCCTGGCCCAGGCCTCAGCCCCAGCAGAGAGCTCTGCACCCTCCCTCCCTCCCTCGGCACAGCCAGTTGTGTATGGATGTGTGCAAAATCCCAAAGCTTAATCCTGCTGCTGCTGCATCTGCAGAGAGCTCCTCTGAGGAGCGCCCCACAAAGCTGCCAGCCATGGCTGCACCTACAGCAAACATTCAAATAGCAATATTATTGATCATACCCAGGATGCACCTAAATCCTGGCCAGTACAATCCTGTGGTGGTTTGGGTGTAGCTGCCTCCATGAGGGAGCACAAGGGGAGCACTTGGGGAGGTGCTGCCCAAGTGTGATGGCAAAGCAAAACTTCCCTCCTGGAGAGCCTCTGCTTGGTCATCACCCACCACCCCTCCATCCCACTGCAGAATTATGGGGAGTAAAAAGCCCTGTGGAGCTGCTCTTCAGCTGAACATCAGCCTGTGCTGACTGTTTGGGGCCAGTTTGTCCAAGTTTTCTCCCCCTAGAGGGCTGTTCTTCCCCTGCCACCAGCGACAAAACTGCACAGGTCAGTTACTTTTCAAATGTGAGGAAAATACTCTTAGTGCAGCCTGGTGAAAGCTTTCCCATCCCTTTTAGCACAAGATCTCAGCTCCCATGTGGAGCAGGGCTCTCAGCCAGCACTTGCCTTATTTAGGGGAATGTTGTAGAAGCAGGTGATCTTCCAACTAGGGAATAATGTGTTCTGATTCAGAAGGCTGAACAATTGCTTTATTAACACTATACTAATAATTAATACTATATTATATATATATATATATTACATTAAAACTATATTAAAATTATACTATAGAGGTACTAAAGAATAAACTGACTGTCTGAGACAGTCAGGACACAGCTTTGACCCAATTGGCTAAGGAAAGAAAACAATCCTAATTGATAAATCACTTTGGGTAAACAATCTCCATAACGCATTCCACATGTGCAAAACAACAGGAGTAGTGAATAGCGATAAGAATTGTTTTCTCTTCCTCTCTCTGTGCTTCTCACTGCATTCCCAGGAAAAATTCTGGGAGAGAGAATTACATCTCTCTCTGTTCAGAGAATGTGAATACCAGTGGAAGTCACAGAAAAAAACTTAAAAATGAACCTCTCCAAGCCTTCTCCATGCACCCCTGCTGTCCATCCCAGTGAGCTGGAGGCATGGGATGCCTTATCCCACCCCATAGCAGGAGCTTCATCCAGCAGTGAGATGGAGATATCAGAACCTCCCAGAGGATCTGGAAGGGGTGTGGGGGTGCAGAGGCCAGAGGAACTGCAGGTTTTCTCTTTCCCATGTCTCAGCCCTGGCAGGCAAGCAGGGTTGAGCACAAGCAGACAAGATACTACAGAGAAAATTAACTCTACCAGCACAAATTACGTTTGCCCTCCAGCATGGTGAATAAGGAGAGACGGACAAGGAGAAGGGAAAGAAGGAATTAAGGGAATGTTGTATTTATGGGGTGACCATGGCAGGAAGGAATGATGAATCTGACTCCACGTTCTTAGAAGACATTATATTATATTATTATATTATATTATATTATATTATATTATATTATATTATATTATATTATATTATATTATATTATATTATATTATATTATATTATATTATATTATATTATATTATATTATATTATATTATATTTATCTATACTAAAGAAGAGAGAAAGGATACAGACAGAAGGCTAGAAGATACTGAAGAAAACACCTGACTCCTTCCAGAGCCTCGACACAGCTTAGCCCTGATTGGTCAATGAGTGAAAACAATTCATATGAAACCAATGAAAAAATCACCTGTGGATAAACAATGTCCAAACACATTCCAAAGCAGCAAAACACAGGAGAAGCAAATCAGATAATTATTGTTTTCCTTTTTCCCTGAGGCTTCTCAGCTTCCCGGGAGAAGAATGCTGGGCAAAGGGATTTTCCAGAAAATATGACCGTGACAAGGTAAAGGCCCCTTTTTTTCTCTGAAAGAACGAGGGCTGGCAGCTGTAGAGCAGGGTTGTCTGTCAGCTCCCTGCCATCCCCTTGGTTCTAGCAGGAGAGCTCATCTGCTTTGGCTGCCAGGGCTCTACACCAGACACAGCAGCAACAATCTTCAGTGTCCTTCAAAAATGTCTGCAATGATGCTCTCCAGAGCCACCCTTCTGGCATCCCTGGACCCCTTCCTCACCCTGGAGCTGACCCTGAACTGCTCCATGTGCACATGGGGGTCAAAGGCCATAAACTTCCAAACTGAGAGAGAAGAAAAACTACTTTCTCCACCAAGGAAGGTAGGGGGAGAAAAAAATACCAGCCAAACTCCCTGATGCAGCAGTTTTCCAGGACAGTGAATTAAGGGATCTCTCTGTGGCAGAAAGAACATCTATTGGCATGTTTCTCCATTGCTAAAGAGTTAGAGTTGTAGGTTCATCACAGATTTTTTTTTTTCATAGCCATAGGTCAGTCTGTGACACTTTAATATTACAGCCCATGTTGTTTGGAGCACAAGACCTGTTTGGGCACACAGTTGCCTTCCAGTATCAAATGTTTCCCCCATGGTGAATCCCCACATTGGCATAAGAAAAGCTGGATGTTGGCATAGCTGGTGGAGCACATCACACTTTCTTCACAGAATCACTCATGCAGCAGTGAACTCCTTCAGCTCAGCTCTGCACTGGTGTAAATTAGGAGTAAAACACTGTGGTTCAGTGAGATAAACCCATGATGAGTAACAGATTCCCTTGGATTTCCTTATCTCCCTGCTGTGACCTGGCTGCTGAAATGTAACCTCAATCCATCACTTATGGAGAATAAATTCCATTACCAAACTTCAAGCCTGGAGTCTGTCAGTCCCTGGCCATCAGGGTTAGGAGATTACTTTACACTGCCTGACCTCTGACACTATTTAAGGGCTCATCTACGGCTACCACTATTCATAACAATTTAATATTTTCATAACAATTTCATATTTTCATATTTCACACACGTGATTTCATCTGCCTGGCTGTAACATTAATCAGTGTGCAAAACCAGTTTTGTTAAAATAGCTGCCTCATAGGGGGCATTGTGGGCAGACAGTTTTTCTGCCCATCTGTCAGATTTCTTTGGCATAACCTTCCTTTTTATCATCCTATGGGGTCAGTCCTGTGTCTCATATTCATTTCAGATTGCACTGTCAAGCTGTTTTGCAAGAAGAGTGTCCCAGCTTATTTAGTGGTCACAAGATGCCAATAAAAATGGCCAGAATTTGCTTGTTCTAATAAAAATATCCTTGCCCTGTGTTGGACAACTAGCTAATTTTGTACAGCCCAAAATCACTTCAGGTGTTGTTTGAGGTTCATTCCATTATTTCAGCAAACCCTTGAGCCAAAGGATGCTCCTGTTACCACCTGAAGACATGTCTGCTTTCAGTAGCATTTCCACATCTCCAACATCCAACATCTTACATTTGTGTGACTCAAAGACAAGCAGAGTCAAGTTGGTGAGAGCTGGGCATCAATTATCTCCTTTGAATACTGTTGAGCTGTAATTTGGACTAATATGTGCAAGGATATATTATTGTACAAAACAAAATCAAGGTGTTTTGGTTTTTTGGCTCAAAAGATTCACCCACTTGAGCTCAGTTTTGCTGTGGCTAAACCAACCTTAACAAAATGGATTTGGGTACAAGAACTGGTGCATCTTGAAGTAGATGAGGGGTGTCTTCCTGCATCCTAAACCATCCTAAAGTGATACACCAGGGGATTTTTTAAACTTTTGATGGATACTTTTGCCTGTGGGTCATAAAGTAGTTGATCCACTTCATAAGGATCATTATTAGGTCAGGCAGAAAATCTTGGATTGCATTTGAGGACACTGGCCTTGTCGGATTCCTGGCATTGGGGCACTGAATAGCAATAAAGCAAAAATAGCAATAAATGTGAGGAACATGAGGAATTATTAAAGGGGAGGAAATTAAGAGGGTTTTACAGTCACAAAGAGAAGGTGGTTGAGGAACAACAGGGCATTATTTGTCATACATGAGAAGTGAAGGGTGTCCAGTGAAAAGAGCAAGTAGGAGATTTATTTTAAAATAAACAAGGGGAAGTACTTGTTCACACAATGCATAACTGAATCGTGACTCATTGCTGCAGGATGTTGTGGAGGACAAAAGCCTGCACAGGTTTCAACAAACTCAGGGAGAACAAGTCCATTGAGAGCTCTTGAATAAGATAATTCAGATGTTCCCTGTAATTCCCAGTCCCTACAGCACTGGTTGCAGGGATCTAGGCTGGGATGGTAAAGCAGGGAACAGGTAACTCAGTATGTGCTGCATTTCCTACCTCTTCCCCCAGGAATCTGCTTCTTGTCTCTGTCAGAGAGAACTGTCAGAGGACTTTCTGACCTAGCAGGCATTTATATTTAGCAACACAAGCTTATTTGTGGAGGAAATTGTGGTTGTATTGATGCCTTGCCTATGGGGAAGATTGCAGGGAGGGGTCTGCTGTGGGTGAGAGATGTGTGTGTGCCTCTTGTATGGAATAAATCCACTGCTCATCTGCTTTGCTTCCAGGCTGAGAAAGGCTGTAGGGAGCGCAGTCACAGTGAGGAATGCTGGTTTTGTCACATCCTTGGGGTTTTACTGTGAAGGGGAAAGGCAGAAAACTCAACCAAGGGCCTGAGTCCAGCTGGTTTTGCTGCTTTGTGCTCTTCTAAGAGTCAGTGAAGGAAGGAGAGGTTGTTTTGAAACTTGAATAAGTGATTTATAATAGGTTGCCTAAATACATGTAGGAGCTCAGTGTTGGAGAGCACTCACAGAACCCTCACAGCAGTTTTGGATAATTTGGTTTCACTCCAGCATCTCTGCCTGCTGGCTGGGCCTCTGAAACACAGAGGGGTTCAAGTGATCAAATTAGTGAGGAAGCTCTTGTTCCCATCCACTGAGCAGCTTCTCAGGAAGGTCTCTGCAAATTTCATCTTTGTGTCTATTTAACCTACTTAATCAAATCTACAACATCTTCTAAGGCTTTTAAATCTGAAGTTGTCTCTGCCTGCATAGGGAATGGGGGATTTGCAGCTGGGCTGGAGAAACAGTGACAATTACAAAACTGCTGCTTTTATCCTCCTAAAGGAACTGCACCTAAGTGTGTCCAAAGTCCCACTGCAAAGTTTGAGCAACTCTGGAGAATGGTGGCCAGGTAAGAGCAGGGTTAATAATATTATAACCACCAAAGAGAGAAAGCAGCTAATATTGTACAAACACAAACACCCCTGCAGAGCAGGCAGGCTGTCAAAAATATTTCCTTTCTGGGTTTCACTTAGAGGGTGAGGTGGAGAGACTGTAATGGCAAGGAAGGTGTGAACAAGTAAAACTCAGGGGCCAAAGCTGGGAAGCAAGCAAACACTCCAGTGAGGTGGCTCTGCCACAGAAGTCTGTGCCATTGCAGGGATGGTCTGTAGTAAAACTTGTTCTCCTCTCTTTTTCTTCACTGGATGGAGATTACCTGATCCATCCAGCTCTAAAAGCATTGAAAATTCATGGTTTTTCCTGTGATTTGTGTTCTCTTGGCCTTAGGTGAAGAAAAAAGATGTGCCCATGTTAATTGGGTTTGTCTCTTCTGTCAGTTCTCTGAAAATATAGAAATTTGATCTGGCCATGTTTTCCCCTTAAACTCTGGAAAATATATTGGATCAGTCAGATAAAAGAAGCTGTACAAATTAGCTATCAGCTGCTAAATACTTGGCAGCCTGGACAATGCCAGTATCAATCAAGTTAACAATTCAGTGTTTTCTTCATTCTGCTGGCTTAAAAACTGAACTGGTCTGCTCATGTAAGAAACCACCAGAATTCATCTTCTCTGTGCTTGGGCTGCTCTTTACCCAAGGAGCCCTCAGTAACATTTTGTTTCCAATTGCTGTGCTGTGGAATTATGGCTATCTCTCTGTGCTCTCTGAGGAGGTGATTTGTTACTCACTGTTTTGGTGAGATGAAACAAATTGCAGGAAATTGAGCTTGGATGGATGGATGGATGGATGGATGGATGGATGGATGGATGGATGGATGGATGGATGGATGGATGGATGGGAGCTCTGGCTGACATTGGGTGGCACTGAGTCTGTGCTGAATCCCTCAGGTTTTAATTAAGGGGCCTTTTTGCTTCTTGTTCAATTCCCCTGCTTTGAGCCATATGGAATTAACTGTCCTTGGACGAGGGAGGAATGAGGTGAGAAACTCCACCAGCTTTGTGCTTTTCTTGTCCTGTCAGAGCTGACTTCTGAAAGGGATCTCAGGCCTTGCTTTCAGTGGCCCCCTTCTCTGGGCAACATGAAGTGCTGCACTGTCCTCACCCTTGTCTTTAAGTCCCTGAGACAAGAAAATTGTTAAAGATACAGCCAGTGACAACAGTACATAGCAGTCTTATATCTGCTTAGGCAATTACTACCTGAAAAAAGAATCCAAATCTGTTAGTCCTGAACTGAAGACCATGGCAGAAAGCCTTGTCCAGGCAGAAGCAGCAGGAGATGAGCCTGCCCATGCCCTGCTGCTCCCAGTGTGTCTCAGGGGCAGCTCCTGGCAGCACAGCCCCACAGCCAGGAGCTGCCACTGCTGCTGCCGGCCCGCTCAGAGCTGGGGCCATCAGCAGGGAGGACTGATTTTTTGGGAAGTATCATCCCTTTGAGCTTTATGCCCTTTCCTACATAAGAAATACTCCTTAAAACAACAGTTCTACAACCTTCCTTTTTATACTGTTCCTACCAGCAGCTCCACAGATAGTCCCTGACAAAGCATCCACAATCACAGCTCCCAGCAGCTTGGTTTGAAGAGATCTTCCTGAAAGTGAAAACTCTTATTCAGCAAACAAAAAGAGGTTTTTGTAAAGACAAGTGGCTTAAGCCATTTGGGAAGCACAAATGTGGTTTACCATCTTGCTGATCTGATGGATGAATTGCTTGAAAAGACAGGATGGGGGGGCACAATCTTCTCCTGTCTCCCCTTTGCTGCCTCCAGAGCCTGCTCACTCCAGCACCATTTTATGTGCACTGTGAGCATTTAAAACCCACAGAGAGCACCCTCAGTGACTGGAATGTTGTGCACTGGGGTGCCAGAACCGTGCACAGCCTCCAAAGCCCCCACCTGCAGCCACCAGCTGTCCTGAGGCAGCTCTGTGCTGTAGATGTGCATGATGCATCATCCCATGAAGTCTCTAGGTTTTTCCTCAAGCTATAGCAAGACTCCTTCGGAGTAAACCTGTGGGTCTGTCCTTTCTTAATGGGGAAAACACTCCACTACATTTCTTATACTGCTTTTTTCCTCCAGGATCAAATGTAATTCTTCCTGCCCCATAATGCAGAATTTCACAAATTTGAACTGACTTGGTTGCTTATCCAATTGCATAATTGTTTCGACTTCAGAAAACTAAATAAAGACTTTCCAGAGATTTTTATTTTGCCATGTTTAAGTGGGTTTGAAGTGCTAGAATTTAACTGAGCTTTAAAAAACCCAAAAAACCCTTATGCTTTGGAAGATGTTAACTTTGGCTGCTATAATGGACTAGCCATAATACTAAACACATGCTGTCAAAACTCAGGAAAACAGAGACACAGAGACTCTTTTTTTTTTTTTTTTCAGTAATTTTGGACATTGTCTCCATGTGTAACTTTATACATAAATAAGAATTCTTTCTCTCTCACTCCACCCATGCATTTTTAATATTCTCTCTGGAAAGAGTTTCCTTAAACACTTTAAGGAAGCTGCTTCTTTTTCAAAGACTTTTTCCTGCCTCCTCACTTAAAACAAGAACTTGGGTGGCCTCTTTTCTGATAAAGGGCGTCAGCTCTGTGAGCTTTGGGGTTTCAGCTCTTTCTTTCCCTGAGCATCTGTCCTGGCTGATGCCTGCACACATGGTGAGTGAAGCAGGTGCTCCAGAAAGACTCCAGGAGGAAATGTTTTGCCAGCAATATTCCTGTAGCAATAACTGCAATGAGCAGAAATGTAGAACTCCTTTGGCAGCCACACTCACGAGCACTTTGGATCCAGAGGCTGCTGTATTTTAGAAATTGCTGGTTCTGGAGGAATGTTCTGTAGCCCAGAGAGCTCTGACAATGCCCCAATAACCTCAGTGCAGTTGTTCTTCTCTCTAGCAGGGTACAATTTGGACAGTGGGTCACTGTCCAGAGGGACTTGTTTATCCTTGATTCAAAAAGACCTGAAAATGAGAGGGCTCAGCAGAGAGGATGGGTGGGAACCTGGAGAACATGATGTACAGGGAACTGGGCTTGTTCAGCCTTAAAAAGCAAAAGCTGAGGGTGATTTTCCTGCTCTCTTCAGCTGCTTGTGGCAGGATATTGGAAGATGCAGCCAGGCTTTTCCTGGAGGTGCACAGCAATAGGTAAAACACAATGGACAAATGCAGGAGAATGAGAAGCTCACCTTCTAAGGAGAATTGCTAGGAGGACTGACAAGCACTGGGCAAGGCAAAGGATGGGAAATCTCCATCCTGGAAGACAGTGAAAACCTAGACAAGGTCCACAGAAACCCAAATAGTTGGTCCTGCTTTGAGGAAAGACCTGAACTAGATGACAGCTAGGGGTCCCTTCCAACCTTTATAAATGTTTTGTGATTTGTCATCTTATTCCTTTCAATTTTCTTCTTTGTTCGTAGTTTTGTATGGTGTGCCCAGTCATTTTATCTGAAATGTGCACAATAAACTATTTTGTATGGCTCAGATTTCAGGATCAACTGAATTATGATTTGGGGATTCAGCAGAAGTGGCAAATATTTCACCTTCACAAATGTCTCACTTATACATCATGACCTGCTTGTTTCATTGATATTTCAAACTCTAAGAACTCCTGTTGTGATGCCAGAGTGGTAAAAATTAGAGAATCTGTTACACAGGTGGGTAAGAGGAAATGAGACAGTGTCACACACTTGTAGAAGATTCTGGAGCAGTTTCATGAATTCTGCCTTTATCCTCAGACTTCTCTCTACACTGGCACAGTTCTTCCTTTTGGTTGCTCCAGCACACTGCCAAATGTGAAGATAGGGATCTTGAGCCACCTCCCTTAACTTAGTGAATCTAATCCAGCAGAGTATCAAAAGCACTGAAATACAGACCCAGCAGGAGCCTTGTCTCACAGAAATTAGAGCAAAGAAGAGAATAAAATGGATTGCCAACATTACCTCCAGTCAAGCCAGGAGTGCCAGACCTTTTCTGAAGAGAAACCACACAAGGTTCACTCAACTTTTCTGTTGCCATTGGTAGGAAATATTCTATTCCTTCTTCTACATAAATATTTCCAATAGGTTAATACAAGGATATAGGAGCATGAATTATTCCTATGCTTGCCAAGTACTTTGATATCTCTGGAAAAAACAAAAGTCTGTGAAGGTTTTAGCCATTATTAATTAACATGGTTATTGATTTTTGCAAAATACTGCCTGCTTGGAATAGTGTAATGTCACTGCGAGTGGTACAATAGTGCAGCCAGAGCGTGGTCTGTGCTTCCCAGGCACATGGGAGACACAAACACATACAGGGCAAGTGCTCTTTGATCTTCTCATTCCTACCCTGGCTTCAGGGCAACAAAGGCAATACTCAGCAGCCTGAGCTGTTGCAGTGGGCATTTAACATCTCAATAACCAACAGAGGAGCTGATGGGCCAAAGAGATGTGTCTCAGACACGTTTTATGAAAAATCCTTTCCTTAGGATTTTTTCTCCTGAGAAGCTGAGAGGCCTCAGGAACAAAATGTAAACATTGATTACCTGCTGCTGTGGAATGCAACAGGTGGATCTGTGATTGGTCACATGCGGTTGTTTCTAATTAATGGCCAATCACAGTCCAGCTGTCTGGACTGTCTCGGTCAGTCACAAACCTTTGTAATTCTTCCTTTTCTATTCTTAGCTAGCCTTCTTATGAAATCCTTTCTTCTATTCTTTTAGTATAGTTTTTGTATAATATATATGATAAAATAATAAATCAGCCTTCTGAAACATGGAGTCAACATTCTTGTCTCTTCCCTCATCCTGGGACCCCTGTGAACACGGTCACAGAGATGAGTCAGCAGTGGTGTGTTTGCTCAGTCAGTGCCCAACAACTCCTCCATGTGCTCAAACAGAGCTTTGTGTGTAAATTGTGTCATTTCCCACTAAGTTTGCACAACACACTTTGGTTTGGGCTGTAGACCTGTGGTTTGTGTTGGCTGCATCCAGCCAGCCCTGTCAGCATTGCTGCAGCACTACAAGCCCAGGAGCTGATGGGAGTGTGTCATTATCACAGCAGTGTCACCCCACAGTTCACAGAGAAACCCACTGTCAGTGCTGGGTGCTTGGGCTCCTCAGACAAGGAGCAGCTCCTCCCTGTGCAGCCCAGGATCACCAGGTTGCTGGGGGAAGAGCAGAAATAACTATATAAATTTCACTCGCCTGCAGCAGTGAAGCACCTTATGGAGCTGTTAGGCTGGGCCTTTATCCATTTGGGATCCATATTCTGCACCCTGTCAAGAGAGGGGCCTCAGCCCCCTCAGGGCCTTTTTCTTAGGAATAAAAGCCATTCTTTTCTTTCAAAATATGTGACAGCATCATGCTGAGGAAGGAGCTGTATGCACTCTTGCATGAGGAATATTCAGAGCATTGAAGGCAGGGGGCAGCCAGCACCAGTCCCTGACTAAGGTTTGGGATAGCCTGAGTGACTTCCAGCCTGATTTTTAACCCCTTTCTTGGACTATTCATGCACCGCATCTGAAAATGATCTGCTCAAGCAGGTGAAAAGGAACAAGGTTTATACTACAAGATTCCTGACTCTGAAGGCTTTACCTTAATATTAACATTTTCACTTGCTCTCTTCCTGACAAAATGCACCTTGAACACCTCTCAGGTAGGAGCTGGGAGAGACAATCTCTTTGAGGACATGGTGGCTTAGATCATGGTGGGTCTAGGGAGAAATGCTGGCCCTGGTAACTCTGAACATGGGCAGACAAGAATGCCAGGGTGTCCCTCAGCATCCTAATGAAGAGGATGGCCAGATGCAGTGCTCAGATCCAGGCCTTGTCCTGTTTGCTCACAGAGAATGATCATTTAGCTCAGACTACAGACTTATGCATCTATTTGAGGATGTGCTGTGTTTACCTCACAGAGTACCAAGGCCCCTTGGGAGTTGTTCTGTTTCTGCTACACTTCCTCCCAGATAATGATTGACGCATTTTCTTTATTTCTCTTTAGTGTTTCCACCTGATGGTGGATAACAGGTATGGCAATGCTGGCACAGCTATGGGTACAGACTCTCTCCCATAGAAATGTAATCAAAATTTCAGGTTATAAAGGCTGTGATGGCAGACAGTGTCTTTCCTGTAGATAGAAAGGTACTTTCTAGCCAAACCAGCCAAGTATGATCCCGATCTCCCTATCCCTGTCTCTTAAATTAGAAGCTTGGGCATGCTTCACTTCTGAAATTCCTGGAGCAAAACCTTCAGGCCCTGGTCTACTGTGATTGCTGGGGGGAGGGTTTGCATCTCCAGAGAGCTCACCTGGGCAAGACTGTGCCCAGGTGGAGCTCAGAGGCAGCAGAGTGATGGTGGATGTACCTCTGGAGCACAGATGTCAGCATGGAAAGGCCAAATCTGAAAATCGCTTCAGCTGTTTCATAAACAACATGGAGGATAATTAATGACCCCATTATAAAGACACAGCTATGGAAACAATTGCAAATTGACTTTTGGCAGACATTTTTGGCAGAACTGATGTGAAATACCAGAGAGGGCCTCACAGGACTGGGGTCTGTTTGCTGCACACAGCATTTGCCCTTTGATTCCTGGGGAAGCCAAGGGACAGAATCACAGAATGGCTCAGGATGAATTATCCATAGAGATGGACAATATTCCTTCCAGGTCTGCCAAGCATTCACTTGCTCATCCTTGAACTCACTTGTGCTGCAGTTCCTTCAGCCCCACACTCTCCTCCCACGTTTCACAAGTTAAGTTTCATGACTTGATAAGCTCTCTGACTGCTTTACCCTTGTGTAATCCAAGGACAACAATTTTAAGTGCCCTGACATTTCAGATGCTTTTTGGAATTTTTAGGATTTCAGATGAAAAAATTCAGTCCCTTCAGTCTTTTCATGCTCAGAAGCCTCAGCCTTCTGATGCAGTTTGTGTTGCAGCAAGTGGTTTGCTGTCTCATTAAAAAAACCAAAACAAAACACACAAAAAACCCCCAACAAAACAGAAAAAAAAAAAAAAAGGAGAAAGGAAAATGATGCTCATGTGTCCAGGCAAGGAAATGACACACATCCATCTCCTTTCTCAAGCAAACAAACAGCTCCAGAGGAGTTACTTGAGTCACAGCTGCCTGAAGAGAGCTGAGTGCTGAGCTCCAGCCTTGCTCACCCAGGACATCAGAGGGATGCTGCCCCTGGTTATAACCAGCAAGCAGAGCTGAGCCCGTGGCAGTCTAACCACACAAAGATACAAATCTGTCTGTCACTTCATCCTGCACAAGCCCATATTTTAAGTAGCTGTACACAAAAGCCACTGCAACCATAGCAACACTTTTTAAACAAACTGCTCCTCAATGTAGTTTTATGCATTTATGTAACTTAGGCAGATATAGAGGGGCGTGTGTGTGTGTGTCTCTATGGTTAGAATTTAAACATGTACGTATTTACATTGGTAAATATATAAAGATTTTGATAGTTGGAGGTACATACATGTAATGCAGAATTATGGTGAATAAAGATATTGATGGGTAGAGGTTCATACATGTAATGCAGAATTATGGTGATGCCCTGTAAGTCAGAGTGCTGTGGAGATGCTCAGTGACTCAAACCATTGCTCGTCACCCTGAGAGAGGATCCCTGGCTAGAGAAGGCCAGGTGACCCCATGGCCAGCTCAGCCACAGCCTGGCAGCAAACCCAGCAGAAAAACAGGGAATCTTTTTCTTCAGTGTTAGAAAGCTGGTCTGGCTGGTGGGAGAGCCTGATGAGTGTGAGAGCAAGCTGGAGGGAGCAGACAGACTGGAGGAAGAGACATTGCTCTTTCAGCATCTGTTCCTGAGATCAATTCAGCGCATCCCCAGCCCCAGATGTTCTCCTGGAAATGCCTTTTTCCTTCTCCCTTGACTGTGGAAAGAGCCCAGGCAAACAAGTCTTCCTTGTCTCAGCCTTACCAAACACCCCTCACGTTGCTTACACCAGGATTTAGGACAGCTCAGCTGAGCAGAGCTCGGGACCGATTAAAGCAAATCCGCGGAATTCGGGACGTGGAATTCGGGATTCCCCCATTCCAAGCACATCAGCTGCCTTCCATTCCTCCTCTGCTCCTGTCCTCTTCTGCAGCTTGTCCAAAGGAGCATTGCATGGCCCTGCAGCTTGAGGGTTCCTCAAGCTGTTTCTGTTATTTGAAGAAAACTTGTAATGGGAGGGTTTTGGAGGAACAGCTCAGAGGGAATCTTAACAAACGTCAGAGTGGAATTCTGTGGCTGAGACAGCCAGAACAGCTTGGACATTTCACCCCAGGCCTCTCACAAGCTGGAAGATAAGAACACAATCCCCCCCAAGGCAAAGCACCATAATATTTCTTACTTGACACCCTGTACCCATGAGAAATGCCTTTCCAAACTGCTCAAATAATAGGAAAGTAATAATTAAATGTTCTTCTAAGGTGTTTTCTTTAAGATTAATATTTTGTAACTTTATATATTACTGTCAATAATTTAGTCTGATTATTTAAACTGACACACACACACCCCTACTCTTTAGCACTGTAAATCCACCTCAGAAATATAAAAATCTGGATTAATTAATTCAGAAGCCCACCTCACAAATCTATAAAATGACTTAATTATTTTTTATATTACAGAAAGATTAATTGAGGAAAACTGTTGGA
This sequence comes from Setophaga petechia, assembly GCA_024362935.1. Lineage (NCBI taxonomy): Eukaryota > Metazoa > Chordata > Aves > Passeriformes > Parulidae > Setophaga > Setophaga petechia. Next base: position 5,192,580 of record JANCRA010000003.1, on the reverse strand, counting down.
TCAATTGGAACAACTAATGTTTGATGTGAATTTATCATATAATTCAATTATTTAATATGTTGTATTACAGTAAATTGCTGCCTAAGAGAAAGGAAGAATATTTTAGGATGGGCTTTGCAAATATTTTTCCTGATTTTAATCATTCCAAACTTGTGCTTATGCTGGTAGAAAATCTGAGCAAATGAAGGAAGAATTTTACTGAAACACATGAGGAAGAGCTCTGTAGCTGCAGAACAGACACAGTATTCTCAAGGCTCTTGCTGAGTCTTGTTTTTTAGAGTGTCAGGGGCTTCAGGACTGATCTCTAGAAAGCAGAGTTGTAAAATCATGGGTTCTGTGTCTTGTTGAGAAAGTTTTTTCCTGGAAACTTCCTGGAAAGTTCCTGGGAAAAGCACAGCGATAGAAAGGGATATAGTGCTAAACCAGGCTTCACTTTTGTACACACATAATTTCTGCTGGTTGTAATTGATTCAAGACTATCCATGTTATACACCAGACATTTAAATCAGTAATTTGGTCTGGTTTGCTGAATGTCGAAATCCTTGCAGTAAATGAAGCCAAATTAGCTAAGACACTGCAGATTTTTTTGAGATGTAGTAAAAGAAAAGGGTAAAAATAACAGCAAAACCAGGAAAGAGACAACTGCCTTACACAGAGTACTCCCAATGGCAGGCTGCTGGCGTGGCTGTCTGGGTGAGGTGCAAAGCTTTTATTTATGCCCATGGCTGTACATCCATCTCTTGGACAGTGAAGTTTGAGAAGAGGGACAAGTGATGGGTAATCATCATTTTGTGTGTGTGTTATAACCCTCATGGCAGTGGGTGAGAGGGGAAAGAGCCTCTTGCAGCTCATCCTCAGGGTGGAATTACACTGAGGGACACAGGGAATGGCTGAGCTCTGTCCCTGTGCAGAGCTGGGTGAAACCTGGGCAGCAGATCACAGTCTGCACCAGGGGTGATCCCCCAGCAGCCACATGCTGCTCCTGCTGAGCAGATGGAGCACAGATCCTCTCCAGAACTGCAGCTCATGCTCTGCTGGGTTAGCAAAATACCCAGTGTGGGGGGCAAAACTGACACACACCCTCCAGCTGAGCCAACCAGCCTGCCCAGCAGTGAGCAAGCCTTGTTCAGGGTATCAGCAGGATGGAGGGATGGCTGCTGGATCCAGCTCTCTGGATGCTTGTCACCTAAGAGCTGCAGATTTTGGCATGTGGCTCACAGGGCAAGAGGGTCCAAGAGCTCCCACCACCAGGGCTCCATGGTTAAGCTGGGATTTCCCTTGCATCACTGACTTTTCCCTTGCAGTGCCAACATTTCCTTCACAGAATCATGTCTGAGGATTGTTTTCAGTCTGTAGAACCACCTGGGATGCCTTTTCCTATATTACAGGCTCCTCTTTGCTGCTTTTCTCTTCCCACAGCATATTGGCCCTTCCAATACTCAGCAATCCTGCAATGAGATTTTCTTGCCATTATTCGGCCCACTGAGGTAGTATGGAAAACAGGATGCTGTAACACACACACAAAATCCACCATCAGTCTCAACTGGGGGCTGAGGAAAATTGCACTGCTGTGCTCCACGAGGCTCCAGCCTGGAAAACAGCAGCCTGAGGCTGGCTGTGGCTGGGAAGGGCCCCCTGCAGCAGAGCTGTTGGGGTATGCTGATCCAGGCTGCCTGCATTTCTCATCTAATGTCACTGACTTCCAAGCCTCTCCTTGGGGCTCTCTGGAAGTTGCTTTGTGCTGCCACAGCCCTTCATGCAGATCTTGTCAAATGAATTCACAACCCTTGCTTGCTCTGTAAGGAGCTCCCATTAACTGGAACTAAATTTAGCCCAGCTCTTCTGTGTTGAAAGATGCTGTATAGAAATGCAAAATGAGTACATTAAAAATTAAACAAGGCAAAGATCTAAAATACTAACCTTACCACAATAAATTCAGCTCAGTTTTCTCTGTATTCTCAATATTTTTGCCAGCCATCTCTTCCATATAAATTTATTGAAATATGAAAGCCTTGGTGACATTATTTCAAAAGAGAGGACCCAATCTTTTTTCCAGTTATACCTAGTGAACTGATCTCATTGACTGTAGGGAGAACAACATCCAGGTGTTAGCAATAAACTCAAAAAACTGAAGTGTTCTAGTCACCTTATTCTGCAAGGTTCCACCCCTAAATAGCACATCTAGATGGGTTGTAGGAAAAGAGCAACTGGTGAATAGACTGACAGGGTAGTTTATGGTTATGTATTTCATAAAATTTAATGGCTTACTAGATTTACTTTGAAAGAGCATTTTATTTAACAAAATGCCTTTTCTTCACATGTTCTTACAAATATATAACTTCTGATTTTCCCTGACACATTCATACCCTTGTAAATCATGTCTGTACTCAAGCTAATAATAAATGTACACACTTTTATACAATGTTCAAAAATGGAAAATGAATATAAAGTGTGATTGAATTTCTCTACAAATACTTTTTCTTTTAAAAAATGAACTATTGGTGTGTCTGTGCATCTCAAGTTTATATTTTGCCGTATTATTAATTGACACAAACTGTGTGCTTTGATGTCTGAATTGAACGGTCCTTTACCGCAACAGTTTCCTTTAATGTAAAATGTGTGTGGCATAAGTCTCATTGCTAATTGCAACCTTATGATAATATTCTGCAGAGTCCTGCTGACCTCATTTACAATAGCATAAGAAGCTGAGGCCAGCTGCTAATAGATGCATGCTAAGCCTTTTCTCTTTGGTGAGGTTTTTTTGGCATAAATAGAAATGAACAAAATCTAAATCTTAAAACGCGGGTCTGTAGGCACCTGGGGAGAGTTTGGATCTAGACCCAAACTTTGAATTTCCAGGCCAGGCACAGGTGCTGCAGTAGAGGTTCCCTGCTTTTGCTGCTGATTTGTTTTGCTCTGTGGCCTCAGCATGGAGTAATACAAATCATTAAATAAAACACGTGCTGCCCTCTTCCAGCTGGAGCTGTGATAGCTCCTCAGCGCAGGAGGGACTGGGCTGTGTTCCCTCCTCTGCCCTCCTTTGATTTTGCTGTGATTTGTCCAGCCCTGTGTTTCTGGTGTTACCCACACGAGCTGGGAGCAGCTGCCTTTCCCCAGCCAGCTCCTGGCTGTCAGCTCCAGCCTCGGAGCTTTAAACTGTTTTAAACAATTTTCTCTTTGCAAAAACAGCTACCTTGTGATCCAGTTGGTTGTATTTCCTTTTACCACGTGCAATACAGACAAAACGAGGCTAAAGCCTGACGTCTTATGAACTGCATGCTGCAAAGAGCATCTGGAAACATCATGGCTCAAGGAGGGGCTTGAGTAAGGTTTGAATGCAGTCCATACGAGGCAGGCATGGTTCTAAAACAATTGTGGTGTGGTACACACTGTGTACATCAGCTGTGAGGGGAAGGGAGAGACAAGGTGACATGAAGGATGCTCTAGCAAAGGTGGGAGAGAGGAATTTGTTCCCACAGACCCTTCCCACATTCCCAGGCATGCAGGATTTCATTCCTGGGGTTGTCCTGTGCCCAGGACAGGAGCTGGACTCGATGGTCCTTGTGGTTCCATTTATCTCAGGTTATTGTATGATTTTATGGTTGTGTGGCAGCCTGCCTGGCTGCTTTGGGCTCACCTGCATTCCAACGTGATGGAGTTACTGCAGCTTCACCAGCTGCCATCTGCCACCTGTCCCAGCCCTGGGACACACATTCCAGCTCACCCAGCTCTGTTTGAGATTGCACATTCCCACCTCCCAGGGGCATAAGCAGGCAGAGCAGGGGTTTGGAAGTACAGGAGGCAGTTCAGATGCAGAAATTGTCACCTGTTTTATGTGACTGCTAAGCCCTTGCCTGCTGTCTGTACTGCAGCCATACTGCTTTACTGGAGAGGTGGCACTCTGGTAGGAAAGGCAAGTGACTGTCTTACATACATATGCAAAATTCAAACAAATTCTGTCTTTTTGCTCTTTAATTCCATGGTTTGTTTTTTTGGTTTTTTTCTTGCAAGGATCACAGAATCACAAAATGGGTGAGGTTGGAAGAAACTACATTGGGTACTTTGGTCCAACTTCCCTGCTCAAGCAAGACCATAGCCCAGAGCACATGGCACAGGATTGCATCCAGATGGTGCTTGAATAACTCCATTGAGAAAGACTCCACATCTTCTCTGGGCATCTGTTCCAGTGCATGGCCACTGCACAGTAAAGAAGTTTTTCGTTATGTTTGGGTGGAATTTCCCATTCATCAGTTTTGCCTGCTGTCTCTTGTTCCTATGTAGTGTCACATTGATATTTTCTGAAAAATCCCTTTGCCCAGGATTTTCTCCTGGGAAGCTGAGAAGCCTCAGAGAAAAAGGAAAACAAATTCTTATCTCATTGGCTTCTCCTGTGTTGTGCTCACATGTGGAATGTGTTTGGAGATTGTTTACTAACAGGTGGTTGTTTCATTTGGTTTCTGTGAATTGTTTTGACTCAATGGCCAATCAGGGCCAAGCTGTGTCGGGACTCTGGAAAGAATCACAAATTTTCATTATTATCTTTTTAGCATTCTGTAACTATCCTTTCTATATTCTTCAGTATGGTTAGTTTAGTGTTCTTTAATATAGTATAGTATCATAAAATTGTAAATTAGCCTTCTGAGAGCATGGAGTCAGATTCATCATTCCTTCCCACATCTGGGGGCCAAGCAAATACAATACCATAGCTTGGCACAACCAAGCAGAGCCTGGTCCATCCTCTTGCCACCCTCCTCTCAGACACTGACAGACATTGATGAGGTCCCCTCCCAGCTGTCTCCTCTCAAGGCTGGACAGGTCCATCTCCCTCAGCCTTTCCTCATGAGAGAGATGCTCCAGACCCTTCAGCATCTTTGTCACCCTCTGCTGGACCTGCTCCAGGAGCTGCATGTCTCATCCTCAGGAGCCCAGAATTGGACACAGCACTCCACCAGGGCTGAGGAGAGGGGCAGGATCACCTCCCTGACCTTCTGCCAATGCTCTTGTTAATGCACCCCAGGATCCCACTGGTCTTCTTGGCCACAGGAGTTCCCTGCTGGCTCACAGACAGCTTGTAGTCCCCTGGGACACCCACAGGTCCCTCTCCACAGAGCTGCTTTCCAGCAGGGCACCCCCAGCCTGTGCTGGTGCCTGGGCCTGTTCCTCCCCAGGTGCAGGACCTGCATTTGCATTTGTTGAATTTCAGCAGGTTCTTCTCTGCCCATCTCCAACCTGTTGAGGTCTTTCTGAAGGGCTGCACAGCCCTCTGGGGTATTGGCCACTCCACTCAGCATGGGAGGAGGGCATGCATTTTTCATTCATACTGCAGAGCTACATTTTAAGCAATAAAATTACACTTTTACTGACATTTTAATTTCACAGGGTTTGGGACATGGAGACATCCATCAGGGACTTTGTGTCTTCTTTTAGGGGCAGATAACTTAAACCATCTTTACTGGTGTTTGCCCCCATGCAAGGCAGAGTGGTGATGTTTCCCCCACGCAAATTGCAGTGATGACCACCAGTGCACCAAGCACTATACAGCCCCTGCAGAGCTCACTTGCAGAATGAAGAAGCAAGATCCTTGTAATTAAGGAGCTACAAAGATGCTAGTTTTCATGATTTTGTGTTCTTTCGAGTGCTGCTTGAAGTGGGAACTTGGGTTTTTAACCTATTTTTATGCTAATGCTTTATTTGATTCTTTTTTTTCCTAGAGATTTGCTAAGTGTCAAATGTAATGACTTCAGGTTGAAGCACAGCACTTCTAATGGATTGTGTGACCTTCCCACAACCTCACTGAGCAGCCCCGACGAAATTTCCAGGCAAGCTAATTAATACACTGGTACAGCACCAGGCTGGTGAACCTCCAGCAGCTTAACTCTCAGCTGAGAGGATGAAATCCTCCTGCCCTCCCCACACCCACATCTCTCTAACAATGATGGATTTGGGGCCTAATCAGGCATTAAAACAGAGGATTAGTGAGCTGCAGACCGCAGCGATCACGGCTCGGCTTACAGGGCATGCAGGGGACTGGCAAAAATTGCCAAGCATGCTCCCCGTAAATTAATGTCTGTGTACCTGAAAAACCTCTGTGGGCAGCAGAGACTTCATATATAAATGTGATGGTTCTGAAAGATCAGCAGAAAAAGCAGCACAGAACAGCAGCTTAGAGGTAAATTTTAATAGAGGAGCAGGTATAGGTAGGTGGGTGTCAAACATTGAATACAATCCAAGTGTGGTACCACACCCCACTGTCTTATATTTAAACAACCTCATTTTTGAAGATGTGGCTTAGGTAGCACGTTCAGGGAGTGCACAGCCCACTTTCCTGTGTCCAGAAAAGGTACCACAGGAGAAGGTACTAAAGGAGAATACGTGCTCCTCGTTTTTCTGCTTTGACTACACTCAAAGCAAGAGAAATTGAAGTAGGAAAGGAACACAGCATTAAGAGAAGCAGGAGTTGGAGGTTTCAGAGCTAAAAGAAATGTGTAATTTTCTTCTTTAAGATCCTTTTCTTGGCTGAGTTGATCATAAGAAGCAAGATGTTTAGATGGCCACTGTTATGTATACAATAATAAATAATTTGGTGCAATAAGTACCAGGCTTGCACATCAGTCGTGGAAGGTGCTGAACTGCTTCCACCTCTGCTCCTGCCACAGGCCTTCCTGTGGGATGTCTGTGCAACAGCTTGGTGGCTCTGGAGGAAGACACTGTTGTCAGGGCATGTCACCTCTCCAGAGCCTCTAGAAGCCAGCCTGGCACCTTGGATATCTGCCAGCCCCCCGAAGGAGGGAAGGAGCCATCCCACCATTTGTATTACACAAACATGGCAATGTCTGCTGCATGGCTTTGAGGCAAAGCCATCCATCCTGGATCAGGGCTGGGCAGGCAGATGTGATCATTGTTGCTGTTTTCACATAGGTGCTGTGTGAGTTATTTCTCCTGCAGCTCACAGCCCCTGTGGAATTGCTTTTAGAGGTGTGCCAGCACTCCTGGGCAGTCTGGTGATATTTATCACTACCCTGCAGATCTGAGCCCAGAGCTGTAATTCCTTCAGAAGCTTTGCCCCACTGCCAGGTAACCTGTATAGAAAAGCAGCACTCACTGTGTTGGGAACAGGAGTGTGGATACAGGGGCCTGGTCCCAGCTGATGAGGGGAGGAGGTGGAAAAGGCATCTTACAGTGTGGCCTTGAAGGGATCTTCTGTGGGATCCAAGAACAGCAGCCTGGAGCCACATCAAAGCTCTGCCACTTCCCCAGGTCCTCCAGCATGGTGACAGAGTCCATGTGAGCTGTGTTGTGCTCTCATAGCAGGTGAGTGTCTGCTGTCCTCTCAGTGCAGTGTAATGGAACTTCAAGAGGATCACCTTTGTTCTCTGAAATCTGTTACTGGCCAGTGCTCTCATACAGTCATAACATTAGCAATCTCCTGCTTCTACCAGCAAATTATCCTGCTACCCAGGGAAGCTTTGTCCCTCTCATGTCGTGCTTACTGAATAAAAAGCACCAGCACTTCCATCAGGAGCCCAAGGCTCAGCTCTCTGGGTTTGCAGGAGGCTGAAGGCAGAAGAGAGAACAGTTGGCAAATGGATAATAAAAAAAGATCTGATAAAATAATTGAGGGGTTCAGCAAGTGGGACTGACAACAGAAGGGAAAGCAGCTGAAGAGAGGAAAGGATTTCAAACCAGCAGTGTCACTGGACAGAGTGGAAGGGAGGCAAATGCTGGCCAAAGGGAGGTGCCTGTGGCACTTGGCCCTTTTCATATAGGCACAAAACACACTTTGGAATCTCGTGGGAGCTCTGAGAGTCCCACAAGACTGGTTTGAGAGTCTTCTTTTAGCACATGTGCTGTGTGAATTGCTGGAAGGTCCTGAAGTGGTGCTGCCCACTGGATTTGGCAGATGATGTTTCCATCAAGTGCCAGAGTGGAACAGTGTTTCACTGCCTTTCCCCAGTTTGTCCTCCCCAAAATCACTCTGAGAACCAGAGTTACTGTCAAAGCAAGTGTGAGCTTTGCTTTGGAGCCACAGTGTGGGCAAACACCCACATCAATGCAGTCACTGAACACTGATGCCTCCTGCACTCCTGCTTTTTTCAGAGGTGGACTACAGCTCCTGTGTCTTCCACACCTGAGACAAGAAGAGAAGGATGTAAAGTACACCTTCCACCTGCTACACAGGGGGTCACTTTCTTTATCACTTCTGCACTGACAGCCCATCAGTGAAGGGCTCCTGTGGGATGGGTTGTCTGTGGTCAGCACACAAAGCTGGTGCTCCAATACCTTTATAGAGTGGAGTGTAGAGGGCATTGATTACTTCCCCTGCTCAGGAGCACTGACAGATGTGCTGCGTGCACGACAGAGAGACAAGGGAGAGCTGCCATCTGCTGTTGGAAAAATCCTGGTTCGTCTCTTAGCCCAGGCACTGCTAAGAGCTGCAGGTGGCTCCTTCCTGCCAGAGGCTCCCACCACACTGGGATAGCACACAGGGCAATATTCCACAGGGAAAGCAGGAATCCAAACCCTGCACTGGGGAGGGGAAAGGTTTGCCCCGAAGATCTGCTCTTCTCATGTGTGAATCAGGAAGAAGAGGATGGATTTTGTGACCTTTCCAACCATGCCTACCTGCAGCAAAGCAAAGAGGGGAGAAGGTATGGCAAACCCACTGTGCCTCCAGGAGGGACTTCAGTGGAAAAATCAAGCCCATCTTCAAATGTAAGCCACAGATAGTCAATTAGATCAGTATTTAGACCTGACCTCTGCAGTGGATAAGGGGAGCATTCTGTATTATCATGGAAATAAAAGAATTGGTGACATCCTACATTCTTAACTCTGGGTACTCAGGATGAAAAAACCTCCAATCGCTAACTGAAAAGGCAGCTCATTTATTGAAATACCATTCTGAGTCATTCAAAATTATTTATTTGCTTCTGAAAACATGTTTACTTCTATTTTCTAAATGACATTTTACGTCAGTTCAGCTAAATGTATTATTTTTTACAAGAAAAGACATCCAAGTATTTAATACAAATTAAAGAAAATATTTCAATCCTTTAATAGCAAGTTAATGTTATTTATAACTTCAATTAAGTAAACCCAAACAAATATGAAAATTCTCCATATGAAGATATCTCCTGACTATATTTTGTTCAAAAAGAAAAAATGAATGAAAAAAAAGCATTTCATAAAAAAAACCAATCCTGGTAATTTACAAGAGAACCACACAATTCAATAATCTAGGACCAGGTCTTTCATAAGCAAACACAAAATTCTAACACAGCAGCATGGTGCTGATTTGACCTGAAAGTAAACATTTTTCAGTTATTATGTTTTTTCTCTGCAAATTGGTATTTTTCTAAAGGATAAAAAGAAAAATATAATAATTCTAGAGTAAGTGTACTAGACTAATGATTTTCCAGTAGGAATGCTGAGAGGAGCAGTAATAATAGTTAAAGATCAGTGTTCAGTCAATTCAGTTCTTTGCATTGGTGAATTTTTGAGTAATGATGTTCTGCTCTGGTAGATGCATAAAAAGAAAACAAAGCTAAATATAAGCTTATAGTCCATGTCTGAAGCTTTTGACCTCTTTACCTTTTAAATAAGGACTGAGTCATTAAAAACAAAAATAACTAAAAAAAATAAAACAAACCCCTATGGTGATAGTTCAAAAAGAAAATATTGATTTAATGCAGTAATTAGGCACAAGGCCTGGTCTAACAAAACTGTAAAATTCTTTTTTCCCCCAAACAGATAACAGGAATTTTATCCCACTATACTTCAGGGGGGAAAATTCTTAATCCAACTGTGTTCATGCTTCTAACTTAACCCCATGTCATTTAAACAGGAGCTGGTGATCCAGCAGCAGCTGTCACACACTCAGCTGAGTCCAGAGGCCTGAACTCAGATGAGGGCAGGTGAAATCCCCTTTGCAGGGCATCTGTACTTCACACCAACCCCTTTTGAAGAGAGAGCCTTCCCAAAGCACACCAGTGAGGGTTTTTCTTGTGTTTGTGTGTGTTTTCAGCAGCATTTGCCTGAGAGCAGAAGGCAGCATGGTTACACCCAGCAGATGCTGCAGGCAGTTGCTCCCTGCAGGGACCCAGGGCTGGCAACTGGGTTTCCCCAGGTGGGTTGTGAGGTGTGCTGGGGAGAACAAACAGCAGCGTTACCTGGCCAGCCCTTCAGAGTTTCTGATCTCCCCCTGGGAAGAAGGAACTGGAGTTTCCCTCTGTTCCCACATTCTGGTGTCAGAAGCCTGTGGCAGCTTCTGAAGATGCCCAGCTCTGCCAGAGATCCTTGCTGTGCTGCAGACACACCTTGAACTTGCAGGGTTTGCAGAACCCACGCAGCCCACAGGGTGGGCAGGTGCTGATCAGCACCTGCAGATCCCTGAAAAGGTGAGACAGGTGAGATGGGACAGGTGAGATGGAACAGGTCAGATGGGACAGGTGAGGTGGGACAGGTGAGGTGGAACAGGTGAAATGGACAGGTGAGATGGGACAGGTGAAACGGGACAGGTGAGATGGGACAGGTGACACAGGACGGGTGAGATGGAGCACCATGGGACAGGTAACACAGGACAGGTGAGCACACCTCCGGGTGCTGAGCGCGGTGGAGGAGAAGATCACCTCAGCCTGTGTGCTGCCTCTTGGTGGCTTTTCTTTCAATAAGACAAAGGTGAAAGCGTAAAGCCGAGCAAAACAATCTCAGTCACTGCAAAAAAATGTTGATTTCCCTCGAACACTGAAGGGAGAGCTGGAAGCGCTGAGGTCGCCGCGGCCCCGGCCGGTGTCGGGCGCTCCGGGCTGAGTCAGCCCCGCCGAGCCGGTCCGACATCCTGAGAGCAGCCGCGGGATGGCAGAAACCGCTCCGGAGCAGAAAGAAAACAAATTTTAAAAACCCTTTCAAACAGCTGCCAATAAAGTTTCTTTGGCTCTGAGTCTGGGCATGGCTCCCAAATCCAGCCTCTTGTCCTCGGATAAAGCACCAGAGCCTGGAATGAGAGTCAGATGCGTGGGAGGAGTGCGTGTGTCTGTGTCTGGGCTGGAAAACATATGTACTGTAGTGCCTAGAAAAAGCTTTTTACTTTGGGCCTTGCTCCAGAAAACCTCTTTCCTTGCTTTTACAACTGTCCCCTGTTCCTTGGGACTACCCAGATGTTTAACCCAGCCTGAGGACAGGGAGCTGAGGAGTTTTCTTGGTGTCATTCCCTCTGACCCCTGGGCCTGGGAGCAGCCAGCCGGCCGGGGGCACACAGCCTCCTCCCACCTCTGTTCCTCACCGGGTGGGATGGGATGGGATGGGATGGGATGGGATGGGATGGGATGGGATGGGATGGTCACCCAGGCCATGAGGTGACCCGTGTGCAGCACTGGACCCACAGCTTCTGGCTTTACCTGACGGGAGGGGATCAAGCCTCAGCCGAGATACTCAAATACCTCGGGGGGCAAAAGAGAGGGAGGAAGAGAGTTGTTGGTCTGTTCCTACTATTTAATCCTGAGGTTCTGTTAATGGGTGGGCTGATTGTCACTTTTAAAAAAATCTGTATCCTGGAACTTTCCAGCTATGGGGGAATTTTAGCTAGTCTGAAATGAAAGGCAAACAGGATCCACACTATCAAACCGTGCTTCCTTAGTCTACCAGGCCGCAGCAAGAAGCTGAGGGAGTGAAAAAAGAGCGAATACTTTTCTTTTTCACACCACAGTTTGATCCCCAGCTCTTCCGGGCGGGCAGGGCGGCTGTAACCCGGGGGATGCGGCTGCGAGCGAGGCCCGGGGGCGAGCACGGAGCGCTGGTGGGAGCGGACAGACAGACAGCGGGAGCGGAGGACGCGCTGAGCCCCCATGGGCAGGGAGGCACCGAGGGAGGGTTCGGCTGTCCCCGGGCGGTGCCGGCCCCGCCGCCCGCCCCGGCCCGCCCCGCACACCTCGGCCCGCCCCTGGCGACCTGCGGGCGGCGGCGGGGCTGCTCGGGGACGCTGCTCGGGGAGAGGCTGCTCGGGGAGAAAAGGCTGCTCCGTGCCCGCACCGGTGACATCTCCGTGTCAGCACAGGTGACATCGCTGTGCCCGCACCGGTGACATCTCCCTGCTTGCACCGGTGACATCCCTGCCCACATCGGTGACACCTCCCTGCTTGCACAGGTGACACCTCCCTGCCCGCACCGGTGACACCTCCCTACTCGCACCGGTGACATCTCCCTGCCCGCACCGGTGACATCTCCCTGCCCGCACCGGTGACACCGCGGGCGGAGCAGCCGCCGCCCCGGGGAAGCGCCCGCGGCTCCGGACGCGCGTCCCCCGCCCTGTCGCTCCCGGGGACTCCTGCGTGTCCCTGCGGGCAGGCCGGGGACCTGCCTCACCCTGCTCTGTGCCCGGCCCGCCTCCGAAGGAAACACGGAGACAAACACACATTTGGGTCTGTTAAACACCGCGGCAGGTCGGTGAGACACGCGTTTAGGGAGTGCTTTTTAACCCGCCCCCCAAACCAGCTCGGGAAAATGCTTCAGGAGATGGGGTTAATCTAACATGGCCAATGCAGCACGATCTGTATCGTTTACAGATGCCAAACTGAATTTATTAGATCTGCCTCAATTACCTACATAGCTGGAAATACTGTATTTGTACAGGATTCTAGTCGTTGGGATGGGGCAGCCGGTGCCAGCAGAAATAGCATTGAGTTTGCATTATTTGAGTTTGCACGAGGTGGATGGAGTAGTCACAGAAAATATTTTTAAAGTGTTGGATGGTGACTGTAGTTGTTTTAGTTTGTCTCCAGTGTGCTCAGTCAGTTCTGAGTTAATAATCCAGTGACTTCTGTTATGTATTTGCTGAGTATTGTTCACTAATTTAATGGCTTTCTTGTGGTGTGGGCTGATAGTTCTTTGTAAATTTTAAATAATTTTGCCTACAGCAATTTTCAGGGGATAATGCTGGAATGTGTTTATTTTAACCCAGGCATTCTTTCTCCTACCTTATCAGCTATCTTTATTCCTACACAGGCCTTATCACAGAGGTATTTATTTATAATCCTTTCTTTGCAGGCTTAATACTCTACATAGAAAGTGAGGCCGAAAAACTGCACATGCCGAGTACTGGAGGAGAGGCTGAAGGACATCCTGTTTTGTTTCAGCCGTGTTGTTATTCTTTGGAGTGAAATGAAGAATTTGATTTTGTTTTGGAAACACTCATCTTTCTGATGCAACTGAACTTCAGTAACCTTTCTGCAGTACAGATTTCAACAAATTATTTTTTTTTAATCTTGAACAAAGATGCAGAACTTGTCAGTGGTAGAAAGTCTTGGTAACGCAGACATACCACACTGTGAGCCTCCAAAAGACCGGGCAGCTGAGGCAGGTGAAGTGTCTCTCCATGAAAATGGCTGTAACTGGAACGAAAGAACAAGGAATGAAGAAATTGTTAATCTTGAAGCAACGCAGCAAAGCCTCCCTGCAATGAACAGCGAAGGGAGAAGTTGTGAGGAGTTTTCTGAGAGCAGCTTTAGTCCCTCAGAACCCAGTGGTTCCTGGGGTGATTTTGAAGGCTTCACGGAGCCCTTAGACAAATCAGAGACATTCAGCGATAACCTTGAAGTTTTGGTGAACTCAGCAACAACTCGGGGAGCCGATGTGGAGCTGAGCAGCGGAGGCTGCAGCGTTTCTGCTGCCCACGTGTGTGCGGAGCCATCTCTGTGCCATGGCATGCAGGAGGCTTCGGGCTCTCTGAGTGAGGTACGTGTACGCCAAGGACCTGAAATGTTTGTGTTTCTGCTTCCTACACCTCCGGGTCTGTATCTGTCTTCTGTGGAGAGGGTAATCTGCACATGCAGAGAAATTGTCCTGCTACTTCGCAGCTACCTCGAGTGGAACAAAAGCAACTTCTTTGCAGTGTTTGACAAATACTTAAGCTGTGCTGCTGTAGAGCTTTAAAGAATTTAATGCACTATTTTGCTTCTAGGCACTAGGAATAAGTAGGCACATAGGCAAGGAAGCACGTAGGCACCATGAACCTTGCCCTGAAGGACATGCAGTGTAAAATTTAGACAAGAAAGAGCATAAGAAACAAGAAATCAGGAAGGTGGGTTAGAAAAGCAGGGTGGACAGAAATTCTGTGAGTTACCTGCAAACTTATTGAAGTAAACCCATATACCATTGAGTTAGAAATTGGCAAAACCAATACATCTTTGTTATTTAGTATACTCCCTGAATAATATCAACAGTTTTTCTGGAGTTTTAGTCTGATGGTGACACACAAGACACTAGTAGAAATAATATAATTAATATTTTAGCATAGGATATAACATTCACTCTTACAATGTTAGAGCTAAAGTCCTGAGTAAATAATGCAACGAATTCTTATCAGCACAAAAAAAATAATAAATAAAAGGGTTCAGGTAAAGGGTTCTATATTTTGGGGATAAATGTGTTTCCATGTGGACCAAACATGCATCAGCAAAGGGAAGGAAAGTAACAAAAGGGAAGGAAGAACATAGAAGTACGGAACAAGATCCCCTTGTTCTTACTACTCTCATCCTAAATGACAACATTTGAAAAGAGAGAACAATCAGCTGAGACTTCCATGGGGTTAATCTGTAGCAGTAATAACTTACTGCTTGTAGTCTGTTGGGTGAGTTTTAGTGTGCATAGGGGACTGACACTTCCCTGGAGACAGGATTTCATGCCCTTTGCCTAGGAATTTTACTTGTTTCAGAGGTGTTACTAGTAAAAACACAAAGATGCAGGTGGGAAAAGCTGCCCACACTGATTGATTGTAAATATCAAAATACCTGGTTATTGGTGTGAACAAACAGAGAATTCAAATGTTTTGTAATACTGGAAGTGGCGGACAAGAACTCTTCTGTTGGAGAATGTTGTAATGACTGAAGCTGAAATGGAATATAGCAGGTTGCTTGGTTTCTTTCCAAAAGCAGCAGATCTCAATCTTACTGAAGCCTTTTCTTTGCTTTGCATTTGTTAAAGGCAGAAGGAAATGTCCAGTATGAGTTAAATAAGTTAACCATGCTTAGAGTTTCAAGTTGTCTTTTTTCATCTCAAGGTAGAGAAAGAACCACAGAGCTGCTGGATATTCCTTGGAGTGTAGAATATATGTGTAGCTTGTCCTTTGTCCCTGTGCTTTTTGCATTGTTAGTTTGAGATCATAAAATCTTTGGACAGGGACTCTGGCTTCTGTATGAGCAATAGAAAAAAGGCCAGGTGGGTTGGAAGGGACCTCTAGAAATCATCTCAGGTCAGAGGTCTGACCCTCAGTATTTATTGCTTCAGTTAATTAAATTATGTCAGTTGGGATCAGAATCATGTGCTTTAAGATGGAAACAATCATTAATTTCCTTGCAGTAGCTGGGTATTTTGCTTACAGGATTGAACACTTCCAGGATTTTTCATGTGCTCTTTAAACACTGGCCTTTGAGAGAGGGACTGGTGCATGTGTTTAAGCCATGGGGTATTTTGATATAATAGGATATAGAGGATTTATTCAGAAAGTACTGATGTGAACTTTGCGCATTGATTTTTTTTACAATTAGTACAAAGTCACAAGATAAATGGAAATATACCCAAACTTTGTTTCTGAAACACTCACTGAAATAGACAGTAATAAAGGTAATAAAAAAATCCCTTGATCTGTCTTGGCTAGACTGTAAGTCAGTGACTGGTATGTGTGTTGGAGCAGCACCAAGGCTCCAGGGAGATGCTGCAGCTGAGGCAGAGCTGTGCTTCCCTCGATGCCCTCCCTGGGGCTGTAACTCCCCCCATCCCAAAGCCAAGAGCAGCTGCCTGGCCTTTCCCTGACTCCCATCACACTTCGCTTTTGGTGCCTACCTCGAAGTTGTTTGTTTTTTTCCTTGACCATGTATGCCTTAGCAAGTGTTACTTCACAGAGTTCTTCTTCTCAAGCATCCATCAGAATCCTTCATTGTATCCCTGTTTGTAAATAATTTACAACTTGATTGAAAGTATTGTGACACTTTGGGCAAGATTCAAAGGAATTTACCCAGGAGCCTCTGAATGTCCCAGCAGTGAATCATCAGGACAGGATTTTAGCAAGGCCTTACTTAGGAGGGAGCAGCATGGGGCACAGATTCTGTTCCTTGAAGCATGGTCAGAAGTGCAGAAGCTCTACCAGCTCTGTTGATTTTGCCCAGTTATCCTTAGATTAAATCCATACTCTGTCAGTATTCACCCCACCTGTCTGAGTTCAGTGTAATGACACTGTGGAAATATTTCAGTTGTTCAAATTACAATTAAATGAAACTATAAAAATATGGACTATCCATGCTTAGGGTTTTCAGACTAAATTGTTGATTGCTGGGCAAAAACCCCAAACTGACTGGTTCCATTCTTGAGTTTTCACAGTGTTGCTGCTCCTGCATTGCAGTCCCTGGGTAGGGTGGTGGAAGTCAATTAATTTGCTTTTATTTGGAAAATTGCAGTAATTCCTTCCTTGAAGGAATAAAAGGATAGAGCTTCCAAACCAGATGGCATACCCCTAGGATAGGATGTAAATTATGCATGTTTTCCCTTGTATATGTTTTTCTTAGCTGTCAGATAACCCCACTTACTAGTGCTTACTTCCACTCAGCCTGTCTGGATCCCTCCTGTGCTGTGGTCAGTCCTCCAAACCTGCTCATCACTGCTTGAGGAGGAACAAGGGTTTAAATCTGGCTCTGATTTTTAACATGGGCTGGAAAAAGTTTGGTGCAAATGAAAGGATATAGAAACATCCTCACCCCAGCTTTTTTGCAGACTTGCACAGTACAAGTATTTATTGGTAACTTTAGCGTTTGGCAGGTGTGTTACATTTGAATTAGGAGTGTTTGAATACTGAGTTGGCCAAACAAGCTGTTGAATTGATACATCAGATTTGACCTGGACTGAATTGGCTGAGCAGAAGGAGGAGTCCCAAGTGTTAAATATGCAAGTCTGTGACCAAGATACTGGGAAGTTTAAGAGTAAGGATCATCAGAAACTCTGGGACCCTTGCTTCCTCTAATTCTAGGTACTCAAAATACTCAAAACACTGAAATATGAGCTCAGTCCCTCTGCTATTAATAGTAATATTAATATAAATTCTAAAACCTATAAAACAATCTCTAGAATTATTGTAGTCTTTGGACTAGGTCGTTCATGAACTATGGGGATGGCTTGTATGATGTATGTAATAAAAATCTCCTTTTTTTTTCTAGGAAGACCACAGCTATGAGGAGATATTTAAGTTGGGCTTTCCAGAAGTCTTTGTGCCACAGTCCAGAGAGTGCATAAGAAGCTTAGATCAAGTTCTTGATGCAAAAAATGAAGATGTTTGGATTCCTGAACTTTTGAAGAATCAACTTTGGTAATGACTTTACATTAACAGTTAAAAAAAAAAAAAGGAAAGCAAAAGCTCCTCATCAATTACACTGTTTGTTTCATAATTTAGAAATCAGTGGTGCACTTAAAAATCCTTTTAATACCATGCCCTTCAGTGTATAGATCTGACCAGTTTTGTAGCACATTGTTAAAGGAAGTGGATGGTGTCTTAGCCATTGGAAAACAATGAAGGGAATATATCAAAATTACAAATTCCTGCTTAGGGTTTTTCCTGCTGTTGGTGTGCCTCATTATGACTAAGCCTCTGGAATGCCAGAACCCAACAGGCAGCCTGTTCTTCCTGTTTGCTTGTCCTTTCTTTACAGCACATCCCACTTATTTCTTCATCATTGGAGGCTGCTGCTTCCACTAACAACTTGCTTTTATTTTTCCTGCCCTCTCAGTTTTCCCAGTTGGTAACTTCTTCTCATGTTTAACCAGATGTGCTTCAGAATCTGTGGTGCATCTGGCTTTTTCCTGGGCTATATTGATAGCAATTAGTATCATTAACTGAGCTTTCTCCAGCAACAGCTGGAACACTTCTGGCTCTGTTACATGTTTTTTAAGGATCAGCAGATTCAGAGCAGTATTGTAGTTACTGAACAGCGTTGCAGTTATTTTTTGATAACTTGGAGGCTTTGTGTCTAGAAAAGAGTGTCAGACCCTACTTGAGAAATGTCCTGAGACTCAGAAGAGATGTAGGTAAAAAATGTAGGTAAAACTTTTAATGTGGGCACCCTTTCAGCCAAGTTCCCTGCATATGTGTTATATTTTAATCAGCATCTAACTTGTGGAGAAATATAATTGTAAAGGGGAATGCGCTGTTAGGTAAAACCAAAAATTTCCTAATCTGCTGTGATGAGTAACTAAGGTCAGTGACAACTGCAAACTAAGTAAAGCCCAACTGAATTTTTATATGTGATGAATGCAGTGTAAGAATCCAAAGAACCACGGCAAGGGAGCTCTCTCCTCTCTGTTTCAGCAGGGAGTGCCTTTGGCTTGTTTTGTGGGACAGGTGAAGTGTGACCTGTGGGATGGAGAAAGACTTGAGAGACAGAGAAGGCAAAGTGCAGAGCTGACAGGGCTGAACTCTGCCCACATTTCACAGAAACAGCTGAACACTGTGAGCCTTTGGCATGTAGCAGTCTCTGGGATGTGCTTCTAATGCCCCTCTTATCTGAGGAACACAAACAAACACTTCTGCTGACTTACTGCTCCCACTAATTGTCAGGCTAGCTCATTAGTGCATTGGGCTGGCAGTTTGGACAAGTGCAAAAGAGTTTTAAGACAAGTTGTTTGTCAGGTGAAAGTTAGTATACAGCTGTGTGTAGTGGAAATAACTGTTGCATATGTTCACTGAAAACCTCAAAGTGTGTTTTATTTCCTAGCATGGATTCTGGAAATGTATGGAGAGCACTCAGGGACTTTGATAATGTCCCCAGCTCAAGACATCCCTGGAGTAAATCTCATTGCCAAGCAAACCTCCTGAGCGTTCTCGGAGTAGATGCAAATCAAAAGGTAATTGAACAATGGTTTTCCATTCTGCCAGCATAAACACTGGGCTGGGAATCTGATCTTCTGTGAGCAGGACATGCAGATGCAGGGGGACTAGATCGGGGTGAGTCACAAGGTTGTTTTTTATTTTAATGGGGAGCTTTTAAAGACAATAGCTTAGTGTTTTCTCATCTTCATGTGTAAGTAACTATGGACTTGTGCAGGATCACACTTTAATTGTCTTTACAGTGAAGTCTGCCCGACACAGTTCCCTGTTGTCAGCTTTGGTAGAGATGGAGAAGCAGCTTTCAGGTGGTAGAGATGGAGAATCAGCTCCCTGGTGTGTGGGCAGGAGGATTGTTTACTTTTTTTGCTCAGAATGAAAGAAAACTGTCAACCTCTAATATCTGTATTCACTTTCTGTTAAGTGAAAATCAGATCTGAATCAGAGAGGCTGTTACAGTAATTACTGGATGATTTTACTGTGAAGAAACTGAAAGCGTGTTCAGCTTCCCCTTTCCTCACATTATTCCTGTTTTTGTGAGGCTTGAGGGAGAGTATGTTACAAATTGGATTGAAACCAAACCAGCAGTGTTGAAAGATCTCAAATAGAAATGTCTCTGTTTAACAATCTCTTGGTTTGAGAAGGTACAGGTGTCAGGGATGGTTTGGAATTCAGTTATTTAGCTGGGATTAATTAGTCATGTGTAATTTTCAGAACTATTTCAATTGATTGTTTGAATGCTGACACATGGGGTTGGCAAGATCATGATTTTAGGGGAGTATTTGACTTTTCATGCAGTTATAAGTTATATACAAACAGAAGGATGGTGCTGAAGGTAGAAATCTATTTTTCACTTGAAAAATCACTTTGTAGAACTGTAATTTAACAGAGAGAAAATTGGAGACATTTCTTTAACATAGCTAAATTCCCATTCTATTCCTTTCTTGCCCCCCAGCATTAAATCAATGCCCAGGCAGCTTAAACTTACATCATTACTTCTTATCTATTTCTGAAAAACTCTATTGCTTTTAACAATAATGATTAAGAGGCATTTCTCAGCAATGTTTTGGTGCTAATTAAGGCTAATACTAATTGGAAAGGGCTTTTTTTATTAATTGAAGTCACAGATTCATGTGTGTAGGTGATGCCTTGAGGGGCTACCTGGAAGAGAGGCTACACAGAGTTAAAGTTGGTATGTATTGAAATGCTTTCAAAGGATACTCCTTGGGCAGTGAAAAGCCTTGCAGAGGCTGCACCCAAGATGGACAGCAGTCACCAGTTTTCTCAGATGGGTATAAGTTTGGTCTTTTTGCATATCAGAGGTTAATTGTCCAATTTTGGCTTCAGGTAATGAAGTCGCATTCCCCCAGTTTGCTTCTCTCCCCAGTTTAATTTTGTTTATACTTTTTGGGCCTGAGGCTGTGTTGATGACCTTGTTTCTCAGGCCTAAAAGGATTGTTTAGTCTGGCCAAAATGTGAAGAAAGCTAGCTAGCATTCTATACAGACTTCAGAGTTATGCACTAATGCAGTACAGAATCTGAAAAATACAAAAGCTGAAACATAAGGCATCATTTGTAGAACTGGTTCTGGCATAAAATTGTTTTAATGAAAAGGGGGACACATGATAAAATGCAGCTTCAGAAAGTAAAATTTAGTGGTTGTTATTTGAGGGAAACTTCTCTTTAGGTTGTATGCATTGAAATCAGAGAGAAATGCATAAATAAATCCATAAATAAAATGTAAATTATGGTTTTTTAGGACGTTTCAGAGAACCAGGCTGATATTTTTGAAGAATCAAATGTCAAAGATAATGAGGACTTTAGATTTGATGGATTCAGTGTTAATGACTGCAAAGCATTGATCCAGACCAAGGTAAGGATTGCTCTGGAACTGAGAACTCCAGAGAACCATGGAGTGTGTTTAGCATGTTCCTCCCTGCTGTTCCAGCACATGTCCTCATGTAATGGCTTGGTGCTGGTAAAACTTTTGGATGTGGAGTTGGTTTTTGGTCTTTGAAACCTCTCTGACTGTTTCAGAAAAAATACCTTGGAGCTTGTTTGTTTCTTGTTGTAGCAATGCAGGCTGGAAGGAAAATTGTGTCATTCTCCATTACTGTAAAACACCTCAGTCACCTCATTCTGTTTTTTAGCAAGGTATTTTGGAGGAATTTATTTAACCCATGGTCCCTTCCTCTACAGTGGAGAATAAAGCTGAGACTGTTGTGGAGACAGACAGTTTGAGGCAGACTTTCATTGCTCTGTTTTATTCTATTTACTGCCTTGGACAGTGAAGGTGCACAACTGGTCTGGGAACCTTGTACATAAGAAATGATAGACTGCAGAATTCAGAAATAAAACTTAAAAGGACTGAACAACTTATTCCTTCATAATTCAGTTCTGCTTTCTTCAGTGAGTACGTGAGGGGGATCACAGTGGCTGAATCACATTGGAAATCTGTAAAATACAGGAACAGGGTTTAGACAAAGGAGAAATGGTTTGAGGTAGATGATGAAGGAACAAAATAAAAAAGAATTGTGGTACAAAGTTAAGGTAAAAGGACAATATTTTTCTGGGATAGCCTTGTAAGGAAAAGAACAAATCCTGCAGCTTGGTGTCTCACAGGAAAATTAATTAAAAAACATAGGTTGCTATTTTTAATTTGAAGTAAGTAAAATCTTACAATGGGATTCCATTTGCATTTATAGTCATATTTATGTCCTTTTTTCCCCTCTAAAAATTTAAAATAAAATTTTTAAATATTATTTTAATGAAAATTTATAAAAATTAGGTTGGCATATGCAAAGTGATTAACCTCCTATAGGATGGAAAAAATTAACTAAGCTTTTCTTTTTCACTCAGCTTTCTGTGTCACCGGACTCCAGACATGGTCACCTTTTCACCTGTAACCTCTCTTTAAAGACCACATCATCAAATGAAAACACACAGTGTATAACAATCCCAAGGAAGAAGCAGATATTTTCTACACACAACCTAAAAATGAAATTTTTCAGTAGCAATGTTTGTTGAATTAAATGCAATTTTTTTTTCTTTTTTTTGAACTGAATGCAGTTTACTTTCATTTTGTTACTGACTTGGTACTATAGACTACAGACATTCTTTAGGAAAGTGACATATTGCTGTATTTGAGGGACATAAGGCCACGTTACTAGAAGATGTTTCTTGTGTTTAGTTGAGAAGTCAAATTTTGTAATTTTGCCCTGCCAAGTTTTGCTGCAGAGTTGTGTTTCTTACTGTAAATGCTGCAGCTGCAACCACGCTTGGAGAGAACTCTGGTGGACTCTCCTGAACTACTGACCTTTCAGGCCTTAATGCCTCTTCAGTCAAAATCCTTCTTCCCCTGCCAAAATCTGCACAAGTCTCAGGTGTGTTGTAACGTGCCTTGTCACCATCTCTCCTCATATTGCTCCAGTTTGGATCAGCTGAGACCTGTGGCTTTGCCACTGCTGGGTGTGATGAGAAGAGCCTTTCTTCAGTTGGGGACTTTCAGTGGGGTTTAGCAGAATAAAAGTGTTTTAATTTCTGTCTGGTGAAGCCTCCTGTGGTAATAGGGGTGGAGGCAGCAAAATGCCTCTTTCTGGGATGGATTTCTGGCTGAAATAAATCACCTTGTGGAAGCTGATTGTCACAGGACACGTTGGGTTCATCCAGCCACCCGTACACCATGCACACCCTGCTTGTAAAAGCTCAGCAGTGCTGCAGTTCAGGATGTGAATAATGGTGTAAATTCCTGCCCTTTTAAAATTTTATGGAAACTGTCAAGTATTGCCCATCTTCCTGTGTGCCTGGGTGCCGCAGGGGATGCACTTCACTGTCACTCAGGAGAATCCGTGCTGGTTCCCTGCCAACTGCAACAGCTTTATTTATTCATTGGCTGTAACTTTTACACAAGTTACTGATCTATTTGCTGCTCTGGCCATTCTGAATATGGAAATTTTATATGGCTTTTTGTTTTAAAGAGATGCTAAGCATGGCAGCTGATACTTTATGTGTTGAAAGCAGAAAACAAAGTTGGGTGTTCCAAAACTAAGTCAGTTAATTATTTAACGATGTGCATATTCTGTTCTTAGAATTAAGAATACCATAAAGCACTGGCAGACTTCAACCCTTAATCTAGTAAACTGTTCAGCAGTGACTTTACAGTTGCTGTAATAACTTCAGTAATGCTGATGATACCTCAGTGCTATTAGCATGGGATGAACTCTGTCCTGCTTACTCAGTAGATGGAGCATGGCATTTGGAAAAATGCTCTTTTAAAGTGGCTCTGCAGCTCCCCTGGCCCTGGAGGGAGTCCTGCAATGCCAAACTAGAAACTCCATCTGTATACCAGAACAGGATTAACTTTTTCAGTTAACCCTAGCTTTGAATTAATTTTCAGTTCCCTTTATATTCTTTCAGAGCTCATAAACATGTATTAAATAGGTTTAATTAGTAGTCATAAACTCACAAAATGTTAAATTGCCATTAAATGGTGAATGAATAGTTGAGGTTAGTAATAAACATTATTAAAATCAATTATAAGATTAAAATCCCATTTTTATGCCTTCAGACAAGCAGGGGCCTGCAGAGGGGCTTTAGGGGGCAACTTGTAGTGTCTATAACATTCACTGATGCATCAGAGCCCTCTTTCCCTCTGGGCTTTCAACTTTGCCTTTGCTCTTGTGAGCATTGGATGAATGGATGGAAAACTGTTTGGCACTGTTACTCTGGGAGAAGGAGGAATACGTCATCTTTCCCTCATATTAGCAGATTTTACAGCCCTGTGCAAGGTACAGAATGGAACGAAAAAGGGTTCAGCCCTTGTGATTCAGCAGGGAAATGAACTAGTGGAGTTCCAAAGGTGCTGGGCTCCACCTTCCAGGACTTTTTCTTTGGGCAGGTGCTTTGGGCCACCTGAGCCCTCACTACCTGTCAGCACTGGCTGCATTAGACCACTGAGGGGCTTTGTAACTCCCATTTCCATTCTGAGATGAACAAATTCACCATTCCAGGGGAAAAGACTGGCAAAATTTGAATGGCAAAATAATTCAATTCATCTTCAAGGCTGCGCAGTTCCGGCAACCCTCCAGCCCTCATGGGAATTTTGGATACTGCTGGCTCATTTGGGGGGTTCCAAAAAGACAAAACTCGACTCTCTCAAGTGACAAAAGATCAGGGACACAAACCAAAGGGTAGCCAACATTTTCAGGCACATTTCATGGTAAAAACACAGCCTTGCCTTCCGTGGCTCTCCTGGGGAACGAGGGGTGCCGGAAGCGCCTCTGACGCGTTCAGCACAAGCAGCGACCGCTCACACCGTGAGTCATTTCCTGCTGTCCCTGGCAGCCAGCCCGGGGTGCCAGCACAGGCACTGTCCCCTAAGGGACAGCACAGGCTGTGTCCCCAAAGGGACAGCACACACTGTGTCCCCAAAGTGCCAGCACAGGCCATATCCCCAGAGTGACAGCACAGTGTATGACCCTTAAGTGCCAGCACTCACCATGTCCCCAGAGTGCCAGCACTCGCCGTGTCCCCAAAGGTGCCAGCACACACCGTGTCCCCAGAATGCCAGCACACACTGTGTCCCCAAAAGTGCCAAAACACACTGTGTCCCTAAAATGCCAGCACACACTGTGCCCCCAAAGTGCCAGCACAGGCCATATCCCCAGAGTGCCCGCAAACTCCGTGTCACCAAAGGTGCCAACACTCACTGTGTCCCCAAACGTGCCGGCACACACCGTGTTCCCAGAGTGCCAACACACACCATGTCCCCAAAGTCCCAGCACAGGCTGTGTCCCCAGAGTGCCAGCACACACCGTGTCCCCAGGGTGCCAGCACACACCATGTCCCCAAAGTCCCAGCACAGGCTATGTCCCCAGAGTGCCAGCACACTCCATGTCCCCAAAGGGGACACCAGAGGCACCCAGTGCCTGCGCTCTGGAAGTGGCACACAGAGTTAATATCACTTTGTACCTCGGCACGTTTAAAGCTCCCAATTTCACTGTTTCTAACCTTAGTTCTGAGCTCTCAGCTGTGACATCCTGAGTTCTGATGAACTGAACGTGCCACTGTACTCTGTGTTTGCAGAAAGCAAACTCTGCAGGCTTCTGACATTTGCTTAGGATTTTGAAAAGGTGACAATGAGAGCCAGGCAAGAGTTCTGGACAGGAATGCCTCTTTCTTTTGCTGGGATTAGAGGGAAAATATACCCACAGAGCAAAGTTTTCCAAAGTTCCAATCAGCAGTGTAATTACTGAAATTACAAATTCCTTTGTGGAAGGAATGCTGTAAACATTCTTCAGACAAAACCCCCTCAATGTAGTTCGAAGCCTGAAAATTTTTCAGTCTTCGTCAAAGACTGAAAATTTTTCAATACATATTCTAAAATGTGGAATTTTTTAATTATAATATTTTTAAAAGAGTCAAGAAAAAAGGGGGGAGACAGTCAGACTCAAGGATGATTTCTAACCATACTATAATCTCACCATTAGATGCATATGCAGAAGATGGAGTGAAAAATAAAAAAATAAATCTTGTTAAGATTCTTTTTTCAAAATGCAAGGTCATTGCAGGATTTAAAAGCACTCTGGTATTTTTTAATCAGAAAGATCAGCTTTAATAGTTTAAAAAATGGGACTTCCTGGAGTATGCCTACTCCAGTGAAGACAGCAAAAGGAATCCGGCTAAAACTGAGCTACCTGCAAATTAATTGTGAACTCCCAAATTTCCCTGTGGATCCAAGTTTAACTTTCCAGATCCACTCTGGAAGATTCAAAAGAGAAAAAGTTTTTGCTCCTTCTGCTGGAATATGTCTGAGAAGCTCCTAAATTGCCTCCCACAGCACAGCTTGGATGCCAGAGCACAGCCAGCCTGGCTTAGAGCTCTGCTGGGTGGGATAAGCAGGCCCTGATGAGGGAAAAATGTATGGAATGAAGTTGCAACATTTTTTGCTTTTTTCAATCAAGGCGAGATGCCTGTGAATGCTGGGCAAATCCTGAAATGCCAAAAATCCTCCAGCTTCCCCAAACTTCTGCTTTATTAACACACACTTCTACAGACACACTTCAGAGCTTAATGCCTCACTTCTAACACTGATTTGAGCAGCTCAAAATTAGTTTGGCTGCTAATTTATAACTCATCTTCCTCACAGAACTAATGGATACGTTATTTAATTTTGTGTATTTTACTGTTGCTTGTGCTGGAAAATTAGGTTTTTTTAAAGTGTCTCTTCCAGCAGACAGATAACAGAGCTAGTCAGAGCATCTGGGCAGCACCCAGCTCTCCCCAGCCAGCTCTTTGAGGCACTGAGCTGTGCTGCTCTGAAGGCTTTTAAGTTCAGATCTTTCAGCGTGGCTAAAATCAATGTGTATGAAAGCCTATACCACTGAAAGCTCCAGAAATATTTTCTTAAAACACTGAACTGCAGCACACCCTTGAAAGGCAGTTTTTTGTGCTGCCACAGGCACAGGCTCAGCTCTGTGCTGCAGCATCCACAGCAGCTTCCTCAGCAATGAGTCACTCCAGGAACTGATGGCAGGGTGATCACAGCACTGAATTTGTGTGCAGTTCCTTCTAGACCTGGGCTTTACTCACTCTGGTCAGCAGGCTCCATGGCAAAGGGAAAGGGAATTCTGCAAGCAGCAGCCAGGGCAGCCTCATCAGTGAAAGTCATGCCTCAATCTATATGATAGAAACATTTTTTCCCTTAAAATGGAGGGAACTTGATGTAATTCTTAAAATGGCACATAAAGAGGTTCATCTCTATTTAAACACTTAAAAATGAGGGGAAGTGGTGATTCTGCCTCAATTCAAACCTTAGAAGTTCATTGCAGAAGGGTCTATAATAGGAAGAGGATGGAAAACTCTAAACCTGAAGCTGCTGATTTGATTTTACAAGCAGCCTTTCACTAGCCCAGAGAGGCAGGGCTTTGGTCCAGCCTGACGAGCACACAGGTGTGAAGAGCCACCACTATGTGTGTCAAGGACACCTCTATGTGACACTTGCTCTGAGGCACAGCAACCCCTGAAGGGACACAAAAGCTGCAGGAGCTGGGGGCATCTCACAAGGCACTGGAGACAAAGCCCAGAGGACAGCTCAGTGCCAAAATCCTGTGTCACCTGTTCCCAACAGGAATGCCCCTGCCCCACCAGCTGGAAAAATGCCCTGAGGGCCATCCCTGCTTTGGGGATGTGAGGGTGTAGTGCTTTTCAGTGAAAACTTAGAGCCAAGCAAAGCTGCAGCTTAGGTATCAACACCTGAAGTAGAGAAAACCTATGGATTGTGGTAAATGAGTGTAACAAGCTTAGAAGATTCCAAATTTCAAACTGGGAGGATGAGATGCTGTGTAAGACAACGACCACTAAGCAATGGAGGAGCAAACACCATGAAGACCCCCAGACCCTATTATTATTAATAGTCAGAATTATTATTGTTATAGGCATCAGAGTCCCTCTTTGGAGGCACCCAGCTCAAGCTGTGGTGCTTCCCTAAAGGAACTCATCCTTCAGGGTACATGGAAACCTCATGTGGAACCCTGCTATGGGGCCTGGCACATGTAATTTCTCTACAGGTTTGTAAGCTGTTTATTAATTCTAGGGACAAAGGATGGGAGAGAGGAGGAATATGGAGAAGGAAAAAAGATTCAAATGCCTTGTGAAAATGCTATGTCTTTGTGAGTGAAGGACCAAAGAAAAGGTGGCAGGGTGCCATAGATTTTTTTTATGCTTTGTTTTTAAAACAGTCACATACCGAAGGCTCCAAAATATAACTGGTTTAAATGCAAAACTGTGGCTTTTATTTCCAAACATACAATAAATAGGTCCACCACAACTAGCCTCTAACTTCATTTTACATGTAAGGATTTTAAAATTAATTTGTGCATATTTAAAAATTAAACTTCCCTTTGCACATAATTCCAAACATAACCGAACTGCATTACACACCAGCTCATGGTCTTGGCACTGTGACACAAGCAACCAATTAGAAACAGAGCTCTGTAGCCAGGACTTGTACAAAAATTGCATTTTGAATTGTTGATAAAAGATCTACCAACAATTAAATCTTTTGCTGCAGTATACAAAAAACTTTACTACATAAATGTTGAAAAGCAAGTTGTCTTCCGTTTCTGTAGAGACTGCAAGGTAAGCGGATTTATTAAGTGTTCACTATTTGCTATATGATACAATTTTCATACCAAAATATCTTTACTGCATAGTAACATTCCATATCTTCAAATGCAAAAAGAGATTAGATGCAGTCTTTTTATTTTATCCCTCATCACTGAATTTAAAGACATTTTTAACCGCATCTCTGTTTCATCACAGTGCAGAAGGCCCTTAATATTTCAAGGATTTATTCAGTCATATTTTTAATACAAAAGTAGAGGCTGAGGAAAAGCCAGAGTAGTCTATACACAATGCACAATCTGTGTACATTCTGAAGCTGTATCTCTTCAAGAACTAGTTATACACTCTTCAAACAAATCCCTTTATCCAGCAATTCAAAATGCTTTAGATCAGAAGTTTTATATTAGAATCAACACAATATATGCATATAAATACATTTATACCCTTCAGTTGCTAAACAACCCAGATGGTTGTGAGGATGTGACCTGAAATGGTTCTCCATTGGCCTGGGATACCAAATTATGTCGGCAGCTAACTGTTAACCAAGAGAGTTACAGTAAAAAATGGAGATCTCTGCACAAGGTAGGTGTGCCACAGCATCAGTTAAGACTAGAAATACCAGGTGACACCCTGGCCCCTTCAACAGGGCCAGGATTTCAACTTCTGTGAGATGCAACACACAGGCAACATTTTTTCCCTCTGCCTACACTCCGTTCATAAAAAGTCTCAGCAGAACAACAAAACTCCAAAAAATACAACAAACCAAAGCAAAGGTTTTACAACTGCAAGTTTCCAAGACAGGCGCTGCAGCTTTCAAGAACAAAGTAAAAGTTTTATAATTAAAAAAAGAAGGAAAAATAAAAACAAAATCCAAACCAAAAAGCAATGTGCAAGTGTGAAACTCAGAAGACGATAGCAGGGATCGATCTAGACCTCGGTTCAGGCTGAAACACAGAGCCCACACTGCCCGATGGAAAACCAGTTCTCGCTGCAAAGCCCACCTCCAGCTGAGCAGGGTGTTTGTGTATCTGCATAAAAACACCCCTGCCCCACCCAGGACAGCCTGGGGCCGCAGCTCCGGGGTTCCAAAGCCCAGGTGGCCCCTGGGAGGGACAGAGCCACCAGCACCCGGTCCCCCCGCAGCCCCAGGGGTGCTCCAGGGCTGTCCCAGCAGAGGCTGATGTGTTCTCAGTGCTCTCAGCTTGGCTTCTCAAAGGATGCAGAAATGTTGGCTGAGTATCCTCCAAAGGTGCTAGAGGTTTTAAGTTTGAAGCGTTTCTTCCCACCAATGCCAGGTATAAAAATGTGTATCTCTTTAAATAATATTGCACATAAAAATCATCTTAAAATCTGTAGTGAAAGCAGGGTTGAAGGACAGTGTTTTCCAAAAGAGAATAAAAAGCTACCTGTACATAGTAAATTTTAATTTAAAGAACGCCAAGATTATTCAAAATCTAAGCACATAATACTGACAGAAAAATGTTAAATTGCACAATCTACATATAAATTAATTTGTAAATACTTAAAAGTTTTTAAACATTGAATACCCTTGATTTCACAAATCAGCTAGGTCACTGTCAAAGGATCAACTTAATGAGTTAGAAGTACTTTCTCCCAGAAAGAAACAGAAACAAAAAGATTTGCAGTCTCAGATGAAGCACTGGAAAGAGTTAAAGCATTTCAGCTCAGAGGTAGTGCTAAACACATCCAACTAGAAGTCCATTATATTTGAACTATGATGAAATAACGTAGTAAAATGTAGAAAGACTATAAAATTTACAAAAATAAATAGTTCTGAATGCTTTAGAAAATGCAAGAGACTTTGTTGGTAAGTGTCTTGATCTGCTTTTCTGACCAAAAGAAAGCAAAGCGTGTCTCATTTTTAAAATATACCCATCTCTAAGAACGTGTCTGCAATCCACACAATCTAACTCTGCAACTTGACAGATGCCAGCTTGGCATAGACTCTGATATTAAAAATAAAGTGGAGGCTTTGTAAAAGATCACCTCATATGAAATTTGCTTTGCATGTAAATTCTTCTGTCAAATTAAAAATTGCACATAAAAAAGTTTATTGAAAGAGGCATGAGGGGTGATGAGGGTATGTGCCCATTGTTCCACATACACCCTGGAAGGAAAATGATGATTGCACAGTTCTGATAAATAATTTTTCTTTTTTAAAATCTGCCACTTTTTTGGTTTTAAGTTTTGGAATTATTTAGAAAATTCTACTATGGACAAATTATTATTTAGTTTGCCTTTAAAACAATTCTTTACAACTATTCCAGTGGCTTTTATCCTGAAACCAAATGCAAGTGGCAGTCTAAAAGTATCTTTGGGTAAAACAAGTATCAGGATCCAACAAGAATTTCCATGATGTGGTCCAACTCACTCAGATCTGTTCTGCATATCTGAATGTTGTTTGCTGAAGAAGAATTACAAGATGGGAAGGTTTTCAATGGTTCTTCTGTAGCAAGAGATGGTGATCTGGGCGGCATCAGGGGAGGGCAACAAAAGTCTGAATCATACATTGAAGTGTCAATATCTTCAAAAATGTCATCTATTGCCAAATCCTTCAAGTAACTGGTTGAATTTGAAATCTCAAAGGAACCAAACACACATTCAGCTCCCTTCAAATCCTGTCTGTCATCTTCTAGCTTCAGACCAGTATTTTCTGGAAACTTTGGCTGGTCATCTCCAGTAGGAACCAGACAAGTAGGTGGGCTGATATCTTCTACAAAGTCTAAATCCTTCAGAATAGATGAAATAGCAGATGACATGTCATCATCTGAAACGATCAGCAGGCTGTTCTCAATCGGGTCCTCCCCAGAGCGCAGCTCACAGCAGTGGGACTCCTGCTGACCAACACCTGAAGGCAGCTGAAGGGAAATGCCAGGTGCCTCCAGCCCTGGGTAGCTGTGAGAAGCAGGAGCAATGCCAGGGCAGATGTTCACTGGCTGCTGGCTGCTCTCCTGCCTCATCTCCTCCTGGATCTGGCGCACGGTGTTGGCGATGAGCACGGAGCGGTGCAGGTTGGGCTCCACCAGCATTTTGTATGTCTGTAACTTGGTGAGGCACATGTTGAGCACCAGCTGCCTCTTGAGGGGGTAGGACAGACCTCGACTGGAGTCAAAGGCACTCGAGAGACCAGCCATGCTCTCCTCATAGTCACTCAGCTTGCGCTTTAGGCCTCTCCCCAACATGAACCTGCAAGACAAAAATCCTGAATTAACCTTGGGCAGGCCCAACAGACAATTCTGAAAACCCCCTAGTGTACAACGTAATGGTTAGCTTAGACTTTTTATGTCACAGAACATCAAGAGGTAATAGTACTTCCATTGAGAACATGCACTTTCCAGCTATATTGTTTCATGGCAACTTTTTTCCT
The DNA here is from genome assembly GCA_024362935.1 of Setophaga petechia. Taxonomy (NCBI): domain Eukaryota; kingdom Metazoa; phylum Chordata; class Aves; order Passeriformes; family Parulidae; genus Setophaga; species Setophaga petechia. The sequence goes on along the minus strand of JANCRA010000003.1, from coordinate 5,161,213 downwards.
AAACAGAAAACATGGAAGAACTATACTAACTCTTTTTTTATAAAGCTATAGACTTCTAGGTGTATCTGACTGTCCACATGAAATAAAACACACTATTCCATCATTTCCATGCTAACATTCATTCTTGGGTACAGCAGGTAAGATTTCAAGCTAGTTTTCAACATCCATTTTGATCTCATTAAGCCATTCTAATGTCTTGCTCTAACATCTCTGAGAACATACATAGAGTTCTATGTAGGGCTGGTTCTTCTCTTTTTTCCTTTGGTGACCCAAAATGGTTTTACAGCAAGACCAACAGCAGCGCCTCCCATGGGATCCTTATATCCATTCCACATCTTGGTAGTTTGATTAAATGTGGGAGGAAATCTGGCTGGGCCACTGAGCTCACAGACAGACAATGGGTTCACAACCTGCCACTGACTTCACACTAAGAACATCAGGCAGGAAGCTATCAAACAGCATTTGAAAAGTGATCAATTTTGGGAAGGGAAAAAAATAGAATTTAGTTGCTTTCATTCTGCTTTGTGTGCTCTTGACTGAAATACAGTAGGTCTAGAACAATGTGGTACAAAACCCTGTACACACAGATCTAAAATCCAAACAAATACCTGCTTGGGTACTTTGCAATTACCATCCCAAGTCTAAAGAGTTTTATTAGGGACAACAAGCCCTATGCATTCACTCATATAAACACAGAAAAGGAGTGTACTCTGCACAGAAAACACTGGTAAAATCTTAGTTATACACATCCCAAAGTGTCCATGAATACTGACACCTTGTTCCCAAACTATTAAAAGAAATTAGGCAATCATAAATTAGACACCAGTGGCAGATTAAGGGCAGATCCTTCACGCACAATGATCCAGACCCTGCATGCTGCTGAGGGCCTCCCAACTTCCTTTTCATGTGAGCACTGGATGCTGCCAGCAATAGCTCAGCTGATGGCTGCAGCTGCCAGCTGCTCGCCTGTCGCTAGACTTTTGGGGACAAGGAGAAGGCAGCAGGAGAAAGCCTCTTTTACTTTCAGGATTTCTCCAGATCTGCAGGGCTCCAAGGCTATGTCCATCTGCGCAGACAAGGCTTTGGAGAACTCTGCTCCTCTGGAGGAACAGAAAGCAAGAAAGCACTGCATCCTCTTCAGCGAGACACATGAGAGAAAACAGCTGCTACAGGATTTTAGGTGTCAGACTTCTCAATAGCAGACACTTTTTGTTCTTTTAAGGACATATCTGGATAAAATTCAACTTGTCCGATGACTGCATTTTTACTTAGCAGGGAGTAGCCTGGTCTATCTTCAGTTCATTAACACAGTCACTCCTGAAACAGCAACAACCTTTAATTACTTGTAATCTTACCACTTCTGCAACTTTTTAACTATGGAACTTGCTTTTCTCCGAAGTTTTCTGCTTAAGTGCCACAGCACGAGCTGAATCTCTTTAAGAACGAGAAGGTGTCTGGAAGTGGTGTACCTGCTCACCTGGGTCATCATCCCACACTGATCATGTATCACTCTCCCACTCCAGCACCCCATCAAGAGCAAACAGACCCAGCCAGTACTCAGCACTCCATTACAATTAAATCAGAACAAATATGGATACAAAGTTCAGGCACAAAATATAAAGGCATTCTGGGGAGGCAGTGTGTGTGTCAAGGATCCTCAAACTATTCACAATAATGTCAGTAACTGCTAATTTTTGACACAATCTAGGGAAAATCACATTTATGTGGGACAATTAGACTGCAGCTGAATATACCGACTGTCGTAGTGGAAACAATAACTTATGCAAATCATAAACTCACAATAAAATTGTGAGCTCTCCATTTCAAGTAGCATTTAAATGTTGTGTACTACCTCAAGCATTCCCTCACAGCATCACTGTAAGAACAAAAATTATGCATCAGAACAGCTCTTTCTTCACTAAGCACCATCATTCCCATACACTGCACACTAGTGGGGTTTGTTTGCTTTTCTCTCAATTAATTAAACAGACCAAAATTTACACCCATAAGGGAATGAAGATATGACCACACAGGAAACAGCAATTCTGACCTATCACACATTCAGAATGCTTGGTTTTGATAATTTACTGCTTTTGATATATTTTTTAAAATACACATTTATACTTTGTTGGACACACAGGACATACTATTCTTATCTCTTTGAATTATAAAAATGTTAATTCCTAACATCTCAAAAATGTGCTAGTACTTAAATTCTGTAAGCAAGCTTAAAGAGCAAGCAGACTATGACATGCAAGGATGTATAATTTCACAGAAACAACTTAATATGACATGTTTTATTTTTCAATTCAAATGATAGTCTTGTTAGACTAAATACTTCATGCTCATATAGGCAGACACCCCCTTTTCCCTCCTCAAATTTCCTTCACAAAATTTGTCCCAGAGCATTTCACAAACATGTAACAATGCTTGAGCATGACAGCACTTGACTATGAAAATGAAGTGCAAGAAACACTATTTGCTCCAACTTCAAAATGTTTCTACTTAACATACTCTCCACTCCCAAGATGTGTTTTCAAAATAAACAAATATAGTACTACCTTACATTTTAGAAATTCTGTCTAACATTGATTTATTTCCTAACAGGAAGCATCCCCTACTCTCCCACAAGGAGCTAGATGACTTCAGAGGTTACACAAAAATTTGTAAAAGGCTAATAAAAACCAGAGTACCATTGGTACAGTGGATTTAAAAATGACTAGTGTCATGGTTGCTACAGGAGACATTAAATTTCAGTTCTTGTCAAACAGACTCAGCTGCTGACCTACAAAAGACACAAAGCCCCTTTGTTAGCAGCTAATCTACATTTTATCAGGCCTTTTGCTTTACTTTCTAACACAAGAATTTCTGATGGTATCAGATCCTTAACACACTACGGTGTATTTTCTAAGTACCCTGTTCTTCTGTAGCACTGCCATCGACATCTCATCCCAAACCCAAAATTCACAGTCAGATGCTCTCTTTCACAGCATTACTTTGTAGCAGAAGATGCTGATGGCATTATTTAATCGTGCACTGCTTATCCCACTTCAATTTTTGGTAGTAAGGCAAACAAGCAGCCGTGCACACACAAACCCGCAGCTGCCTGCTCAGAGGAGGAGCAGTGTCAGCCCTTCCATCAGCTCAGAGCAGCACAACCCGGGCGCACTAAAGCACAGTCCCCAAAAACTGCACTCTCCTCACTCCAGCCTAATTCCAGGAACCAACTCACATCTCAAAAAATGGGGTCAACTAACAGGATTTTGGGATGTGCCAATCTGATAACTCTGTGATTTGTAAGTAAATAAACGAAATAAAAATGAAAAGTTTACGGCAACTTCAAATGTAAGGTCTTCTCATGGCTGTTCAATTATAAAAGCAGCAAACTTAAGTCACCCTTTTCTTGAACTTGAAAAAGTTCCAAAACAATCTTTTTTTTCTGTCACAACAATTTTTTTTTTTCTGTTCAGATGATCTATTTTAAAATCTTTTGTCATGAAAAAAACAGAAACAATGAGGAGCAACCATCTCAACTTTTTTCCTGGCATCTTCTCATCCTCTCCCATTATAGTAATGCAAACTGAGCCACAGCCCGTTTATGGCAGAATGCTTTTTTAATGAAAATAATTTTTCAGATAGAGAGAAAAGGAAGCAAAGTGAACTCAGTATTTGAGAGTACCGAACTCTCTGTGAAAAAGGCATGTATTTTATGATTGGCTTTTCGCAGATATTAAAATGAAAATTATATGTGTTGTGTTAGGAAGTAATGCTCTATTAATTCTCTTAAGTACTGTGTTAAATATAGTTTTAGGTTATAAAAATTGTTAAAATAGAAATTGTGCTATGTAGGATGCTTTGATTAACAGAAAGGACTTGCAGCGAGATAGCAGCCACAGGACACCTCAATCTTTCAGAGAAAGGGAATTTATTGCCTTCTTTTCAGAAGAAACTAACTTCTTCCCGCCTTGAAGGCGCTGTTAGGATTAGAAGGAAGAAGTTGACACTGACCAGACAGAATCCTGTGTTTGAATGGAATTTATGCATCATGTATGAAGTGTATGAATATGCAACGGGCTATTGTTCCTAAGGGTTAATCTTTTGTTGGCAGGGGTCCTTTTTCGGGCTCGTGATGCCCAGAAAAAGGTACCCGGACATCTGTAACTCTTTGCTTTTATTGTCTCATATTGTCCTGATTTAAATTGTCCAAATTATTATGACTCTAATTGTATTACTATTTTTATAACCATTTTATTACTATTAAACTTTTAACAATTTCAAAAGCAAGCGACTGACGTTTTTCACACTCTCTATTCACATCACTGAACTACAATGGAGTCTACACAGAAGTTCTGCCCTGACAGCATGTTCCTCAGCTCCTTCCAGTCCTCCATGGAGGACATTTCATTGCAACTCCTCCCTGCTAAGATGGGAAGAAGCATCCAAGCACTGTAATCCTACACCATACCAGGGTTTGAAAAAACTTGGGAGGGAAGAAGCACGTCCCTGGTTGGCACATCCACACAATACCAAACAAACAGGCCTGGTCAGGGTGCAGCTACTCAGAAGAAACATTCCAGGCTACCAAGAAAAATTCACATTGCGACGTGTTGTGGACAATACAAGGCCCGTGCCACCATTTCAGCTCCATCTGTCACACGGCCTGACAGTGCAGCTGCCACTGGCACATGGCTAGGAAGTACAGCTGGGAACACTCTCAAGGAATAATGCAACATGTGAAAACCCTCAATTACTTCCATCTGGGCAAACTACTACTTAAAAACTTTTTTGGAATATGAGGGAGAACTAAAGAGAAAAGTTAAACAATGTTTAGAACTCAGGACCTCACAGAGCTTTAATTTTCAGTAGGGAAGAGCTTCAAAAATAATGAGTGTATGAAATACAAGCAGCACGGTTAGTATTGTCTGAACATAAACCTCTCATGCACTGTATTAAACTACACAACAGTTATTTATTTACTGCTAAATACATTTAAATAGCAAGATCATCAATAAAGTAGCTGGCCTTCATTATCCAGGTAAAGATAACTGAATTCATAGTGGTACCTTTTGGCTTTTCTTTCTAGAGTATTATAAAATTCAAACTTGCTGGATCCTTTCTGTACAGCCACACTGGTGTATTTTTCAGCCCAAGACTGCTTCAAATGGAAATACTACTTTTTCTTACAGGAGAAAAATACCAGCTTTGCAGGTGTGTAAGCACCTCATGAGTGAAAGCTGCCTGTCCAGTTTGCAGTAATGCAACTTATGTATTAAAATCAAAATTAAGAGACTCCTTGCTATTGTAATTTGGGTAATTCCCTTTCAAAGTCTCCTTTGTCTCGTAACTATAGAAACCATGTAAGAGTAAAGACAGACAGACTCTCTGGGCTGTAGATTTGTGTTAGGGACTGACCAAGGCTGGCTGATAACCTAATGTTCTGCTCTCCCCTCTCTTCATGGGCACATCTCACAAGCAAACATCCATCTGCAGAAGTGCAAAGGAAGACAAACACCCAACAGTTACACCTGTTTCCAAGAATTATTTGATCTATGCTGTACACTATTTTTAATGATAATCCTTCCCCTACCTGACACACATTTTTAGGCAACACAACTTCACAAGCAGTTTTAATTAAGTGCTGAAGTTGCTATTGGTATTTCACATAGAAGAAAGTGCACGAGGAAATGGAAAGGCTGAAGGTGCAGTTAACAGACACAGCACAAATCCCTTCCTCCCATCCAGGCTTAGTGCTGATCACTTGGACATGCCTTACATAACAGTGTAAGCTGTCAGAGCACACAGAACATCTCCGATCTGGGGTCCCCCCCACACTACATCTTGCCTGCTACCCTGAGCAATGAGGGAAGGACTAAATGCCTTAGGAAACACCAAATGAAAAAAGTTTAGACCTGAAGATACAGCCAAACAGACAGGAGTGTGTTTAAGTGCATTGCCTCCCCACCCCCGTCAGCCCTGCCCCAGTTTAGCCAAGATGAGTAACTGCTGGAGAAGGCACAAGTGACTAAAGTGTGCACACAGGGAGGAGTGCAGTCCTGCCAGCTCACTCCCATACCTAAACTCCTATGCAACAACTTCTCCACAGGAGTCAGAAATTACCAGAAAATGGCTGCTCAAAGAAAGAAGACTTAATGTCAACTTTTTGGTCAACAAATCCTGACCTATAACACACCCACAGTCTGGTACAAAGCAAGTGGAACACAGAACCAAGATATGCTACTGTTCAGACTCAAGAAACCCCAACAAAAACAACAAACAAACAAAAAACAAACACATACAACAACTCTGCAAACAAAACAGAAAAAAAACCCCCACACCTAAGGATTTCCCCACATTCTGAAAGTGAGACTAGCCCGAATAGCATTCATTAGGTGCAGGAAAGGAATGAGAGGAAGACTGAGTTTAGTAAAGAATTATTCTGAGATTAATAACGTTCCCACTGTCATTCACTATGTGTGGAAGTAGAAAATAAACCTGTATCACACACAAATATTTTAGGAGCTGAAATGATGTTTAGGAAGCACTTGGAAAGAAGTTTTACTTTGATTTAAAAGTTAGTCTGAAACCCCCCAAAACAACCTGTTTATGTTATGTCTACTGGGATCTGTAAAATTCCTGCACCTAAGGACATCTAAGTTCCTTACTCCCATTTCATTTCACAAAGCACTGATAAGAGCTTTGCTTTACAAACTGTGGCAGCTGAGTTTCAGAGCATGGCATTTCACTCCGGAGAAGGAACTCCTCTGTTAGGATCTGTACCTTCCACAGCTAAAACGAGTGGGTTCCAGAGCTCAGTAGAGAGAAACTTCCACCCATAAAAAACCCCAAACTAAACCACTATCACTCTTGCCTGTCACTTGTGTATCTTGTTCCATATTTATTAATAAATGTCATGTCTATATTTTCAGTGGGAGTGTGTTTAGCAAGGTCTTTTCAGGGATTCTGGGTGGATGTATTTTTTTTAGTGGAAGAAGGGCCTGGAATAATTTAAAGTAAGAATCAATAGTAGTTGTCAAAAGCTAATACATAATCAAGAGTTACTAAACCTAGAACCTCCCATAGTAAAACTAAACTATAATTAAATGAGAACCTAAGACTCATAAAGGAAACAAGAAGAACCAAACCACCATGGTTCCACCAAAGCACCTCACTGGAGAAACAAAGGACCATTAGCGCTGCAAATGCAATGGCAGACCTCTTCACACCCTGTTCTAGTCAAATGCACAGTTCTCAATCCCACATTTGCTTCAAACAGAGATACTAGATGCATTCCCCGACGTAACACTGACACACCTTTTAGGGCTACAGTGATCTAAAAGATCTGCTAATAAAGGAAGTTACATCAAATATTAAAAATTGGCATGCCCATACTTTTAACAGAAAAAAATGGACAATTAACAGTGAAAGCAAACAACAAAAAAGCCTTTTTCCTGATAGAAGACTGTGCATTTATTCTTTCTGTGACCAAATCAGAAATCATGAATTTTCATTGAATTTTCTCTTGTAGTACACAACTTTACTTCAGTATCCAAAGTGACACCTTCTCACAAGACAGAACTGCAACACTCAATTTTAAGAGCTGAACAGCGGATCTTACTATAAGATTGAAGTCTCAGTTAACCAATTTCCAATAAGAATGTGATCTTAAAGTAATATGTTTTATTGAATTGTAATAATTCCCCCTTATCAAGAGAAAACAGTAGTGGAAATTCAGAACACTCAAAACAGTTTTTACCTCACTTTATATTATATATCCCATTTTTAAAAGATATATTTCAGTTTACCATTCTAATCCACAAATAACATCTGCAGCCCATTATCAGAACATGCCCTAAGCACATATGATACAATTTCATAAAAACATACAAAGTAGTTACCCTTAGAAAACAGAAAGGAGTCCAGGCAGGAAGATTCTGGATTTTGCATAAAGCGTGGTCATCCAAGAGTCTTGAGCTATCCCAGAGGCCAAGCCATCCACCGAGGTAAGATGAGGCGACTTAAGAGGAAAAACAAAACAAAATCAGAGTATTTAATTACTATGTGGTGGGTTTTATTTTTTTTTTAAGCAGAAGCATTAAGCAGACAATTCAATACAATTTTTTAAATTATCTGTGGTAAATTCTGTAAAAGCAGATAAATGTGGCTTAAACCCCCTAAAATTCACGAATACACTGAAATAAAGAGGACCTAACTGTTTTACCTATGAACACATAAAATGTGGAAATTATCTTTTGTAAATGAGTATTGCAGAATGGTGATCCTCTGAGCATTAGGCTTTAGGATAAGGACTTGCACTGCTACTTCCTCAGGTTATTGAACACCAATTTACAAATGCAATCACCTCCAAAATTACATAATCAGGAGAGAGAATACCATGCATTGTGAAGAACTACATTTCACAATTATCCCCTAATGCTTACAGGCTGCAAAACCAGTTAGATTTTTATTAAATTCTCCAACTTTCCTCTTTTTCAGCATACATAAAATCAGTATGAGAAGACAGCTGACAAGGTATCCTATGATTGTGTCTAATGTTCAGTGTGGCACCAGTTCCATCAAACCCCTGATATAGCAACATCTGCAGTATGGCCAGAGACCACATGGATTAAATCATGGATTAGCTCAAGGCATTGGTAACTGGGAAATGTGAAAAGGCTGAAGTGACAGCAAACTATGGGCTAGGCTAGGAAATGTGGAGGGAATCACACGATCCAGGCTCTTGAGGTCTCACCTCCACCTGGAGAACCCAACAGTTATGGATTCCAAGGATGAAAGCCCTTGCAGGGGCCGAGAGCCTGCAGGCAGGATTGGATGTGACACGCCAGTTTGTGCACATCACACACACAGACACCTGACCCAGCTACGGCAAAGCGCAAATGGCAAACGCACCGCAGGAGCAAGGATCAGCGCTGGCCGCACAAACACAGCCCCTCGCCAGCAAAAACCAGGAGTTCACACATTATTGCACAAATCTTAAAATAATACATAGTGAAAGGCAGTCTTACATTCAGACAGACGGGCAAGTAAACGCCTACAGTTCATCTTACATAGCAACTCATAGCCTGATGCTAGCAAAGGGCTCCTCCGCTTACAGAACCTCGGAACTGTAAAAATGCAGTAAAACAGCAGTAAAATGCCCGTGACCTCAGCAAGCCAAATCTAACCCACAGCAACAAACACATTAACATCTCCCTCCTCCTCCTAGAAACTGACTTATGTCCCAATATAATGATATCCATGCTATCTGTAAATAATTAGAAAATAAAAAAAGCCCCAAATAAAGAGACAAATGAAGATTCATAACCTATTTGCTCTGAAACAGCAGGACTTCAGGTGGTCACTACTGAGGTTCATTAAAGTGTACTTGATAGGTCACAGGGAGATGTGTGCAGTCACTGCATTTTCTATACACTGAATATAAAAACACACGTTTTAGAGTTTTAGGATTCTTTAACGCTAAAACAACTTCACAAAGCTAACAAGCATAGCAAAATGTTGAAAAGTTTTAGATTTCAGCACCTTCGCTAAAAAACCCCAAACCCAACAGAATTAGAAGCACTGGATAAAAAAAAAATAGTGTTACTTGTGGTTTAGAAGTCCAACATTTTGCTAGAAGGAGATGAAGTCAAGAAGTTCTCAAATTTAATTTCTTTATTAGATACTTCAAAGGATTCCTGCAGAAGTAACTGTGGAGGTTTTGACTTTTGCCCTGTATGATTTCTGGGCACACTGGGTTAAGTGCCAAGAAGTACAAAAGTAAGGTTATTAGGTGTAATTTTTACAATCTGTTAGGAAAAAAAAAAACAACTATAGAAGACACAGTAGCTGCAAATCACTATGAATTGTATCTCTAGTGGATTACTTTCTGTCTTCCCTTCCTAGTATGTGTTTAGGGGTCACTTCAGAATTTTGAGATTACAGCATCATTTAAATGTTAATGGCATTTCCCACATTGCAGTTAACTGCCCGAACTATGGAATTTTAGCCACATCAAAAATAAAGTGGAAAACTACTGCATAAGGCTCCCACCTATGCTTTTAGAAACGAGCATTCCAACACAGTTCGAAAAATTCCAGGCCTAACTAGGGCAGAAATTATTAACTGCACCTATTCACGAGCTTAATCTGCAATATGCATAGAGACCAATCTTACACTCCCATCCACCTGCTCGTAGCCCAGACTAACACATGTTTATTAAACCCAGCAAAACCTGCCATTAACAATGTAACTGCAGCTTATACATAAGTCTCAAGTACCGAGTGGCAGCGATCAGGAGAGCCAGGATGGAGCGGCCGGGATTCAGGGAGAGCCCTTTCCTGCCGCGCTCCCGCAGCCGCTCCCGCGGCTCCTGCCACCATTTGGCCTTTGTGGAAGGAGCGTCGGTGCTTCCTGCGGCCGTCCCGCCCCCGCCGCGGCCGTGGGCAGCGGTAACCAGAGACAACCTTGGGCTTCCCGAGCTGCGAAAAGTTACACTCCTCCCCCTTCCTCCCTCCGCCCGGCTCGCCCGGACCCCGGCCGGGCTAATTATAACTGCGCGAACAACTTCCACCGCCGGCCGCGCTCCGGCCGCTCCCCCCGCGCCCAGCCCGGCTCCCCGGGGCCGCCGCACCCGCACCCCGGCGCCGCTCTGCCCCCAGCCCCAGCCCGGCTCCCCGGGGCCGCCGTCTGTCCGCCCCGCACCGCCCCGGGGCCCGCCGTCCGCTCCACCTGTCCCCGCTGTCCCCTCCTCTCCCACCGCACCGCCGGCTACCCCTCCGCCCCTCGCCGGCAGGGCCCCCCCCGCCCCGTCGGGGCTCCCGCCGCCCCCGCCTCGGCCTCCCGCCGTACCCCGCCGTCACCCCGCGACCGCCGCCGCCCTCCCCTTGCCGCGGCTGCCAGCCCCGCGCCCTCCCGCCGCCTCCCGCCCGGCGCCCCACCTGGGAGCAGAGAAAGCCCCGTTCGCTCGCGGCCGGCCGCGCTCCCTCCCTTCGGCGGGGCTGGGACTCGGGCCGGGAGGAGGCGGAGGCAGCGCCACCCCCGCCGGGCCCCGGCAGCCTCCGCTCCGCCCTTCCCTCCGCCCGCGGCTCCCGCGGGGGGGCGCTGCGTGCGCCGCGCGCGCCAGCTGCGCGCTCTCCCATTGGCCGCCGGCCCTTTCAACCTGCCCGGCAACCATTTTCTGACTGGCCGGCGAGCCGAGGGGGCGGGGCTACGGCTGGTCCCGCGGCGGCGCCCAATGAGAGAGCCGGGAGAGCCGGGGGGCGGGGCCGCGCTGCCGGGCTCGGCCAATGGGGGCGCGGGCGCCGCCGAGTCCCGCGTTCCCGGCGCGGCGCTCCGGGGGCGGCCCCGCCCGCGCTGGCGGGGATGGCGGAGCGGCAGCCCTGGGCTCTGCTCGGTACGTACCGCGCTGCTCCGCCCGCCGCTGCTGCTGCCGCACTTTGCGCCCTGAAACCACCGCGGAGCCACCAGCCAGCCCGCACCCAAGCCCACAACCAACCCCGCTCCACCTCCCCCTTGTTTTTTGTATAAACTCGCAGTCTGTCTGTGACCCAAACTACCGAATTTCAGTGAAAGGCACGCCCAGGGCCTCTACAGAGCAGCGTTCCTACAACGCCCCGGTGCCAGGCCCGTTGGGAAACCAGGCGCACACGTCTCCGACCAGCCCTAGAGCTACGTCAAACATTGCACAATTCTCCTATGAATATTCATTTGATTTTTTTTTTCCCTTCAAAGATGAGGTGGTTTTAGCCATGCTCAAACCTCGTATTTGCTTTTCACGGGCATTTGCGTAATCAAGTTACATTGGCACGAGCGTTTGTACAAACCAGATTTCAAAATCTGACACAAGTATTTGTAAAGATCGATTTTGATCCTTTGTCGAACCCTGCCATGGGTTGGTTACCTGATGCATCCCCTGAAAGCTGCTTGATCTAAACCCATCTCCGGAAGAGCCAATCTCTACGACATTAAAACCAAACAAAACTCAAGGACTTTTGCACAGACGGGTTCCTACATGGACAGCAAGCACAAACCAAGCTCGCACACAAGGTTCCACGTCAGTTTTATAAATACTACAGAAACATTTTCAGTTTTCTGGTGGAGATACACTACAACTTCGAGGAAAGTTCAGCTGCTTTTTTTGATTATTCAGCAAAGGAGATTTTTTCTTTTAAACCTTCAGGTCCAACAGATTTTAACCCTTGTGTCTCCTGATGGGCACTCGGGGTAGGAGTGTGCAATGGGGGTGAAGGGCAGAGAGACAGAAAGCCAAGGTGACCCCCGCGGGTCAGGTGTCCCTCGCTGAGGACAGGGACATCGTCTCTCCAGGCCACCTCTCTCCTGCAGCATGGTTCCCCCAATTCCCCAGCCACAGCTGTGCTCTGACCTCACTGCTGGGGGTCATGGAGCACAGAAGGGGAGCGAGCACTGCCATGAGAAGCGCTAATGAATCCTTTTTGACACGCTGCCTGAGCTGAGGGGGGACACCCCGACCCCCATGGTCCATCTGCTGCACCGAGTGCAAGTGGAGGGCCAGTGTCAGCTCTAAGGGGGAGGAGTGGACCAAACGCTTCCCCCAGATCCCTTCCTTCCCACCACACACTGTGGCTTAAGTAGAGAAGTAACTCTGAGATGTTCAGGATTCTTCTGTCTGCTGAAGTCAACCGGGGACAGCCAGGAGTGTTGCATCAGGACCAACCCCTGCCATCTGCTGGGGATTATCTCCAAGGAGTTGACACAGGACAGGCGTTCAAAGGGAGCTGGTGCAGAAGGGATGGTTCTGGAATCATTATGTCTAATGTGGAATATAAAGGGGTAGTTTAACTAGCAGTACCACCAAAGTCTCCCCATAGCTTGAGCCAAGATTAGGCTTTGCAGACTTGATCCCTGCTGGCCAAAAGTCTATGACCTCTGGGCATCCCTGCAGCACCAGGACAGTCCTGGACAATTCTCCCTCTCCAGCTCAATGCTTGAGCCTCTGGTACAGCCATTCTCCTCCAGTCCAGCAGACTTTCCAGAAAGACCAATGCTGGTCACCCTGCTCTCCTCACTCTTGCTTGAGTGATTAACCTGAGGTGGTCAGCTGTTCTGTAAGCAGGTTTTGTTCTGTGCAATAGAAAAGGCTGAATGTGCCTTCTAGTGGGTGTTTCTAGAAAGGTCAGTTGTTTCAAGCATGATCTGACAAGAGCTACAGCAAAAAAGAACCTGGAGTTGTTTAAATGCATGCATTGGAACTTTGGATTAATGGCTTAACACCTGAAGAAGTTAATATAAATGACACAAAATATGGTGATAATTTGCAAAGGGTTTGGTCACTTTTTTGCTTGTGTTAGCAGTGGGATTCACATAAAAGAACTGGAACCTCGTTCAGCTTGGGCCATATTTAATGTCTCGTGCTAGAGGAGCTATGCTTGTCTCACACAGTGAAGAATTCGGAGGGCTGTGCCCACATACAAGGTCTTTCTTGACAAAAATCTTCCTTTTAAAAGTGCTTACATTCTCAAATGAGGTCATATTCTAGGAGTCTCATGCACTCCCATTTTGAATTGAACTAAGCTTGAGGCAAACCAAGGGTTGTATATGATTTTTTAAAGCTTTAAACATGGCCTTTCAGTATGACTGTACTCACTGCAGCAGACCAGGATGCCATTCTCACAAGCAGCATATTTGCTTTTGCAGCAAATTTCACATAAACCAGGAAAAAACCACAACCCCCAAACCAATCAAGGTCTCTATATAACTCATCTGAAAGGAATGCTGGGGGTTTACTACTTCTTCTTACCTTCACACTCGGCATCTATTTAAAAACACAGTTCCAGGAACACAAGAACTAATGAAGTCTGCTTTCCTATGGATTTATGCCTGTGATTAATTACTCTGTGTCTAAGGTATGAGCTCTAATTGAAGCTGGTCTCATGCCTGGAAACTTACGTCTCTCCCTTATCTAGATTACTGGCTATCAGTACAGAATGCTGTTTTCTTCTGGTATCTCCACACTTGGAAACATTCTAAAAATGTAGTGACTGTGAGATCTGATGGATTTGGTTGAAATGAATGAGCTGTTCTGAAGCTGAATGGCAGAATGATCCTGCTATGCCACCCTTCCATAGGGAAGTGAGAAAGGCAGAGCACACTGCACCAAACCCTGGTTAGTTTTACCAGCTCTTCTTGGTGTAAAGCCTCTGTGAACAAACTATTTCTACACCTACTTAAGTTTATTAGAAAAAGCCATGACCCAAGATGCTTATTACAAAACCTAACAAGACCTTAGAGAATATTTCTCAGAGTTGGAAATTAGCCATTGTTCTCTTTTGTCAAAAGAATCACAATTTATAAGAAAAAGCACTTTCCCCCTATACCTTTCAAACAAAGCAGAGGCAAAAAAGCCAAGGACAGTACCAAGCTTCAATTTAAACAATTAACCATTCAACAATTTTGTCTTAAACTTCAATCAGTTCACTGCACACAAAATAATCCAAACACCCAGTGCTTTCCATGTCTAGCCTTTCTCTCAGTAATGATTTCAAACACAGAAAAGTGAATTTGTTACAAGCACTGGGGTTTTTTTCTTTTACATATTAAACTCTTTTGGGTTTTGAGTTTTTTATCAACATACGCACTCTTCCCTTTGGACGTCCTGTTTTTAAGCTTGCGCAACTCCAGACTGAAGTTACTTTTTCTTGATTTCCTCTCCAAATCTTGTCTGTAAATGGAACATGAAAAATACTGTATACTATTTCCTTTTCTGCAACATTTTACTATTGCAGTACATCCTTGCACTTCCCAGTCCATGGGACGCTCCTTGGGGACTTCCAAATGCAGCATACATGGGGATACAATTTCTGTTTAATTCTGGTTTTGCAAGCAGTCATGTAATCACCTGTACCTTCAATTACTCTTCCCTAAAAAGATGACAGTTGAAATTACTCAAATATTTCCCTAGCAATGCAAAGCAGCCGCTGGCATTAGGTTTTCCTGTTGACATGTTTGTCATGCATGGACATTTACCACAATAATTCTTCAGGTCATAAACCACTCATTTTGGGGGAATGTTGGCAAAGCAAATGAATACTTTTTTTTGTTTTTGAAGAAAGAGCTGCTGTACAAACTTATGAAAATCATGCCAAATAATGAAATTTTTGTATTTTTCACTAGGTATTTTTTTTTTTCAAAACAAAAAAAAATTTTTCAAACATCTAAAATGAGTCACTCTCCTGACAAATTATTCGATGGGATTTCACCTCTCCATGAAAATTCCTTGGGAAAAAGGTAGGAAAACTTAGCTGTCAACTTTGCAAGCAATACTAAAAGAAATTCAGACAATCCTTGCAAAACCTTGTATTTAATAAGCCAGATTGACAAAAATACTCATGTTCCCAAGATGTTTATTTCATTTCTTTGAAACTTGGTGGCTTTGTACTCTCAGTATTAGTCAGAGTGTGAAATAACACTCATTTAAGAACTGATGAGCAAAGAAAATTTGTCATCATCAGTCATGGGATTTTTTTTTGCATATGGGACTACATCCTAGGCCTGAGACACAAGCAAATTTTCACTTTGAACAAAAGTAATTTTTGAAAGCATTTTTATTTGTCTTATCATGGATGTCAGAAAGCAAATGCCATGGGTTTTTTTTATTCTAGCTTTTGACAGTTCATTTACCTATAAGGGAATATGGAATAAGCTGCAAGACTGTAAAGCAGTCACACAAATCAATATTCTGAGACACAAAAAAATCCATAATGGTCTGATAATTACAATATTAAACTATACTCTCAGTCAATTTACAATAATGCCTTTTTAAATGCTTACTGAAGTAGCCCAGACATACCCAAGACTTCAAAAAAGTCTAAGGACAGCTTTGAGAA
This sequence comes from Setophaga petechia, assembly GCA_024362935.1. Classification (NCBI taxonomy): domain Eukaryota; kingdom Metazoa; phylum Chordata; class Aves; order Passeriformes; family Parulidae; genus Setophaga; species Setophaga petechia. The sequence goes on along the minus strand of JANCRA010000003.1, from coordinate 5,145,353 downwards.
CAGGTAATTCCTGGTGAGTCTGAAGGCTCAGCTCATGTGTGAATCCCTAACCTGCTCCAGGCTGAAACCCTTCACTGCTGTGCCTCCAAGGCAGTCTGCTCAGGAAGGTGCTTTTTTAATTCAAAGACCTGATCCTCTCTTCACTGACCAAATTTGTCCTTTAGGCAAATATAGCTCTGGTTGTAGAGACAGGTGATGTTCTTTGCTAGGCACACTCCCAGAGCTGCGGCAGAGAGAGGGGGTTAAAAGAAACTAACAAACACCACACGCCCTTGTTACAGCAGCCTGGATCCTTGCACTTCTTGTGCCTGATGTCTGATTTTCTGGCAAAGGAAAAGAGAAATAAAAGCACAGGCACAGAAGGGCACAGGTACTCAGTGCTACCTGCAAAGGAAGCAGATTGGATATTAGCTGTATGCCTGACAGTGCTTGCTGTGCTGCAGGTCTACAGCCCAGTGCCATCAGCACACCAGCAGCCTTGTCTGACACACGGCATCGGTGCTGTGCGAGCTCCACAACTCTTCCCTTGGAACACAAGAGAAAATAGGCTGCTGGGAGTGGCAGCAAAATCTGTTAGAAGCCTTTCCTAATTTAAGAAGCTATGTCTTTTTAAATTTCCCATTTACATGTAGAAATTAAGAAAGTCCCCAGCAGAAAGTATCATCTCTCACCATTTGTTGTAACAGCTCACTAAAGAAATGAGAATAGCAGTTAAAAAATAAAGCTTTTTTTTTTTTTTTTTTTTTTTTTTTTTAACCAGGAGAAGCTGAATTAGACACATTATTAAAGCAATAGGGAGACAAGCTGATTTTACAGACTGGTTTCTGCAAAGTCAGACCAGTTATAGGCACCCAACAGTTCTGCATGGTGACTGTGCAAGTTTCAGCAATACCAATTCTTATATCAGCTGAGCCAAGATATCAGGCTTGTAAGAACACATAAGATTTGGCATAAGTTTTAAGAATGTAATAAAACAGGATATATATTTCTGTTTAAATGCTTAACTCCACAAATGCCTACTTACCTAACAGCTTTCCTGTTAAGCCAAGTAGACTCTATAAATTGTTTTAAGTAGGCACAGCTTCCTCAGTAAAGGAATGCACCCAGCTAGATGAAGTATAGAGTTATAAATACACACATGTGCATTTGACATACGCAGTTTAACAGTTATGAACAAGTTATTCTGATTCCTCTCTGTAACATGTAGACTGATGCACACTAAGGAGGACAGGAAGAGCATTTTTAAGATATTTTAACATGAAATTGCTCATTTAATGAAAATGGAGGGTATGGGGCCAGAGGAGAACACGCACAGTTGCTCAAACCTGTGGGTTTTCAACACAGTTCAGAGCAGTTTTGGAAGTTTCCCAGAGGAACAGAAGATATTTGTTATTCCAATCAATGCTGATGTTGCCTTTATAAAACTGAAACTGGTTCTCTGTTTTACCCTAAGGCATCTGCTTTCCAGTTCCGTGGTTCAGCCACAGAAAAGCATCAAGAAAAATTATCTGCAGATTTATAATTTTTGAAAGAATTTCTGATACTACAACAAACACTATCACATAAGCCAGCTTTATTTCACTGTGAGATATGACAGTTTTTATCTATATTTGGATCCTCCTGAATCAGCATTTATTGCTGCAATACCTAAAAGTGATCTCTAAAAGTGATCTCTCAGTTAAGGCATGGGCTTCCCTGTGGTCCAGCTGTATCCTGCAGACTGAACTTGCAAGTGCCTATATGCTATTTCTTCCTTTAACATGAAGTTATTAATCAAAGTTCAAGTGCAGCAATTACAAGTTATCTTATGCCAAATTTAATACAAGGAAACATCTAGTTGACTGAAGACTCACACAAAGTGATGGTTTCAGAAGATGGAGCCAATACACATTCAACTGCTGAGTTTGCAAAATTTAGCTAAATGATATTTTCCTCAAAGCAGATTATTCTAGAGCAGGTAAGCTCAGTGGTCTCCTTATTCTTGAAGTGATACTCAAATGTTCTTAACGCCCCTTTGGCACCTCCACCTCCAATCCCCTTCCAGGTCTGAGAATCTGCATCGTAGGCAAGGTCACTCATGGCAAGGCAGAGCCTGTCACACACAGCAAGGTTCTCTTTTCTTCTTCAGCAACTGGCTTGGCTCAGATCTACAGCAAACAGCCACGTTACTGACAGATGTCTTCCCCTGGCACAGCCATGGCCCACATATTCTAGAAACCAAGCCATATTTTCCCCCTTCCCTACACCCTGCTAGCTTGGGACTTTTCCCCAGTAGCAGCTTCTGATGGGAAACATTTGTTATTTATAAAAAAATCATAGGTTATACTCAAATTATCCCTTTCCCCCAAAAAATCTTCTCCTAGGAAGATTAGTTATATACACTGTAAACCAAATGTGCTGGAAGAAAAGACCACCATCCCATGTTGTATTACATTTTTTGTTATTACAAAAAGCCAAGAGGAAACCCGTGGTAAGAGTGGGAGCATATTAATTATGACAAGAAATTATGAAATACCAAGCAGTGAGACTTAAAGGCCGCTAATAACACTTTTTGTAGTAATTAGTGCAAGATAGTTATCCCATATAAACAAATATTTGATGGCAGACTTCAATGATAAACAATTCACTTGATGACATTTACATATAAATACACATAAATAAAAACCTGCATCATTTAGGTTTGTAGTTAACAAAAAAGTATGGTCTGAAATGAATTAAATGTAATTGTGTCTAGCTAGATCAAAGATCTTCCTATAATGATACTCAAATATGTGGAGTATGAAAAGCATAGATGTACAATTCTCAATTTAGTAAAGTACTACTCTATAAAACAGAATCATGAAAACAGCTCTTACATTTTAATGCAAAGTATAAAATTGCATATTTACATTTACATACACTTTACTGAACTACATCGGGTAGCTCATGGTAAAAAAAAATCCCTTTTTGAAAATCTTGCAAAAAATACATCAACTGCAGATATGATCAAAAGTTACTAAGTTAGCAGCTGACATAACATCTGTAGTAAAAAATATACTTTAGGAAAATACCTGGAAAAATCTAAACACCAATAAACACTTTAAAACTATTTTTGAAGTAAAAATTGTAGCAAAACCCACAAGAAGCTAGCAAGGATAACAAGAACTATTGCATACTGCTCTTTAAGAGCCACGTAGGGACTTAAAACAGAAGCAGCAGGTATGGTAGGAGTTTTGTGGTGTAACAAAGTGGAAACTGGAGGGAACAGGAAACCAGTTATCCAACTTCTGTCTCTGTTTATTACCATTTTTATAGGAGAAGTGTAAGAAGATAAGAGAATCCCTCTCCCTGAGGATGTCCTCCATCAAAGGCTAAAACAAATTGGTAAAAGGAACCCAATTTCAATAGCCTTGGACCCCCAATGTAGAAACATTTACCATATGTACTTACAGTTCAGTGGACAATAAATCAGATTATTACACTACAAGTTGCAGGTTAACTTTAAGAGTTAACACTATTTTGCAATATGAAGTGCTTCTTAATATATGTATCTATATAATATATAGATATTTGTAAAATACTCGGGCAGATTTGATAGAACAAACTGTGGATATTGCTTTCTCAAGTCTTTTCTTCCCAAGAACAGATCTTTACCTCCACACAGCGAGGTTCAGGATTCAACAAGGATTTCCACAATATGATCAAGGTCATTAAGATCAGATTTACAATTAGAGTTAGAAGCTGTATTTGTTGGAGAAGAAAATGTTTCAAGGCTATCACAGTGTCCCATTTTTGTGTTGCTCATCATGCCAGTTAACATAGTATCAAGATCATAATAAGAATTGTCAACTTCTGAAAACAGATCTTCAACAGTATTAGGACTTTTATTCTCCAGGGTCTCAAATATTTGATCTAAAGATTTTTGAAAGTTTCCTTTATTTTCTTGTGGACTCTCCATTTCCCACACATTGCTCTGCAGGTTTCTTGGTGTCTGCACTGCAGAGGCTGTTGACATAGTTTCTGAATTATCTTGTGCCTGGTCACTCTCCAAGTCTTTATTGAAGGTACCATAGGCTGGACCATGCTTTCCCTCAGCCTGATCCCTAGATGAACGACAGAGGATATCTGTTGAAACGAGACGATCCAGGGATGCCTGCCCTGTGCTCTGTGTATTTATCATCTGCCAAGTCCCATCCTGAGTCATCTCCTCTTGGATCTGCCGTACTGTGTTGGCGATGAGGACCGAACGGCAAAGGTTGGGTTCCACCAGCATGTGACACAGCTGAAGTTTAACCAAGGACATGTCTAGAAGTGACTGCCGCTGAAGATTGTAGGAGGGAATAGCCTTAATACCAGCCAGAGTGCCTTCAATATCTTCCTCACCATCAAAACATTTTCTCTTTAATCCTCGCACAAACATTGTGTCCTGTTAAAAAACCCAAACAAATAAAAAAACCATGTATAGCATAAACAGCTCAAGAGGGAGGAGGAAAAAAATGGTACTAAAAAAAAGACAACAGCGAACTTTAATCTTTTATTAAAAAGAAACATTAGAATTGTCATACCATGTTTTAGAATGGCCAGTGTGGTACAACAGGGGTCAGGAACATGTGGACTGGGTCCCAAAGGTGACATTCGGGAACCAGGGGTGAGCAGGTCCACAAGGCATCGGAGAGAGGCTGGGGCTCCCACAAGGCATGGCATTGGAGAGAGGCTGAAGCTCCCAGCTCCTGGCTCCCACAAGGCAGAAAGGGCAGAGGCTCCCAGCTCCCACTGAGCTCCACACTTGATGCCAGCCAGGAGCTCCAGCCTCGCACAGAAGCAAACATCTCACCGGCTGCATTTCCCCTACTGCAGAGGCAGTTTCTCCTCGCTCCTCCTGAGTTTCTACTGGCATACTTAACCTCTGATTTTGGAAATAAAAATACAACCTGGCACACCATCTTTAAAAGATTTGATCCCTCCAGAACATTAATATTCCCAACAAAGAAACATGGAAAAAAAAAACCAAACAAAAAAAACATGGGCAGCACATGTGAAAAGATTAGCTTATTTGGCTACAGAGAGAGTAATATCTAGATTTGTTCCACGTAACTTGAGACATTCAGCAGAGGTGCCCAAAGCAGTCCTTCCGGTTCCCTTCCTTAGGTGAGTAATTCCAACAAGAACTGGGCAAGTCCAGTAAGGACAGTCCCAGTCATCCTCTGTATGGGCTTCTCTACTCCTTTCCCACTTGACTGTAAGACAGGAAAATTCCTGTATTTGTAGCTTAGGTTCACCAGCTAAAAATACACAGGGTGCATGGAGGCTTTTCATGATTCACACCTAAAATCACTTGCTGAATTCTACAAGGGGTACCTCTCAAGTATCAGCCTCAGCTCTTCTTCTGAACTGCGCTGATTTTGACAACAGTGCCCCATGCAAATATTGCAGCTGGTCCCTTGGAATAAAAATTTTTTTTTAATGCAATACATATCACTTCTTTAAGTCTTAAAAAAATTGGGCTGCGAATGACATCTGATACCTGATCTTTACATTTATTGCATCTTCCTTGTTTTCCTTCTAAGTCTTCTGTCCATAGAATTCCTGTTTGACCACTGTGTCAGGACTTCTTTTCAAGGTAGTGACCCAAACAAAACAGTTTTTCAACTACAAGTTGATAAAACCAAAATACTATTGCAGTGTCTTTCTATATAACCTCCAATTTTCTTCGATAAGCCCTAAACTCTGCCTTGCTTTTCTGGTTGCTACGGTACATTCCACATATTTTCAAGGAATTCTCTCTCAGCTTTTTCAGAGACACTAAAATTCCACCAAAGGGCAACAATACTGTTCCTTTCAAAATACATTACATGCTTATCTACTGTGAAAACCTAGGGATAGCACAGTAGCTAGATAAACACTTGGTCTGACTCTGTACAACACTTGTAACATTGCTGTATATATCCATGAAATAACCTTCATTAGGATTTGCCAACTCTTAAAAGATTTCTTTCCACTGAAGGTACAAAACCCTTTAGAAATCATAATGTGCAGAGACTACAATATAGAATAAACCTGGTCTTGTAGTCATTTTTCCTAACTTCTTAAAAGCTATCCATGGATTAGCTATGTATTAAATACTTTGGATGTTTCCTCTGAAATTTTATCCTGAAACCTAACATATTTCCATTACTCCTATTAAATATTTGATATTGTTGTTGCTCTATAGTCCCTTTTCCAGATTTTTAGACATTCCCGCAAACTTCCTATCAGAGGACATCCTATTTAATTTTCCAACACTTCTATGTACAGTAATTTCTGAACATACCCTTCCTCCCCATGTGAAAAAACCTCTAGAAACATCTTTTGGGACTGTTTACAAATCATGTATGATTAAATCATCAAACATTAAATACTGTGCAGAGTTTGAAGCTTCTTTTATTTCAACTTACATTCTTGTGAAGAGTAATTAAAACTTCAATTGAATGTCAACCTGGTTTTCATACATCTATAATTTGGCATTTATATGCCTTCTAAGGCATACCAACAGAACACAGAAGAAAACTTGAAAACCTCAATACATCACACACACTTGGGCACCTAGAAGCAGAGGAAAAACATTTATTGATTCTTAAAGATAAACCTTTCACAGCATTCACTGGATTTTTTTCTAACACTTGCTTTCAATTAGTATCTTACATCATAGAGCCAGTTCTCTGTCATCCTGTTCTGGTGACTGCACAGAGTACCAGGTCAGGGTTTCATTTAAGAAGCAAAAAGTGACGTACCAGGAATGGTGTTTGATGCAGTCCTTCCTCTTCTCCCATGCTACTGAGCAAGAGTCCATGCAGTAAAAGTGACAGCACCACCTGCCAAGCACAGGGAAGGAAGCAGGATGTCAGGCAGGGACAGGAGATGCAGAACAAGACAGTTTTCCTTCAGTATCTCTATCCTGTAGGATGTGAGCATCATTCCCAGAAACATGACTAGTACTATTAAACCCAATGCACAATTAGAGCACAAGTGTAATTTGGCCAACAATACCCCAAAATCTGCAGCTGCAGGAAAATGCCAGTTTAATTCCAAGTCCTAGGCTGCTGCCCTGACCTTTGGACCAGCCTTTCCCTTATGCCTACAGCTTTGCCACTTAAAGAGCAAACAAAAATTTTTCATATGAGCATTAAAGTGTACACAAACAAAAGATAATGAAAGTAAGTCTTTCTTACTTTTATTACAAAACTAGAATTTTCACCTTTGTTGTACAAACCCATGTGTATCTATGTAGCATCTAGAGAAAATGAGGTGGCACAAACACAAAACTCTAACACAGCAAAACATGAGAGAATTTTCCTTTACCAGCGTAGAAACTTTATGACTAAGATTTACTTAGCAAGATGACAATAACGAAAGTAATGACAGTAATTAAACTGCTTTAACAATAAAGGCTGTTTTTAAATCCCATTTAAAGCATAATAAGATTTGATATTTCAAATACGACTTCCCATCACATGCAACAGTTCCTTGAAATGAAAAAGAATGCTGTTCCAACAGGCTACAAAAACTTTAATAATAAACTATGGAAACAATTCAGATACTTTTCTAGACATGTCTGTGCAGTGTAAGACAGTTCTGTGTCTGCAACTGAAATGCATACCTGGAAAAGAAACAAATTAAGAGGATCCACATGGACATCCATTCTTATTTTGTTTTGTGTAGTAATAAACAATTTTTCAAGATTGCTTGCTCTCAAATGGAGGGAGAAGAAGGTGGATGACAAAGGACTTGGGGGTGGGAGAGCAGAAAACATGTTTTTCCTCAAGAAGCTGCATACTCGTTAAAATACCACAATGGAAAAATAAAACACCTTAAACATTCTCAAGCCAAAAACTTTTGACTTAATCCCAGATTTTCAAGCTAAATGATGTTATGTCATGGAAACTGTATTTCAAACAACTCATAGTCTCTTTTTTTTCATGGACTGAGCTCACAGCACCTTCAGAAACAGTGTCTCAAGGCATCTGAGCTACAACTTCAGTCAGACACCCTATCAAGTCAATAAGCTATTTCTTATTTCTGGCAAACACTTTATGACTCCATAAAAATTCAGAAGTTTTTGCTCCCCGGGTACACTTTGAACACATTCTATAAATGAAAAGTGATCTCTTTGAAAGTCTGTGTCTGCTAACTATTTGAATCCCAAAATTTCTACTTTATTGGAGGGTAGGTGACAAGGGCATAACAAACATCCAACACCAAACATCCCCCCAGCCCCCGCCAAGAACTACAGGTAAAGATGCAGGTGCAGTCATGAGAAAAACAAATTGAAATATTATCTGAGGTTATTTGGTACATCTGACAATTTTAGAGGGAGAGGCTGTGGCTCTTTGCCTCCCAAGACAGTGGACAATACAGGAGGGGACCATTCCTGTTGGTGAAAGAGGCATTATCACATCCACAACCTAAATGACAGGGCATGCTGGCAGACCAGGCCAGTCTGTAATCTATTATCTATTTACATACTACAGAAGGAAAGTTTTCCCATGCAATATAAAAATGTGTAAAACTTGCTGCACATGATTCCAGGTTCTTCCCTAGGTTAACAGCCAAACCACGTGGACCTCTGTTACTATAAGGCATTAGCCATGGTATAAAAGCTTTTTTGGTACATCAGAGCAAGACTGATGCTGCTTCAGAGTCAAGGTGTTCAAAATCTCCTGATAACTTCAAGCAGCACCTTTCTCCATCCTAGAGGCAGTATCTGGATGAGCTACATCATCTCCTTTCTTCCTCTGCTACTCCACTGTCATGAGCCCAAACTTTGTGTATTCAACTAAACTGCTGTTTGAAACAGCTATGCAAAAAAAAATTGTCAAGGAGAGAGCAGCTAGCTGCAGCATAGTGCACTACGGGAAAAGGAGTTTTGCTGGTTTTGTTGTTTTGCTTCTTTTTATAAATAATAGCACAGCATTATGTAATTCATTACAAGTTTTGCTTTTAGGATCAACAAATTCCCAGTCTTGCTTTACAAAAAAGGTGCTTGAAATTTGATTCAGTTCTTATTAGAGCATCAACGCAAGACATTCCAGGTTCACACTCAATTTGGACTCATAGTGACATGCTGCCAAAGAGACAGTTAAGTACTTAAGGGGAAAAAGCTGCTTCCCACTAACTGGGCTAACAGAGAAGATAGGGAATTTCAGCAGTGCTTATCTTTAGGAGAAAGCAGACAAGACTGGAGGTTCAGTGAAGCACGGTGCTGCTTTTTGTACAACCCTAAGTACAGTGATGATGGTTAGCACGGGAAAGCAAGAAGGGGCCGTATCTCCCATCTACCAACACTAATCCTCTCCACTCCAACACTGGCTTTTCTAAGAACCGTGGGAAGAAACCAAAGCTGTGTGTAACAGTGGAGAAAAAGACGGAAAGAGAGCTACCACTCCCTCCTCTTTAGCCATGCACGTGTGCCCATGTGGTGGTGCCGAGGTGTAAGGTGGGATGCAGACACAGCACAGGGATGGTAAGGCCAGAAGCATCGCTATTCAGACTGGAACAAAGGCCCCTGTGAAGCACTGGGGTCTGCCCACCCCCGGGGCGTAGGGACAGGCACCTCTCCGGCACTCGAGAGATTTGGGAAGGTGTTCCAGCACCCGGGGAAGGGCAGGCTGAGCAGATGGGGTAGGAGTTCCTGGACACGCAGGTGGGGGCCGGGAGCACTGAGCAGGGGGAGCCCGCAGAGCCGGGGGTAGAGGCGGGACCGGGGCGGGGAGCGAGGGGGAGCTCCCCGGCAGTGGGAGGGCAGCGGAGTGCCCGGGAAGGGCGCGGACGCTGAGGGATCGCGGCTGCGGGAGGGACGGAGCGGAGGAGAAGTGCGGAACGGGCTCCCTGTCCCGCCGCCCCGGCCCCCTCAGCGCTATCGGCGGTTACTCATCGCCCCGCGCTCTCGCCGCCATTTTGAATCGATCCCGTCCCTTCCACGGGTTCCGCCGGCACCGGCTTCTCGCGGATCCGACCTAGCCCAGCCCGACCCAGCCCACCGTACTCACCACCTTGCCACTGCTGTCGCCGGCGCACGCCCGCGCAGGAACTCCCGCTCGGCTCCCGCCTCACCGCCCGCTCAGCGCCTGAGGGACGGGCGGGGCCACCCGGCCCCGCCTTCCCCCGCCCGCCATCTTATTGTCAAACGCCACAAAGGGACCCGCGTCCGCCGGGGGTGGGCCTTCCCCGGAGACCGCGCCCACCAGGGAGCGGTGGCGGCTGCTATTGGCTGCCCTCAGGCGCGGCAGGGGCCATTCGCCGCTGCGATTGGCTACAGCGCCCGCCTGTCCCGTCCTCGGGCTCCGCCCCGAAGACTGTGTGGTTGCCATGGCAGCCAGGCCCTGCCCCTCGGCCGTGAGAGGCTGAGGGAGGCGGGGGCGGGGGCGAGGCGGGGCCGCCCCGATTTCAAATCGCAGCCAAGGCCCCGCGGCGCGTCTGGGCTCCCGGCCACGGGCTCCGGCGGGAACAGGTTCAGACCTGGCCGCGATACAGCCCGCGGGGAGCCCTGGAGGGGGAGGGGAGAGCGAGCGTTGGCCGCCCCGGTTCAGGCTCTCCCCGCCGTCAGGCACCACTTCCCTCATGGCCGGGGAGGCCCGGAGCTGCGCCCCGCGGGGTGACAGGAGGCCTCAGCACTCCATTAGCAAAGCCTGTGGCATTTCCTGTTCGGGCCCGGCTGCCAGCCCCGGGTCTCGCAGTCAAAGCCAGGAACCCGCGTGCTGGGGGCGGGGGTGATGCCTCACACCCCGCAGGGAGCGGCTGTCTGAGCACGAGTCAGCAGGGAGTGCCCAGGTGGGCGAGAAGGCCGGGGGCATTCTGGCCTCTGTCAGGAATAGTGTGGCCAGCAGGACCAAGGATCGTCCCCCTGTGCTGAGCACACCTAGAGTGCTGTGCCCAGTTCTGGGCCCATCAGTTCGGGAAGGCTGTTAAGGTGGCTGGAGGGTGTCGAGAGAAGAGACCAGAGCTGGTGAAGGGTCTGGAGCACAAGTTTTATGAGAAACAGCTGAGGCAGTTTATGGGTGTTTAGCCTGGAGAAGATGAGTCTCGGGTGGGGGGGGACTTTATCACTCTACAATTTTCTGAGAGGAGGGTGCAGCCAGGTGGGGGTCGGGCTCTGCTCCCAGGGAACGAGTGACAGCGCAAGAGAGAACACGGCCTGAAGCTGTGCTGTAGGGAGTTTAGGCTGCACATTAGGAAGAATTTCCTCACAGAAAAGGTGATTAGGCACTGGAATGGGCTGCCCAGGGAGGTGGTGGAGTCGCCATCCCTGGAGGTGATGAAGGAAGACTGGACGTGGCACCTAGTGCCGTGGTCTAGTTTGACAGGACTCGATCTCAGAAGTCTTTTCCAACCTAACTCATTCTGTCCTAAAGCTGGCGCCGCCCTGCTGAGCGGAACCCCCTCCCCAGACCTTGCTGGCCGCTGTGACCCCAGCCCGATGCAGCTGCACATCTGCAACCACTTAGGCCGCCCCAGCGTCTCTCGGTCGCTCTCCCGGCCGAGCCGCTACGTGCCGGCTGCTCCGGAGCAGCCCGGGGGAAGGAGGGGCGGCTGGCCCGGGCTGCCGAGCGCCGCACAGGCGGCAGCTGCTGCCTCCCACCCCCGGGCGCGGCGGGACGGGGAGGGGAGGGAGCTGGAGAAAGGGTGGGATAGGCAGCCGGAGCTGGAGGATTTCGGCTGAGGTTCTGTAGGAAAGGCTGGGAAACAGCAGAGCTGTAGCGTCATACAGAAAAGCAGGAGGAAATAACATTTCCATAGCAAAACAAGATCTGATTCTGGGCCAAGACTCACTCATCTCTTATCACTTCATCTGGCTCTTCTTTGTAGAAGTAGGCCCAAGTTAATTTGCAATTTCGTAGTTGCTTTCAGTTTGCTCAGAAATGTCAGCTCTCTCCTGAAGCTGTGCATTCAGGTAATTGTTCATGCCTGAAGCCTCTACACAGGTTGACCATCCCCCGACTGGGTGGGCTGTGTTCCCTTTTGCTCTGGCTGCTTGAAGCATCCGTTACGTCAGAGACCATCACTGATCTGATCAGGACCACACTATATCCTTTATTATTATGGATCACATTATTGACCATGGTTACTTTGGGAATGTCATAATGCTAATCTAAGAAGTTGTCTATAAGTATTCCCTTCTTGCAGCATTGCTCAACAGAGTGCATGCACCACCTGGATGCATTTCCACACCAGCACCTTGGCATCACACAGATCTGAGTTTTTCATTAATAGCTTGGCTGATGCTGCACTGTTATGCCTCTGGTTTCATATTGTAACACACAGTTCTCCAGGGTGGTTTTCCCATGATGGACATTTAAAATCCCCTTCACAACTTCATGTGACACTCACTTTGAACTGGAGATTCTTTTACTGGATTCTGTATAGTCAAGAAAGATGTCTTCTTTCTTTTGTTTATTTTACCACAACATAAAAGGCACGGTCTTTGAGTTCAACTGAATCAGCACTGCAGAACAGGCCCTCTAGAACACAGTGACCAGGACAGATGATGACTGTGTCTGCTTCATAACAGGCACTTACAGCTGTCAGTGGATTATGGTGAAACTGTATTTCTAGGTCTTTACCACAATCAACTACAAGCTCAGAATCACACCATGTTCTCAGATGTCAGAATGCAGCCTCAGTCAAGGTTCAACACATCACACACAGTAATCCAAGTTACCCTGCTCCTCCCTGTCCCAGTCCTCCACATGCACTCGTAGAAGAGCCTGACGTGCCCTACAGTTTGTGCTGTTTGGTAAAACTCTCCTGAGTCATAATACACAACCCACAGCTCCCACACTGGTATCTGGTGTCCCTTAAGCTTGAAGGAGCTTCTGCTTTCAGAATTGAGTACTCCATACCAGCCACCCCAACAAGAACCTCAAACATATTTGTACGCCAGATCTCCTGCTGTCCACATGTGCAAAGACTTTGTCCAGGTACTCAGCTGTGAATTGTGTCATCTCCAAAGTTTTGCAATGTTAAGGAAGAGTTTGGGCCCTGGGTTCCAAGTCAGAGTTGGTTTCTTTCAACTTGAGGTGGTGCCTCTGGAGAGAAATCCCAAACCAAGAAATCCCTGGGCCTTTATATCCCCAAAGTCTGTACACCTGATCTTCCTGTGCCCAATGGTGGATTATGGTCTGGGGTCTTTTAAGACCTCATGGAATTCTTTCTCCATGTCCGTGTGGGCAGGCTATAATTGTTCTTATCTTCCATCCTGGGGCCCTTCAGGATCTCAGCCCTTATCTGAAGATACCCAGTCTTTCTCTGTTTACTCCCCTGCTTAGCTTTCCACGCTGACAAAGTTCACTTAAAGTTCCTTGACACCAAGTTTTGAGCAGGACCCACTCATGCTAAACTGTCAGCAAATTACAATTAAACCTAACTCTAGACAATTAATTTCTACCATTGTAATCCCCAACAAGCAGTCAGCCAAGATGTAATCCTGGTAATCTCTAAACTGCTTGTGAAACAAAAGATGGCCAGTGTGAAAAATATCTGGAAAAAATACATTCCCGTTGGGCAGAATCTTTCCTAAAGCAGTGCCTGGTTTTTCACGATGATGCCTTAGTCACTCCAGGAGCCATCACTCCAGACACTCAGCACACTCCTGGAGCAGACAGATCCAGGCTCTGCGCCTCGGCTGCTCCCGCGGGGCACCGCCTCCCACAGCTGGCGGCAGCAGGGCCTGACCCTCCTCCCACGGCCCCCGGCAGCCCCTGCTCAGCACGAATTCAAATAGGTATTCCCACAACAAATCCTGCAAGAACCTTGGAGCCTCCGTGGAGTCCCCTTTGGAGGCAGTGTGGGGGCTGTTCGCTGAAGGATCACAGCTTGGAGAGTTCATTTGCATTGCTCTTTCTAGTGACAGCATAATCTATATAGAGTAAGGTACTTAAGTCCCCTCTCCTTATGCTTTTTTCTTTTTTTTCTGTGTGGCTACAGTGAGAGGATCACGACATTTTTGTTTATGGTTTTTTCCCCCCAATAACCTCTCCAGTGAAACTGAAGGATGTCTTATGGCTTAAGAATGACATTATCTAAGTTTCTCACTAAACCAGTGAAAGAAAAATTGTGAAAGATTCTCCATCTTCGTTAAAAATCTGAGAAACTAGTGATGTCTCCTCATTTGATTATTCTCAGCAGAAAACAACTCTCACATCTCACATATGTGAGAAACAAAACTTGAAAAGTCAAAATGGAAGAATCTGGACAGATCTTTGCAAAACAAAGCAGCTTGAAGCATTTACTAGAGAGCTGGAAAGAGATGTGTGCAAAACTACCCGATAGGGGAAAGGGAAATGAAGAAAGTAATTACATACAAAGAAAAGGAAAAAAGGTGAGAGAATCACTGGCCAGGGTCGTCACTGAGAGGAATAGCAGATTTGTCTTTATAAACAAGCTGTGGGTCTGCTGGTAGGTAAAACTAGCTCTGGAAAATAAAAGAAACAATGGGAAGGATTCCACTGATTGATGAATGGAAAAAGATATTTGCTTTTACAAATAAACTTTAGGTTTCCTGGTAAACGAAATTAGACATTAAGAGATGAAAGAAACAACGGGGAAGAAAAACCCCTAAATTCCATAAGAATTAAAAATTAAAACTGAGGGTTATGCATTAAAGGGAAATCTTTGGGAAATCTTCGATGTCAGGCATATTGGGGAGTCTGTACCTCTGAAGTACTTCAGCCAATGGGGAAAGAGAGAAGGAAAATGCAGCCGGGAAATTAGGATGAAAAGGAGGCTGTGTCCTCCAAAAATTTGAGAGATCTCAGGGGAATGCCCCATGGCCTCTCCCTTTATTCGAATAAAGCCAGAAAGGACTCCTCTGTCTCCTTTTTGGACATAAACCTCTGGTGTTTGTGGATTATTTTTCCTAACATCAGGAGAGCTACTATTATTTCTAACACCAATCACTAATATTTTTTTCCCACATAGTCCTACTACAGTACATCTTTCACAGTTCTAATTTTTTAAAATATCTAGTCTTTTTACAAGACCATATTTTAAAACTTGTTGAAACTTGTTTGTAGTTCAATCTCTCTCAACAATATAATCTCTATTCTATAGCCTTCCTAAATCAACACACCTTATCTAAGTGTTTACATACAAACGTATAAGATTGTGTGAACTTTCTATCAGGTTTTAAGAATTCTTTATAAATCCATTTCTCACAAGAGCATATACCCAAAGCCTCTAGACAATTGGAAGGCATTGTACCTAGTAAGACACTGCAGAGCAGCCTGCCTGCTGAGGAAGTGAATAACTTGGGTGACAGGGAAAATGGTGCAAATCAGCTCAGCAGGTCTCTTGTGAAGCCGGGTCACCACTGACATGCAGCAAGATCTCCAGAGCCAGTGGAGGTTCTGACAGGATTTAAAAGCACTGGCAGCCTGTATAAAATATGAATGGGGTGTTCTCTTTGTCTGAAGCAGGAGGCACCAGGGCTGGTGTAACAGGAGCAGGCATGGCCTCAATCTTTCCAAGCAGGCCTGAAGTGCAGATCCATCCTCAGCACATGGGAGGAGTGATTTGAGCTGCAGCCCCAGCCACAGAGCAGGAGAGCCGGCCCGAGCGGAGCTGCTGCCTTGAGCTGCCTTCCCTTGGCTGGGCAGCGGATGCCTCGTGCTCTGTGTGGAAGGACGGGCTTGGCTTCAATCCCTGAGAGCTCCGTGTCTCCAGCCGTGCCGCCTCCCCGAGCGGAGCGTCCGCGGCGCGGGAGCTGACCGCAGCCAGCTCCGGCTCTCCCTGTCCCGCAGCCAGTTCCGGCTCTCCCCGTCCCGCAGCCAGTTCCGGCTCTCCCCGTCCCGCAGCCAGCTCCGGCTCTCCCCATCCCGCAGCCAGTTCCGGCTCTCCCCATCCCGCAGCCAGCTCCGGCTCTCCCCATCCCGCAGCCAGCTCCGGCTCTCCCCGTCCCGCAGCCAGCTCCGGCTCTCCCCGTCCCGCAGCCAGCTCCGGCTCTCCCCGTCCCGCAGCCAGCTCCGGCTCTCCCCGTCCCGCAGCCCGCCCCCCCGGCAGCCCTGCCCGCCTCTTCCTCCGGCCGCGGCTGGTACCGGCTGGTGTGACCTGCGTGCCACGGGCGTTGGAAAGCAGCCACTGCTCCCTTCCTCCTGCCCAGCCCCCTTCCTTCCCGTCTGGAGCAAGCCTGTGCTGGGCTGTGCTTGATGCCTCGGGAGCTTTGCTGCTCCTTTCTCAAAGCTGCTCAGGCCCCTGCTGAGCTGGCCACTCTTTCATACATTGGCTGTGACGGGAAGGCTGTTTAGAGCTGGATAATGTTTATAAAACCGCAGAAATTAACAGAAACGCAGTGTCCAGGAGCACGGCTGACACCACCCTTTTAAAAGACAAAAAAACTCCAAACCCAACAAAACCAGACATGACTCAGCCCTGAACTGGAAGCTGTGAGCTGTCGCCAGTGCAGTGCTCTGCTCTGGCTGGTGACTCTTTTTGAGAGACAAGGTGCTTTAGCTCAAGCTCTGTGCATTACCAGCACAACTGCCTGTGGTTTGGAAGAGTTTTTTGGCTGTGATCCCACTGGTTCAGAACGGGGACAGAGCTTGCTTGCCTCTGCCTGCTAAAGACAACGTGGACTTGTTCTGAGTCTGTATTGTTTCTCTCATAATTACCGTTTGATTAAAGCATTTAAGATATGTTTGTCTTTTTAATTTTGCTCTAGAGTAGGGCAGGAGGCCCATTCCTAGCACACATAGCTTCCTTTAAGCCCAACCTGGCAAATTCTGATTACTTCTGAGATAGGCAGCATTATGAATCAGTCCTTAGTGCTTCTGCAGACAAGCACATTCCTGCAGCAGAGCTCCCCTAAAAAATCCAGAGGCAGATGGAAAAACAGCTAAGGAGTAATTAAATGTGGCTGCTCCTCAAGAAACAAGCCTGTAGTAGCAGCTCAGCTGGGCCCCATAAGCCAGGCACAGCATCCAACTTCACTGCGTTCAGTCTGCAGTCACAGTGCACTGAATGTGAGAGAAAGTGTTTTTGGGTCGTTGCAGTGTGTTAATGTATGAATCACCAAAGGTGGCTGGAACTTCTCAGCCTTCTGTGAGGGTAGGCTTCTCCTTCACTGCTCTGAGCCTGGATGTTACTCCTGCCTGTAGGAAGAATTAAACAAAGAGCAGTGGGCAACTGGAGCCTGTGAAACAAACTAAAAACTTTGTAGTAAGCGAGTGAACATTTGCGGGCTAACTAACTGTAGCTTGATGTTGGATGATAATGATGCTGGCATCAAATGTTAGTGGCTTACAAAATGAGAATAGCACAGTCAGAGCACTCATCACCCCAGCTAATCCACACAGCAGCTAAAACATGTCTGAATATGGCACTGTTGGCTCAGCTGGGGTTTGAAAAACTGAGCAGTGGTAGTAGGCAGGTGATGGGAGGGGCGTGTGGCTGTCAGCACAACAATGGCAAAGCATTCTGTTCCTGGGCACAAATCTGTCTGCCTCAGGCCACCAGCCTCAGGCCTTGGTTTTATGGCTATATCTGATCTATCTGCAAGGAGGCCATGGGGATTAGCAGTGACATGAGCCAAGAAATGAGTTCTTTGTAAGAACTTGTACAGACGAAGATACTCTGAGCTAATAGGAGCCCTGCTGTTTTTACCCAAGCCAGCTAGTAGCTTTAGGGAACCAATAATAAATTGCTAAGAAGTATTTATATGTTTTGATTGCAGGAAATAGAGTGAAGACAGGACACAGGGAAGCTGTTAGGCTTGCAGTAGTGCACTCACTCTCTTAGCCTGCCTGGATAAAATGGTTTGGTTGGAGTTAAAGACCCCTCACAGGCCCTCAGTGTTGAAGTCAGTGACTATGAGTTTCCTCTTCCAGTGGATAGGCACTGAAAGAGAGTGCCCTCATTACAGCATTTGTTTAATCGCTTCAGCCAGGATGATGTGACAAAATAAAAGTAAAAAGCAGTGTTTTCAGCAGGATCTGCAGTTGTCAGCCAATTCAGAGAAGGTGTTGTCCATGGCAGGTGAAAAGTGTATTGTAGTGGACATTGGCAGGGAGGAACAAAGCCCAGATGATACCAAGTTAATGACAATAGGAACCTCTAGTGAAAAAGCACCATGCACTGGACCAAACAGCAAAAGTCTCCAAACTTTGCACCAGCAGTCAGCAGAGATGGATTTTAAAGTCCTAAATGTCGTTTGGGGTTTTATTTTAAGGTAGCTCATTGTGATAGTTTGGGTTTACGTTTCTGAGGGACAAGATTGTTTTGTTGTTGCAAAAGTGCTGCCTTAGAAAGGAATTTTAATAACTAGAAGAACACACCTACTTCTTTATACGGATTTTTAAACATACATTTTGGATACTTGAGTGCCATGTTATCTGGTGCTGCTTAAAATATGTGTTCTGTATCTAAGCATAAATACCATAAGCTATGACAGTTGCTATAGCAACTAAGCATCTACTATTAAATAGCAGCCACAGGCTGAAAAACCATGTGCAGCCTGTCAGTACACAAGGTATTCCTTTCTTTTCAGCCAACTAACAGTATTTTCATCTCAGGAGCTAGTCTGTTTCTGATGAATGTGTTTGTGCTGGGTATGTGAAGATCTTTTCTCCCCCATCAGCTCTACCTTCCTTTGAAACAGCAGATACTGTAAGAACAAAATAGCCTGGAGTGGTTGCAGGCTGAAGAAGTTAATGAATAATTCCTTTTTTCGTATATTTTTGAACATACATTAGAGTGTGGCTTTCAAATCTTTTAGTCCAGATTTGAGCTTGCACCTTTTCTGTTCTGCATCTTTTGATATTACAGTGTTTTGCTCCTGAAACCAGCCTTTCAGGAGGCACCGTGCTGTTCCTACAAGCCGTGTCCTTGAAAATTACAATATCAGTGGGAAACTAATTTCTGCAGTCATGGCAGACTGGAGAGTTATAATTCAAAAGCACAGTTAAAACTAACAAAACTTTCAGGAATATGTGATGTAGTTATTTATTTTAAAGCTTACTTTAAGGTTGGTAAGCATTTGGACCATGAAATCTATGGGGAAAAAGTAGAAAAATGAGAACACTGAGTTTAATATGCAATAATAATTCTGGTGGTTGAGACTTCAGTAACAAGCTGTTGACAGTTGTTTTACATTTTCCAAACCAGAAATGTGATTTTCTTTAGACCCATCATAAACGACAAGGAGAATAAAATGAACCATCAGTAAGAAAAATATGCAGGTTATGGAAATAAATGCTTTATCTGCAAATTAAAATGACCCTCTATGAGCCTTGAAGAGTAGAAACCAGCTGTGATGGCTTATTGGAGTGTTTGGATTGTTTCCAAATTTTATTTGAGAGTCTGATGAATCAATAAGTTAAAAGGAAAGTGTACTGTAGCCACAAATTATTGCTGATGTTGCTTTGCTGGTGGCTTAGCAGAATTCCATAGTCTATAAAAATATAAATTATAGTAGGAACAAAACAATTACAATTTAATAAGAGTATCAAAAAGTGAGGATAAGAAGTAGGTAAAGTAAGGCATGAAAAGGCATATTAAAAACATGATTTTTTTTTTTCCTAAGAGAATGATTGCTAACACATGTGTGCCTTGTGTTTAAAGGGTTAACCGAATTAGAAGCATGAACAGAGATAACAGGCTGTGAGCTGGTCTTGTTCTCTGCTCTGGTCCTGCACCTCGATGGGAATGACAGCCTTGAGTTTGTAGCAGTAAAGGAATGTTAACTCCTGTCTCCTGGTGGTCTGCCAGTAGCCAGTGGTTTCCCAGCAATCATTTCAACATGTCTCATATTAATGGAATAATAAATCTTTAATTGGTGTTACTTACAAGTAGCACCAAATGCCAACAGACTTGGGATAAAGTCGCAGGAGCTGCTGTGAGCAGTGGTGCAGGGTGATGTGGAGAGAGGTTTGCTGAGGCAGAGAGGCAAAGTGGGGCTCATCAAAGAGTTGCTTAAAATTTTCTGGGTGTTTAGATACTGCATGGGGCTCAGCTGAATGCCTTAGATGGTCTGCCTGCCTCCTGCCACTTACATCTGTCCAGGGAATCATGGACACATCCTGGCAAGTTCCATCATCCTCCATTTTTTAGTTTTAATGCAAGGGAATTGTCTCTTTGTCCCCGTGATTTCCCTGAGTTTTTTTTTGTTTGTTTTGTTTTGCTTTGTTTTGTTTTGTTTTCTTCTTGTTTCTCGGCTTGTTTGTAGCCATCCTTTGAAAAAGGTTGTGTTTCTGCCATATTTGGATAAATATTATAGCCTGATCTTGTGTCTGGCTCAACAGCTATTTGTATGGTGAGGATAAGCACACAGGCACACTCCTCTGTACAGACTGTTCTACCTAGGAGCAGCACAAAGTCTTACAGATTATGTTTACAGGATGTGAACTTTAGGGATGTAAGAGGTACTAATGTTTTTTTCTTTCACTGAGAAGTCCACCACGCTCGGCAGGAGAAATAGGGTAGAGTCTGGTGCCCTCTTGTGATTACATTGAACTACTGGAAAAACTTTATACTCTGACTTAAAAGCGGTCAGAGCGTGAACTGCACTGGAAAACACAAAGAAATTTATTCTAAACAAAAACTGAAAGTATAGAAAAGAGTGAATTAACCTCTCGGTGTTATTTCTGAGATAAAATTCTACGTGGTTCAGAATAGAGGCAGTAGTCACAACTCATAGTTGACTGATATATTGAATATTTCAATATGTTGCTTTCATAAAAACTTTTCTTCATGCTAATCAACTAGATATGGTACTGAAGGATGGAAAAGTCAGAGTTATACATTAATATTGCCCTACATAATGGAAGATTATGCCCAAGCTACATTTCTAAATTAAAAACTCCCCAAATTCTCCAAATTCTGAGTGGCTGAAGTCATGATCTGAAACTATGGTCCAGCAAAACCAGTTCAGATTCACATTTAATTTTCCACAGCCTTTAGGGAGGAGGAGGATGGCTATTTTCATGGCTTTGGTTTAATTTCATATTCATTTATTTGGAATGGGTTTTAGTATTTCTAGGGGTAAAAAAAAAAAAATAAAAAAAAAAATTACTTTCTGAGATTTCTTCTACAGTGTTATTTATCTGAATTTGACTAAGAACTTGTTCTAGTATCTGAAACTGAATGCTAGGATGACAAAAAGAGAAACATTTAGTATAATTTCCAGCTTCCCCAATCTCATGAGAGGGGAATATTTCTGGCCAGAAAAGGCAATGACTCATCCTTTAAGAAATCAAGAAGTGTCCACTCAGCCTCTCTAAGGAAAGCCCCATGCTCAGTTATAAAATCACACACACCTCTGGATTCTTATTTTGTGTAAACTGAAGTTGCCCTCTGACCTTTAGTTTCCCATCAAACTTTTCTGACTTTACAGTCTGCCTGTATCTGCTTCACACCACTGTGTACAGAGAAGATCCTCATTTGTCCTCTTCTTGTTTCTGCTGAAACTTCAGATTTATTCTTGGCCTGTCTAGAATCTCCTAACTTTTGGTGGTGGGCCATTCCCCCAAGTCAAGACAGCAAGATTTGGTGATACTTCTTGAGTTCCATTGCTGTTTAATGTACTTTTTTCCTTCCCTTTTCCATATCACTCCATCCAGTCCTGAGTTTAGTGTGAAACTTGTGGATTTGTCCTCTTTGGGATACAGCTGTACCTGCCAGTGATGCTGCAATGCACCATTCCACTGAGAGCCTTATTTTAGGGAGGATTTGAACAAAAGAATTAGAGACAGGTAGAAACCATACATGCAGCAAAACAGAAAATTACAGGATTTTTTATACCTTATCAAATGTCCTATCAAACACATTGCCTCATCACCTACAAATGTCAAACATGCAAGAATAAAAACTACCTGTAGTGGGTAGTGTCAACTTCATCTTCTTGACTATATTTAAGAAAGGCAACACTATCCTGCCCCCAGTTAATCAAATTGGTAAGTAATAGTTCTGTTGTTTCAAGTGTGTCAGACTCACACTGTCAGAGACTTCATCCCAGAAAACTGGTGCTAAGAAAGTGCTTCCAAACTCATGAAAGTAGTGTCAGGAAGGGAAGAACATGAAAGGCAGAGTCCACATGGACAGAGCTAGGGATTTTAGAGATTATTGCTGGTGGCCTCCTGTGTACAGCACTGCAATAGTGCTACTGGGGTCTTCAGTCCTGTACCTAGACAGGCAGCATGAGCCTTGTGAGTGCTTGGCACTGCGTGTTCCAGTCTGGAAATCAAATCTGCAGATCAGTATCACTCTTACCTTCTGAAAACAACAAGACACCTCCAAACACCAGACTGTCACAGTGAGGAAAATCCAGCAAAATCCCCAAGGGTCTAATGCCCATGTTACCAGAAGGAGACACAAAGCTAAAATGAAAGCCTGTGTATATTTTCTTCTGATGCCTCAGCATAAATAGAAGCAAATAAAGTACTATGAATCTGACCCTGAAAGTGCTGACTAATTAGAATTTGTGTTTTAATACCTCCTATCTGCCTCCACGCTGTTCTCTGCTCCATTGCAATAAGCTCTGAATATGCACAGACACACCTGCTCATGCTTTCTAGTATCTCCTGCAAGGGCTTGTATTTTAAACCAAGGAGCCAGACAATGCTCAAGGGAAGAAATGTCATATTTTGCAGATGGGGAACTGTGATACAGGCTGCTGCATTTCTAAGTAGCTTTCTGAACATGGATATTTGCATATTTGTTCAGAACATCTGTGACTTAAGGTTTACAAGGTTTTTAAGGACTTTGTATATCATACAGCACCCTTTTCTCACAGTATCTCTCTTCTCTTTGATTCTTCATTGCCCTCAAGAAAATATTTCAAGACAGACCTTTGAACATAGAGGGATGCTCCGTGATCATGGGCTGAAATGCACAGGCCCTGTCACCAACAGAGACTACCAAACAGGATGGATCATTTCACAGTGCAGTGAGAGGCTGCTCTTGTAGACAATATTCATGTGATGCTTTGTAAAATTTTTACCACATCTTATCATATGTCCTCAGCAGACTTTCTGTCTGAAAGGCTGGTTTTTGCTTCATCACCTCTGAGCATTTCTTACAGGATAGAGTAAGAGTGTGAAGCCGTAGAAGTTATCAGTGATGTGAATTACAAATTAGACATAATGAGTTCAGAACCCTATCCTTTCTTATCAACAGCTCACGATGGCAGCTACTAACAGCTGTTACCAGGGTATTAGTATGAGTCCAGTTTGGGATAACATTTCTCTTTTTGTTCTTCACATTCTTGTCACCTTGAGGCCGTGCTGCATCCCTGCTGCAAGCAGAAGCGCCCTCTCCTGTGCAGAGTTCATTTTACAGGTAAGGAGGGAGAGCAATGCCGGGCAAACCACCCACTTCCAGCAGGCACTGAAGAGATGGAAAGAACTGGTGTCACATCCTCTAAACCCGGCTGCAGAAGACTCCCGGCTGCTGGGTGATCCAGCTCTGGGGATGCTGGCACCTGTATGCTTCCCTGCATGCCAGAGAGGTAAAAGAATTACTGCATCTCTTTGATGCAGTCCCCCCACTCTTATTTGCTACTGTTAGTTTGTGCTGGTTTGAAAAGAAGACGGGCTTTCCTAACTGTCAGGGAACTTTGGCATCATTTCACTGTACAGAGGAAGCTTCCTAGAGGACCATTCCCACAGTGTGAGCTGTAGAATGATGATATCCTCAATCAGAAAAGCTGTTAAGTTGTGGATATTTCTGAAAGCCTTGTTCTGAGTTAGATTTCATCACTCACTATCCAGAACAAATTTGACATTAGGTTGACATGAATACAACCTAATGTTTGTACATGTATACTCACAAGGTGACCAGCTGCAGAAGAAACTTTGTCACATGTGAAGAGTCTGAGTTCATTCCTGTGGGATTTTGCCAGCTTTGGAGCAAAATTGTAGCAACCCTCTTGTGGCAAAATTTAATACAGAACATGAAAATATTTCTTAGTCAGGAATAGAGTTTTATAAGTGAGTTACCCTAAACATTTACTTAAAAAAATGCAGTCTTCAGATATAACTTAAAATTGATGAATAAGCAAACAAATTACATATATTGTCTGCAAAAACTAGTTTGGCCAGCTCTAGTTCATAGCCAGAAATTATTCACTTCGTGTTTTATAGTCATACTTAAAATAATCAGCAATGAGCTTATCTCCAAGTACATTATAAGTGTCTGAGACACATGTAAAAATAAAATAATGTTTTATTTATACAGTAGCCCACTCTTCTTTTAGTCAAATGACTGAAGTTATACCTGAGTAAATGCTGAGTATAAAAGAGTGAAATTTTCTAATCCCACCCCCTTACGCTAGTGAGCAGCTTACCTGCTCTGCCATCTAAAGACCAAATTGGGAGGCACAGCCTTGGTTTGGCTCTGTGCTCTCTCTAACTCATAGCTTGGACTGAGTTGGGGAACTTGGGAGCCAGATCCATACGGGTACAGATCCAGATGGCTGTGTTGAGAACTGCAGATCTGATGTGGCAGGTGAACCTTTCTTCACAGCATGAAGTGGTCCCTGTGGGCTCACTGGTGGTGCGTCTGCAGGAGGAAAGGGTGGAAAGACCCACACAATCAATCCCCCCCCCAGATCTGCTCTGAACAGAAGAGTGCCCTTGGCTGTGTATGTCACACTTGTGCCAGCGCTGAGACCTTTCCTTTGCCTGAGTGGCACAGTCAGATACTGTCTGACAAAAACTAGATTGTGTGTGTAGTATATAGTAGAGATAATTCATGCTATTAATGTATAAAATATTGTAAAATCCAAACTTTTTAATATATTTATATACTCCCGTCCTGACTGGGAGCACTGTCTTATTCATATACATCTAGTTCCCGGCACGTTAAGATAAACATCGGGGTTTTAACGTTAAGAATAGAAGTTTCCAGGTCGATAATCGCTGGCTTCCCCGGGCCCACCTAAGAGTGATTATCGCCTTGCTGATTACATCTTCCAAAATAACCACCCTGATACATGTGAATACATGGCTGACAACATCGGGACACCTGGACTGAACCTTTGTCCAGCTCTGCACATGTAAAGCCACGGCGATGCATGTGAAGAGACACAAAGAACATTTGGTCATCTCTGCCTCGGGCAGAATAAACTGTATAAAAACTCGTTGCGAGGCAGCATTCCCGAACTGGGGAGACTCTGACATTCGGGAGGTCAGATCCGTGTGTTCGCCCAGCGCCGATCCTGGGCTCGACGCTGACTCTTCGGCTGTGTTGGTTTCGACGACGGAACTTCAGTCTCACAGACAAATTAATAAATCTTTGCTAAATTTTCTTATAAGTTTGGCTCATGATTTGATAATTTTTAACAGTGTACTAGAATTACCAGTCAAGAAACAGTCACTTTATCTGGTGGGATATTTTAACAACATGGAATGTTTCTTGATGCCCTCACTCAGCCATAAAGCTGGTTTTCTGTTTATCCAAAAAAGTCAGCATTTGCAGTTTTCCCAAGTGGATATGTTGCTTGGTACCAGGCCCCTAACCCCTTCAGTAATCTATCACAGAATATTTTAGCTTGGAAAGCACCTCTGGAGATTATCTAGGTAAATTTTAAAATTACATCAAGCTGCACAAGTCTGTCACTTCTAAAGCTTTTGTTTCAGAGTGTGGCTGAACAAAGAAACTCCAAGGATTTTCATGAAGGTAAGATGCAGAATGACATGGTAATTTAAAATGACATAGTAATTTAGAAAAGCATGCAGCTTCATTAAGGCAGCAGAACTGCAGCTGTTGCATCAGACCCTTATAATCCCTGGCCCCTGCATCTATGCCACTGGGTTCTAGTGTTGGTTCACAGAATTGTAGAATAGCCTGAGTGGGAAGAGACCTACAAGGATCATCAAGTCCCAACTCCTGGCTCTGTGCAGGGCACCTCAGAGCATTGTCCAAGTGCTTCTTGTACTCTCTCAGGGTTGGTGTTGTGACCACTTCCCTGGGGTGCCAATTCCACCCAGCCACCCTCTGGGTGGAGAACCTTTTCCTAACATCTGACCTAAGTGTCCTCTGCCTCAGCTTCAGGACATCCCTCAGGTCTGTCCCTGTCACCAGAGATAAGAGACCAGCGCCTGCTCCCTTGATTCCCACCATGATGAGGTCAGTCTCCAGGCTGAACAGACCAAGTGACCTCAGACACTCCTCATATCCCCCCCTCCAGAGTTTTCACCATCCTCATGGTCCTTCTTTGGTTGTTCTCTAATAGCTTGATGTGGCAGTGTGTTTTAAGAGTTTTATAGTTGTTTCATTTGCAAGTTAGTGGTTCAGTGTTAATTAAACAAAATGGTTTGATCCTTGTACCCCCGTTTTATCCCCTCACAATGGTTTCTCCCGAGTTGTTTACCCCTAAGTTTTCCCGCCCCTTAGCCGCCACTCACCGTGCCTGTTTCCCTGCTCCTCTCTCCCTTCTTTCCCTTGCATGGACCTGCCGATCCAAGTTGTGCTCTCCTCTTCCCTTGTCCATCAACCTAGATCCACCCCTTTTGTTCTCGAATATTCGGTGCCCTGGTTCTAGCAGTTGATTTGTTTTAGAGGCTTCTTCCCTCCCCTATGTTAACCCCATTGTCTTGTTAGATCCTGTGCTCCTCCCTGAGTGTTCTCCCCTTGGTTATGTGATGTTCCCATCCTCTAAAATAGCCTCCTTTAAAAACCCTAGCCGACCACTGTTCCCATGTCACTTGTCCCTGATCCATCCTCTGAATAAAGCTTCATTGGACTGCATAGAATGTGCTCTCATTTGGTTCTTTCCCTCGGGATCTTGGTGGTGTCCTGCTGCAGCATCACCCATGCTGCTGCACCCACTGCCACCTGGAAGGCCTCGGTGGAAGTTCAGGGACAGCCTCTCTTGTGTGTCCCTCCGGTCACTCAGAGAGCTTTGCAAGCTGGCATTCCAACGCTCTGTGACCGCAGGAGAGCCGCAGCTTAATGTAATCTTTATGTGGTGGCTCCTAAAACTGCACACAGGACTTGAGGTGAGGCCGCAGCAGCTCAGCGCAGAGCAGGACAATCCCCTCCCTCAACACTCACTCCTTATCAGAGGAAAATCATCAGAGATGTTTAAATTTATCGAGCTCAATAGCTAACTTACATCCATGTCAATCAGTTCAGAAGCCTGTACCTCTGGTTTCTTCTAAATTCGCTGCTGTTTTTCATGAAGGTTTGGTTTCAGACTATGAAAATCCTGAGGTTGGGTGGTTTGCATGTGCATCTTTAGAGATGAGTCACCAGTGCTCTGGCTGGCAGCGGCTGTCAGCAGCCACATTCTGCTGCTGCTGCAGATTTCTTCAGCAATTGAAAGTTACAGATATTCAGCACCTTGCAGGTCTCTCCATGATACCTTAGGGAATTTGATCTCTGAGATGGATATAAAAATAGAAATCCGGAATTTTTTAATTAGCACCACAACAGAATGTCATGTTCTTCCAAGAAACAATGTCCAATTTAGTATTATGTGGACTACGTTTGAGGACAAAGCCATTTCACATATAAATACCAGGGGAATCATTCAATAATTAACAAATGAAATATGTAATAAATATTATTAATTGAGGATATATAATTCTGGCATAAAGGTTCTTTACAAAAGTGTAAGAATATATAAAAATAAAGCATAACATACAAAGATATCTATGGCAGTTTTAAGATAAGAAGTATTGTATTTATATTAAGACTGCTTAATAATTAAATGCAGAAATGTCAATGTCAATAACAATTTCAACGTAACACAGAAATACAACACCACAGATTAAATGGAATGATGCTATGAAACACTCTACAAACTCATACTCAAACTGGTTCATGATCTGTCTGTTGAATCACATAAAAATATGAAGAAGTTGTTTAGATAAACATTGCCAGATTTGTATCATTCTTATTTTTTAAATACTTGTTAGAAGGCACAAAGTACTACCATCAAGTTATTCATAATAGAAGTGGCAGCAACAGTGGAATTTGCCCCAGCACGTCTGAGGGAGTTCCCAGCTGTGGGGAGGAAGGACTGTGCTCTCCAGACTGCCAACCTTCCACACCATCTGTGAGCCTACCCATAGCTTCTGCAGACTCCTGCACAGTAAAAGTGGGATCAATAACTAAAGGGAAGGGTTAGCTTAGTCAGTAACAAAACATGAGTTCAGCAAACTTTTGGAGATGGCATAAAAGCAGTCCCTGATTCCACTTGGAAATGTATACATTTTCTGTATATTTCTGTGCATTCTGGGTCTGACTGCAAAACAAGTAAAATTTGCTAGTTGTAAACTATCAAGCATTAGAACCGTACATTTTAAGAATTTCAGGGCAGTGCAGGATCTTGACTACTGCGGCAGCAGTACTGTTGGTCTGTGTTATCAGGCATTTTTTTGCCATCTAATTCTCCTGGAATGTGTGATGTACCTGAAGTCACATGAAGTACAAGGAAAATGTTTACTCATTTTTAATATTTTCCACTGGTTAACCACAAACGGTAACAGCAGAGCGCATGTATGAGAACTGGAACATGTACCTCCTCAAGAAGCAAAAATTTCAACATTAAGAACAGTATATTGTTCTCCTCTGCAACGCTTTAAAAAATTTTTGCTCAGAAGATAAAACTGGTTTTATTTCATCTGAGAGAGAGAGACTCAGTCCAAAAAGACCCCAAAACTTTTAAGATCCCAATTTTAGTCCAAGTAAATTACTTCATTTATTTCACATATCCTTAGCAAAGCAGTATTTTCAACAGTGATACTGGTGGGCAAAATTTATTGTAGGAGACAAACAGAAATGTGAATTATTGCTCCCATGGCATCCTCAAGGAGTAATGGCCCATGCAGGATATGCAAGATGATGTCAGCATGTAAAAACTTGTGTCCTGCAGCTGGCATTGGGAACTTCTTATTTGTTCCAGCAGCTACCAGCTAGCTGCCACTTTCCTGGTCTCTGCCACTGGTGCAGGCCTTCGGAATGTCAGATGAATCTGTTATTTCTTTGAGTTTTCTTTTCTTTGGCCCCCTTCCTCTGATTCTTTTAGTGTTTCCAATTTTATGTTGTCAGTATTGTGATCAGTGGATGAATTTAGCTTGGATGAGTTCCATCTCCATCTTCTCAGGCTCCTATAACAGTCTTTTCTGACGTTTTCACTGACCAGAACGTAGATGATTGGATCAGCAACACTGTTTGCAGTGCCTAAACACAGAAACACTGTAAAAATTGAATATATCTTATTTTCAAATGGACATGGGCAGTCCTGATGAAACATAAAGTATATGGCTCTTATTATGAGAACCACATGATATGGAGCAAAGCAGATCAAGAAAATAGCAATAATGGCAATAGCCACATGCTTCACTTTGGCTTTCTGACGACAAGTCAAGCTGCTGCTTCTCTTTGTAGCTTGGAGAATTTTGTAGTTTGTAAAAATCAGGATTATGAGGGGTATGACAAATCCAAACAGGAATCTAGCACAGCTGAAACAAGCCAATAAGAAGTCAAGGGGCACAGTCTCAAAGCAGGTTTTCACCTCTGTACAGTTTTGTGCATCTTCCATAAAAAATACTGGAGTGTGGATTCCTGCAACCACAGCAAAGAGAATACCGACTATTATGGCGGCCTTTTTCTGTTGTCTTCTCCCCTTTGATTCCAGAGAAAACACCAGTGCCACGTAACGATCCACAGAGATGCAGCACAAAAGCAGAATGCTGAAGTAAATATTGCAGAAAAAGATGAATCCTGTTGTCCTGCAAGCCATGTCACCCATGGTCCACTTGTGCCCATTTTTCACGTAGATAATCCAGACAGGCAAGGTACTTAAATACATCAGGTCGCACAATGATAAACTGAAAATGTAGATGGCAACTACTGTATTCCTTTGGATTTGTACAAATGTAAGCAGAGAAGTTAAGCAATTTGCTGGAAGGCCTATAGCAAAAACAATGCTGTAAACAGCAACCAGAAGTGTCTGACTCTCTTGATAAGGAATTTCTGGGCAAGTGGAGTTACAATTTTTGTTTAGACAGTGTTCCATTGTTCTTTCTCCAGCTGATATTTCCTAAGAATCAGAAGACAAGGTGAAAAGTTAGCATTGCATCACTTAACAGTATGTCAGTAAAGGTTATGGTCCCATAGGTGCCAACTTGACATGTTTGTGGAGCAAGTGGAATGGAGGATTGTTTGAAAGGTTCCTCCTCAGACATGAACTGAGAAAGAGAGGGTCACATGCCTCCACCTCTGAGAGTTGGACTGGATTCTGGTGGCTATGTAGAAACTCTCTCAAGGGGGATCTGAAGTTTTGTCCCTGGACATAAAATCATCCATCTCCTTTTTGTCAGTTCCCATTCTAGAATCATACTGTAAATGCTAAAACCGTCATCATTCCTCTTGCCAAGTATCATCTGCACCCAAAATCTCACATGGGGACAGCCTAGAGAAATAAGGCAGATGAATATGGAGTTGTGGACCAGCTTAGACATATTTGAAAAAAAAGCTGGGTTCAGTATTGTCCCATCTTCAGAATGACTGGAGAAAAGAATTTTCACTGTTGTGTGGAGAACATGGCACAGTACTCAGACCAATGACAGGACCTTGAGGGAATAGCCTGAAGTGGTGTCAGGGAGGTTTAGTCTGGCTATTGGAAAAAGGGAGGGTGGTTGAGCTGGTGTTAACTTATGAGCACGGTGGATGCAATAAGCGAGGGCTTGTGGTTTTGCATTTTTTGCTGCCTCTAAGCATCTGCCACCTTTGGGGAGGAGGAGGGGTCTCTTCTGGGCCACCTACCAATCTGCTGTGTAGAGGGGATAAAACAGGTGCTTGATTTCAGGGTCAGCAGTGGTTCTCTGCCCAGGCCTCATCTGTGAACTGACATACAGAGCTTGTCCTCGACTCAAAACACGCCTGGTGGTGTGAGAGCTGCTGTACACTGCACACCACAGAGCTGCTGTAACCCTGCACACCACAGAGGGTCTTGGAGGCCTCCCATTCTATGGTAAAGCACAACAGGTGAATACAGCTCACAGTCAGGCAGATGGTGACATCCAGGGCAGGGACACGGAACAAGTCACACACCTTATCTACCCACACGCCTCAATAAAAACAGCTTCAGGAGTGGTTGAGGGTGCTCTGTCCTTCCCCCCTCCTGGCTTTGCTCACTTCTCCTGATCCTGTGCTTGTTTGAATATTCTTCTTTCTGTTCGGCTTCCCCCAGAGCAGTCAGTGATGGTGCAGGGCAGCAAACAGTGGCAGAGTTCTGTGGATACATGACTCCCAATGCTTGTTTGTCTTGCCTCCTCCCCTCCCACTTTTGCTCCAAGTTTCCTTCCCATGCTCAGCACCCTTGAGGGAGCCTCAGGAAGGAGATGCCTGTGACTTTCTAAGCTACTTGCCTGGAGCAGGCATTTTTCCTTGGTGTTTGGCATATGGACTAAGCTACAGGGCTGGGGCTGAGCCGAAGAGACCTTCACGTGTAAATGGCTGTCAGTGCCAAGCACAATGCCTCAGCTGACAAAGTGCAGCCATGAGCATGGACCTACCCTTCAAAAGAAAATCAGGTGCTGAAGGACTGTCCTGAAGCTTTGACCTGTCCACTTTGGAGCTTTGGAGGTGGAGTGTTCTAAGACCTAGCCCAATATAAGGAAGGAGGAGAGGAGGCCATTTGCTCCACTCCTTACGTTCTCCAGGCTCTCAGCCCTGTCCAGGGAAGGGTCTTCTTCCACTGGCCTCTGCATCCACCTCCAGTTCAGAGCTTCACTCTCTCCACTCAATTCTCCAGGCCCACAGAGAGGTTTCTCCACAAAGCAGCACTCAGCAGACAATTTATGACATTTCTCCTGGTGACATTTTCTCTTGTGTTGACATACCCTTAAAGGGAAGGAAGTAGCACCACAGTCGTCCACCCTATGACTAAAGTCACCTTCTCTGTGCTTCTACAGCCCTCTTCAATTGAAACCACATTCCTGTCTTCTCAGACCTTTAGAGTTTAATAGTTTGATGCTTGGGTCAGCCCAGATGATTCCCAGTTCTTCCTCTGGGATGTTGTGGCTAACCTGTATCTCAAATATTAATTCAAATGAAAACCAGTAATAATTACACCAATGAAAAAAACTAGACACCATTTTCTGTTAATATTTGTGACGGTCAGCTTTGGTTTGAGCACCAGAACTCAAGAGATTTATAACACCTAGCAATTTTCAAGCATTTATAAAGGGTAAAACGTAGTGATGATGACAAGGATGAGCAATATCCAAGAACCCATTTGTAAGACACAAACTGTTCCAATGAGTTATCTTTACTACCCTGAATCTTTCAGTGGAGCAAGCCTCTCCACAGTAGCTGTTTTCACCTTTTTTGGCCTATCCTGATCTGCTAGGTTTCACCAATCATAGGTGTTAGAGCTGCTGTGTTTTGCATCAGCAGCTCAATGTATTTTTGTCAGCATTCTGTGGCTTCTTGCTCTGTGAGAGTCACTGCGCAAGACATGCCACAGTTATCACGTGCACCTTTCTCACCTTCACGATGTGCAAAACATCTCATCTTCCAGGGCAGAGAGATCATGAAGCACCTGAGCAAAAATCACTGCAAGATGGGGTAATCTGCTAAGATTTGCTGCATGCCTGCTCTGTACTTACATGCTTCCATTTCTAATATTCTTATGCTGTTTCCATGCTGTTAGACAACTACATAATTATGTTTCGTACTCCTAAAATGCAGTGGATCCTGCTGCTCATTTGGGCCAGTTGCATTAATATTGTCTCAAGAAAAGTCTTTTCAGTAACAGTGAAGTGAAAAAAAAGGGAAATGAAAACAAGCGGGAAAGCAAAAAGCTTTACTTTTCTTTTTTTTTTTTTGTTATTTGTGTATGAGCTACTCATGTGAAACTGTTTAAGTTTCCAAAGGAGAAGTTGGAGTGATAAAAATAGCCACTATTAGAAAAAGTAAAAAAAGAAAATTGCAGTTATGGTAACAAGGCAGAGAAGGATAAGTCAAAAAAGGCACAATAGTTGGACAGAGACTGGTTGAAAGTCTTTGGAGTAACTCACCTGATATACACAGGGACAGAAGAATAAAAAAGGACACATTGAAATCCATAACCATGAGTACAATTCCCCACATCCCTAACCATGAGTACAATTACATCAAAGCACATTAATTAATATGTATTTTATTTTCTAATATTTTTCTGATCATCCTTCTCTTCCAGGCATTATTGTTAGAGCCAAAAGTTTTGAGGCATTTATGTGGATATTAGGAACAATGTGAAATAACCTCTGTGATGGTTAAAATGAAAACAAACTTTCCCTTCACACTTTCCTTCCTGTCCCAAATATCTGTAGAGGAAAACAACCTGAGTGTCTCAAAGCATAAATCAGCCTTCAGTGAAAGAGGATCTGAGTTTCCCCTGAGGGATTCTGTGTGCTTTCCTTGGTAGAATGTGGTGCTGGAAGGGTTTGACACGATGGTGCCAGCAGGACGTCAGTTGGACACTCAGATCTGTATTGAAGCACATCAGCTCCCAGATGTGACATTTGTGCCGCCTACAGTGCTTGTCACCAGCAGTGTCACTCCTCCTACATCTGACCTGGGCTTCTCCTCATGCAGAACTTACAATAATTGCCTGTAAATTATCAACTGATAAACTTTTGTGTCTCTTAACTTGAAACTAAGAAATTGCTGTGCTATTTGCTCTGCTGTTCTTGAAAGAAGGAAAAATGTTTATGGTGTCTTTGAGTAGAAACAGATCATGGCCCACATGCCCAGCAAGTCAGTGAACTACTTTATTTTTTTTTTCCATTATTAATTTAAACAAATTAGCAAATGAAGTCACTCCTATAAGCAAATCTCAGCATAAAAAGGAGAAACAGCCATGGCTGTACTTGGTTACTCATCAGACCAATCATTTTTACTGACACACACAACACAGTGGGATTTGAAGCTGTATAGTTTGAAATTTAAACCCATTTTCAAGCAACTTGGTTTCAAATTTGAACAAAATATATGACTATATAATCTTGGCACAATATAGTTTCAAAATTCTGTTTAGAAAAAAACAACTGTTTTAAAGCTGCCCTGGGAACCCAACCTGAGCACAACTCTATCCTAAAATATCTTTCTTCCACTGGTGGAACAGGTGATCCCTCTCTTGCCTAGTGCTGGTTAAAACAAGTTTCAGCATTTGTAGCTGAAAGCAGTAAGACCCTGGGTGTGACGGTGGTCAGGGGTTTTTAGAAGATGGAAGAGTCAGGAATCTTGATTCCATTATCAGAAGGCTTAATTTATTGTCTTATGATATATATATAACATTATAACTATACTACATAAGAATAGAAAGGAAAGGAGCTTCTTCAGAAGCTGGCTAAATTAAGAAGAAGTAGAAAGAATAACAAAGGTCTGTCTCTCGGCAGAAAGCGATAGCAGCTCCACCGTGAGTGGTCAGTAAATCCAAACACCTACAGAAGACCAATCACAGGTGGACCTGTTGCATTCCACAGCAGCAGATAACAATTGTTTACATTTGTTACTGAGCTTCTTCTCAGCTCCAGCAGGAAAAATCCTAAGAAAGGATTTTTCACAAAAGATGTCAGCGACACCTGGGGTTAGTTATACAGCCTTTATATTTAATTCTGTGTTGCAGATATGAGATATAATGCAGATATAAGCAGTTATATTACATCATATTACAAAGATATTAATATGAAGATAATAATAAATATAAAAATAAAGAAGGTACATGGTAGAAGAGAGAAGTTATTAATCAATTGCCTTTCAGGAGGGGAGAAGCTCAGTATCTTTTCCTGAGGAGGAAAAGATACTTGATTTACCTCAAGATAACACTGTTCATAGCTGTGAACTCTCAATGACTGCAGATTTTTAAACACAGGTTTTTACATAAATCCATACATCCGCTTCCCCCTTTCCACAATCTAGAAATCCCACAATAGTACTAAATGTGCTAATTTGCTAAAATGAGCAGCTGTGGTATTACTAAGGGGAACTGTCATAATTCAGGTTTGAATTATGAGGCCTAGTTTTAAAAAGTGATCCTTCCTTAATCTGGGTGTCCTAGGGCCTTGCTACCTGGAGAGGGACTGCACAGGAGAGAGGAATGTCTGGTGGATGTGGGAGAAATGTTGGCAAAAGATCCTTGTAAAGGGTTTAAGACCACGTTATTCAACGTATATAAAAGCAGGTAAACCTGCTTAAACATTGTAGGTAGGGGAAGTTCACAGGTGAGAAATAGACCCCAAAATCCACCTGTACCAGGGGACTTTGGTTTCATGATTCAAAGGCTATAAGTCAGGATTTTGTGACTACAGACCTAGCAAAGTTTCTCAGTCCTTCCTGAGAGCATCAGAGTGCAGCTATTGCAGGGCAGATTTACTCCCTGGTACCCACCAGCTTGTGTGGAAAAGATCCCAGAGCTAGAGGAATGGCTCCATGGCCTGGAGAAACAACAGGAAGCCCAGAAAAGCTGTCATAAATTTGAGGCTAAACTGTAAAGCCTGTCAAGTCAAAAGGCTGATGTAAGTGTCGGTGTTGGAGCAGCGGCAGTGAAAGTGAGCAACTGAGAGCAGCTCTGCTTCACACCTCACCACACCTGAAACCACCAAGCACTCAATGATTCCCTAAAGCTATTGCAGCTTAATTGGTGACCTTGTCATTGGGGGCTAATTGTATATAGATTCTGTTAAGGAAGGAGCCCATTTGGAAACCCAGCTGACCAAACTTTCCTCCTGGCTTGTGCTGGAGCTATGAAATTTTAGAAGAAGAGGACGAGAGTGGTGATTCCCACTCCTCTCTCCTGTATCAGGGTGCTCAAGGGTGCTGAAGCACAGCCAAGTACCAGCAGATTTGGTACTAAGGGTATAGAAGTGGATGGATACTGCTCTGGATTACTAAAAGAATAGGCTGGGATATCAGGGAACAGGATGTTTTAACTAGGTGAGGAGGTCTAGCTATGCTGACTCACTGTCAGAGATGAATGTGTTTTATTGCCAGGTTTAAGGAAAATCTGACTTCAAGCAGCTGAACAAAGAAGCACCAAGACCTATGTCCAAACCCACCAGTGTACCCCTTAAAAAGGGGTGCTCAGTTATCCTTTAGATTTTAGGATTTCCCCAGCAGCTATTTATGGATATCATCCTCCTTATTCTTGCCTTCCAGGCCTTCAAACAGGAGACTCCTGCCAAACGTCTGGCACCTGCAGCTGGAAACACGCTAAGAGCCATAGAAAGGCCAGTCCAGAGCCCTGTCCACCCCAGCCTACTGTGGCTCAAAATTGTCTCTGGGGTAGCAACTGAATGTATTCGTAACCAAACACATCTGATCAAACTCTCAAATCCACAAGAGTCCCCTCTTTCCTTCACTGACACCTTCACTGCCATCATTACAGTCACGGGGATCACAGGCTCTTTCCGCATCCCCAAAATGCATTTGTCTTTTTCAATCCCCCAGTCAGAGCATGGCTTAACTGTGTAAAGAGCGAGCACAGATAGGATGGCTTCTCTTTCCAGAGTAGGAAAATCTGAAGATAGTGTTGAGCTTTGACCTTGTGGCAGTAGATTATCTGTCCCTGATAGGAGACTTGGCCCTGCCCTGGTGGGTCTCTATGGAAGCTGCTGTGGTGGCATCATCAGTACTAAAGATGGTGCTGGGGAAAAACAGAGCAAAGAGTTGCCCAGAATAATTTAATGATCTGTTAGACCTGGGCTCACTGACATAAAGGCTGCTACTGACTAGTCTAGGTAGTTTCATCTTAAAATTGTTTTACTTTTGTCTAAAGTGAATGTCTCTGAGCAAGTAGGATTTGTAAAGCCTTGCAAAAACCATGGTGCCTTTTTTACTTGAAACAATCCTATTTTTAACAATGCCTACAAATAGTATTTAACAGTGCTCTGAACTTAGATACAAATATTTCCTCCTTCTCCATTTACCGTGAAACACAATTTCTTTGTTCCCTTTTGTCCTCTGATTTGCTCTCAACTTAATTGGAGAACTTCCATTTTCCTTTTTGACATCTAGGTCACCTCCTGTAGCTACCTTGCCATACCAACACCAGGGCTTTCCCCTTAAGACTTTAGTGATACCAAAAAAAACTGTGATGCTCAAAGATTCCTCTTTGAAT
This sequence comes from Setophaga petechia, assembly GCA_024362935.1. Lineage (NCBI taxonomy): Eukaryota > Metazoa > Chordata > Aves > Passeriformes > Parulidae > Setophaga > Setophaga petechia. The sequence goes on along the minus strand of JANCRA010000003.1, from coordinate 5,108,296 downwards.
GTACACACACCTCTGACATCTCTGTGAGCACATTCACTTCTGCTAATCTCTGTGGTATTTTGTCTGAGTCGTCATCTCTGATCTCTTCTGGCTCTTTATACACCTACCACAATGAGCCTCTTTGTTTGTTGGCACACTTAGGGTCTATCCTGGAAGTTGTTAATGTAAAAATCCCAGTTAGTAGTCATTTCCCAAAGCATCCTGACACTTGACAGCAAAATTATTTGTGTGATCATGGTGAGGCTGTAAGATCAGTGTCTCCCAAGAGGCTTGGGAAATGCTGAACCTGAAAGAGCCATCTGCACTTTCAGGCAGAAATCTGTGCAGAGGGGGTGCCCAATTAAAATTAAATTTCTTTAAATATTCTTTAAATTTCTTTAAATATAGTGTCCTGTGTAGAGAACTTTGGAAAACTTCTCAGAAGAAAATAAGTCTTGCCCATTGTGTACTAATGAGCAGAATAAGTGTTTATTTTTTGTTTGTTTGTTTTGTTTTTGTTGTTTTTTTTTGGGGGGGGTGGGGTTTGTGATTTTTTTTGCTTTCTTTTGGTTTTTTTTTTTTGCTTCTCCCCTACACCCCTCTTCCCCTACAACGAAGTTGCTGGAAGTTAAAGAGCTGCTGCTTTAGAGGCAGCAGCAGATCTAAACGGGATTATGAGAAGGACAGGTTTAAAATAAACCCAGATGCTCTTTGGTCTTTGGAAAAATAGTCAACTCTGAAAATATTTGACAAAAAAAAAGTTAATTTAAACTCCAGTTAGCCTCCACATCCCTGAGTGCCAGATATCAGCAATGCTGTGTGAATACAAGGTGGAGAAAAAGAAGGAATGTAGTGTATCCAATTAGTCTTTATAGACCAGCAGGTAAACTTGACAATTAAATGCCTACTTTGCTTTTCCAGCAGAGTAAGGATGAGAGAAAAGACTGGATGTGAATTCTCCTGAAAAGAAGCCCAGCGTTCATATTTCTATTATAATTCTGTATTCATGGCTCATGCACGGCAGTAATAGCTAAAGCTCACCTCACAGCAACCTCTATTCTGCCAAAATCCTTCAATCCTAGTAATCATCTGTCCCTGACTGGAACTAAAGTTGATTCCTAAGAGAAATGTGTTTTTTATAGGAAAGGGAATTCATAAGGAAAACAGGTAGGAGGGGCTGCATCAACTGCAATTAATTAATACAGACACAGCAACTTCATCAGTCACAAGGAGATTTAGGCTATGGTGAGCATCAACACAATCTGCATTTCTTGAGCACAGACACACGGCATGGAGAAACATTGACCAGAACAGAACAAAGGAAAATGCTGCCAAATAGAAGCAGTGTCTTGACTCAGAGATGGAACACTTACCATTTTTTTTCTTTTTTCCCCCCTGGTTTTCACAGAGGAGACGATGGAGTGCTCCAGCTCGTGCCGTGCTCAGAGGCTGCTCTGTCAGAGCTGGAGGAAGTAGCTGACGATACCACGTGCAGTCCTGAGTGCTGTGAGCTAAAAGAGCTTCTGTGGGCACAACTTCATCAAGCGTCCCCAAAAGTGTGTCACTTTTAGCTGGGGGTGCACAGAAAGCAGAGGCTGCCCAGTGCCAGCACAGCACCTAGGAGGAGAAGCAGCCTTAAAAATTGTTTCCTGTCAAATTCTGTCACTTGTACAGAATTGCACAAGTGTGGGAGGTTGTACCGCGAGTGGGAGGTTGCTTTGGTGACTGCCAGGCTCTTGTTTGGGCTCCTGTTCTGGATGTGCACCTAACTCACTGCAAGCATTCCCCAGAGAGACAAGGACTGATGAACTGCCCCAAGCCCTTGGCTCCTTGGGGCAGGGCACCTGTGGGAGCTGCTGATTCCTACAGCAGAGGAAATTCCCATTCTGGGAATAAACTCACCTGAATATGTGTGAATTGGCTGGGTATTGAAAAATGGGAAACAGTATTAGAGCCCAATAAACGGTGTGGTGATAGGAGGGAAAGCCTATTCTGGTGCCAGCTGGGATAGAAAAGGCTGAGAATGCTAAAGAAGGTTCGATGGTTGTTTAAACACATTCTAGAAGTAGAACTGAGTTGCAGGAGTTCCTTAATAGCAAAGAGCATTGATAAGAAGGAGCATATGATCTTTACCAAGTGCCCTAGTTCAGGCTTTATGTGAGAGAGGAAGAAGACCCCAATATTACAGTGCCAGTTTGTGAGACCTGTTGCATGTGGTTTTGCAGATGCGTGTGTGACTCAGTCAAAGTTAGTTATGACCTTCAGGCAATTTCTCCATCAATTCCTACCAGTGCCACTTTCAGTGAGGTGCTCACAGGACCCCACGAGGGTCTGTCAGTGCTTGCAGACTGCTGAGGGCTAAGGTGGACAGGAAGGAACTGTAGCGTGGCAACCCAAGGTAAGTAGAGAACTGAATTTACTTTTGGTATCTGTATTGAAAGTGAAACATTTCTTCTGAAAATAAAATACATGCTTGGTATGTACTTTAATTCATGGTGTTAAGAAGTTACTTTGGTTCTGTTCTGGGAAGCTTTCTGGAGATGGGTATTTCTCTAGTGAGCAATTTATTCTCAGGAATCAGAAGGAATTGGGGAAAAAAGAGGCTGAAGCTGGTTTCTGTCTGTGAAGGAGAATAGGTGACATTTCTGTCTATACCAGCTCAGCTTGACTGGACATATTGCTGGAACCTGCCTGTGCACTGCCTCAAATGTGTGATTTCATGTCGTTCCTTCTCTGTGTAGAAATGGAACCCAAAGGAAAACACAATGAAGGAGTAATGTTTCTGAGATGACTACAGCTGATTTTGTCTCTGTGCCTGTCTTTCATTCAGACATGTGGGATAGAAAAGAGCAGAGTGCTCTCAGACCTGAAGAACTGGAGTTTTCGCAGAGACCAGGGGCTCCTCTGTGGTATTTGTGATGTACCAGCTCACGGTTCCCATTTGGCTGCAATCAGATGTGGGGTCAAATACCTGCCTGATTGTCTTCTCCATGATGTTTGGTTTAGGATAATCAGAGACCCATTTGCATTTTCCAACTGGATTTAATGGTGAAACTTTGAAAATTGCATGGTCCTCCATAGGGAAATGAAAGATGAGACATCTCGGTGCCCTTGAATCTTCCAGTCAGACTTGAAAAATGTTACTATTTATCTTCTTCATGCTTCTCTCAGTAGTACAGCACCAGCTGACATCACCCGCAACCATTGTCTTGCAAGATGAAGACTGATACAAGATTTCATGTTGGAAGATGCTTTCAAAAACTTTTGATAAGATCTGTGACTGGAGATGAAAACTGAGGTAGACCTTCTGTGGGTGGCAAGACCAGAACAAATATGTCAAGTATTGGTTTTGGTAGAGATAATACAAGCAGTGCAGCAATATAAATTTTGGTCTGAGCTTCACTGTACTGATATCTCACCTAGTCAGTAAAAAAAGATCAGATGAAGAACCATTTAAAGCAGAGTGCAGAAACTCTCTGGCCAAATCCAACTGAAGTAAATGGAAATGTTTCTTTTAACCTCGGTGAGTTCAGATTGGACATTTTGAGAATATTTCTTTCTGCAATTTAATTTCTGGGTGCTATTTAGCTAGTTGCCTTCAGGTTGTTTGTTCAAGCAAGGTAAGCTGCATAAGTGATGTCTTCTATGCACTCTTCATCATTTTCCTGCTGAGGTACAGTGACTGTCCAAACAGTAAGAGAGAAAAAGGTCCAGCCCTGCTTTGACTCAGTTCTACACAACACAGATATTTTTTTCAATTTTCTCAGCACTGTGATACAGAAATTGCTTATGCACCACTGATTGGTTAACAGAAATAACTGTGGAAAGCTGATGGGATCCAATGTGTTTGAAAGACTTTTAGACTTGAGTTTTTCACTCCCCTTTTACTTTCATTTAGAACTTATTAAGAGAAAAACAGGTACAATATTTCTCTGTTCCACTGCATATTAAAATGCTCTGTGTTAATGTCATCTTCCCCTAGTTGTGACCAACAAGAACCTATAAATGGAGGAAATTTCAGATCATCTGCCTCTCCTTTCTCCACCTGCAGCTGAATACAGGGTTGTGGTCATTTATTGCAAAAGATTACCCAGGAAGACAATTTTGTACAGTCGTGCATCTTTTGTGTAGGTAACCAAGGTTCTTTTTTTTTTTGGAAAATGAGAGAATATGGCTTTAAATTTGCAGCATGGGAAGTGAGGAAATGAAAACAGTATTTTGAAGTACAGGTCTTATGAAACAATCAAATGTCTGTCTCTGCCTGTTACTAGGCAGTGCACTGAATGGGAACAGAGTTGCAACCTGTCTGGGGAGTGCAGCATATACAGGATGGCAGAAAGGACTTTCTTAATCATGAGCAAGGCAGGAAAGTGACCAAGAGTCTCTAGGACAGCAGTGTCCAGGGGCTAAGAAGCACTGAGCACTGAATTCTGCTCTGTGCTGCTGTGGCCAAAGCACCGTGTGAGTGCCTCTGCACTGGTGTGATCCACAGCTGTGCCTAGCAAAGAATCTCAGTAGCCTGGGCTGTCTGTGACAGTGGCTGTGATGCTGTTGGTTTGGCACAGGGACAAAAGTTGGCCATGGTGCTTTTTTTCAATCTGTATCAGGATCAAACACAGGATGTGTTAAACTCTGCTAAAACTGAAGCTCAGCTTCTTCGCAGCTGCTTCCTACCTGCAGAGTGTTTCTCTCACACACAAGGTTCAGGCACGTGCCACCCTGGCAGCCAGGCCAGCTGAATGGCAAAACCATTGAGCTGAGCCAGCACAGAGCTTACAACGATTTCTGTCTGACCATGCACACCCAATCCATAGCATGCAGTCTGCAGGGAATGCAGACAAGTCCAGCTGCTGGAAATTAACAACATGGGGCTGTCAGTTGCTAAGATTTTTGGTTCAGTGGCTTTCCTGCATGTGATGGGTGGGATGACACAGTCAGATTTCTGCTGCTTAGTCAAGCTGCATAAATGCTTGCATTTCATGTCTGTGTTGGAAAGGCCTCCTGCTTTAAGTTTGCCTGGTTTTGTGAGTGGTGTGTAGAAATTTGGCAGTTCTCGTTTTTCACTGGTGTAGTGATGTACTGTGTGCCTCAGGGGTGGAAATCTTCTAAGTTGAATGTGACTGATCATGCCCTCATCAAGGAGAGGTCTCTCACTCTGAAGAGAAAAGCTCTATCTGTGTTTGACAGTCCTACCCTGTCACATGCTGGGATTGATATGGTCCCTGTCAGGAGCTCGCTGGCAGAGCTCTGGTTGTCACACAGAGCTTCTGAGAGACTTGTCTGGGGCAACAACAGCTTTATCCTCTGATGATAAGAGTGGAGAGGTGCCAAAATGTACCTTGGGGTCCTTGGGACAAGGTGGGGTTATATCTGACAGATTCTTTGGGTCACCCTGCTGCCTGTGGTGTGGCCAAAGCTGACACACAAGTGTGCTGCTGCATCTCAGGGAATTTGGCTCCAAACTTGGAATTCAATCTCTGGACATGTGTGCTCCCAAGCATTCCAGCCCGTCCATTTTGTCCTTTTGTTCAGGTCCAGCTGTCAGAATAAAAGGAAACTGAAAACATGATGAGTTGGCAGGCACCCATCACTACCTGCCAGGCCGTGCCAGGCCCGGCTCTGCTGCTCACGCTGCACGTGCTGCGCTGTGACAGATTTGTCTGGCTTTCTTTTCTTATACTGAGAAACTCTCCTCTTGTACTAAGAAACCCTAACACCCACAGGGGTAGAAAGGTTACAGTTGTTAGTGCAGGAAAAGGGTGCGGTTCAGAGAATACTCAATTAGAATTTTTTTACAAACTCAAAGTAGTGGCAGTGCTGGGCCAAGACCTGAAATTGGTTTAACTCTAACAGATCAGAGAGGAGTTCAAGCTGGTTTTGCATCTTGTGCAAACAGCTAATATGGCTACCCCAAGCTCTGTGCTACTGCAGGGCTTTTATTCTTTTGGATATTAAATCTCGGGTTAATACAAAAACTGTGTCAACTGCGGAAACAAAGTCATAAAATTCATCCTCCCATTCCAAATCCCAAGGGAGTGGAGTGGCTGAAGGACAAGGAATTGACATACACAGCAGTGCCTTGGACAAACCTGGGGTTCAGATAAACCAAATCTCATTCAAACACTCTGCCATAAATCTAAATTTTTTTGACCATTGTTCTCGCCTTAGCCTCTGTAATAAGGCTCCTGTGATAGGAGAGGGGGATAACAAATCACATGATATAACATAAACTATTCAGTTCAATATAAAAACTACTCAGTGCAAATCTCCAATCACCCAGTGCAAAGCAACAATAAATAAACTATTAAGTGCAATACAAGGAGCCTCCTTCAGTTTGCTGTGCAGCCAGGCTGGACCTGGCTGAAGCAGCAGGGATTCAAAGGGTTTTGGTGTTTGCATTGCATCAGCTCCTCCTGCTGTGGTCAGGGACCCTCGCTGCCAGCTCTCCAAGGCAAAGATCCCAGCTGTCCACCCTGTAGAGCTGCACCAAAGCCCCACAGGTGGGTGGCTTTAGGAAGCTGGTACCCTGCTGGGGGAGGATGCCACAGAGCTGGCAGGTGCCTGTGGGTGACCCCAGCACGTCTGCACTGGGGCTCAGCCCCGAGGGCCACCTCAGAGAAAAGCCGCAGACAGGAAAGCAGGAAATGTTTTGCAGAACAGAGATAACATAGAAATAATGCTCTGTAAATGGTTTGATTTACTGATTTACATGTGCAGGGGCTGCCATGTAAGCACACAGGAAAAGGAAATGGAACAGAGGAGGAGGGGGAGGAAAGAGGACAACAAAACAGGCTGGCAGGTTTCATTGGGAACAGGACTTCATGTGCTGGGTTTTCTCCTGAGCATGGTGTGATATGAAGGCCTGCAGTCACACATGGACACTCAGGATTGCGAGCCCTTTGCTTCAAATCAATGTCTGTCTTTATAAAAATGAGCAACTTACATCATCTTGGGGTCCTTCTGCACTGAGAATTCCCTGCTGTGTACAGCTGGAATCACCCTGGCACACCAGACTGTATCAGTTCCTGAGCCACTGATCTGAACTTCAGCTGTGCTATGGAGGAGTCACAGAGGGTAGAGTTGTGAGCCCTGTGCTCTGTTGCTCAGATTTTCTCAAGAAAAGAAGACTTCAAAGGTGTCTGTCACTTCCTTTGGGGTGAGTCCTCCCTTGGCATTAGCCTCAGCCAGCGGTGGGATGCACACTCCTGCCAGCAATAGGTCTTTCTGCAGAACCTCTGTGCACAAGTGATTTTTGTGAGCCTTTGCCAGACTTTTTGTGGTCCACCGGACTGCACCTCAGTGGGCACCTCACAGACCTGGGCAGGTGTTGTATTTGCAGGGTGCCCCGTGGCAGGAAGGAATGATGAATCCAACCCCATGTTCTTAGAAGGCTAATTTATTATTTTATGATACTATATTATATTAAAGAATACTAAACTAAGCTATACTAAAGAATAGAGAAAGGATACTTAAAGAAGGCTAAAAAGATACTAAAGAAAACTCATGACTCCTTTTAGAGCCTTGACACAGCTTCACCCAGATTGACTAATAAGTCAAAACAATTCACATGAAACCAATGAAACAATCTTCAGTTGGATAAACAATCTCCAAACACATTCCACATGTGAGCACAACACAGGAGAAGCAAATGAGATAAGAATTTGTTTTCCTTTTTCTCTGAGGTTTCTCAGCTTCCCAGGAGAAAATCCTGGGCAAAGGGATTTTTCAGAAAATATGACTGTGACAGGCAGGCTCTACTTTACAATTATTTGTTTCTTAATTTGGTCACTTCCTTTGTGTCACTGACCTTCAGTGGGGAAACTGAGGCTCATATGTGGGTGGTGAGCTGGGTGATGATTCCACTCTGCAGTGGCCAGGCTGTGGAACCATCTCCTGCAATTGGATGGTTTCCTCTGATGTCTTTTTTGAGACGTCTCCTCTGAGTCTTGGGGAGTGCTGGTGGGTATGAAAGACTCTGCTGGAATCATAGAATAGAATCATTTAGGTTGGAGAAGACCTCTAAGATCACCAGTCCAACTGTTAACCCAGCACTGCCAAGTTTGCCACCAAGCCATGTCCCTAATTAAGTTCCACAATCACACATTTTTTGAACATTTTCAGTGAAGAGTTAAAAAAATGTACTGTTAGAAGCAGCTTAATGTTTTGAAGAAAGGAAATTACCTGATGAAGGTATGATATTAAGCCTCCAACTAAAGTGAAAGATTTAGTGGGGCATATATTTGGAGATACTTGCTTCACTTTTGCTCACATAAATTTCCTGATACAGTCTGAAAAAGGAAGTATGGTCTTCCTTGAGATTTCTAGGTATGTATACACCCCAAGGAGAAAGAAAATCCAAGCTTTTCCCCCTCCTTTCCCACCAGTTTTTCAGATCCTCTTACTCCATCATAATATCAGAGCAGACAGCAGAAAAATCTACTGGAAATCACCCTTGAAAACACTGACTTTTGAGCTCTGGCACATTTTTTCAACAGAAATATATCTTGCTATAAATTGATCTTCTTATAGACACCTGGGATTTTGTGCTGTGTTCAGCAGTTTGCTTTCACTTCAACAATGAATTTACAGCCTCATTTTCCATACACAATTTTCATGCCCTCCTTGGTGCTAGGAATGTACTTTTTGGAAGATTCATTTGTGAAGCAACCATATAAATTGGAGAGATTCTCTGACATTAAAAATCATCCCTTCCATCATATTTTCTCCTGACACTAGCAGCTTCAATCAGTTTGTAAATAAAATTCCTCATGGAAAGACAGATGGTGAAGCTTCACCTGGTGCTGGGGTGGCACAGGAACATTTTAACATGTGACACTGGGGATGGGAAGTCTTGTCTGTCTGTCTGTCTGTCTGTGGTGTGTGAGTGTGATTTCTGTGGTAGCTTTTTGGGAGTGACTTTGCAGAGTGGAAGCAGGTTGACCTTGCCACCACAACTCTGTGCATCCAGGCTGCCCAGATGTTTTTGCATGAAACTTCTGCTCAGCCAAACCTGCAGGTTTCGACATTTTAAGAAATGCAAATATTTTATAATTCTCTGCCAGCTTTGGTAGCGTGTGCTGTCAAATAATGGGAAGAAAACAGATACTGCTCATTTCTGGACTCATCTTGTGGTCTCTTTTCATTAATCTCATCTCTGTCTGCGTTTTAGTTTTCTCTGTTTAGAAGACATCTGAGAATTCTTTTAAAGACTTCCTCTGCAGATATTTTGAGATGAAGTGGCAAAAAGATACCGTGAGAGACACAGTTATTATCACAAATTAAAAAAAAAAAAAAAAAAACAACAAACAACCAACTATAGATATCTACTGGAAAATTCTGGAAATCCCAGAATTTTCCAGAACCAAATGCCAGTGCTCCCCCTGACCTGACTGAATGGAAGTGTCATGGTGTGCTGTGCCAGCATCACTGCTCAGGTCCCAGGCAAACAGAGTCACTGGCAGGAATCATCCTAGAGCTTATGGAATGCACAGAGCAAATACATGAGTGAAAATAAAGGGTGTCTCATTATGCCACCAAGCACTGAAAACCACAAAAATGCAAGCACACCCATAAAAAATGTCCCCCATTCCTCTGCAGAGGCACCTTCCTGTCTGAGCTGCCTGATCAGCTTGGGTGACATCCTGGCACTTTCAGGAACAGGAGGAAAGGGCTTTGAGGACAGAAGAAGAAAGAAGATGGTCCAGAAAGAATGCAGTGTCTTTTCTCTGCTTGGTTTCAGGATGTTTGAGGTACATGTCTAGCTGTCAGTGAGGGCTCTGGGCAATGATAAGCAAGCTCATTCAGCAGAGAGATGGATGTGAATGTCTGCAGGAACAGCCACTGGTATCCTGCACCTGGTTTTGGGTGGCCTGGAGAAACCTGACATTGCACAGCCAGGCAGTCCCTTTGCTCAGGACTTCTTTAAAGACCAGGAAAACAGGTACAAACCCCATCCAGCCTGGCCTTGAGCACTTCCAGGGATGGGGCAGCCACAGCTGCTCTGGGCAATCTGTGCCAGGGCCTCAGCACCCTCACAGTAAAGAATTTCTTCCCAGTACCTAAACCTGCCCTCTGACAGTTTGAGTCCATTATCCCTTGTCCTGTCACTCATGCCCTTGTAAAAAGGCTCTCTCCAGCTCTCTTGTAGCCCCTTCAGGCACTGGAAGTTCTCCCTGGAACCTTCTTTACTCCAGGCTGAACATCTATGACTTTCTCCAGTCTGTCTTCATAGCAGAGATGCTCCAGCACCCTGAGCATCTTCATGGTCTCCTCTGGGCCTGCTCCAAGAGATCCACATCCCTCTGGTGTTGGGACACCCAGAGTTAGATGTCCAGCAGGTAGGACAGAACCCCTACCCTGACCTGCTGCTGAGGACATGGTTGGCTTTCAGCACCCCAAAGTCCTTCTCAGCATGTCTCTTAATCCATCCTGCTTCTGTCTGCTGGCTGGTGGAAGGACAGCCAGGGATAGGTCAGCTAATCTTTTTGCTTTGAATTTTTACTTAAAAAAATTATTAATAAAATGGACACAGTGGATACCAGGCCTCATTCCCTAAAAAAAATTCTTAGCAATCCAAAGGGAGAAAAATGGGAGGAGTAATGAAAGCTGCTGTACTGTTTATAAAAAGACATCATCTGGTGTTCTTTGCTACTGTTCTATGGTTCCCTTATAGTGGTTTGTTGTAAGAAAATTGTGAGCCTGTCATGGTAATCTAAGATTTGTGCCCTTTCTCCTAGCAATGACATTTTCTGTTGGGACACCATCTTGTGTCTTGTGTTAGAGGGGTCTTAGTAGAAACATCAGTGATAGGACAAAACAATAAATAATCTGTTATGATGTCTAAATCCTTTTGAAAAATGGCAATTACATACTGGTATTTGCTCTTCAAAGTGTTATCCATTATTTGGGAATGAAGGAACAACCTCTCTTAGTTAAAAACCTTATCAAGCTCAATCACAAAATCTAATGAAAAGCTGTATTCAAATGTAACCTAACTTATAAAGTGAATTATTACTTTATTGAATAAGAAATTTAAACAGTCTAACATGAAAAATCAGATTCTATCAGCTCTTGATCTTTCTTTGGTAACCACCAGATTACAAGCAGTCCCTAATTCTATGTCTGCTACTGAATTTCAGTTCACTTTATTTTAGCATATTTGAAGGGAGTTTGTTTATGGTACAACTGATGGGAAATTCCAGACGGAAAGGAGGACTTAGTACATAGAGAGACAGACCTGAGCTTTTCTTCTAAGCCTGGGTTTTTTTTCTGAGAAGGGAAGAACAAAACAGCACCACCCTTTTACCTGTGCTTTTTCATCTGGCTGTGTGGGTGGTGTGTTGAAATAATAGTTTGGTGGAGATTAAAGAAAAGCGTGGCTGCTGTGTAGCTGCTATCAGAAGGGGGAATCCCAGCTCTTTAAAGAGTGTGCACAGCCAGACGTGAGCAGTGTTATTATAGGGTTCAAAAGAAAAACCAGCCCAAACAATCCCCTTCTCACCAAAGCTCCCCTGGATTTCTGTGTGTGCAGTAGTGGGCCAGGTCTGGGACTGGGACATCCCTGCCAGCATGTGGCTGCTGAGTGTGGGCTCTGTGCTGAGTCTGGGTTAAAGCATCTCCTGCAGACATGGGCAGCCTTGCTCTGGACATGCAAAGGATGGAGACCCCACCAGTCCCCCAATGTGTTTGGTGTTTTGTCCCAGTTATCAAAGAGCACTGGTGAAATCTCTCCTTTCTTCCAGTCTGGACCCAGCAAAAGATAGTGTGTTGGATATATAAAAGGAATACACCTGCTTAATACATAAGGAGCACACCTATTTCAGCCTTCCTACCTAAAGCAAAGCAGTCTTTAGTTCCTGGTGTTTTCTTCCATGTAAATTCAAGGTGACCAGAAGCCATTCTTAGCAGAATGTCAAGACACTCATCATGAACCCCCCCTTTTCTAGACCACGTTTAAACCACAGTCTCCTTCCTCTTTAGCACATTTTGTTTTCTGTGGTTCTGAGATACCTACAGATAAATTTTCCTACGAGGCAGTGCTGAGCAGTAAAGCACCTCAGCAGTCTCACTTTGGTGCCTGGTAAAATTATGGAGACTATCTGTGAGTTATTGAAAAACAGTTGGAAGACAAGGCAGACACCAGTCACAGCCAACATAGGTTCATGAAGAAAAGTCCTGCTTGACAAACTTAATTTCTTTTTATGACAAGGTAGCCAGTCATAATAATAATCCTTGAGCAAGGGAAGCCAGTTGATGTAATCATTTTGGATTCCAGTAAAGCTTCTGACACTGTCTCTCACAGGATCCTTCTGGACAAAATGTCCAGCAAACAGCTGGATAAATACAGATCTATGATTCCATAGATCTATCTATGATTCCCAGCCAGTGTAAGGTTCCTGTGGGTTCCTCCAGGGATCTGGGTTGCTCTGGAAAAAGGGCATGATGAAGAGAGGAGGGCTGGAAGAGGGCGAGGGCTGTACCTCTCCCACTGCAAGCAGGCCAGGTATGTGGAAAATACATCAATGTTTCAGAAGGGAAGCAGTGGGGAACTGACTGTGGCTGGGGAACTCAGCTCTCAGAAGGAAGTCCCAGTCTCTGGTGCTGAGTTTATTTTTGTCTTTTAACAGACAACCGTAATGGATCAAATGGAAAACCAGCCCTGACAGCTGGGTCTGAAACATGCCTGCTGCCCATGCATCCTGCCAAAGGTCATGCTCAAGGCCAGGACTGTGCTGGCACAGTTAGGAGCCTGTGGTGATAGTTAGGAACTCAAGATGCAAGTGGTGCTTTGTGGAAATATTTGTGCAGTTAGCCTACACACAGTCACAGTAGACTGAGAAGAGATTTAATGTGATGGATAAAGCAAATAAAAGACCAAAGAGCAGAGTGAGTCCTGAGCCTCACACAGGGTGGTGTTTGCTCTGGTCTTTGCACGTTGCTATTGCAGGTAGTTCATGGTTTCCTCTTTTTAGATTCCTTTGAAAACTGCACGCATGAAAAGTGTGCAGGCAACAGAAGGCAGCAAGAGTGGCTTTCATGGGCAACCAAAGGTTTGCCTAGTTCAAAATTCAGCCTCCAGTGGTGGCTCAAAGCAGCTTCTGGGGAAAAGCAGTGTAAGGGGGCAGCTCCCAGTGTCCCCTCCCCAGAGTTGCTCCCTCACTCCACGAGTCTGCACTTCAGGGACTGTTTCAGCAGTGATCTTTCTACTGCTGTGCATGAGCATGGAAATAATTCCCTACATCTCTGCCTACATCTAACACAGTATACTCATGCCTTCTTTATTCCCTTTTCTCATAGTGCTGTGCTGGGACCCTGTGCTCTGCCCCTTCATTAGTATTTGCAATCTCTCACTTCTTCAGCTCTCACATCAATTATGGGATAACTTTTAGCGTTTTACAGGACACAACATTGTTCTCTGGTACAGCCTTGGAAAACCCTGAATCTGTCATGTCTGGGCCAAACTCATCAAAACTGTAACTCAGTTTGGCAGGTAATTCTTGTTCTTTGAAAGATGCCAATTTTTCCTATTATTTTCTGTTTGATTGTACTTACCCCACTCATCCTCTTTACCCATTTGGAGTATTGATACACTATGGGCACTTCTTCAAAATGAAGTGGGAGAGAGATCATGTCATCTCTTTTGGGAATGGTGATTAGCCATGGTGCTTATTTTAAATATTTTTTCCCTAGTAGATCTTGCTTATGAGACTCTTAATGTAACTAAGCAAAAATGTTCATCAACAACCCCATGTTATACATGTGCATAGTCTCACTTCTTTCTGAATACAGACAAATATCTATTTAGTAATTTTCTTTTTTGCATTGCCATTCATTTTAATACCCCTCTCTAGTGATATTCCTGCACTATTTTTAAGCTCCTTTTGTTCTTAGTAGAAGAAAAAAGACTTTCTTTGCTCTGTTCTGAGGTGCAGAACACCTTCTAATTTTACTTACTAATTTCTCTCACTTAGTTACTTCTATTTTATGTTAACTGGCAGCTGTTTCCCCCTTTCATAGCTGTGATTGCTTTTCAGTTTCACATTGATTCCTTCACTTTGCTGCTGAACCAGGATGAGATTTTTAGTGTGATCTGTTTGCACTCTTGACTTGGAAATCCCGACTTTTTGACCATCTGATAAACCCTTCATCAAAGGCCTGAACTTTCATCTGAGTTCTTCTACCCACATTTTGTCTAGCAATGAACCTGGATAGTAATTTTCCTTTGAGCTAGAGAATGTACCTTTTTAATGCTGAGTGTTTAGGGTATTATCAGGTCACAATCAGGTCACAATGATGCCTGGCATTCAGAGGTCAACAAACTTTCCACCCAGAATTTGGTTCACCACGCTATGCTGCAATGAACACTCTCACCATGGGTGTGACCCTCATGGGTTAGAGAATTCACCTGTAGCACCCAAATGCTGTTTTTCTATTGGCTACTTGCATCTCTAGCATATGTCTCCCATGTGAAGCTGTCTGAACTCTTCTGTCCAAAAATTGGATGAGGGTTAAATGAATAATGGGTTTAAAGAGCAATCATGCTGCTTTTTGACTCAGTGACTTTGTCTGGTGGTCTGTAGCAGATTGTTCTGCAGATACTCTCCCTGTTCTGCAGAGCATCTTGTCAATCTGACCCAGCAGCTCACAAGTCCACAGTGGTGCTGAACAGAACCACCCCCAGTCTGTCCTTCCTAGTCAACAGTTTTATTTCAGTATCAGAGCAGTCATCTCACCAGGCTCCCGTGACATCAGCTGCACCAAATTCCATCACAGGTGACTTTCTGTTCCTCTCATTTCTTACTGGCCCTTCTAGCACCGATATAATTGACCACAAGTTCTCTTTTTTCGTCATTGAGTGCTTTCATCATTCAGTCAGCAAGCAGCTGTCTGTGTGGAGTTGCACGACACACACTTTCTTGGCAGTGTTTATTTATTGTTGCTGCTCTAACCAGCCCTCTATGGCTTTCTCTGAAAATGTGGGCAACCCACGTGTGACAGTAGTTTTTTCCCTATTTCTGATGTTACCTCTCTTCCTCAAAGACAGGAGACAAGAAAAAACAAACCTGTTTGCCTCATACCCATTGTGCTGGCCATCTACAGCTTATTCACCAGTTGTCCTGCTTTGCTTTGGTACACTAGAATTCAGTCAAGTACAAATTTTTTTGCGTGTGTTTTCAGGCTATTATTTTGTGTCAACTCTAGAAGGATGAAAACAGGAAAGAACCTGAATGCTCATGAGAAAAATCTTCAGTTTTAGGATGTTTCAAGAACAGTTTTGCTGATCTGTTGATACATGTGAATATTGACAAGTGAAACTGCTTGTGAGTCACTTTGCTGTTACAGTAATGAAAAATGAAACGTCATCTGTAGTATCTGGGCTGAGGGAAAGTGGTTGTGAAACAAGCTGTAGTGGTGGGAATGTCTTTCCAGAAGGAGGAAACGAGGAGAGTACGAGACAGTAACAGCGAGTGTATATGGGGGAAAATGAGACCCAGCCTGGGCCAGAGAGCTGTGGAGCTGTGGAGCTCCTGCAGAACATTGCAGGGCAGTGTCCAGCAGCACCATCCCAGCTCCTGTCTCCCAGCTCCCATCCCATTGCAGGACAGCCACTGAATCCATTCAGGACTCAGCCAGGTGGAGATGTCCTTGCTTCTGGCTGCAGAGCCTGGAATGGGCTGGGGGAACACAATGGAACTCTTGAGCCGGGTGAAAGCATCTGGCAGGGGGCTGCTGAGGCAGAGAGAGACCAGATCCCATGGATGCTGCACGAGGTGGTGTGGAGAGGGTCAGAGAGAATGGTAAGGAATGTAGGGATGGAGAAGAGTCGTCATTGTGCCATGTCTAGAAAGCCAGGACAAAACCTGTAGGTATTACAGCCAGAGTAGGCACAAAAAGGAAAAGCAGGAAGAGTGGGCAGGTGCAGGGAGGTAAAGGGGGTTTCTACAGCCATGGCATTTGGGATGGGAAGATGGGGGAGAAGAATTTTGTGCTGCTGAAGGTGGGGATGGTGAAGGAGGTGTGGGCAGGATGTATTAGTGTGGGCAAGATGAGAAAAGCCCCAGAATGGTGATGCTATAGGCAAAGGTAGGAGTTATTGAATCTGTCTGCAAGGAGAAGTTAAGGAGACAGGAGAAGAAAAGGAGAGTGAATTTGTCATGAAAGTGAAAGAAGGCATTAACAGGAATGTGAATGGGTTTAAAAGAAAGGTTTGTGTAGGAAGAACAGGCTTTGAGCTGCTCTTCCTGCAAGAACATGCAAGAGCTCACACTTACAGAGAGGTCAGAATAGCAGTGCAGATGAAAATGCCCTTCTCAGTAAAGTGGTTACTGTGATGGGAAACTGGGATCAGTCTGCCAGAGGAGGGACTGGCACATGGTCATGGCACCTTCACTGGCAAGGCCTGCAGAGCTGATGTGAGGGGCAGACACCAAGCCCAGCTCCTGGAGCAGACTGGGCTGAAGGTTCACCAGGGAGGATCTGGGTGGAGTCACCACTGGATTTGTTAGCTTCTCCTCAGAGATGAAAGTGGTAAGGAGGAGCTTGGAAATAGATACTGGGCAGGTGGATAGGCACTATCAGTTGTCCTGGGAGGTGAAGCATGAAGCCACCAGTTTTTGGAAATGAGATGTGGCTACAAGAGAGCTGAGAACACCTTCCCCAAATGGGGAAAGGGCTGGGAGAGCTACTACAGGGCTTTGAGGAAATGAACCTAGGAGCTCCCCCCAACAGGGAGTTAGGAGAACATCTAGTGGTGGCCTGGAGTTTTGTGGGGTTTCCCTCTGTCCCTGTGACTGGTGGCCCCATGGTGTCTTCCCAATGACTCAGAGAATTTCCCAAGGCCCTGCTGAGAGCTCTCTCTGCATGCATCAGAACTGGTATGTGGTTGGTTTCTCTTGAGCATCAAAACTACAGAAGAAATTTTCTAGCTCCTCTCTGTCTGGGAAATGGAGTAGTCACTGGGAAAGCCCATGTCAGATGGGTACTGGGTTGTCTGTCTGTCTGTCTGTCTGTCTGCCAGCCAGCTTGTGTGTCTCCATTCAGGATGTCCTGGATTGTTGGATTCTGACACCTACGGCGAGGGCTGTCACCACACTGCCACTTTGCCAGGGTCACAACTCCAGGTCTGAAAAGCTGCATGAGAATGTACAGTGTGAATGCAGCCCTGCTTTTTGGTGGGAAAGATAACTTCCAATACTTAAAAGTAAAAACTCTAATTTTTTTTTTCCTCTTAAAAGTAGAAATTTTACCTCTTCAGTGCTTTTTTGCTTCTTTACTGCTCATGGATTATCACAGCTCTTCTCTCCTTATGGCCATGCAGTTGTTTCCATGTGTCCAAAAGATTCCCACAGATGGAGAAGCCCAGCTCTGTCCAGGAAGCCACTGGGGAGGAAACCTCACACTGGGCCAGGAGCAGCTCAGCAGAGCTACCTGCTGCTGCTATCAACCTGCTTTTCATTTTTCCCTTGGTATTTATTACAGAGACCTTCAGTGGTGGTGAGGAGCTCGTGCATGCTCCTGGTGTGTGAGCACCAAGCTGGTGCTCATTTACATTTTCCCTGTGTTGTGTCAGCCTGGCTGCTTCAATAAATACCTTTGAGGGTATTTGCTTGTTGCCCATGCTGAGATTTTCTTGTCCCTGCGTGACTGAAGGGATCTCACACACTTCCATGCAGAGGACTCAGAGGTGGCACAGAAAAGCCATAACAATGTGTTAATCCAAAGAGAACTCTTCACAGCTTGTGCAGTCAGGGATAGCTTCTTGTTTTTTCTTGAGTCACTCATTGTAAAACTATTCAAGCTACTCGGGGATAGAGAAAGTTATCAAGGAGTTTAAAAGAGGCAAATTCAGACATGCCTTGGCTGTTCAGGCTGCACATCCAACCTTTCTGCCGGTAGATGGAATGTAGCTGTTTCCATGTTGAAAAAATAACATGACTAAGATGTAGTGTGTTTGAATAATAAAGCAGCCCAGTCTGGGCCCCACTGAGTGTGGAAGCAAGACTCAGCTTGTAACGTGGCTTTCAAGCCTCTGACTGATTGGTGATGTTTTGTCTGAACCTCTCAAACCGTAGGAATTCAGGAATGGCCCAGGCTGACTCTACAAATACTGTTCCTACAGAATGGATGTCATCTTCCAGGCACAGAATCATGGAATGGTTTGGTTGGAAGAGACCTTAAAGATGATCTTGTTTTATTCCCCTGCCATGGGCAGGGACACTTTCCCCAACAGCAGCTTGCTGAAAGCCCCATCCAGGTTGGAATGGGCTGAGACTCCTGAGCCATCAGTCTGTCCCGTTGATCCCCTCCTCACAGCCACAGCTCCTCTTGGCTATGCCTGTCTGGATGACCTTGCTTTTGGGAAATGTTCCATCTTGGCCAGAAAAAGGTCTGAGAGTGTGGGTACAGTCAGCAAAGTCAGGGAGGCCCCTGTGAGCTTCAGGCTGCAAAAGTGGGACACAGAGAAAGGGTTCATGTGCCTCTGTGCCTGTGGCTTGAGCCAACAATGAGAAAAATGTGGGGAAGAGCAGTGCCAGCATTTAGACTTTGAGGCCTTTGTTGTTCTCCCCAGGTGCTTTGAAAAGGGTGGATAACACTCAGATTCACTGCCTGGGTCATTCACCTTCTTTCATTAGTGATTTCAAGAAAAAAACCCATTAAGGCCACAAATTTAAAAGAATACCCCAAAGCCTACAAAGCTGTGAATGATTCTAAGAGGTCACTTTCAGCTGTCATTTCAAAGTTTTTGGACAGAGCATTCTTGAGGAGCAGTAGCTTCATTTGAGTGATTGACGCCTGTCATATTAAAAATGTGGACTGGTGAGGATTCCATTTCCAAGGATGGAGACAATTCCCCTGGCCCAGAGATGAGCTTAACATCACAACCAGTCATTACCTTCCCATGCTTTGTCCTAGATTTTTAGAACTGATATGTGGTCTCATTCCACCCAAGATTTTATACAGACTTTGTTTTCCCCAACTCAGGTCATATATTTTTCCTAAACCACCACTAACACCACCACTACCATAAATAAATAAATAAATAAATAATCCTGCATCCCAAAAGCAGATCAATTATTCAGGGTGCTCCCTGGGTATAAAATCTCTGGAGCAGCAACATTTAAGAGGCTGTGGATCAGCTACTTTGCAGTGTCATGAAAATTTCATGCTCTCTTGGCAAGGAAGTTAGTGAGTCAGGCAAATGAACTCCAGTGCTGTCTCCCTGACCTGGATACAGGCATACACAGTTTCAGATTACAGCTCTGTGTGTGTGGCTCAGAGAAGAGGAGCCCGAGTGCATTTAGGCCTTTGACATCCAAGGAGTCCAAGTTTCAGATGTACAACTCCAAGGAGTCCAAGTTTCAGATGTGCAACATCATTAATTTTGAAAATTTCAGCCCTGGTGACCCTTAAAAAAAAAAAAAAAAAAAAAAAGCAATAATGATAATTTCAAAAAACTGTACAAGTGGATTATTGCCTTCTAAATGCAAAAGTTCAAGTCAGGCACAGAACATTTGCCCCAGAGTACCTTTATTGGCCTGCTGGCACTGACTCCTGCTCCTGGCCATGACTGCTACAGCCTCAAGGCTGTGTCTCACCTGGTCTGCAAAGTGTGCCTGGAGGTGGAAAAGAAGTGGAAACAGAAAATGTGTCAGCTGGTTGCTAAAACGTTGAAGTTTAAAAAGAGCCAAGGGTGGGGAAAATTAGAGAAAATAAAGAAGAAAGGGCAGAACAGTAGACCCAGCAGGCAGGTTTAGCCCCTGCAGAAGCCATGAGTACAAAGTGAGAATCTGAATTTTTGAGTTGCTTACAGCTTGGTTACACCGACTTTGCTGTGCTGTGTGGCTTTATTGGCTGCTCCTGCCTGTCACACTCCCAGGCTCTCCTGCAAGGCACCAGGAGCAGTGAATTCACCCCGCAATTCCCTGCAGAGCGCCAGGAGCAGTGAATTCACCCCGCAATTCCCTGCAAGGCACCAGGAGCAGTGAATTCACCCCGCAATTCCCTGCAAGGCACCAGGAGCGGTGAATTCACCCCGCAATTCCCTGCAAGGCACCAGGAGCGGTGAATTCACCCCGCAATTCCCTGCAGGGCACCAGGGGCAGTGAATTCCCCTTGCAATTCCCTGCAGGGCACCAGGAGCAGTCAATTCACCCCGCAATTCCCTGCAGGGCACCAGGAGCAGTGAATTCACCCCGCAATTCCCTGCAGGGCACCAGGAGCAGTGAATTCACCCCGCAATTCCCTGCAAGGCACCAGGAGCAGTGAATTCACCCCGCAATTCCCTGCAAGGCACCAGGAGCAGTGAATTCACCCCGCAATTCCCTGCAGGGCACCAGGAGCAGTGAATTCACCCCGCAATTCCCTGCAAGGCACCAGGAGCGGTGAATTCACCCCGCAATTCTCTGCAGAGCACCAGGAGCAGTGAATTCACCCCGCAATTCTCTGCAGAGCACCAGGAGCAGTGAATTCACCCCGCAATTCCCTGCAGAGCACCAGGAGCGGTGAATTCACCCCGCAATTCCCTGCAAGGCACCAGGAGCAGTCAGTTCGCCTCTCAATTACTGCAAGGCACCAGGAGCAGTGAATTCACCCCGCAATTCCCTGCTCCTCCGATGGGGCTGTGCCAGCTCGGGATGCTGCAGCCTCGCTGGAGGTACCGGCTCTGGCCAGACGATGTCACGCTAATCCCGCGGATGCTCGGCAGCCCGGAGTTAATCTCCCAGCCACAAGCACTGCCGTGGAGCTGCCTCCTGTCCTGCTGCATTAACATCTTCCCAAGCTCTCCTTCTTGTACCAATCACACGGCACAGAAGGTGCTATTAAGGCTTTAAAATTGAATGACCTCTAATAAAGCCTCTCCCTGTGATATACAACCCAAGAACAGGCCATGCTGCAGGAACATTGCATTGTGTGTGCCTTTATATCCTTCCCTCCTCTCTGTGTTAACTGTCCATTCCCAATCACTTTAATAGCATCTTTCTTTCTGCATCTTTATGTGGTGGATTTAATGCAGATTAACTCCAGAAAGGTAGGTAGGTGTCTAATTGTCCAACGTGGGGTGTCTGCCCCACCCAGCTGGAGCGTTTGCATTCCTGACACGCTGATAAATGCAAACCTGCCTAAACCTTGCTTGGCTGAAATGATCATGCTTAAATCCTACTTGATGACTTCCCAGCCCATGGAAACAAACGGGAAGTCCATCCTCCTCCTGATTTGACCAAGAGTTCATCCTCTAAATTTACAGGGTGCAAGAAGCTCTGTAAATGGCTATATCCCATAAGCTTTCTCAGCATACCAGTGTTGTTCACTGAAAACAGATGGCACTGGTCTAAGCCCTCTCTCAGGCTGTTGGAAACCCAGACTGAACTTCTATTTCCCATGTGGAGCCTCCCATGTCCTGAAAACCTGCTGTGAGCATCCAACTGTTAGATCCTCTGGGGTCTGGTCTCAAAGTCTCCTGCTGAAGCTGTTCCATGTGGCATAAATAATTAAAGATTCACTGGACCAGAGAGAAGTGGAAGATGGACTCTCCTTCCCCATGGTCAGGACACTCACGTGTAATGTGGGAAAATCAAGTTATAGGTTCCTGCTCCAGTGAACAGCTAACCAGCAGCACAAGTTGGACCAGCTCCACCAGGAGAGGCTGAGACCCCCCTTCCCAGGACCATCCAGGGCCTGCTCATTTGGGCATTTCCATGAAACAAGAGAAGGAAAGCCAACAGCAAAATCTTCAAGCCCCTTAACTACTGGGTAAGAGCTGAGATATCTCTGTGGGGAGGACCTGAGCTACCTCACATGAAGCCTGGAGGATGAGTGGGATCAGAAGTGTCCATTCAGCTCTGTGTCTGTCTCCAGCCTCAGCTGAAGGCAGGTTCTGGTGGAAGAGCAAACCCACAGGGTAAATCTTTGATACCTCCCCAAGATACACACTGGACCCAAGTGGATAAAACACCTGGTCACCTCACTGATGTTCTCCATGGTTTATTCTTGTGCCTTACCCAGTTAGCTCATTTCCTACAAACTTCAGCCCCTTATTTTTGTTGTACCTGTTGCAGAGGGCTGGACAACCAAATCTGAACTTGGAGATCCCTGGGGTGGCCGTGTGTTGGAATTTCAGGCTCTTTCTTGCTCCAAGGTCAGCGTGAGTAAAACTCAGGAGACGTTGTTTTTGAAGTCTCACTCTGAAGTTTATTACCCTTATCTATTACAAACTCATGAGATGTGAGCTCTCTCTAACTAGTTGAGAAAGTGACCTAAAATGGTGTCTGTTCAAGGCTGTTTAAGTCCAAATTATCCAATAACAGTTACATCTATATTATTTATGCTTCTAACCCAGTTATGATCACCTAAACTCGCAACATGGACATCTTTCATCCAGTTGGAGAAAATGACCCAAATCTGTGAAGAAGGAAGAAGAAGGTGCAAAAAGACATCTAATGCACACCCCAAATTCTCCATCTTGGTTCCCATATATTACCATATCCTAAAAACCCAAATCTAAGTTATTTCCCCCTGTGAGATCACACAATAATATCTAAACTACACACAAACTGTTCCTGTGCTATCATTCAAATTTTGAAGCTTTTTCAGGCCTTTTCCAAGATCTCAGGTCAAACAAGGTGTTTACTTGAGGGTTGCCACCCTTCTGTAATTCAGTAAATTCAGAAAGCTCCAGGCTTTCAGCCATCAGAGTTCCAACATCCGTGTGCCTCAGGGGTGAGCACAGACTCTTGTCTGCAGGTTTGCTGCTGTGCAGCACTGAACATTGTGCGCATCTGAGGCCCACAGGCACCACCACAGCACAGACCTAACTCTGGCTCTGTGGTTTGCCACTCTAAGTGACACCAGTCTCTGTTGTTTTTCACCTGGTACTTTTCCTTTATGACTTGAGTGTGCAAAACTATCTGAGGTGGTTTTATTTTAGTCTCAGGTTGGGTTTGCTCATTTTGCAAAAAAGAAAGGGGGAAAGAAAAAGTGTTTTTTCTTGAAATAAGCCTCCAGCAAAGGTTCTCTCAATTCTCCAGTCTCTTGCAACAATTTTAAAGAGGAGGCAAGCTGTGGGAGAGTGTTTTCCATTTGGTATATTTGGACAGAAAGGCAAGTGCCCAGGTCTGAAGAAAGAAAACTTCAGGCTAAGTTTAGAAGCTTCTATTTCAGACTTGGAAAACTGCAGGAGTATCTGAATTTATCCAGATCAGTGGTGGAGCTAATGAAAAGTGTTTCTTTGCAGATCTTCCCCAAAGGATATCCTTACATCACCTCAGCTGGCTGTGACACTTGGCAGAAATGAGTGGAGCTGCACAGGTGTTAAAGCTCAGTAGTACACAGAAAACCAAGGCTCTCATGTAGGCTCCTTGTTAGGAAGGGTTTTAAGCACCTTTAAACATGTTTGCAATTCCCCTGATTTCAAGTCAAACTCCTTGCTTAACACACTAAAAGGAGGAATGACTTTGCTTTGGAAGCCCTGGAGACTTTGTGGAGAAGTTGTTTGACCTCCTTGTGTCTCAATCCATCCAGAACATGAGAGTGAAAAATAAACAGCACCTCATTAAAAAAGAAATAGATAGTGTGACTGACCTGAGCTTGCCTTGGTAAATAAATTACAAAGCCATAAAACTGCTTGAGGAGCTGCTTTGCCCCTTTGAAACAACACCCACTCCAGGCACTCTCCACACACTGAACTGGGGGTGACAGAGAGAAAACAGCGAGGAGCTCTTATCATCATCTGCCTCTCAAGCCCCCATACATTCTTCCTTGTCTGAGCTAAGCAGAAATTATAAACCAGTGATGAGAGGCTGCAGTAAACACCAAAAGAGACTGATTTACCCATGAGCTATCCCAACTGTTCTTGCCACCCAAAAGCATCCCAAGGTCAGATTTATATCTGTGTCCTTCTCTGTTCCCAAAGGATTCACCTTGATGGCCCAGCTACCCAGGGTTTTACATGCTGCTGCTCTCAGTGCTGTGCTGGGATGCCCTGTGTTTCCTTGGTAAATGGCAGGGCTTGTGAGGATGGCATGAAGAGTTGGACTGGATGATGTTGGTGTTAAAGTGGGTGTCTCCCAACTCTATTCTGTGATTCTGTGAATAAGGAGCAAAATGGCCAAGGACTGCTGGGTGAAAGGTCAGAGGAGTGATCTGGGATCTTGAAGATTAAAAGAAACAGCCAACCAAAGTTTGGGGCTGGTCTGGGTCTCTTTAAGCCCTGAGATGACAGAGTTTGTCTGAGTGAAAATCAGTGCCTCTGTTTCAGCATCAAACCTGAATCAAGAGTGGAAAGGTCCCATGGGTGTAAAAGCAAAAGTTGTCTCTAGAAAAGTATTTGTAGTATATTGTAGTATTTGAAAAGTATTTCACCACAGATGGGAATGGGTACTGATGTAAGAGGATTGGAAGTGGGGAAAGGCTCCATATAGCACACAACCAGGTGAAGCATGATCCCCTGGCACACCACTGCTTCAAACAAACCAAATGCACAGCATCCCCTCCAACGGAGCAAACTTCATCTTCCTGCCCAGTGCTGCCTGGATTATCTGCCCATGGATTACCTTCCCATGACCTGAAACTCTCATCCTGCCCATTCCCTCATCCCTGCATAGCCTCTGTCTTTGGGAATGCAACCTGCCAGGGGTCACATGAAGAGATTACAGCCTAGACATTTAAGCTACATCAACACCTGTCCCTGTGCCTGTAAAGGCAGGATGGCAACAGGATGTTTCCTCCATGTGTAAACAGAAACCTTCCTGATGGACCATGGTCCCATCAAAGAGAGGGTGCAAACTTGCTTTTCAGTAGCCGCAGAATCAGTGCTTAACCAATGTGGAACTGCTGATAGATGCAGTTTCTTGGCATGGCCTTTCTATGCTACCTTTAAATTCTTGTGTAATTAAAGAGAAGCAAGGAAAAAACCCCAAACCACAACAAGCACCACTTTTGATTGCTCCCCCTGTGCTTAATGAAGTCCTAAAGATTAGAGAAATGTGCAGACAAGACACCTGAGCATGGCAGACCAGAGCTTGTGGGCTGCACCCAGCCTGCTGCTGGCACTGCAGCCAGTGTAGCTGCAGAGGATCTCTAAATGGTTGGGGTCACTTCTGATCCAGGACAGGGAACCTCAGGTATAGTGAGTGGAGAGAAACAACTGTGGGACTTAGGTTAGGTACCCAAATCCCCCTTGCCCTGGGCAGAAGGTGAGATTTTGTGTGTCCTGACAGCTCCTCTGCCTTCTGCTTACCCGTGTGAAAAGCTCCGTCACAACCAGATGCTGCAAGATGAGGATGGAGTTTTGCCTTTGCTTTTAACCATCTAAACAGCTGTGTTTTGCCTCTGAATGAATTTCAGATGCATTTGGAAAGCAGCTGAATGGCAGTCTCTGCATTTGAGGGCAATCACATTTATGATTTAATTGTCCTGCTTAGTATTGCGTGTTCATCTTGGGGCAGGGGGGGCATTTATTGAGAGGGGTGCAGCATTCCAGACAGAGGAGTTAGTTAGATTGCCATGATACAGATGTTCTCCTGCATGCAGAGCAGTGAAAGGAGCTGTTTGCTCAGGATGAATGAAAGTATTTTGTTGGCCCCCTCTCACAGTAACTCATCTTGGGCCCTGCCCTGTGGGCTCTTGCTCAGATGGGTTTGTTGATGCTATCAGCAGCAGCAGCATACCTGCAAATGTCTCAGGGGTACAAACCTTGGCCAAGCCACCCCAGGAGCCCATGGAGTTATCCTGACACACGCTGTTTTCCAGCTCGACCTTTTTTGGGCCATCTGGGTGACTTTGTGGGCAGATTCCCTCAGGTTTGTATGTCCTGAGCAATATTTAGTGGGACATCTCGGAGAGTGAGAGGCCATTCAGTCTGAGTGGGGACTTGGGGCTGGCCATGACTTGGAAATATTGCATATAGTTAAGATCTGCACACTCCAGTGAGATAGTTAATGTGGTTAAAATCAATGGGCTGTGCTAATTTGCCTCAGCTGAAGTCTGCATTTCACATGGCTTTTCAGTACTTCCTTTAAACTCTATTAATTACAATGTCTAATTGCAAACAAACTGGATGATGGATCAGTTAAAGAAAAATCTACTGTAAAGGGTCGAGGATTTAACCTGTACTATCTTTATGACTCCCATGCAGATCTTTCAGACCAGTTATTTGCATATGTTAAAATCTAATTTGAATTGTTCTTCACATAGAACTAGGTAAGCTTTTTTTTTTTTTTTTAATGAGAGATGTAACTGCAGGGCACTATTAAATTCTAATTAAAAATCAGTCAAAAGCACCCTTTTCTTAGTGTTTGTGCCTGCAGCAACACTTTCACTGTGGTATCAAAAGCTCAGTTCATTACTTCTTAATTAATTTTGCCTTGAGAAGCTCTAAGTTCTCAGAGGACCTGTTGGGTTTTTAGAGCATTGTCTACATAGTGTTTGCTTGTACACAGCAGCCACAATGACATTCAGATCAGGAATCCTTACCCATTTAATCCAATTTGATACAATGTCTGCAGCCTGCCAGCTTTTGAGAACCTGAAAGATGCCTCAAGTTCACAGCACAGAGGATGTCCTGCCTGAAGCTACTGGTATTGTAGGGACTGTCTCATCTCCCTATTCCCAGTGTGCCTGTTTTACAGTTCAAAAGGTTGGTATACAGGTTGATTTTAAAATTTATTTTTAATTTTTTTTTTTTTTTTTTTTTTTTTTTTTTTTTTTTTTTTTTTTTTTTTTGTGAGGAAGATAATGATGAGTAGGAAACTAGTCTTGCTGCTGACCCCAAAGAAATCTTGTCAGGAAGTACTTGAGTTGGCCAAGATTTTTTTCCCTCCACCAGGCTCCTGGAGATGTGCACGTTTCTTTTTCAAGATAAGAATCCTGCAATCCAGATCTCCCACTGCAAATGATTCATTTCCCCTCCTGGCACATGTCTGATGATGGTGAGCCAGAGCTGACCAGGGCCCCAAGACAAGAAAGGAAAAAAGGTAAAAGGGTGGAGGAGGATCATCTACCCAGTTCCAGGGGACATTTTTCACAGGTTTAGGGCATTTACACTAGTTTTGGTGATGAACAGACCATAAATGTGCTTGGGGCTGGCTTGAGCATCCCAGCATTCCTCAAACCCTACAAGAGAAAGGTTTGGCAGGAGAGTGTGAACCAAACTTCAAATGTCCCTCTGAGCTGGGCCAAGAGGGACATCTGTAGCTGCTCTCTATGCCAGGAGGGACCTGGATGATACAAATTTTTATTAGGAACCTTTGTATTAAGCTTAGTTGGCACAAGCAGACCCTGTAACTATCAAAGGCAATAGTTCAAATCTGCCTTCATGTGTGTCCAAGCCTTCTGGCTGCAAGACACAGAGTTAGATGGGTGGGGCTGAGGGAGCTGGGGAGAAAAAACAGTTTAAATTGGGTTGAGGCAGTGTCAGCTTCCAGCTTTACTCTTGGAGAAAGTGCACAGATAAAAAGGGGAAAAAATTTAAAATAGAAAGAAAAAAAACTTGGTGAGTGGATGTGGGTAAGGTGTTTTTGATTCTGGGAGAAGCCCCCTTCTTTCCCCAGGTTATCCTGTCCTTTTCTTCAGCAATGCTTCAAAGAAAAATGTCTTTTCCTCTTCTCAAATGCTGATTTAGGGACAGAGCAGTGGCTGGGTATATTGCTCCTCCTCTTCTCTGCTGGTGATAGTGAGGGGGCTGAGCAAGAAAAGACACTGAACTGCTTCTAAATGACCCTCTCAGCTCTCTCTTTTCACAGCCTGTGCACACTGGCACCAGCAGGAGCAGAGCTCAGGGCTGAGGTCCTGAGCCCTGCCTGCCACAGGCTTAACTGCAGGATGGATGGATGGATGGATGGATGGATGGATGATGGATGGATGATGGATGGATGGATGGCTCCACATTTAAATGGTCATCATTTCATGTTGTGCTGGCCAGGAGAGACTGAAAATCAGTACCAAGTTTGGTTCATAAGCTGCAGAGTTTGATTCTTGTGCTATGTCATAGAGCATCAACACTCAACACCAAGCAGCTGCCAGTTGACTTGAGCATCCAGCTGAGGTCAGAAAGCTGCAGCCCAGCCTGTGTCAGGGAGAAGTGGTCATTATTTCTTTCTGTCCTCAGAAAAAAGCCAAAGCCTCAAGCTTTTGATGCTGCAGCTGTAGATATGCTAGTCAGCATGTAGCTGTCAGCTGTGGCCAGAGCTGTGTTGTGCAACATAGACATGCCAGTCGTGGAGAGAAAAAGCTGAAAATTTAATCAGTTTTGATATTCAGGTTCAGTTTGCCAAGTTTTTGTTACTGACAGGCAGCAGACCTGAGCCTAATGTGCCCCAGGGATGTCTTAATTCAAATTAAGACCTTAATTCAATGTCAAGAACCTCGAGGGATGTGGAGCTCAGAGAGAAGACAAGGGGAAGGAGGGACGTAGGAGCAAAGCTGGCCTGGCTTTCCACGGAGGAAAAATCACAGTAGGACTGTGCCAAGGCCATAGTGGTTCAAAGATGACAAGTTCCAGGGGAAAACATTGAGGCCCTTGCCTGTTCCATGCAGCTGGATAGGACAGATTTTCATGATGCACTCCAGGATGTGACAGCTACCAGTAGCAAGTTTATAAGGAGGTGCAGAGAAAGGGCTGGACAGAGCGTGAAGAGTCCATGGATGTGCAGCTTGCAAACCCGAGCAGCACTAAGGAGAGGGGTGAGCCTTATACTCAAAATGCAGGAATAGCCTGAATTTCTGCCTCTGTGCCTTCCCAGAGGGATTGTTCCCACTTTGCACTGAGTGCTGATGAAAGAGGAAATGCTCTTTGCTCAGGGGGCCTTGGAAGATGTTAGTGGAGATGTTGAGTGAGGAAGTGAGCAAGGCTGCAGATCAGTTTTAGCAGGAATCTAAACTGTCCAACTGTATAGTTTAACCCACCCCTCTTCTTTTTCCACTGAGAACACCCAGCCATGGGGCTGTCACTGCAGTCTGTGCAAAACCTCCTGTCAGGGAAACAAGGCACTTGTGAAAGACTTCCTAAGGGAAATGCTTGCATCCACTGAGGGCTAGCATACTTGAAAATGTACAAAAAGGAAAAAAATTCTTGGGTAGGACAGAGGATGGCCTGGATAAGATAAGATAAACAATTTTGTCAGGCTCTCTGAGCCTGTTTGTTTATACACCACATTGCATCAAGTGAGGGTATATTGGTATATCCTCCAGCAACCTCCTCACTTGCATCTGGGCAGAAACCCACTGAAGAGACAGAGCCCAGCTGCAGAGCTGAGAGGGGAAATGGACCTTCTCCCTCATCTCCTGCTCCCCTTCCAGTCCCTCTCCCTCTCTGACCTCCTTCCAGCTGTCCTCAGGAAGAGCTGCCCTTTGGAGTACGTGCCTCTGACCACCCGGTGCTCCCTGCTCTGGGATTACCAGGAGCAAGTTTCCAAGGAATTCATTTGTCACTACTTGCTAAATAAATGGAGGGTGATAAGAATCTGCATTCTGCTTCCACAAGAACCTGTAGATGCTGTTGCTGGTGTCCCAGCAGTTTCTCACAAGAGTGCCCAAGTCACTCATTCTTCTCCATAAAAGCCGGAAAGGGCTGCCTGGCTCAGCTGGTGTGGTCAGTTCTTGGGAGGGAGCCTCAGCACTTACATTATCAGCACTTGCCATGAAGTATTGGGCAGGGAGGGCTCAGCAGCACAGCAGGAAAAGGGTTTCATATCTGGAAATAATCTCGTAGAAGTTTCTCCTAGGCCTGAATTCTTGGCAGTAGCCTTTCAACCAAATCTCCTGAGACAGCAAGGGACTTTCATCTTTTGGTAAAGCCTGGCAAGTGTTACTTTTTTTTTTTTTTTAACTCCCCATAACAGAAACCATAAAAAGAATACATCTAGTCAATTTTTATGATGGACATAAACCAACCTATTCCAGAAGTAATTTCCTCAATTGTCTCCTTAGGAACAGGTTTGGCTCCAGAGCACCTGAACACCAGACCTGCAGACACCCGATTGCTGCTGAAATATCCAGTTAGCTGCTTAAATATCTCTTCAAATTAAGCCTGTGCTGCTTTGCATGTGTTAATACATTCATTCTCAGAAAATGTCTGTGAAGCAGGACTGTATTTCAAGGGTTGGGGTACGAGGGCAGAGTAACATAAGGTCACATTTGTGAAGAGCCTGGAGTAAATCTCAGCAGACTGACAACCCTTCCCTTGCAGTTTATGCAGTGTCTGGGGATAACATTCACATCTCCATCCTCCAAACTTGGATTGTACAGTGCCAAGCAGGCATCAGCTAGAGCTTATTAGCTCCAGTAGTCTTTTAATTTTTCTATTATTTCATGGAATGTTTCCATTATAGAAACACCCAGCACTGGGGAGGGAGGGGATGACTTTTGTGCTTCAAATAGGTCCTCACAAAAGGGCTAAAAAAAATCCCCACAGAACACCCAAGATAACATTGTCGTCTGTAATCTTAGTAAAGCACCCAAAATGGAAAGCATTCTTGTTGTGAAACTCTCAGGTTGCTGTTTTGTTTGCTCCTTATTAAGAGTTAATAAACAAAAGTGTTTGGGTTAATTTTGTCATGTGTACTGTGAGTTGCTAAGGAACACGGCTCCACTCTGCCTGAAGTCTCTCTAGTGAGACAACTGAGAGAGGCATTAAAGTGCTGTAAAATAAATGGGATGGAGCATGTTAAAGTGTGCCAGGCCTTGGCATTAGGAGCATTTTCTTTGTTTTGGGTGTAGAAAAGCCAAAGATACAGAGTCCAGCTGACAGAGCAAGGGCAAAGGTTGGCAGGTGGAAGCTGTGCAGCTTTGGCTGAGAGATGGTGCCTTGCTGCCTGGGTGTGATGTGCAGCAGGGGGGCAGGCACCAAAGGGCCCAGGCAGTCAGTGAGGAAATTGCCACAAGATCTGGGAGGTTTATGGACAAGATTTTTGGTCAGCAACAGGTGGAGAGGGCTTGGTGTCTCTGAAGGTCCTATGTGGTGGCCCATCATAGCAGGGAGGGCACATCCCATGTTGAGGAGCTACAGGAGTTACAGTGCCACCACATTTCCCTGGGCTTCACAAAGAAAAGGCTCTCTCAGATGGCTTTTAGCTCCCAGCAGGGCCAGGAAGGCCAGGCTGGGAAAGGAAAACTGATTAAATGGTGTCTGTGTGAGTGCTCTGAGCAGAAGCCTGTGTGCCATGGAGGGCTGAGGGAAAGGCTGTGATTTTGCCACAGCTTTCAGACAAATGGACATCTCTTCAAAATGGTGATTGTCACTGTTGTATGAATGCAAACTGAGAATCATTTTCTGCAGACAAGTACAAAAAGAGGCTCTGTGTGTAAGGTCTAATTTCACACTGAAAGCAAGCAGCAGAGAACAAGACACTATTTGAACAGAAATAGAGATGGAGCATGTTGCTGGGGTGGGAATCACCAGGGAAGACTCTTAAAGGTTTTATCACTTCTCTTTTGCAGGCATTGTTCAGTTTTGAAGAAATCCTAATCTGAATCAGAGAATTTCCATCTTTCAAAGTGATGTCAGCAGCAGAGTAGTTTGCCTCTGCCTCAGTCTCCTCCCAGGACAGGTTTTCCTCAAGAAAGAGGCACATGTGTTTGGGCTGAGGATGCTAAAGGAATAACTGCACACATGTTTCTTATGGCCTTTTCTGTTCCAGCACTGGAGAAACAGTCTGAATAAAGCAAATCAAGTTAGAAAAGTCTTACATAGGTCCATTTGTAGGGCGAGCCACAAGCTTTCAGCAAATGTCTCAGTTTTCAGAATGACAATTTCAATGCTAACACGTTCAGGGTACTGCTTTTCAAATGGCAATTATCCCCCTGAATTCAGTGACTTTAGATAGTATCAATTCTACTGCAAATTGAGCAGGGGTTAGAGGAGAGGAGAGAAAAATTAAATCCAGGAATACCAATCAGCCAAGACAGATGCTGGAGGAATGTGAGCAGTGCAAGTTTCAAACTTTGAGGGCTTCCTAGATTTCTCAGAGCTAAACTAACACTTGTTAGTATGGAAAAAAAACCCAACCATCCCAAAACTCCAAAACTTTCCATTTTAATGAAGTGTGGATGATAACTGCTGGGTTTAGGGATCAAATGACCTCTTTCAGTACATACCTAGAGCTGTTTCCTTCCAGGTTGTCCAACCAGACAACCTCCAAGTGCCCACAGGCATGCCAGGAGAGAGCTCCTCACAGCCTCTGGGGTTATGGATAAAAGCACCAGGCTGGGACTTCCCAAGAATGCTTTAAAATAATACATTTATGGAGTTTATTTATGGCTTCTGCAAGTAGAGGCTGGGCAGGATGCATTTCAAACAGCTTAGGTGTAGAACACATATAGATGATGCATATCCAGTCTGTTTTATTTTGCCTGCAGTGCCTGACATAGCAGTGTCTGACAATGAATCACACACATTCAAACAGTCCAGCATGCCACAGATTTAAACATGTAAGTGCCATTTCCTATTGTCCCCAGTCCAAGGGGCTGGTGGAGCATCATGTTAAATAATAGGGCTGCTATTAATAAAGCTGGAGAGTCTGTGTTCAGCACTGCTACATGACAAAACACATCCCTGAGGCTGAGGTTCTCTTCTGCTGACACAGGCAGCTAAATCCAGCTGTGCTGGATCTGCTAACACACTCCTCAACCTTGCTGGAGACCCTCTAGAAATACTGAGATGATTAAAACAAGACAGAACAATATGACTAATGCAAACCAGGAACCCACGCTGCTTCTTAAAAATGCTGTTGTGTGTATTTCTGCTGGTGGAAGGCAGGCCAAGTCCCTGGAACTGCCTCAAGTGGTTGCCTTATTTGTATGAAATTGGCTCTGCCAAATGAATGCTTATTCCAGGGAATACATAGACACCCTCAGATCTCAGAAGGAGGGGAGATGGGGGACACCTATTTTAAAGGGAAGCATCTTGGGAAAGTGGCAAACACAGCAGGCTGAGACAATGAGGTGTCAGGGCACGGGCAGCAGACCTGCCAGCTCACAGCAGGAGGAGGAAGTGTGGGTGACACACAGCAGGGCAGCCAAAGGGCTGTTTGAGAGCTGCACAGTCAGCCCAAGGTGTCAGGTGGATTACAGATACTCCAGATTGCTGGAGTATTTTAAAATTGCGTGAGTAATTTAAAATACATTGCATGAGTATTTTAAAATTAATCCTATTCTGACCTGGAAGGGCAGATTTGGTGTCATGGGTTGCCAAAACTGAACTTCCCCAGACCAGCTGTGGCTGTGCAAGTGATGACCTGGACCTGTTAGCAGGAGCCTGGAAAACAGCCTTGGAGAGAAACAGAGGCCCAGCTTCATTTCACTTGGCTGTAAGGGCTTAACTGAGTGCCTGAGCACCACTGCATCCTCCAAAGAGAGGCAGTGGGAGACACCCAATCCCCACCTCAGTTATGCTTTGGGGTTGTCTGTATCCTTCAAGGTTGCTTTCTGGTGTTTGGCATTGTGGGGAATGAATCCAGGACTGAGCAGCACCTGAGACCACACAAGGAATGTTCCTCTCCTCTTCTGGGAGAATGGTGTCTCCCCTGGCTCTTGTCTTCTGCCACTTTTCTGCCTGTCTTGACTTTCTCTGCATCCTGACCTTGCTCTGTGCTGGAACTCCAAATCTCCCTCCCAAAAAGCAGACTGGGGAATGCTCACACTAAGCCTTTGAAACTCTGACATTTCAAAATCAGTTTTTCCTCCTTCACCTGTCACACAGAGAGTAAGAAGCTGCCATATCCTTCCCATGTTTTGCTTCCCCAGACAATGGGGATGCTGGTTTGCTTCTGCACCCTGTCCCCACTGTTGCTTTCCACTGCAGTTGATCCCACCCACCTGGTGCAGATAGGTCACACAGGGAAAAATTCATTTAAATTAGGGCTTGAATCGTGCTTTAAATGGCATGTAGGCCTCTCAAGGGTCTTTCTGAGACCAAGTGAATCTCAATTCATTGAAAGTTTCTTCCTGAGCGAACGAGAGAATTGAATGGGGCTGTGCTCTGCTACGTGGTGCTGAGGTTGATATGGCAACAAAGGTTCTAAAAATGATGAGAGGCAAATGATATTCTCCTGTGTTATAAATAGCTGTGTCAAGTTGTTATGGAAACTGTCAAGTAAACTGGGTTAAGAAGGGCTACTTTTCCTGCTCTCTTTTGCCAAGGCTTTCTGAATCAGTCTGTGCCAGCACAGTATGAGGAGGAACTACAAAAGCTGGAAAATGCATTGGTCAGAGTCTCTACAAACAAGGTGGGATGGCATCACAGCCTCTGTCCTTGAGGCTGGGACTTCAAATGGCATTGCTGTGCCTGCTCTGTTCCTCATGACCAAATCATTATATGGTCTCGCCAGAATCCCCTCCTGGAGACCAGGGCCTTGATGCTCTGTGAAGACACAATTGTGTGGGCAGCTTTTTTTCGCTGAAGTCTCAGAGAAAACACTCAGGGGGGTGAGTGCCAGATGGAGCTGCAGTCACAGCTGTGCATACAGTAAAACACTTTTGGGGCAGGCAGGTGGAAGAAGCTTCCACCAAGATTCAAAGTGCAGTTCAGAGGGTTTTGAAACCAATGTACCAGCTGTGAACTGGAGGGGGCATCATGTATCCTTTGATGGGAATATAAAAAAGGTGGCAATCAAAGCAAAAATGTTGAATTGCACTTTGGGCACCAACCTTTTGTCTTAAAGGCATTCCAGCAGTAGACAGACCCAAAACACCCAAATCCTCTCTGAAGGATCCTTCTATTCTTAGCTGAAAGGTTGCTTTGACATCTTGTTTTCAGCCCCAGTCCCTTTTGTGAGCTGCACAGAGGCATCACTTAGGTTAACCTCCCCTTGTGAGATGCCCACTGTGCTGCATTGTCAGAGGGGTGATTTTGAGATAGCACACTTGTTCTTGACTCATTTTATGTCCTGAGGAATTTTCCAGTAATGAAGCTCAATTTGATGTCTTTGAAAGATACCAGGCAGGTAAATGAACCACTCACCTATTAGTGCTGTCCTGTTATTGTCACTGCATCTGTCCAAGGCCATAATTCAAGCAGTACAGCTGCTTATGATATGCACAGCCCTCTTATCTCCATTTCCACAGATACAGTTATCTGGCACCTATCCCTCTCAACACGATCAAGATTAGACTCAGAGGGAATGAGGTTGTTGAAAGGTCTGCCTTTCATATTTCCAAAGACATGATAGCACAGAGGATTTTGAAAGGGTATTCCTGAGCTGATGTACAGTGGGTATTCAATACCTATAAAAAGCTCTCTGTCATACATTCAATACACCTTTCCAGGGCTTAGCAGTCAGCATGTGGAGTTATGCTGCAAGGAGTTAGTGGAATGTACTTTGTTCCTGTGTATAAATAGCTGGCTTTTAATAAAGAACATTCAAAAGTATGCAGGAGCAGACAGGATGTTAAGGCTGAGAAATCCTTTTCCTCTGGAGCTGTGCAAAAAAAAAAAATTATATAAAAATTCACACATACAGAGGAAAGAAAGTAAAACACAGTGAATTGGCTTGGTGCCAGCATTACAAAAAGGGGAGAAAAAAAAAGGACAAAAAAAGTTCACCTTTGTCTCTGGGATCAAATTTTTGCTTTTATCCCTTCAGTGAAGAAAAATTGCCATTTTCTTGGCAAAAGAATAGAATATGTGCACAATGGGGCAAGGCTGTGTGACACGGGGGTCAAACAGTAACAACTGTGCCCTGCAAATCATTTTTGAAAGGTAAATAAGTTCCAGCACTCTCATTCTGGGATGGAGCTCCCGTGCAGAAGAACCTGACAGAGCTCCTGGCCAGGAGCAACAGACATTGCTCGTGTCACACTGGGGAGAAACCTCAGCTGGAGACAAGGAGGGATCTGTGGTTGAATTGAGGGGTGTAAGCACAGTGGTCAGTCCTTCTGCACCCCATCTGTCTTGACCATTGCAATCATAAGGATCTCAGATGATTGGCTCTGTCTGGGCATGTTTGTGGCAGTGATCTCTGACTCCTGTAGAGTATAAAATATGAGTAAGTAATGAGGAGTGATAAGGAACAGATGCAATGGAGATGGGCAGCAGTAAAAAGACAGATTGATAAGGCAAATATTCCTACTGAGTGGTAAAGGTTTCAGGAGGGGAGAGGAGAGGATCAAACAGGAGAAAGGTCAAAGTACCTGATTATGGGAGCTACCTGAGAGATTATGTCCAAAAGATGGAAGCTCAGAAACTCTGTGTACCAAAGTTTAAAGTTTCTATTCCTGAACTATTCCTGACTTATTTCTGACTATATAAATGGGGAAGACCTGGTGCCATAGCTCCAGATGAGGACAAGTGAATACAAAGCAGAAGCAGAGCTACAGAATTGAACTGAGCATTCACGTTTCCTGTGTTATTTTCAAGTTGTTTTAAGAGAGACTGCAGTGAAAGAGGAACTTGGTGACAATTTCTCAGAAGTCATACAACTCTTGAGCAGCTCCTGGGGAAAAGAAACAAGCAAAACACCCCCTGCATTTCAGGGCACCATCAGTGATTTTCCAGTCCTCTCCAATTGCTTCACAATGCGTAGGCTGAGCAGTGATTGGGAGCTCTTACATTTTAATGCCAAGTTTCAGAAAGATCTTTCTCGATGTCTACTCCACCTTTGTTTCCTCTTTTCTTTGTGGTTTGGGTCTACCTCGACTCAGAAGTCAAAGAAAAGTGGATGGGCTGACTCACTAGACTTTGCACTTGAACAGCTTCAGACATTTTTCATTGATTCCAATCCTCCTTGGAGGCATTAATAATAGTTTTGTTTTTGTTTTTTTTTTTTCCCACAGCCTTAGATATAGATACATTGCACTATCAGACAGGGCAATAATAGGCATTAAAGGAGTGTGCTTGTTCATGTCTTCTAAGTGATGTCAGACAAAAATGCAGCCTTCAGCTCAGCTCTCTGTGATTCTGCAGCCACTCAGAGACTGCCCATGGCAGCATCTCTCCTGCTCCCTGAGCTCTATCCATTTCTTAATTTCATGTTCTTCCTTGCACCATTGTGTCTCCCTGAGGTCAGGATGCACGTCCCACTTTCCTACTGCCTTTATTCCCACTCATCCAATCTCATTTAGCTTTTTTTTTTTTTTTCCTGAACCCAGTCTGTTATCAGCTATGTTCTTGAGCATGTGATCGACTATCCCATACACCTAGGGAAAGTTGGCCCACAGTCCTTTCTGTTTTCTTTCCTGCTGGGAGCTAAAATTTCCTCATTGAGTCCTCCCAGGAGATCCAGTACCTTTCAGAAATATTGTTCCCTTTTTTCTTTTTCCCAACAGTGGAAATGCTTGACATACTTTGCAGATGTGTAAGGCTGTTACGTAAAGCATCACAAGAAGGCAAGGGCCCTTGCAAATAATAAAACTGCAGGCTAGTTGAAACCAGCCCCCTTATATCATTTTTCTTAACGAAATGTAAATCTACACCCACACAAACTATGCGTGCTCGGAGCAAAACAGTATTCCACATTCTGTGGCCAGGAGGGAGCTGGTGGAGGGGCAGCTCCTGCTGCAAGGAGCTCCTGCTCCATTCCCACCCCAGGCTGGATCAGCCTGGGCATCAGCACGGCTGCTGCCAGGGCACTGAGGCCAGGAAGTGGCTTGCCTGTCCATAACTCATCAGACAGCCTGCCCTGAGGATCTTCCCTCCCCTGTGGGCTCTGCAGATGTGGACTGGAAAGTGCTCAGCCTGATTTCCTCCAAGAAGTCTTTCATGTGTCCAGGCAAACTTCCCAGGCAAACATGGGCACGAGCACAAAAACAGGAGAGTGGTGTCTGTCCAGCCCATGTTCATCCTGGGCCTTTTCCATCTGGGGCTTGTGCCCTCTCCCCTCCTACTCAGAGCTGTCCCATTTTCACACTAACTTTCTTTTCCACCATGCATAGGCCTGATTTAAATATGGAATAAAAATAATAACCCTACTTTCCACCACTCCCTCCAG
Source organism: Setophaga petechia (assembly GCA_024362935.1). NCBI lineage: Eukaryota > Metazoa > Chordata > Aves > Passeriformes > Parulidae > Setophaga > Setophaga petechia. The sequence goes on along the minus strand of JANCRA010000003.1, from coordinate 5,070,401 downwards.
AAAAGTAAAGGCATGCCAATCTTGGAGCAACACTTAAGTGGGCATCTCAAAATTGCTGCCACAAAATCACTGCCAAAGAAGTGACAGGGCAACCTGCAGGATGAGACATTTCTCAATATGATATCCAGGAAACTGTTTAATGTGACTAGCTTCAATCAAATTAATTGTCTATTATTCAATTAAAAATAAGGAAGTAAAGAGACAAAACCTTATTTAATTTCTTTCTGTCATCAGCCAATGTAATCTTCAGTTTAATGAACCTGATGGGTTGTCTTCACATGAATAAAGAATTTTTCCTCAGGCCACATACTCCAGTCATCACTGGGGGCTGGGAAATCTCAGTTCCATTAACAAAGGAGAAATCCAAAGGTGCTGCCCTGCAGATGGGATAGGACAATTCCCCGTTGCTATTAAAGTGCCTTAACTGGAAAAGGTGCAGTTGGGCTTGCAAAGGGACAACATACCCCATTTTCTGAGAAAAATTACTTCCTTTTCTCACATATATTTGGTGACAATTCATTTCCTCTGCTCTTCCCAGAGGTTTTATATGCAGTTGTTTCATAATTTGCTGTCAGATCCCAGGAACTGCAGAACAGACACAGACAGAAGCTCAAGAAGAAATTCTTCCACTGAGCAAGGATGTGTTGGCTCCAACCTGGCATCCAGGAAAACTGCACAGGAACAGTGCAGGGAACCTGGAGGAGGAACACAGACTGCATGCAAGCTGCCACTCTGCTTCTCCCACCTCTGGACAACAACTCAGGGCCAGGGTTAGTTTCCCTGGAATTATACTCCTGGAGGCAGCATTAGAAAGCCTCACCTGCATGGTTTTGCCTCAGGTGATCCCCAGCCAAGTCCCTTTCTGTAACAGAATTAAAGAACACAATTTGAACTGCACCTCTGTGTTTCCTGCACCTACACACAGTGTTTATGGTCCAGCTGGAGAAGACGAAGTTCAAGAAATGGTCAGTTAAATTAGACTGGAAAAGGGACAGCCAGTGGGAGCAGGGAAGATAAGGAAGGGCTCTACTGGATGTGGTACCCCAGGGTATCCCAGCTAATCCAGATGCTGATGGAGCTGGTGATGACTGTTCCAGTCTGTGCCCTACAGAACTAGGTGGCCAGGAGTCACCTGCTCCAAGATCTCTGCTCCATTTGGCCTCAGTTCTGAGTCTAATGTCCACTGCTGTTTGATGAGTTTGTGCCATTTCCCCATGCCTGTCACCCACCCCAGACCTGTGGGCCACCCTGCAGCAAACACTGCAGCTTGTGAGGCTCTTGGGCCAAAGAAGTGATCCTAAATCCTTCCTGATGCTGAAGTGAAGCTGCAGCAGTGGCAGACCCCTGGTGTGACAGTCCCAGCCTCCAAGGGGATCCATGCTCTCCTCTACCTGCTCTAGCCTTATATAATGTTTCAGCTGCAGCTAGGGTGACACAGGCACCTTTGTGTTGCTGTGAGGCTTTTGTGCATCAGCCAAAGTGCAATGCTAAACCCATCAGGGTAATGAGGGCCCCCTTTTATTCCCAAAGGGGGGTTGTGTGCTATTGCCTGAGCCTTTGGAAGTGTCTGTTTGTGGCTGGGCTAAGTCAAAGATCCTGGGGCAGGTTGGCTGGCCATGCAGCTCTGGGTCACACTGGGTCACACAGGGCTCTCCACTTGCTATCCAAGAGCTTTATATTGGTGGGAGGTGGGAGCCATCACTGCAGGACTTGTGCCTCCTGCACCTTCACCATCCCCTGCTCCAACCCAGCCCAGAGCAAGCAGTGAGATCCAGCACTCTTGGTGGGATATTGCAGAAAGGGAACACAGAAGCTGTGATGATTCAGAGATTCCCTTTTCCCAGGTGAGATGCTCTGGTGGAATTTGAAAACTTCTTTCCCTCGTCAGAAATCTTCTCTGCCACTGTGGCTCCCAGAAGGGTCATCCCAGAGCCTCAGAAATGCATCCATGTGGACCCTCAGGTTGAGCCTGGCCTGACACAGATCTGTAGAAAGGACCAGGCTTTTTGTATCCCTTGCCAAAAATAAAACAGAAATGAGGCAGAACAAAAAAATTGGACATGTGGAAGGGTTACTTATCAGTCCAGGCTCCAAGTCCAAGGAGAGAGGTCAGAGGATTCCCTGTGAGGCATTCAGAAACTGCAGGAGCAGATAATGAAGGTTCATTCAGGTCAGCATCTGGCGTTGCAGAGCTGCCCAGCCAGCACTCTGGAGTCTGGAGCAGTGTGCAAATAAAGACAAAATGACATGACATCCTGCTAGGAAGGTCACTAATTGGCCATGGAGCAATCAGGATGAAGTGCAGAGAGTGGGTTTTGGTGTTGGAAATGCCACCAGTGAAGGTGGCTGTCGCTGCAGGGAGGGGCAGCTCCCCATGCCCAGGGTGCAGCATTTGCTGCTGGGGTGGACAAGTCCTGACTTCATCCTCACCTTCCTGAGTGTCTGTTTTGCAGCTGAAGGGAGGCTCAGCAATGGCTTGGGGTCACTGCAGGAGCTGAAAGGGTACTTTGGAGTGCAGAACAGCCCTAGTTTAAGAGATTCCTACCACTCAGGGACAGATCCCTGTGCCAGCAACCTGTTCTTATGGATGGACTCCTTTGCACGTCTGCTGCTGCTGTGCACAGCATCTCTTTTCTAAAGCAGCAGAGTCCTGATTCAGAAACCAGGCTGTATTTAATGGAAGTAAGTGTTTAGTCATGATCTCAGCTGTCTTGGTCTATTGTGGCAGCTCCTCAGATGTAACTGGCCTGTTCCTCTGTGTGACAGTCAACCTAACTCTGGTTTTAAGTCACACATCTGAGAAATTATTTCCCCAGCTTTTAGCAGAAAGGGAAGGCTGGTTAAAGCTATCCACTAAGAATGGTAGTTCCAAAGGCTTTGCATCCTGGGCAGCTCCAGTAATTGTTGCTCCAACACCAGCCCCTGGCCAAGCCTGATCCCAGACTGAGGCACTGAGCAGCAGAGCAAGGTTTGCACACCATTCCTACTTTTTGTTGGTTTGGTGTGACAGTGACTGCCTCCTCTAGCAGTCACCTGACTATGGTAATTTTGTTCTAAAGCATGTGACTCCAGTTTTCTCCTCTGAATTAAGACATGCATTGCAAAATTTAACATTTTTTCTGTACGGCCTAGAAAAGCATATTTTTGACAGAGTATGACTTGACACCTTTCTGGAAAGCATGACTACTTGTCTCTTAGTTTGCCCAATGGGAAATGTAAATTACCAGTAAGCTAGCATGACATATCAAATTCAGCTCCCTGAGTAGAGCATATTAAAATGCCATTTTTACATCCCAAATTATATTTCATTATGCAGTTACAATTTTGACAGTAGCAGTGTGCAGAATGCATTTCGTATGCTAACTAGAACAGACTTTTTTTGCTAATTTGCTGAAAAAATATTATGGTATATCTAGGGCATAATGTTTCTGGAATGAAAAGAACAGCATCTTTAGGGATATAGTCTGTGATCTTTGTTTTGGGTGCTGATTGTAGTTGTACACTCTGCTCAACATAAAGTGACAGACATTTCACCCACTATTGCTAAAGAACCATCCCCCATTAGATTTTTTGTCTAATTTTAGTAACTCCCATGCATTTGGATTAGATGATCTCTGTAGGCCCCTTCAACTAAACTCTTCTATTCCACAAAAGCAATTTGCTGTTTCAATGGGTTATTGTCATAGAAGATGACACATTTTTCCAGTTGACTTTTAAAATCCTTATTTCTTTCAAGAAAGAAAAGAGAAGCTGAGCCTAGGATTATAAACGTTATCTAAAATCTGTAGAGGTGGTTGTGGGGTTTAGCCCAGGCCAGAGCAGAGACCATTTCTCTTAACACACATTGGTAAATAGGAGACACTTTGCTAGCTTTTTATTTTCTTGAGCTGTTCTCATGTTGTTTACTCACTCAGGGAGGGAGGGAAGGGCATAAAGTGTCATCACACCTCTCGGTATGGCAGCAACAGGACAAGCTGTGACCCCAGGGAAGTGTCATCTATTTGTCACCTACTTCATGACATTGCTTTTTGTGTGCCAACAGCTCAGCTGGAATTGGGGATAACCTGCATCCAGATCCAGCAACTGCTACATCCTGACATCATCAGGAGTCAGATTAGGAGCCAGGTTGTGCCTCACAGACTTTTGCTTTTAGTACTGCTGTTATGTCCTAAATGTGTTCCCTGTATCTGTCCCAGGCATGGCTCCATGGTTTGGCCTGGAGCCATCCCAGCAGGAGCTCCTGTGCCGGGCTGGGGCGCTCACTGAGCCCTCCATTCCTCCTGCTGTCACCTCTGCCAGCTCCCCCCTGCTCCTGGCCTTTGGGGAGCCTTCGGACACTGATGGGAACAGCAGAGCAGACCAAAGATCTGTTTAGAAAGTGGTGTTTCATTAATCCATGACCGATGGGGATGGTGTGTGGCGCGCAGGGACACCGGGCACATGACGAGAAGCTCTGAGGACTCTGTGCCCAGAGGCTCCCTCCATCCCAGGCACCAGTGCAGCACCTCCTGGCAGCCCTGTGTTCGTTTTGGCTCGTGTCCGGCCAGCAGAGCACGATAAGAGATAATTAGTGATTAAACTGCAACCTTTTATCTCGGCAAATGACAGCTGCTTCCTCCTAGGCTGACGGCGAGCGTTCAGGACGAGCCGAACAAATCTGTTTGCTTTGATCCTGAGTAAAAACCTGGGAGAGAAGCTTCCCACTCCTAGGGCAAGGCAGGATGGAAAGCTCAGTCAGCTTTGGCTCTGCGGCCTCTGGGAGCCTGCAGTGGGAAGTTTTGCTGGAAATGGATGCATCCCTGCGGCCCCCTCCCTGTCCGGGCCGCGCAGCAGCAGAGGGCAGTAGCTCAACGCGAAGCTCGCTTCGCCGCAGACGGCTTCCCTCCGCCTCGGCATCTTCTCCTACAGATTTGTGCAGCCTCCAGGTAGCTGCTTGTGCGATTAACATCAATCACGCCTTTTTAAATAAAGCTGGGAGTCCTGTGCAGGGGAGGAGGAGGGCTTGCCTGTACCCCCAGCCTCCTGCGAGGCACCCACGGGCAGCAGCGAGCGCCTGCAGTGAGTCAGGCTGCCTCGGAGCCTCCCCGGCGGGTGGAGGTGGCACAGGGGAATTGAGGCTCTGTGTGGGACGTGTAGGTGGAGCAAACACCCTGGAACTGAGAGTGAAGAACTAGGCTGGCTGTTGCTGCTCATTAAGGTCTCCTTTGCAATGGATTTGGGTTCCACAGGAGGGGCCAGCAGTCTCTCTGTATGGGGCAAGTAAGGCTTTCAGCAATACCTGAGTGGTGCCCATGAGCGCTTGGTCAGTGCAGGCTGATGCAGTCCTGCGTGTCAGTCTTTGGGGAGACATGAAAAACAGTTTCTATCCTATTGAAGGGTGGTTTCTGATCTATTATTGAGCACCCAGACAGTGTCTCAGCTGCATAAAAAAACCTTCCTATTTGCAGTTTTCTTCCTTGTGGGTATGACAGAGTGATCCTGGAGCCAAAGACACACAGAACACAGAAAACAGGCAGAGGCACAAAAATATGATTCTCTCTAACCCTCTCAAAAAGCCTCTCCAGAAGCTCCAGAAACCCCAGCAAAGAGAAGGGAAATAAATCATGGAAACCTGTGATGAACCCCACCCTGAACATACCAGCGCACGCACACTGCTGGGGCAGAGAGCAATAAACGCAGAGCACAAGCAGCAACACGGCGGGAGGGTGCTCAGAGCCACATTTTACACAATCCAGCGCAGGTATGCGAGCTATTGCCTGGTGCCCTCCTGCCTCGCCGGGACGCAGCCCGAGAGCTGCACCGACACGCTCTGGAGCTGCAGGTTATATCTTTGCCTGCTTTGGCAAGCCGGGCTGAGCCATGAGCCCAGTGAGAGCTGTGCCTGCCCGGCCGCAGCCCCGAGCCGCAGCTGGCCCGGCAGCGCTGCCCCGCGTGTGCCGGCGCGTTTCCCAGGCTGGGCTGGGCTCCCAGAGCTGCTCCAGAGCCACAGCTCACCCCTGCCCTCCTTGGCTCGGCAGGGAGTGCCTGCTGCCTTGCACAGGACAGAGCACGGAGGGGCACAGAGCAAGGAGTGCCATGTTTGCCTTGCCTCTGCCATGCCTGGATGCTCTCCAGAGCCAGGCAGACCCCAGGAAGGGCTGGCACTTGTTAACCCCATCATTTCATAGAATCACAGAATGGTTAACGCTGGAAAAGACTTCTGGGAGCATTGAGTCCAACTATTAACCCCTCTCTGCCAAGCTCACCACTAAACCATGTCACGGAGGGGCACGGAGGGGCACAGAGCAAACTGCAGGAGCGCGATGTTTGCCTTGCCTCTGCCGTGCCTGGATGCTCTCCAGAGCCAGGCAGACCCCAGGAAGGGCTGGCACTTGTTAACCCCATCATTTCATAGAATCACAGAGTTGTTAAGGCTGGAAAAGACCTCTGGGAGCATTGAGTCTGACCATTAACCCCTCTCTGCCAAGCTCACCGCTAGACCATGTCCTTGAGCATCACATCTAGACATTTTTTGAACACTTCCAAGGATGATTGTTTCCTGCAACGGCTGTGCTTGCTGCAGCCTCCCAGGAGTCTGGCTTTTCTGTCTCTGTAGGTGTCTCACTGTGTGCCCCAAGACTGGTCTGCACACTGCACCCATAACCTTGCACCAGGCCTGGCCCTTTCCTGCCTGCTGCCATCCAGGGAGCAAACACAACAGGGAGGAGAAGTCTATCACACAGGAGTGCTTCCTTCTCACTGCTACAGGGGAACATCTGGCATCAGCTCCATCCTTGGGATAGACCTCCTTGCTCTACAATCCCCACCTCAGGCAGGTCTATACACCTTGCATCCAGACTTTTCTGCATGCACCACATGCAGAAACCTAAAGGGAGTCACCCAGGTCAGGGTTTCATACAGGACCTTCAGAGTGTTCAATCTGAATCAGATTTGTAAGGCTACTAGCACATCATAAATCAGTACATTCTCCATCTACTTTCTTCACTTCTGTGGAAAAAGAAGGTCCACCCAGCCCCTTGAGGTTCCAGATACAGTTTGAGTATCATCAGGATTTGTTAAAGGACTCTTTTTGCAGTGTCTGAACCACCAGAAGTAAATGGGTTCCTGTCAGCCTCATTGTCTCAAGGAGTTTTTTGTCCACTACTTGGGTCTGCCATTAACAATACTGAGTTCTGGACGCCCAGCCCTGAACTGACTGAAATCAATAAAAAGACTTAGGATGGCCCCAGGCAACATTTTCCTTGTTTACAGGAGGATGTCACAGCTCTATCCTGTGCACAGAGCCACCAAGGTGAAGGAAGGTGACTAAGATCATGCAGCAGCTGAGTGGCAGAGGCTCCAGTTCCTTTGCACTACACTGAAAAACATCCTCAGACAGGGGGATTGATGCCACAGGAGTGTTTCAGAGCTCACATGGTTGAAGGAGAGACAGAAGTCTTGTGCAGACAAGAATGAAGAATCAAAGCATGGCGTAAGAATGGGGCAGGAAGAGATCACTTGCTGGATGGTCCAAAAACTCTTAAGAGCTGAGTTCTGGCTCTTGGTCTCTGCTCTGAGGGTTGGAGACTTGAATCTCCATAAGATGGTCCTGTGGTGATCACTTCAAGGACAGTCTTGGAAGAGAAAACCAGCAATCCCAGTTTCCACCAGTCCTTACCAGAGCTGGAGAAGGCACTGATCATGAAGATTTAAAGAGGAGGATTTGCAATTAACTGGCTGTTAATAATCCCCAGGCACTACCTGTTGCTTGCTCTGTAGATGGCAGCACAAGGAAACCAACCAGCCTCATGAACTGTGCAAGGCAAGTCCAGAGGTCTGTCATTAACAGGGGCAGTGGAGGGAGTTATTTCACCTGAGACTTGAACCACTTTCAATTTTTAACAGCAACGGGTTAAGAAAACAAGAAAGAAGCCACAGCTGCAAACAAGCAGTAAAAGTAACTTGTAAAGAAAGAGAGGTCTTATGTCATGTGGAGATAGTCTTCAGCTCATAAAACCCTCTGATGGTTACCACAGAACTGCAGCTCAAGGGAAGAAAGCCACCTGATGAGGCTTATTAAGAGTCTGTGTTCTTTTGGGCACAAACCTGACCTTTATTCTGTGTTTAAATAGCAAATAGGGATTCATTGTCTCAGTCCCCAAATGTCTTTGCAAAAGGGGTTGGTATGGCAAAATTTATCAAAACACAGCATGTTCTAAAGTGCTTGGAATTTCCATTTGAAAAATGTGGGTGGCTAATCGTTCTCAATCACCTCCTCTGTGGATCTACCCTGAAATAATTTTGGTGCATTTTGATATGTTGAAATATTCCACTTAAATACATGGACTCCTAATGGGGTTGCCTCTCCACTACAAAAGTGAGAAGTAGTACAGCCTATCTGAAGTCAACTGCCTGCAGTCATGTTTCTCTTTGAGAAAAATCTCACTCTTTCCATTGCTTGGCTTTGCAATTTAAAGCCATAAATGTAGAAAGACATTTCTACGCCCTCCTGCAGAAAGACAGGGCTTTTGTTTTTCCTTCCACGGGGCACACTGGAAAGGGAGCCTGGAGGGACCTTCATCTCATGAACTCCCAGGGCTGCTATTTCTGAGCACTGATTTCCTACTTGGGATGTAGATCTTGACCTCTGTGGCCCTGGCTGACTGGCTTGCATAAACAAAGAGCATCGCAAAGAAGTCAGAGGCGGATGTACCTACAGCAAATAAATCTCTTCCTCTCTGACAAACAGAGGATGAATTGACCTCTTGCACGTCATGTCTGCTTGTCTGACCAAAACTGTCAGTCACAACTTTCTCTCTGGAAGCATTGGATGAGACAAGGGATGAAAGGGACATAAAAGTGACATCAGTAAGACTAAAACAATGAATGACAGGATTTCCTCTACCATCTCCATTGCTTGATTCCTACAAGTTTTCCAGCCATGGCTGGTCAAATCCCAGACACTGTCTGTGCGCATTTGACTCACACAGGGTGAACTAATAAACCATCTCCTGTCACTCCTCTCCCAGCCCCATTTTTGCATTCATTTTCTGGAAACGGTCCAGCGAACAAGTTCACCAGCCTGAACATTTGGGCTGGAGTGAATTTTAAAGCAAACATCTGGGGTGTCTGCAAACAGGAAATCCACCACCCTTCTGGGCTGGGACATTTGTAGCTGAGAAGTGGGTGCTTTCTGCTCTACAGACAAGAGATCCCTGGGAGACGCCCTGCAATCCACACATCCTATCAAGCCCTCACAGTTCTCCTCAGATTTCAGGTGGTGAATCCTGGAAGCACAATGCTGGGAGTCATACCACGAATTGCAGCAGGAATGATTATATTGTGAGTCATGGGAAATTAATTTGTGAGTGCTGGACATTGCTCCTGGGCAATTTGGCCATGCCCAGACCGGGGGAGGGGGGGGGACTCCAAGGCAGAGCTCATCTCCTCTCCAGCCTTGTGGAGCGAGGGAGTCCTTCCCTGGTGCACTGGGGGGACAGGATGGGGAATCATGCATGGTAAACATGTCCTGGCACACAACTGGGGCTCAGGAGAAGAATATTTATCAGTGCCATGCTGGCTTTCTTAGCAGTGATGTGGCTGGATGGTTTAGGGTGATTATTTGCTCAGTTTCACTAACAACGTGACATGCAGTAAAATGTCACAGACAATTCCATCCCAGTGAGGTTTTTCCACAGTCACACAGAGCCTTGTTTTCTGGCATACACCATCTGGCCGTGTTGGTCCTGCACGTGTTTATGCCAGGGAAGGCTCTGACCCAGCAATCTCTGTAAGATATGTATATATATATATACACACACACACACAGACACACACGTGTACATATATATATATAATCTCCAGTTTGCAGGGTCAATATGCAGGGCAGACTGTAATGAGAAACACCCTCACGTGGGTCATGAAACTGGAGTGTGAGATCTTGGAATACAAGTGCTGCCCCTTGGATGCTAACTGAAGCTTTGGAACCTTTTCCCAGCCTTTCAGTTATGTGTGAAATGTGAAAATACTGGGTAACCTCCTCCCCAGGGACTGAGGACTAACCAAGCCCTGCTAAAGCCTCCTTCCAGACCTCCTGGGAATGGGGAAACTGAGGCAGCAGCTGCTGCAGGAGAGATTGTGGACATGTGGTGTCTCCAGGACCCTTCCAGGGCTCCTGGATGGCTGCTGAGCTCAGTTCTCATCTGGGCTGAGCTACATTGCTGGTGTAAATCCAGACTCATTTGGCCACCATCCTTTCTTGTGGGAATGGTGCCTGGAATGCACATCTGTATAATTTTTGTCCTTTTTAAAGGCAGATTCCAAGCATGTGAGGAAACAGCCTATCAGGCAAGAAGATTCTGCACCATGGAGCAAAGCATAGGGAGGATCAGTATTCCTGCTGAGGATCCACATTCCTGCTGGGACAGGCTGAGCTGTCTCCATTTTCCAGTCCATTCTGGAAACAGGGGCTGTTTCATCAGACTCCAGAGGGTAAAGTGGGAACTTCATCCAGAGCTCTGAAGTTCACATCTGAAAAACTCCGCACCTACCTCTAGAAAGGATGAGCCTTTATGGGAAAAAGAAGAAGAAAAAAGGTTTGATTCAGATTAGAAGGCAACAGGGCAAGTTATTTCCTGGTGGTCTCAGTTGCTTTATGTCTAAGAGGAATGTAGCCCATACATTTATTTCCACCCTTCCCATTCTCCTAATACCTCAAGGGCTTTCCTCTGGAAACACCACATGTAAAGCAAACAAAGCTGTAATCCCTGCAGTGCCCATCGTGTTTCTGCAGCAGTTTTAGGAAGAAGGGTGCAGGTTGCTGTTGAGCTTGTCACAGACCATTCCTTCATTTTGGATTTGGGTGCACGAGCCCTGCATGGGGGCTGATGGGGAGCACACCTGGCCTTTGGGTTCAGGTGACCCACAGGCTGCACTCAGTTCCCTGGCAGGGACCCAGGAGCATCCTTTGGGCTTTGTGTGCCCTTCCCCACATGCAGCCTGGTCCCTGTCCTGCCCTTCAGCCCCTCACTGAAATAGAGGGAGAGAAGAAGAGAAGGAAGGGAAAAATATAAAAGAATGATAGAGGCTCCACCCTAAATCCAGATCAGTACATCAGCAACCTTCCATTTTTGTGGATCCTGCATTTAAGAATTCATCCTACTGTCATGGAGGTTTCTATTGCAAAAGCAACACACAGGCTGTAGGACAGAAAGTGTCACTGTGCCTCTGTTCAGTTGGCTCAGTGCTCCATGAAGACTCTTTCTGGCAGCTGTGAGCACTGGGAAAGGGTTAGGAAGGCTTCAGAAGGCAGGAAAGTGTCTCACTCACTTGTTGGTTTGGATGTTGTTTTAAGAGCAGAGCAGTACAGCCTCTGGTTCTGCTGCCCCAGAGGCCAACTCCCAGTGCTGGCCTGAGTTTACTCTGCCAGAAAGACTTGGAGTGACACCCTCAGGCATCCCCTGTTTATCTACACAACATGGCTGTGGGAAGGGAAGTGCTGTTAGCCCTGAAAAAAAAATAAATTAACATGGAGTGACTGACAGTCAGATGAAGGCTCTGAACCCCAAAAGGACTCAGATAAAAATCAAAGGAAAGTGAGGAACAGGGCTGTGTGATTTTCCCAGGGGTGGCACAGGTAGGACAGGATTCCTGACAGCCAGGTTGTTCCTGGTAGATTTGCCAGTCCTCAGGCTACCCTCTGTCCATGAAGCTCTTGGAAAAGAACCCTGAGAAGAGCAGGGGCTGGCAGGCAGGAGAGGCCAGGCCTTCTCCTGTGTATCTTAGGATGCAGCTCAGCCAGTATCACATCACACTGGGCTAGAAATCACATTCACTTCAGTTCCCAAGATAAAGCAGCATATAATATCTCAGTAATTTTCCACCCATCCATTCAGTCTCATACACTCAGCATTTACTATCATCAACTTTATTGTCTCTTCCAATGCAAACAGCCCTGCAGCACAGCCTTTATCTTCCCCTCCTTATCTCCAGGCTTCCAGGCTAGGGGAGCCCTCTGGAAAAAGTGAGATTTTTCTCAAAGAGAAACATGATTGCAGGCAGTTGACTTCAGATAGGCTGTACTACTTCTCACTTTTGTAGTGGAGAGGCAACCCTGTTAGGAGTCCATGCATTTAAGTGAAATATTTCAACAGCTGTGAAAATCCCCATCCTGCTAGTGGAAGTGAGGGAGATTCAGATGGCTCCAGCCAGCAGAAGCCAGGAAAGCTGAGTGATGGCCTGACAAAACGGGGGCATTGCCTGGTATTTATTTGGAGCAGGGCTTTTTGTCAGGAGTTTTCCCCAGGCAGAGGCTCCCTTCTCATGGTGCTGCGTTCACCAGGAACCGGGACATGGGAGGGGCACCTCACATGATAAAAGTAGGCTCCAGGGCACTTGAAGCCAGGAAACACTTCAGGAAGATGCAGGGAGACAGAGCAGATGCTCCTCCAGACCATTGCTGGGGGCCCTGAGGGCTCAGGGAAGGATGCTGGCGCTGCCATGCTCAGAGCAGACTCACGGGGCGTGAGGATCAGGGAGCAGAGTTTGTACTGCTCTGCGTGCTGGAAATTGTATCCACTTGGTTCAGCTTCTTTAAAAAGTCATTCAGAAGTATTTGGTGAAGCTGAAAAAAGCCTTGACTTGAAAGAGGAAGTGTGGATTGAAATCCCAACTGCTTTCAATACTCTAAGTCCACATGTGAAGCATGATTTAAACCGAGATATGTGTTGCCTAACTCAAATGATTGCAGTGAGAGTTACATTAACCTCTCTGGCACCAGAGAGATCACGTCCCTCCAATACCAGCTCTAAACAACAAAATACATGCTTAGTTGAAAAGTTAACACACAACTGGCATTATCTCTGTTTTCTCTCCAGGCTGTGCCAAGATACTCTTTTCTTATGAAGATTTGATCCAGCTCAATTTAGAGAGAAAAAAAAATCAATTCTCTGAGTCTGAATCCCAGCACTTGGCAAGCTGCACCCTGGTGAGTACTTCTCAAAGCAGGACACATCTTGTTCTCTGGAAGAGCTTAAAACCCAACACCTCGGGGTGCATTATTGCAGGAACTTTTTATCATGAGGGAGCAGTTTCCTGAAATCACAGTGAAAAGGGTGTGGGAAGGTATGGAGTCTTTTCCATTCTGCCCTGGTGAAAACACCTTCTGCAGAAGCAAGATTACTTGCAGGCAGGTTAGACTTATGCTGCAGCTCTCTTGTTCTGTGGTCATATAGCATCACAAACCACAGCTGAAATCTGTTTGGAGGTCAGTGGAAGTGAACCACCTGAGGTTCTGTTGTAAGGAACACTTTGACCAGCTACTATATTTGGAAAGGCCAAGATTAAGCAGAGCTTGAAGACTGAGGACATCCTCAAGGTCTAGAGTGCAGCAGGACCTCTAGGACCGGATGCCATGAAAGCAGAGATGCCACAATACAATGCTGAGGGGTGCTATATAAATATGTCATTTCCAGTGACTCACTCTTCCCACAGATTCTTGTCTGTGCCGTGTTGCTATTAGTGTTAGAAGCAATTTGTGGGTGAGACGGTGTTTCACCAAGGATAATGTCTGTGATTCAACACTTTCTCCCATCCTACTTGTTTTCAGAGCACGTAAAAGAGATGCTTGGGTAGGAGACACATTTCATACTTCCTCCTCCTGCTGGAGGCTTCTCACTTCCCTGACCCAAACCTTTTTGGTTTCTCAGTGCTGTGGCTGTGCCTGGGAGCTCCAGCTGAAACTCAGGTGGTGGCTGTGCTGGGTGCTGTACACAAACATGCCCCTGGCATCCCCTGGTGAGAGCAGGCACCAGGCTATTGCATATTTGCAAACTCTTCTTCACTCTCTATCACACCCCCACCACACATCACCTATTTTTGGAGGAGACATGCCCATTGCTTGTTCCCCACACTCCAAAAGGGCCCTACGGAAATTGCCTGACTTTGTGGCTCCGGATGAAGCTGTTGCTCTGAGCTAGTGCAGACAGACAGAGAGATTGCCATAGCAACAGAAGTTGTGTGTGAAATCCCTGGGAACTGCTCCTCCTCCTCTTCCCCCACCCATTCAGGTCCCTTTTCAGATTTCTCTCCTCTTTTTTTTTCCCCAAGGTGCTAGTGCCAATTCACTCCTTGTGCTGAGCACCTGGGGAGATGCTTTGGAAGCAGCCTGCTGGGTTATGATAGCACGCCACCAATTACTGCAGTGGCAGGACAACTTTGTAGAGCATCATATTGGAAAAATGCACCCTGCTGGGTCTTGAGAAAGTCTTAATGAGGAGAATTGAAAGAGGGCAGACAGTGGGAGGGTTGCTGCCTGCATTTAGGACCTCAGGGGCATATGCCAAATTCGTTCCTGATCAGATCTGCACTGAACTATTTACTTTCTGAGACGCTAAGTCAACAGATGCGCATCAAAACAAATTAAAACCATTTAACATCGAGCTGCTAATGGCTAGAACCACACAAAATAATGCAGGTTATTAACCCCATAATAAGGAGCTCATTAAAATGGGAATTGCCAATTAGGTTACTTAGGAGTTCCATTAGGAGAAATACAAGCAACAGAAAAACCACTGAATATTTGCCAGTTGCTGGGTGCAACACACTGTGAAGACTGATGGCCCCGGAGATGTGTCCAAGTGGTGCAGACTGGAAGCATTGCCAAGGGCAGCAACACAACCTAAGTGTCTTAAACTACAACAGGATAAAGTTCAAAAGTCTCATGAACTCGAATCAGATCTCAAAGAGGTGCATTTTATGCAGAGTTTGCTGGAAATTTCATTGTTGGTGAGGGTTAAGGATACCAGTGCTACCACTCACATTTGTGTTTTCATTGACATTTAACTTCCCTTGGCAAGCAGTGCTTCCTTCAGGTCAGAAGAGGCATTTTTAAACACCCTTTGGACATGACCAACAGCCCAAAACTTACCAAAAGATTTTTGTGTTGTAATCTCTGACAAGACAGACGCTAAATAGGGCAGCTATAGGCAGCATGACCTTGCACATAGATATCTCCAAGCTGCTTTGGAGAAGTGTTTTACTACTCTAGTCTTTGCTCTGCATTTTACTATTTCTCACAGCTCTGGGTTTTTAACTTATTCTTCCTAGGTACTGGCATTTTTATGTCATCTGGAGGGAGCTGGCAGCCTCTCAGAGCTTGCTTTGCTGTATATATATAAAGATATATTCTTCCCCCCACCAACATACTGAAAATGGCATGCACAGAAGAGACCTTTATTTTGTTGCTGCATAAAAGTAGCACAGTAATGTCCTCATGTTGAAATCCCCATTTCCCAAATGGCATCATCTTGCTTTCCCACTCACACTGGAGCAGATTTCAGATATCACAGAATCACAGAATATGCTGAGTTGGAAAGGACCCACAAGGATCACTGAGTCCAACTCTTAGCCCTGCACAGCACCATCCCCAAGAATCACACCATGTGCCTGAGAGTGCCACTCACACACACAGCTCTCACAAAACCAGATTTGAGCTGAATGTTCCCAAACAGGCTGTTAGACATAGTAGGAATGAGACAAACATTGAAAGGATTCTGATTTTAAAAAATGCTCTAAAAAAAGGAAAATCCTTATTTCCCTTCTGCAGTCTGAGAAAGCCCCAAAGTGTCAGGTGCTTCATGAGATCAGAGAAGGAAGAAGGGAGCAGGAAAGGCTGGTGTGATGCCTGAGTGCACAAGGAGGTTTTTGTGGCAGACACAGTTTCCTGAAGCACTCTGAAAGCATCCAAAAGGGGCACTTTTTCCTCAGGAAAGGATGCAGCACTGACCCTGGGAGAACACAGCTGTGATAACCCATTCTGGGACACACCTGAAGGGGTCTACATCAACTATACCTACACTAAGGGACCACACCATCTGGGAATAAGAATTGCTGTCAACCTAAATGCTACTCTTCCCACAAGGACTGAACTTCCAGAAAGTACATTTAGTCAAGAAAGTCACCTTCCACTTTGACAACACCCATCTTTATCCATGCTTTACCTTCACCCCCTCAAAAAATGGGAAATTTCTGCAGTGCCAAGCTTGACAGAATGTCAGGATATATCCCACTGTGGGTTTACACTGCACTGCTCAGTGCTGGGGTGAGCTTAGCAGGGAAAGTGGATTTTACTGTGCTGGAATGCTGCCCCTGGAGCTGACACACCTTTGGGAAAGGTTCATTCCAGCCCCTCCTTAGGCCAGCCTGCAGTCCCTACTGAGAGCCCCGCTCATGATGCTTGGTTTCACTCATGGTACCAAGAACCATCCCAAGACACCAGGGGAAAGTGAACCCAGGATGGGGGAGAGCACAGGAGTTCACTGCTCCATCCCACAGCACCATCAGCCCCCGAGAGGGGCTGGAGATGAGGCACCACACAAGGGACCACCAGCATGGGGCACCTCCAGGCCGGGACAGAGCTTTGCCATTTCATGGCAAAGGGCTTTACATGGGCTCCTGAGAACAATGTGTGTGGATTTCTTTTTGGTATGACTAGACTGGCACTTTAAGGGGAAGAACTATGTGAGCATGTCAGTAAGAGCTTTATGCAGTCCCAGGTGAGCATTTGAAAGTTATTTAATAGGCAAAACTGTGCTTTGAGCAGTCAGCAAATCAAGGTCATCTCAGTCAACAGAATCACAAAGAACAGCAAAAGTGCTAAATAATTATGGTCATATGTTTACAGTGAATAATTTAAGCAGCTCCGGAGTTGAAACATGGAAAAAGATTTTCTTCAATGCTTTGAATTTAGCTTTGTTTTCAGAACCACTTAAAATGTTAAATTATGTTCTTCTATCCCACTAGTATTATGGAAACTCAGTCCCTGCTGTCATGACTTCTTAAGGGATATTTGCCCTAAAGTTTGAGCAGGGACAGGTCCTGCTCTCTTTCATCTCTTCCAAAATGTTAACTTTTGCACATACACTTACTGAGGACAGAAGCTGAGATAAAACAGGTTTTACTAGCATTGTTTGAGAAAGCATTAAAAAGATGTTAAGTATATTTAAAATTAGAACTGTGCTGTAATATCAGCTGGTATAGACTGACATATTTCTGATGGTGTAATGGATCTATGCCAAATTACATCAGCTGGTCACAGCATAAGATGTTAAAACCAACTGGAAAACTCATCTGATATTTAAAAGCAACATATGGGAGCAGCAGAGGCTTTAGGAAGATACTTCATTTAGGATATTTTGAAAACATAATATGTCCTACAGTAGTGTGGAAGGAGGTGTATTAACTTGTATCTATGTCCTGTGGGCAGTAATTATAATTTAAATCTTATTAATATTGCTCCACATCTTACTTAACAGTATTTTCCATGGTCTTCTGGGGTAAATGAGTAGAAAGTGAATGAGGCATTGTCCCATGTGGGTTTAGGAAAAACAAATTTTAAATGAACTAACAGAAGTACTGACCCAAAAAGCAGGATTTGCTTTTCCAACTCAAATTCTACATCTTTTAAAGAGTATGCACAAAATATTGTAAAGAATGTGTACAAAATATGTACATTGGAGAGAGACTATTTACAAGGGCATGAAGTTATAGGACAAGGGGCAATGGACTCAAACTGAAAGAGAATAGGTTTATATTAGATATTAAGAAGAAATTCTTCCCTGTGAGGATGGTGAGGCCCTGGCACAGGTTTCCCAGAGGAGCTGTGGCTGCTCCATCCCTGGGAGTGTTCAAGGCCAGGCTGGATGGGGCTCTGAGCAGCCTGGTCTGGTGGAAGGTGTCTCTGCCCATGGCAAAAGGATTGAAATTGTAGATTGATCTTTAAGGCCCCTTCCAACCCTGGCTCTTCTATGGTTTTATGACTCTATGAAAAAGTAGAGACTTAGTCACCAAATTTGAAGAAATCAGTGTTAAGTGGGCACGGAGGCTGAGCTTGGCAGATGGAATGGTCACTGTGAATAGTGAATGTCTTCATCACACCCCTATTCAGCAAAGAGGCCTCCAGAGGATTTCAGCATAACCTGGGCTGCTCTGCTGAGCCAGGATCTGTCTCACCTGTGCTTTACACAGGAGTTCCACCTGCAAGCCTGTCAATGCTCAAACACACATGTGGTGCTGTTTGTAGAACAGACACTGTGAGAGGATGACACAGACAAACATGGGAAAGGAGCCTGCTCTCTCACTCTCCTTGGCAGCAGGTTGAAGAGCACAGAGCAAATTTTGTAGTGATTCAGCGTTTGACTACCTAAAGAAAAAAAAAATCAGTATTTACAATGCTGTTTCCTTTATGTCTTTTTAATCCTTTAAAGAAGGTGCAGTGGTGAAAGCTTTATTGTAAATATTGGTGTCATCTTTATTGTAAATATTGGTGTAAATAAAAAGTACCACTGATTGTTCTCATAAAATACAATCCTGCTATTTCTACAGGATTTACAAAGGAGAATTAAATGGTTCCCATGAAAAATTCAGATGGGGCATAATATTAGAGGGTATTTTGTCAATGGAAGTAATGTTGATATAGATCAACGTTTGGGATAAATTTTCAGCTTGGCTGAAGATCTCATGCTTTATGAATGTACTTTGGTCTATGCATTAAACCCATCACAGACTTGCTCTGAAACCCAGAGATTTCAGGCTGCTCTGTGTCAGCTCACTTAACAACTTGAGAACAGAAACAGAAAGAGACATGTATCAAAAATAAATCAAAAGTGGCATCAATACTGCCAAGAACTCCTGGTTTGCAAGCAGTGACACCTCCCTTTCCACCCACTGATTAAAATAAACTCATGCAGGAATGGATAAGAACCACTAAGACTGAAATATTAAACTTTCCTATTAGCTGGCAAGAGGGGATGGAGTATTTGCCTCAGAGATGTCTGCAACTCAGCCCTTGCTGAAGGCTGCATGCAAGGGCACAGTTGGCACCTAAGCAAGGACTTCAGGCTTTAATTCTGTGTAAAATCTGTGTATCACCTGGTAGGAATGGTTTGTGTGGATCCCCCCAGACTGCTCCCTGGTGACTGCACACATTCCAGGGCAGCTGATCACACTGACCCTGGTGGGTGCAGGGACTGTTGTGTGTGAAGCCCTTTGCACCCTGGCAGAGCCTTTTTCATAAGCAGATTGTCCCACTGTGGTAGGCTCTCCAGCAGGAAGGGTTAATTGGCTGGTTGGAAATGCTGGTGGTTCTTCAGGTCCTGACACCAGCCATAGAAGAGCAGGTGAAGAATTGCTCTGCAGAGTTGTTTCTCCATTGACTGTGGTGATGAACATAGATTAAGCTCCTGAGTTTCTGAAATTGTATGAGATTTCTTCAGACCTGAATGTGGCCCTGAGCATCCTCCAGGCAGCAGAACCTACTCACCATCACCATCACTGACTCAGGCCCACAGCACACAAATTCTGCATTTTTAGCCTTAAATGGCTAAAACCCAGTGAAGTTTAAAGGGAAATCATATGCATTATGTACAACAAAATGACTGGTTTATACCATTATGTTTTGATTTCCTCAGGAAAACTAGGACAATTAGAGGCAGGAAGGAAGATCATAAATTTGAAAGGAGACATGAGGATCACCACTTACCTGAATAGGAAGCTTTAAATAGTCTATCATTGACTCATCACATTTGCAAACAGTATAGCTTACAGTTTTACTCTTGCTTACAGAGCATAGAATATATGTGACACTTGTGAATTAAAATAATTGGTAATCTGTGCCAAAACAGGTAAAATACCTGTATTAGTTTTAATTATATGTGTTAGCCTTTCATGGTGTAGATGAATAATAGCTAGTTTTGGAACCATCATGTGAAAATGAAAAGTTAGTCTTTAGCCTTTCAGCCACAATAAATCTCTGTCACAAGACTTGGTTGCTAGCACATTGCCCACACCTAGACAGATAAATATGGCTCTTTAAACCAGAGAGACAGATACATGTAATATCTAGTTAACTGTGCTCCAGAACTGCAGTTTTCTGCAGTAGTCTTCCTTTGTATAGAAGAATATGTTGAGACAACTGAAATTAATATAAACATCAATAATGTGTAAGTCCTTAATCAAGATGAGGTACTCCACTGTGCAAGAGGTTGTGCATCTTTATATTAAATCTTCCCTCTGTCTCTCCCCATTATTTAAAAGATTAAATAGATGAAGCGTGGAGAAAAGTAATATTATCCTTATCTCCTGATAGTGAACTGTAATATATAGGAGGATAGAGTAACTTGGGCTCTGGAAAGCAGGGCTAGGATCAGGAACTTACCCTGGACTACTTATCCCATCATCTCAACCAGGAGCCTGCCCTTCCTCTCATTTAGTAACACCAAAATGGATTGCAATTTGAAGATTAGACAATGAAACATTTCCTTTGAAAATTTAAATTTCCTTTAAAATTAACTTTGGGTCCTTGATTACAAGCCTCAAATCCAACAATTGTTCGCGTATCTGCATATTCCCATTGTGATTGTTTCTCTAAAACAATACTTAGGCAAGCACTACATTGCCCAGTCAGAGTAGGAGCTCTGGAGACTTGGAACACCCCCTAAAAACTATTTTCAACAGCTTGTTGCACATGTATGGCTTTTCCATGACAACCAGGCTCAAAAAGCAGGTAATCCAGCCAGCATTTGAGCAAGATGGTGCCTGACTGTGGCTTCTGTGCAGCCAACACACTCTTCTGAAACAGGCACAGTAACCACAGATAAGTAGATCCCAAATGTTTTGAAAGACAGGGCCCCATAAAGCATCAAGTTAGAAGCTTGGCAGCCCACAGACTGCCATGACTTCAGTGGTTGCCTCAACCTGTATCCAAGCAGCAACCCCCACCAGTCAAGTGGTGGGAGGGAGTTTCTCATCCCCTTCCTGCAGAGCTTCCCTTGGTGATGCTCCAGTTGCTGTCACGGGCACTCGAGTGATGCTGTGTGGCTCTAATGTGCTGTCACCTTCCCAAACACGTGGGTGAATTTCACATCATCACTGAAGTGTGGTGAAACCCTCTCCACTGAGAAGAATTGCCAGGAATTCCTTGGCCTGCTGTGAGCAGCACTGCCAGAGCCACAGGGGAAGAGCTGCCACCTGTGGTGCAGATCAGATAAGAACCAGGAGTGCCTCTGCTGGGTGCGAATTCAAGAACAGAGAGCCTGCTGCAGACACATCCTGATGTGGGGTCCCCAAAGCCCCCTGTTAATAAGGGCTTAGAGGTGATATGTGGGAAAACAAGGAATTTGCTAGTTGGCCATGCGCATTTTGAGATTTCTGGATCACAATTTGCACTGTGAATCCCAGCCAGAAATCAGTGGACAGACAACACAGAGAAATGGGAGCATTGGTGGAACAAATGGTCCAGCAGTTTTGTAAGAAAATCAGTGAAATTCCCATTAAGTCTTCTCATATTCTCCAGATTGCTTGGTATTGTCAAGTGTAGCATTAATCTCCTGTCTGTGGTAAAAGTCTGGTTGAGGTTGTGAGCTAACAGGAGTTAGGTACTTGAGGTATGGCAGTGTAGCATTCCTTTCTCACAGCTCCCACTCTGGAGATCATGATACCACCCCATGGATATCAAAAAGAAGGTGAGATTAATCTCTCCCCTGGCCCACATTAATTAGTCACCTAGAAAAAGGAACAAATAGCACCACTGCAAAGGACATCTGCAATGCTTGTGCTGGATAGGGCTTCTCCATGTCATAATTCATGTCCTTTTCTTTACCTGCCTGCTGTCTGCCTTGCCAGGCTCTGTCTGTACACATCTGGAGTATTTACCCCCGTGCCACTGGGACTTTCCACCTTGTCTGCAGAGAAATTCCTTCCACTACACTTTCCCCTCCAGTTTTCAAGCCCTGGTGATTTTGCTTTCATTTCCATGTCTGTTGGCTCAAGGAACATTGCCAAAAATGTGACTGCAAACATGCTGTGATGCCAGAGGCAGCAAGATGGTGACACCATAGAAGTGGAGAGCCAAACACAGGACCTGAGTGTATGGTGGTTTTAAACCCTGTTTTTCCCTACAGTGGAGACTTTTCCAAGCCAATCCTGCTGGAGATCCAAGTCATCAGGTCATTATCCCCTTCCCAGTCTGAAAGTGGCCATGTGTGTAGCCCCCACCCTTGCTTACTGATGAGCCTTTGCTCTGTCTCCCACCCAGCAGCATTCTTTCATGGTAAGGTTTGTCTCTGTATCTGACTGTACCCTGCTTTGTTTATTTTTTCCAGGCTATGTATGTGTTTATTTCCTTTGATGTTCCTAGTAAATAGGTCATTCCTTCCACCCTCTTGTCTATACCAGTTAATCTATACATTACCTGTTTGCCTGCACTCTTTTCAGAAGGCCCTGCCCCTAGTGGTATTCCTATTAGCACTTCAAAAGAGGATTGATCTGGGTGTTTTTAATGAATTATCAGCTGTAGCTTTCTATCAAATTAGCATCCAAGGAACTCCTCTGGATTACTCCTCTCCACAGCCTCTGGGGTTACTGCTTTGACCTCTCCTTAGTGAGCAATGTTACCCTGTGGATGTTTCTGCACTTAGATTTGTTCAATTTCTTGCTATTCCCACTATGTCCCACTTTTCATTTATTGAAATCCCTTTAGGATGGTGCTTCTAATAAATGATTTGCAATTCACACTCCAGCTGAGTGTTATCTTTGAATTTGATTGATGTATTTTTCTTCTCCTTCCTCAGTGCTACTGCAGATGAATATAATGTCCAACTCAGCAGGAGTCCCTGAGGAGCCCAACATGGCAATATTTATAAGCATACTCCACTTTCTATTGTAGGGGCTGATTTTAATCTCTTTCATTGTTATTCTCTGTATCCACCCTACATGTTTCTTGTAATGCTTTGGGCCTGGTCCAGCCACTGTTAAAGTCAACTGTGTCTGCATGGAACCCTTTAGGGATGGATCAGGTTCTAAAGGAATATTATGTCTGAAGAAACCAAGTAAAATTACTTACTGAAATCAAGAACCTTTCTGCAGAAGAGTTCTCTGTAAAACCAGTTGTCTTGTCAGCCAGTGAAACCCTTGAGGGTAAATTTACCGAGTGACTCAAGGGACCAGATCCCTTCTTCCTCCCACCAGCGTGTCCCACTATGCTGTATACTCATCCCACATGATGGATTAGCAGCTGCTTATCCTTCACTCTCCCCACCCAATGCTTCCCACTCCATGTGGTTTTCCTCCTCCCACCAACTCTGTGAGTATAATCTGTCTGTAGAGTCTATCACTTGGGTGCCACTGCCCCTCTTAAGGTGACCTCTGTGTGTGTGTGTGTGACACATTTCTGCTTTGTTCCTCCTGCAGAACAGCTAATGGTGCTTTCTGATTGTTAGAGACCAAGTTTCACCTGGAAAGGATGCCAAGTTAATTGATCTGTAATTCCCCTTTTGGAAGGGAAGTGTGATGTTTTCCCTCTGCCAGTCACCAGGGCTTCCTCAGTTCTCCAGGAGCACTTGAATATAATGGATAATGGGCCTAAGAGTTTTTCAGCTAATTCCTTTAATACCCTTGGGTATGTACCATCTGGCCCTCTGTGCTGATTTGAATGCATTGTGCTCTTTTTATTTCTTTGCTGTTTCTTTAATGATTTTGCTAACTCCTGGCTCTCAGTTTCTTGGCTTTCCTTTGATTGCTCATTGCACACAATGTTTTTAAAGGAATTTTAGAAAACTAGAATGGGTGACCTTTTTTTAGCTCACTGTATCCATGGCAGAAATTAACTCGCTTTTTAAATTAACCTTTCATCAAGAAGCATTGTGTCTCAAAAGTTTAAGCTGAAATTATTAGCTTTTATCCTATCCAAGCAAGACTACATCTACAGGACATTTCCTACTATTTGTGAGAGAAAGGCATCCAAGAGAATTTTCTTTATGACCCTATATTCTAGTTTTGTCTTCTCAATACTGGTAGGGAATTTTCCCTTCTTTCTATTATGTCCTATTTTCTCTCTCTTCAAGTGCATTTGTGTGACCCTGCTTGCATCCTTCAGACACTTGTAGACTCAAGTCTGCTATTTTCTTATCTCTTTGCCAACTAATATCTAAGCCCAACTTCATCTTCATGAATCAAACCCATTCCAAACAATCTGATTATGTCTCTACTCTCCTTTGAGGCCTCTGACTTTGCAGTGTATGGTGCTGAGATTCCAAGGAATTAACAGCAATCTTCCAGCCCTATCTAAGACAGGCAGATTAGGGTGATGCCCACTGAGGATGGCAGGGAATTTCACAATGCCAGCTGGCTGCCAGAAGTTACACATAGATTCTCCTCCTATGTCACTTCCCAGCTTTCCTTAACATGGCTGTTTCTGAGGGTTCTTTGGGGATATTTTTCCCTGAGTGATGGTAGCCCACATTATTCCACTTTCATGATGTTATTTCCTAACCACATTGCTAATCTCTGTAGGTGTCACAGGATAAGTTCTCTGTTCAGTTGCATTCAAATATCCTCCCATTTTAGCATCATTACATCTTGCTGTACTGTGAATTTTCCCTGCTTACTTGCATGTGACTTCCTTTCATTTTCCCCCAAACTTTTCTATTATCCAATATTCTTCCCAGAATATTTTCCATTTTAAATGGCTTCTATAGGATTTCCTTTTCCTTTTTTAAAAAACAAACAAAGGTTTTTTTCCTCTTTCTACATAGACATATTAGACATGACAGGTTTACACCTGTCTACTTCTAACACAAAGTGTCCCTGAAATAGGTACAGACAATGATGGGTCTGTCCAATGTTGAAAGATGGAGTAAAAGGTAAGTAAAATTCATTAGATGAAGCAGCACAATGACCAGGGCATGGTCACAGGATGGTTTTGATTTGAGTGTGAATCATTCCATGTACAATCCACTGAGGAAGAGGATAGTCTCCTCTCTTGCATTTAAGCATCAGGTGAGGGCAGCTGTTGTTGCCTTCCCTCCTCCCTGACTTTGGAGGATTTTCATGACAGGGACCCCATTCCTTTAGCACATCCAGGGAGGTGCTGCCTGGATATGGACTAGTCCATGCCTGTCAAAGTGCTGGATGGGAAGCAGAGCAGGATAGGACACTCAATAACTTCCCTGAGCCTTCAGGCTACAGAGAAAAAAATGACCCCCTTTTTCTTTGCAGAGACAATAAACAAAAGGCGGCATTAAAACCTTTGTTTGCAGGAGATCATGAAGATTTCAGTGATACCATACTCCCCTGCAGGGGGAGGGATTAAGAAGGTTACAGAACAGATTTACAAGCCCTGGAGAGAGTAAGTATCCAACGGAAATCTTTGGCAATCCCCTTCCCTTCCTCTTCTGTGTCTCACCCTGGCTTCTGCTAACACTTAGAACAAAACCACCAACTCTTGCTTATTTTAATGTGTTCTCTATTTTACCCTGAACCTAAATGAAACATCAAAGGTCTGGCTCAAGCATTTGCAAGTAAAAATAGCCCTAAGGCCAATATATTTAAGGACCCTGACTGATATCTCTGAAAAAAGTCATCCTAAGCCCATGAGAGGGGAATGGTGTTTGTTGTGCATGGTGCTGATAGTGGGCAGTACTGACATGTACAGAGCAATAGGTGATACTGCAAAACAAAAGGAAGGTGAGAAAAAGGGCATTGCACTGTATTGTGGAAGAAGAGCAGCATATATTTAAGATAAAAGCCAGTTTCAAGCTGCCTTTATTTTCTTTCCAATCTGATCCTTCTCATCCCTTCTGAGAAATTTGGATCTGAACGTGTCTTTCTTGGTACATGAGAGAATGGCAAATCTTGGTACATCTTTGGTACATGAGGGTATGACCCTCTCTCTTCCACAAAGCACTGCAATGTGTTTATAACCACCCAGGACTCATTTATTCCCTGTGATGTGCCTATTTTTGAAGTAAGATAAATCAAGGCTATGAAGGCATCAGGCACATCCCATGTAATCCCTTTGAATCAACCTTTTGTCTCCATTGCTCTGCATTTGAACAACTATGCTTTTATTCTCTGTCACTACAAACTTCTGTCCTAAATTCCTTTGCTTCAAAGGTAAATAATATTTTCTCTTTCCATCTTCTAGTAACAAGGTGAATGCACCTTTGCAGTCATTAATCCATAGTGCCTTCACATCTGCAGTTTCACTCAAACTTGGCAAGGACAGTTTGAGCCACTGTGATACCAGTACCAGGTGGGATTTTCTGGAACAGATCAGTGTAAGTCCTGTCTTCCTTTGACCTGATGTTTTTCACCACCATTTTCCAGCAAATGGTTCCCAAATCCAACATTTCTAATCAGGTTTTCTCAGATATGATGGAGGTATATCATCTTAGGATGTAAACACAGGGTATTCCACAGATTTCGGCATGCCCTGGCCTGTCCTGGCAGACAATTTATGAAATCCCTTGAGTCATGAAGGAGGCTTTATTTACTAGGAAGGTACTCGAAAGAAGTTGAAAAGTATACTTGATTTTAAGCACACACATCCTTTAAAGGCTGATGCACAGACAAACCCAGTGAAGTGAATCCTTGTGGCTCAGCAGTGAGGGACATGAATGTGGCCACATGGAGCAGAGGCAGGTTTCAAACCACTGTCTGTGAGCAGTGCAGTTGAGTCCCGCTAGCTGAACCAGAGAAAAGGACAAGAATGGGTCAAAATGGGCCAGTCACACAAGGGACAAGTGCTGGAGGGTGTGAAAAACCCCAGCCTTGTGGCCCTCAAGGCTGCTGTGTTAACATGAGGCCTTGCTGCAGTTATTTAAGCAGGATGAACAAGATACAAAGGGCTTGTTGGTGTTGGATGCTGAGGCAGTGTTTAAGACATCCCTGACTCACAGCTCACAAGCTGGGACTCGTTTTGCAAATTCAGTCCTTGTTCAGATAGGATCAGGGAATGTCTCTGGGCTGGATTGCGAAGGAAGCAGCCTTGCCAAATATGCTCTGCCCACAGCACCGTCCAGACCCGTCAGATGATATTTCTTCTCATTTTACTAATGTATGCTTGGCCCCAATTCCACGCTACCTGAGGCTACAGCCGTAATAAAAACACAGCACACATGCTGTGGGTGGGTGCATGCAGCTGGTGGGAGTTGAGGCACGTGAAAGTGAAAAACACAACCCTTTCTAAATTGCAGGAGAGGGATCAAGAAACAATATTCTGCTGAATCCTTTCCTTCTCCCTCTCTCTCTGTGGCTCACCCTCACCCATGGCCCTGGCTGTCACTGGAGATGACAGCAGGTTTCCTCTGTGCAGAGATTGTTCCATACCTGAGCAGTGCTGGGGTTTTCAGGCAGAAATGGGGCTCGTGTTGCCACACACAGCTTGTGTTTGGGTGTGGCTCCCACACCAGGATCATCCCACGTACCCACCTTGTGGGTTCTGCTGGATGGGGTGTTGGTGATCCAATCCCCACCTGAGGATGAAACCATCCTGCTGCTGTCTCACTGTGGCCATGCAGGACATGCACTCCTGGAATGGAGTGAAAGAACCTTGGCCATCCATTTCTCTCCTACTCATGAACTGCTTCCATGACCCCTTCTGGAGGATTGGGGTTGGGTTGGGCTGCAGCTCTGCACTGGGTGAAAATCTCACTAAGCACCTCATGGGTTTAGAAAGTTTGACTTCTTCAAGCCATGAGCCCTCATGGATATGGCAAATTCCAACATCACTGCTGTGTCTGTAGAGAAGAAATGAAAATAGAGAGCTCAATGAGGACAAGGGACTACTGGGGAAAAGAAAAGCTAGCCCAGGAAAGGGGCAGAGAGCAACTCCTTGGTGCAGGCCTTGTTTCTGCTCTCAGGATGTAAACACAGGTCCTGGAGGGATACTCCATCAGAGGAGCAGAACGTGTTGGGGTCCTGATACCACCCTCACCACTGAAACCAGGCAGCCACCACAGCTCTGGACCTCCCTGCCACATCATCATCATCCCACTAACATGTACCCCTGATATCAGTGTTAGGGGCCACCTTGTTCTCTGACAGCTATTCCTACTGGAATCTCTTGCAGAAAGAATCAGCATGGGTTAGAGAAACCTGTAGGTAGTTTTGAGAAGGCACTTTATGTGCTGGGAAATTTGGGATTTTCATGGATTTGCAGAAGTTTCAAGCTTCTGACATTAGTCTGAATCCTTTTTTTTCTGACCTTATAGTGAACACTGCAGCTATTAAGAGTACTTTCAGTCTAAAAATTAAAATTCACCACACATAGCACAGTCTATTTGTGTTGACTTTCAACAGCAGCATTTTATTTACTGGCAGCATTTTTTGTTGGCTGATATTTAGCAGCTCCACCTGCAGATGCCCAACCCTGCAGGATGATATGCAAGTAAAGATGATGCAAGAAATACAAAATGGTCACTTCCTTTTTCCACTTCTTCTGATTTATTTCACACACTTGGTATATTAATGATTGCTTTTTTCACTGGTCTGTGCTGTCTCAGATGCCTTAAGAACACTGGCTCAGGCAATGTACTGTCACATCAGAAGGAGTTTCTTTTCCTTGCTCTCTCCAGGGGAACCTCCACCCCTCTCTAGGCAAAACACATGAGATGCTAAGGCTTAAAATTTATGGAGCCTGACTGAAAAGCCAGGATGTCTCCTGGTCTCAAGGGAAGGGAAATGACCCTTGGCTTATTTTGCAGTCACTCCTTTTCAGAGAAGGAAGTGCTAATAAGCACTCACTTGAGGCACAACAGCTTAGCACAAATGAAGGCCAAAAAGCAGACACATAATTGCTGTGAGTGAGAACAGAGGAGCCAAGAAGAACACGTGAGAAGTTTCCCTTGTGAGCAGTGCTCTGTGAGTGATGCACATCAGCAGTCACACTACATCTGAGATGGGAGCTACCCAACATCCAGGACTGCCCCAGGGATCCTGCTTCCCCTCCCAAAGCAGCTGACTTGGAGCTGGGGATGGGCCCATGGGTGCAGCATGGGAAAGGAGAGATAGAAAGGAGAGACAGCCTTGGGAAAAGGAAATGCCTGAAAAGCATCACAGGTGTTGGTAGGAGTTCCACATGGAGAGAGTCCATTGCATGCTCTGCATATACACATGAGCTCTTGAGCAGTTTGAGAACAGCTCTGAAAACCCATCCTGCTCACTCAGGGGAAATCTCAAGTGGCATTTCTAGGCAGAGGACCCTAAGGCCCTTGGAACCCTCCTGGAAGAATATCAGGGCATTTTCTTCCATGGCACCCAGCACCTTCCCCTTGAGATGAGCCTTCCCACAGCCTCCCTGGAGGGGACATCTCCTTGACACCTCTGAGTGACCCACCCTGGTTTCCCTTCCACACACCCCAGAAGTGACCATGCTCCAGGCCCCAACCAGAGCACCAACCACAAAACAACATGAAAACAACATATGATGCAGCTGGAAACCAGAAAGGGCCATTAGTTTGTCTTACCTGGCTTGGCAATCACAGACCATCAGATTCCACACACGTACTGCATCCAGTGACTTGGTCACACCAAATATCTTAATCCTCTCAGGCCTGTAATGTCTCAGTCAGAATCTGGGAATGGAATGGACTGATCCTCAGCAGTGGCAGAAAAGGGCTTGGGTGAGTTGTGCGTCCATGACGCCGTCAGGGAACCTGCAACTCACTACCATCAAGGAAGGTAAAATAAGTCAAGATTCTTGTTCTCTGGTCAGAGGATAAAAACAGTTTTGAACCTCAAATGGAGTATTCACTTTGACCCTCAGCAAGTTAGAGTCTAGAGTCAAAAGGGGATGTGGAAACACTGCCATGTACTGCTGTTGCACCACTTTTCTTGTTGAGCTCCCACTTATTGCTCAAGAACAGTCCACGACCTTTTTGGCCAGGACTTGCCAGTGTTTGTGACTAAAACTTCAGCGTGATAGTGGCTAACACCCTTATTAGTTACTTCTAATAGTTCCCAGACAATGTGTAAAATGAACATAAGTAGTTTTTTAAAGAATTGAAGCACAAAGGCTTGTGCATGCCATTTGAATACTATAAACAGCTTAAAAGAAAATTGGTTATGAGGCAGTAAATCTAGGAGTCCCAGGCAATGAATTCTTTTGTGTTTCTAATTTCTGTGGCCTTTTCTTGCTGTTGCAAAGTGTCAGAAGGGTGTTTACTGTCACAGATGCATACAAACACACATTCCCACCTGATTTTTCAGAGAGGATGCTCCTCTCTAATGTTCTCACCTTGGAACAGGGATGGAATGGCAGCACCTCAGCCTATCCTCAACAAGTAATCCATGAATAAATAGAGGGGACTATCCTGCTGTATTTAGTATTGATTCAGCCTCTCTTTGAGAACCATGTGCTGTTCTGGGCCCCAAAATGTAAGAATGTTGTTAAGGTACTTGACTGCATCGAGAGGAGGGCAACAAAGCTGGTCAAAGGGCTGGAAAGAATTCTGTGAAGAGCAGCTGGGGATTTTGAGCTTGTCCAGTTTGGAGAATAGGAGGCTGAAGAGTGAACTCATTGCTCTCTGCAGCTCCCTGAGGAAGGGGAGAGGGAGGTGCTGATCCCTTCTCCCTGGGATCCAGATAGGGCGCATGGGAATGGGTCAAAGCTGCTCCAGAAGAATTTCACTCTTGACATTACAAAATATTTCTTTACTAGGAGGGTGGTCAAACACTGGGATTCCCTGAGAGGTGGTTGATGTCCCCAGGCTGTCAGTGTTTAAAGAGGCATTGGACAATGCCCTTAACAACATGCTGTAACTTCTGATCAGCCCTGTGGTGGTCAGGCACTTGGACTGGATGATCATCATTATTTCACTCTAACTGAAATAGTTCTATTCTATTCTATTCTATTCTATTCTATTCTATTCTATTCTATTCACTTTGTCTTGGCATTCAGCTGCTGGCAAAGGCCCCTGCTTGTGTTCCACACAAAGTCTGGCTTTGCTGGGTTGTTCAAACTGAGTCCAAAAGAAAGAACTTTTTGGTGATTGTGCTTTGGTGAGTCCAGCCTGCCAGCTCAGCTGCCTGCACTCGTGCTCTGCCCAGGGGAAATGACACCTGAGCATTTCCAGTAAGCCCAGCATCCTTTCACTGGCTGCTACTGGAAACTCCCCACTGAATCATCCAACCCTCTGCAGACAGACACACATTTCCTTCTGTTTCCTTCTGGAGAAACCAATCTGTGTGCACCCTCTGAGAGCATGTGAGGTCTGACAGCAAGGCCAGTCAGCCAGGTATCAGACAGGCAGAAGTGTGCTTTCAGGAGCACCTCAATTTTCAAATTTTCCAAAACTTTCGAAATGAAAGTCTGTCACTTTGTACTGCTATATTGGAAAGTGGAATATCCTGAACCTTCAGAGGGAAGTGGTAAATGAGCAAAAAATATACCCTTAGAATGTATGTACTCCTGCAGGAGACAAGAGCTTGTATTACTGTTATATTCTGCAGACCCGTCCACATGTGTGATAACCTCATTGAGGAAAATTGCAGCTGGCCTTCCTCTCCATAATGTCCAGGAAGAGGGAGAGCAGGAGTTGGATCAGAGTATTCCCCACATCATGCAGGTTTGCCCTGTTGCACATATTCACTTCACTGAAGAGTAGTGCCAGTAGCTGGGTCAAAGCACATCATGCAGAAAAATATCCTTCCTTGTTACAACAAAGTGGGAATGTGAGGTGTCAGTGGGCTCTTTACTGGGTTTGCCAGACTTCTTGCTGTTTGCTCATGTTGCACCCTCAGTAGCAAGACTCAAAAGTGCCTCCAGTTCCTCTCATTCAGTTCTCTTCCAGGTGGAATCACCTACCCACCATGATTAAATCACTTCTCAACCTCCTGTCTGACAAGCAAAAAGCATCCTGGCCCCCAAAACTCATTTTCTATCTGCAGCCTAACTTCAGTGGTCCTCCTTTACCCCCTCTGGTGTCTTCATGTCCCCTCCCTGCCCCAGCACGAGCCACTCTGGTAAGAGATGTGAGATTGCTTTCCTGATTGTCTGCCACTCCACCTTCCACCCCCTGTGAAAGAGCCAGACATTTCTTGTCACATCCCTGCACAGAAAGCATCTCTAGACATTGCTGGCACCACTTCCCCAAGCAGTTTTCCATCCTGTGGGCAGACCCAGGGTTTGTTTGAGATGGAGAGCTTGCAGCCATGCCAGGCTTCCCAGGTAGCATGTGCCAGAGCATATGTAGTTTAAGGGAGCAGAAATATAAAGAACAGGCTGACTATCCGTCCCCCTTGCCAGCCAAGCTCTGCACATGTTCCCCAGTAAAATTTCCAAATGAGGTCAAGGCATTTAACTCATTATCATCATAGAGTTCCCCCACCAGACTGAAGGGTGTCCAGACAGATGACAAACACTCCATCTGAGCAATGTGGATCACCAAAATCCAGCACTGCAGCACAGCTGCTTTGGACTGGAACACAGCAGCTCTCTCAAGCCAGGAGTGTTACACAACCATTGCCTAGAAAGGAGGAAATCAACAAAACTTCTCTAGTTTGAGTCGTAGCAGAAAATTAGGTAAATTAAAAGTGGGCTCTGCCAATGATATTCAGACTCCAACAGCTGGGAGCAGAAGGTCCCGGTGGTTCTAGTGGCCACGAGCCACCAGGAAATGAAAAGCAACTTTCTCTTTGGGAGTCTGGAGGCCAGCAACACCATGGCCCCTACCAGCCCTGAATTAGTCCTAGGTTGACCCCACCTGACAGAACTTCCTGCGACATCTGGATATTCTTTGGATGTCTCTGCCAAGTTGCAGCTTGTTCCCAGCCTGCTGAGGTCATGGGACCTAGAAACACACATCTGCTTGGGAGCTGGCAGTGTCACAGGAGAGAACTGTACTGAGAGCTTGGCTGTCCCGCTGCCAGCAATCACGTGGGCACAGATTGGGCACAGGCTGCCAGGGATGGTCCAGACTTCACTGCCAACAGCAGCCCCACAATGGCCAAGCGGGCTCAGAGGTGGCCAGGTCCTGTCCCCATCCCTGACAACAGGGGGTGATTCCCACATTGGAGCAGCCTGTATCCAATCAAGCTCCAACAGGATCCACTCTCAGGGAGGGATTTGCCTTTCCTTGCACAAGCTGACTGTGCAGGGTGGTGATTCATGGCACCTGGGGGGCAGCTGAGTGAGCAGGGCTCCCCAGGACAGATGTGCCTCTGTCTGTCCAACGCATTCCCTACAGGTCCTTGGGCCAAGCTTGCCCACAGACAGTAACTCCAGAAGAATTTTCCCTGTCTCTTGTGCAAACCCCCACCCAAGTACAGTGCTATCCTATGGATTAATTTAAAGTGTTGGTGCCCTCTGCAAACCACAGGGCATCTGTATCGTAACAAAACATCAGATTTGGTTGGAAATATCATGCTGTGTCAGAGAGGCCCTACAGGACACAGGGATGGTGAGGACACGATCAGATGCCTGGCAGTGATGGGTCATGGTGGCTGGCAGAGCCCATTGGGGTGTCCATGCTGGCGGTGGCACAGCGGGTGACAGGCACTGCAGGTTCCCTCAGTGGCACAGCTGAGCTGCGTTTTTGAAAGAGAAAGCAAAGGCTGGATCGGTGTTTTTGTGCATGGGGAGGGTGTGCCTGGAGCCAGAGTGTCTGGGACAGCCGTGGCCAGAGGAAGCCGCGCGGCCGCTCACACGGGAGGAAATCGGGGAGTGCTGGGTTTGTACAGAGCAGGGGAGCTGGAGAAGGGAGTCCAGCCTGAGGAAAGAGCACAGAAGGAAGAGGCTGAGAAAGTTCTCTGCTGATGTGGATGCGGAGGAGAGGGCCGGGAAGGGAGCCTGTCCCTGCAGATGGCTGTGTGAGATGTGGGAGAAAGGGCTGGGGTTTCGGGATGGAGGGACTGGAAGGAGCAGGAAGATACAGCTGGGGGAGGTGGAGAATTGATTCCAAGTGGAAAACAGTCCAGGAAATAGAGGCTGGAACTGGAGGGTGAAACCAAAGTGTACAAGGAGATAGAGAAAATGTCGCTAGTGATTGAAAGTCATCATTCAGAGCTGCTGAAATTGTTTGTGAGATGAGAGGCATCCTGGAGCAGCCAAGATGAACAAAACCCAAAACTTTGCCCTCAGGTATCTGTAGCCAATACACAATCAGTCTTACCTTGTAGACTCATGGCTTCATTTAACGATCATTTTTGTTTTCCTTGGTTGAAACCCTTAAGATTTACCTGGTACCATTTAAATGTGATGGGAAGGAACAGAAAACCAGGGAATGGGCACATGGGATGCTGGAAAATCCCCAGGTGTCTGTACACAAGCAGAGAGCAGACCAAAGTCATACAGTCAGGAGCAGGCTGGAAACACCCAGCAGTACATGAGGCACACCACCAGCATGTGCTGCAGGCATCTCTTCCACTGCATGGAGAGGCCAAGCCAGCAAATATTGGTGCACATAGCCCCAAGGGCAATGGCAACTGGCCATGGGGCAGTGCCAAGGCAGGAATTCCAGGGGTCTGGGCAGGAGAAGAGATCTGCTATGTCACAGCCACACGACACCCCCACAAAGGAGTCAGGTAATGGTGCTCTCTGGGGATGAGTTTTACCAGCCAGTTCTGTTAAACTAGATACAAATATACATGTCCAGAGCAGGATGACACAGCTGGGGGAGCACAAGGCCTATGAAGAACACCTGTGGAAGCTGCAGGTGTTTGGCCTGGAGAAAAGGAGGCTCAGGGGGCACCTTATCCCTCCTACAACTCCCTGAGAAGAGGTTTAGCAAGGTGGGAATCACCTCTTCTCCAGGAGAAAAAATGATGAAGAGGAAACAGCCTTGAGTTGTGCATGGATTGGATGTTAGGAAAAACTTCTTTACTGAAAGGTTGGTCAGGCCCAGGAAGAGGCTGTCCAGGGAAGGGTTGAGTTACCATCCCTGGAGGCATTTAAAAGATGTGTAGATGTGGCACTCAGTGACATGCTTTACTGGTGGACTTGGCAGTGTTGGGTGATCGTCTTAGAGGTCTTTTGCAACCTTAACAATCCTATGATTATAAGTGCTTCCTGCCCAGCCCAGCCCAGCCCAGGATTAAAAACTGGGTTTGTTGTTGTGTCCTAACACCTATATCCCTTTGAATGTGCCCTGGAGATGTCCTAATCGACCACTGATTGAGCAAACTCCTTACCCAAGGGCAGTGCAGGATTTAGCAACAGCCTGCAGTGCAGCTGGCAGCACCCAGCAGGGCTCCCCAGTGCATGACAGTCCCCTGGTTTATGCTGCTTGGTCCCTGGCCATCAAAGGCTTGCAGAAATCCATTTGGGAGATGGCTGAAGGCACAGCTCAGCAGTGCCAGGGCTGGTGTGCAGAAATGCTGTGCTGGGCTCAGGCTGGCTGGGGTTCAGAAGAGATGTGTGAGTGAAAGAAGTGGGTCTTGCTGATGTGGTTTGAAACTCCTGGGCTGTGGGCTGAGTTTCTCGTGTTGGCATCTGATGTGTACCTAGTGAGGCTTATAAACAAGTAACTCCAAGAGCAAACAAAGAGGGAGAGCTGAGCTGCCTGGGGTTGCCTGTCTTGTGACTGGAGACTCCAGAGTGCAATAAAACATGAAATGCAGCTGTGGCAGAGCTGTTACAACATCTGTGGGCACCCTTTGTGCCTGCTGTGGTTGAGGTCCTTTTACTGCTTTTCCCTGCCAGCTAATGAGGTTTCTCCCTCTTTAAAGCAGAGGCAAGAATTTACAGCAATAATAGGAATGCTGCATATCTGAGTGCCATCCACTTCTGCCAAGTGTTTGTTGCAAGCAGCCAAAATGATCAAAAGTTGACCTGGAGGGGAAAAGAATGATACAGACATGTTTGCAAATCCTGACTAAAGACACTGCATGAAGAAAAGCTTCAAAATGTTAGCTTCTTTTTAGTTAAGTAGAGTTTTAGTGAGGAGTGGCATGTATTGTGGCTAGCACATACAGAATTTGAATGTATTAAATATTTCTAAAATTATATGGCACTCTGTTGTGTGTTATTATAGGTCTATTTGGGGTTTTTACCTGCAACAGCCCTAACAATTAAGTCTGTATAATTCTTGCTAAACTATCCTGCAAGGTCAGAATTGTGGTCTGTGCTTAAGCAAAGAGAAGAGCTGAGGTTGGTGAAGAAAAGCTTGCCTGGCTGGAAAACATGGAGCACCTGCATTCTCCCATCACACAGGGGAAAACAGGCTCTGGTTTTCCCCACCAGCACTTTTCCTGGGCTGAAGTATCTGTACTGAATGCTGTCAGCCTGTGGAAGGAGGTAACCATGTCACAGGCACTGAAGTAATTTTTAATAGCAATGGAAAGTGTCCAAAAATGGCTTCCTGCAAACACAATCTAAGTTCACCATTTTTGCTCCTGAGGAGCAACACCTTAGGCAGTTCTGGATGTCTTCTTGATTTTAAATGTGTTAATGTTAATTACAAGCACCAAGATCTCTGCAGGTTTGGCTGATTTGGATGGAAATGCAAAGTATATCCTGTCTTGTTTCTTGATTCAGCCCTGTAATTGGTAGTTTCAGTTCTGATGGCAAAAATCACCATGGTAGTAGAGATGCAGAAATAGTAAGCTGCTGTTCAGATTCCCAGCCTGATCTTTACTGTCAGAGTTGTAAATCTGAAACTTGCACAAAATAAAAGCTGTATCATCTTTCTTAGCAGACAGGGAATTTATAGAGCATAATATACAATTACCCTACAACATGTATTTCTTTCTTTAGCAAGTCTGTCACTAGAACTTTCCACTAAATATGGAAAATTTAGTGTAAATGTATTAAACATTTGTCATAGAAAAACATTAGCAACTCTATAAGTATATATATATATACATATATGTGTGTGTGTGTATATATATATGTATATATGCATGCACCCACATATATACATACATACATACCAAGAAGCACATATACATTTTTTCAGAGGTTGGCCATTTCTCACTGCATGAACCTTCTGTTAGTGCTGGATACAGGTATTTACCTGCTAAGTATATACATATATATATATATATATATATATATATAGTTTAGGCAATGGTTCTTATCACCCTGCCTGCCCATGACTGCATCCCCCAAGTGTCGCTGAGCTTTTGCAAGCTACTTGAATAGCTGAAAATAAAGATCAAAATTATTAAAAGTCAACCTGGTCTCCTTGATCTTAGGCACCTTTCCTCCTGCTTTCAACCTGAAATCAGCTTTCTATGAGGCAGGGAGGAAAACCCAGTGAAAAACTGGTAAAGGATGAGGAATGCACAGAGACCCAAAGAGAAATAAAGGCAGGGCTTGTGTTTCATCTTTAGGCATGAGGTAAGAGCATGGCCATGAAATACCTCAAATACATTATCAAAACATGAACCTTGTTTTCTCTTATAACAGCCTTTGCTCAGGGAACCTGACAGAAAGGTCTAGAAATGAAAGTGATGCTGAGTATACCCAAAAAGGGCTTTTTATGTCTATAGACTCAATGCACACGATGGTCAGTGAGCACATTCATGTGTTGGACAGCTGTGGATATAAAAATGTTGTCAGATTTTGCACAGGTGCAATAGACAGCCATAGAAATGAGCAGGAAGTTGCCCAAAAAGCCTCTTTGGTTTCACTCAAAGAAGACTACGTGGACAATTGGTAAGTAGGCACATTTCCAGGGAAATGGCATATTCCTGCAGAGGTTTGGAGCCAGGAGGGGCTGAGGCACAGGGTGATGTAACCCCACCAGCTTGGATCAGGAAGCTGCACTGGTCCAGTGCATCCAATTCCCATGTTTGACCCCACTGCAGCAGGCATGGTTTGATCTGCACCCACACTTACCAGCGAGAGTGTTCATTTACTGAACAAACTGGGCAAGGAGCTGCTGCTTTCTACCTCTTTGGTCTGCCTGGGAGCTTTGCTGCAGCCTCAACAATAAAGTTACAGGCTGAGCTCGGGGCTCACTTGGAAGAAACACCGTGACCTGCAGCATTCAGGAGGCTGGCCTAGGTGACCTAAGTGTCCCCTTTGGCCTTAGGCTCTATGAATACTCCTGCAAGACCAACTGCCTTAATCCCTTGCCAGAGAGGTGGAGGGATACTGATCTTCTCTCGTAAGACTTTCCATCTCTATTATGGCACTCAGTCTTAAGCAGCTCACGTTCACCCATATGGCCAAGCACATACTTTGCATTTGTCTTCTGCTCTGGTGTTAATGATCCTACCAGATGCATTCCCAAATTCAGCCAGCACGTGCAGTCCTTTTAGAATTGTGCATTGGGGTAAGAGATACCAGCTTCCAGGAGCTGAGCATGGGGAGCTCCTGTTGTCTCATCCCAGCAATTTGTGGAGAACAAAAGAAATAGGTAAATTGCCTTCTTCCTCACAAAGTCTCCTGCCACTGACACAAGTGTTTCTTCAAAAAAAAAAAAAAAAGAAAAGATTTTCCCCCTCCTCAGATGTCCTCAGACACTGAATTTGCAGTATCTGATAACACACATTTCCATAGCAACAAATAGTGATGACCCAAACACAGGATTATGTGACTTCACTCCGAGTTGAGCAGAATATTAACAAGGACACTGATAGCTAATACTTTCCACTCTGTGGCACCTCCCTGCAGAGGATTTCAGGGAGCTTTACGCACATCATCCCCAATTTGCAGATGGAGAAATGAAGAGGAGAAGCAAGTGATCTATTCTAAGACCAAGAAAAGAGGCTGGGCTCAGAGTGCCCAGAAGGGAGGGAGGGAGGAGAAGAGTCACAAAGACCAGGTCTTCTCGACTCCAGGCAGCAGTGGAGCTGTCAGAGTCCTGCTCTGCCCAGTTCCTGGGAGCTGCTTTCTTTGGGATAACACATCCACCTGGCTGCTTCCCAGCCCCTCTCTCTGTTCCCTCTGAGGGTTCTCTGTGGTAAAATGGCATCAGTAAGTCCAACTGCCTTCTGTTAGTATTCAGTGTGCTGGTGTTGCCCCTCCCTAACAAGCCCCAAAAGCTTGGAGGTTTCCTTCACCCAAAGTGATTTTCTTCAGGCGATGGGAAGGCAGAGGCTGTTTACAAACAGGGTGCCTCAGACCTGAAATACATGAAATGCAGCTTCAGGAGTTTAAACTTCAGCAAAGGGACATTAAAGAAGCAACTGGATGAGCAAGCATCATGCAATGCTCTACTGGAGTCAAGGGAGGAGGGAGAGATCCCACTGTCTGAACTTGCACAACACATCATGGAAAACAACCTGTATCTCACTGACGGCGAGTTGAAAAGACTGTTGCATCTTCAGAAAATCAAGGAGCCTTTAATTTCAAAAGAAATTTAATGAAAATGATAAAAGGAAGTGCATCCCTATCTCTCCTCCCTCAGATAATTGGGTGTAAATACCAGCTTCTTTTCATGCATCAAACCTTTTATCTGTAATTAGAATTGGCTTCATCCAGATCCACTGGTATCCCATGCTAAGAGAGTTCTGGTGGTGGAATAAAGTGCCATGTGATTATTTATTTACTCTTGCAATACATGTCAGAACAACTTCAGGAGATTTGTCTGGGTTTGGAAATGGAGCTCTCAACGGCTGCCCTAGCTGCAGCCCAGGAAGAGATCCCTCATCCTTCTCTTTGATACCCTGCTGCCATGGTTTTCTCCCTGTATTCAGAGAACAGGGAGAATTCGTTCAATGAAGCACTTGGGCATGAGTTTATATCCAAGTATTGTAGAAAGTACCTTTAGAAACCAGGGGAAGTTAAGCTTATGCTTAAACCATGCTTGAAAAAAACCTGAGGCTTTTTGGTTTTCATCAGGAATGTTTCAGGCTTTTTGGTTTGCTGTATGTTTCAGGAAACCAATAAAGCTTTTAAAAAACAGACCAAGTAAAACATTTTTTCAGTCCTAGTTATCTGTTTCACCTGGGACTACTTGAAGAGTTCTTTTACTGGAAAATACAATGATGATTCAGAGGGAAGGGGACTAGTGTTGAAGATGGTTTTGGATGTGTGGGTAGGATAGGGAAGCAGGGACTGGGTGCTACCTGTATGCCACAGCCCAGTGAGTGGGCTGCCCACCTACTGCATGGGAATCCCCTTTTGCTGTACTGGGGGAACCACATAAACCTTGGTTCTTCCTTCCATCCCTCCGGGCGAGTGCCCAAGCACCATTTTGCAGAGCACTGGTTGCATGAATCCTGTTTTTCATGGTCCCTCTCAGAAGGCTGTAGCTTGCAGGGAAGTTGTCAGCTATCCATGTGATGTGACTTTGACCCTGCAGCAAATAAATGGTTTCTTAATATTAGTAAGGCTGAGCCAGATAAAATGCAAGAAGGACTTTCCAGACCTGCAGATGTGTTGTGTAGTATGAGAGCACAGAAAAAGGTGTCCTGTACTCAGTCTGCTCCTTCTCACCAAAAATAAACCTTCCATCACTTCTTGAGAGGAGTTTTATTTTTTTTTTAAAGTACTTTGTGACTCTCAGGGCCTTTTAGAGGGAACTAATAATACTCTGTGACAAAAGACCTGCCTGGGTTTAGGGTGGAATTTCTGAGTGGCAGACCTTGCCAAGGATTTGAGGCAATCCCGTATCCAGTTGCTGTCCTGGTTCACAAAATGCTATGTATAACACAAAAAGGTGCAGAGTAAACCAGCTGAGTGTTAAAGCTCTAAGCAAGCTCATAAATTAACATCCACTATGAAAGAAAATACGTGTGTGTTACTGCACAGTTATTACACATCTCTGCTGGAGAACAGCTGCAAAATCCCCGAGCAGCTACTGGAGCCGCGGGCTACGCTGCACAACTCAAGAGAGATTTGAGCTATGGCTCGTGGGCCCTCTAGGGAGACAGGCTGGGCTTTGGAAAAAAACTGAAACCAAACCAAAGCCACAGTAAACCAGTCTTACTCTGGGCTTTCTGCATGTGACACCAGCAGTCAGCCTGTCAAAGGAGAATTCCTTTAGGTTATAACTATAAAACTTCTTTTCTTGTGGCTTGTTCTAAAGGAGACACATTTGCAATTTTTGAATAACGTAGGGTGTTGATGATAGAATTTGCAGAACACTGTGATACTGATGGAAAGTAAATTTGTCTTTGGTCCCTGTGGCTGGAATAAAGTCAATAAAAAGTGCTGTGTCCAGCAGGATCATGTCACATTTGTACCTAGATGCTAAAATCTCCAAATCTTCAAGTGATCTCAGGGAGAGAAATATTTTGTATGGCAATCCTTTTCCTATCACCTGACACACTCTTTCCACTGGTGCCAGCCTAGAAAAAAATTAGGGAAAGGGGATTTTGTATCAGTCAATGAGCTACCTAAAAACTGTAGAGCAAAGCAAAGCATCTTCCAAATAAATTCAGGCCAGCAGTTAGAAGTGACTTGGAAGCCAAAGCACATGAGTTTGATGCCAAAAGCAAGCTGCAGTGCATCCTGCTGAAGTCCAGAGGGATCATCACACCCTGAGCTGAGTGCAATGGCCTTGCAAACACCCACCACCAGCAGCAGATGTGTTACAAGGAAGAAGCCTGTCTGGAAATTTAAATGCATCTCTGTGCCCTCTGATACATCCAGATAAGTGGAGCAAAGAAGCCATCTGAATTCCTGGACAGGCTTCACCCTCCTCCCCATAAATTCCACTGGGGGCTCACAGCAGTCCCCATGTGTTAGGATTGTGTTGGCAGACCTGTCTCTAATTGTTTTGTTCAAGTAAAAAGCAGGATATGACAGGCTGAATTTTGCCCTGAATTCTGTGGATAGGATGACTCAGAGACTGGGATATTTCAGGGGCAAGAGAGATCAGTGCTTGCTGGGCAAAGGGAGGTCTTTTGGAAGCAGATACAATTAGCCCTTGCCTTTAGGGAGCTGACACTCAGCTGTGGTGGCAGCCAGAGACTTCTCCTCACCATGTCACTGCAGACATAGCTTGAGTTAATTTGGTGAAGAAATACTGCAGGGAAAGTGGCTTTGATGTTTTCTGCAGGAAAGCATATATAGACCAGCCAGTGCCTTGTGCTTTACACCCCTGGCCAGGTCAGGGTGGATTTCACACTCAAGCACACAAAGGCTGTAGCACAATGGACCTGTGAGTGAGGGAGGGAGGGACCAGATGCTCAGATGCTTCCTTCCCCACCCTGACCCAGTAGTGGCATGCACATATCTTGCTTCTTCTTGCTAAAGATCGTGGTCATTTCCAGCTCCATGCAGTGCTTCCCAGGGGCTCAGCTCCAGGCTGCTTACCACACACCAGGATTCATTTCCTCCATTTACATTACATAGAATATTCCTTGTTACTAGTTGTTTTGGGGTTTTTGTGTCTATTTATGGTTTGTTTTGTTTTGTTTGTTTGTTTGTTTTTGATAAGATGGAAGAAGAATTAACTTGGACCACTTAGATCTTCTGCAAAGAAAGTGCTTAATTTCTTTGCAAGTTGCCTAAGCCCTTAAGAAAAGTTTAGGAGCAGGGGGCTGTGAAAAGAGGCTGAGAATTGAGTGAAAAGAACATGTTTCCAAATGAAACAAAGAAAATTCAAAATCTTGTTTGGCCTTTTCATCATCATCTTCAATGTTCCATATCTGTCTTCTACACCACATCCCTACACAGAATGTGTTTGCATTCAGCTGGGCCAAAACTCTTGGTAAATTCCACCTGTTTGCCTGAATAAGAACAGAAACCCCATCCAGCTCTAGGACTTTAGTCAGCAGGAAGCTATAGATACATTTTTCTTTCCTAAAGTGATTATTAAAACCTTTTCCCATCAAATCCTCCCAGGATTAGAGACTAAGGAAAGGCTCAAACATGGGCTGAGCTATAATATCACTATTGCTCAGTGGGGAGGCTTGTCCCCAAGGTAACTTGCACTGAAAAGTTTGTTTGCCATGAAAGTAAACAGTGCTATAGTAACCTGCCCTGTGCAGAACGGCCCATGCCAGCAAATCTAGTAATTCCTTGCATTCACAGAAGTAACTGCAGGGCAGATGCACCCAAACTGCCTTTAAATGACTCACTTTTGAGCAGGAGGATTATTATTTTGTTAGAGGATTATGCCACTGTCTACAGTTCTTGCCTGCACTCTGCCCCAAACAATCCCAGCAGCTCCTCTCCCAGCTCCTCGTCAGGGTGGTTTGTGTCTTCCTCATGTTTCCCACTATTTCCTGACCTACAGGCAATGAAGCCCAGTTTCATGCTTCTTGGAGCCTTCACCAAGACTCTGTGTTTTTCTTGCCTTGTGGTCAGTGTCAGCCTCACTGGCTCCTGGTTTCTGCTGTGCACCAGGGCTCTCCCTCTGACCTGCTTTGCCTCCTCATCTCTTTCTGCCACTTTACTGCCTGTTCCATCTGCCTGAGCCAAGCACCCACCACCTCCTCAGCCTCTGGAAAGGGCAACTTTGCCCTGTCCCATCCTCCAGCCCCCTCTGCCAAGGGCTCCCTCTGTCCCACCAGTCCTCTCCTCACACAGTTCTTGGGAGTCCCTGCAGCAGGGTTGGAGAGTTCAGACAAAATCACCACCAGATCACAACACAAGAAATTACTGAGGGCTGTGTGGGTACAAGTCCTGGCCCAGGAAGCAGGAGTGCTATATAATTCCAGAGGAAAGCAATATTCCAGAAACATGTGCATCTGTCATACTTTTATCTTTTCACAAGCACCACAACCAGTGGATCAAGGCCAAGAATGAGGCTTCAGAGCAAGATGTGTCTGATGACTGAATTGGTAGGACCTTTCTCATGTTTTGATGAATTTGTCCTCCACATCTTCCATTCCAGAGTGAACTCTCAACCCCCTGCACTCACATCTGCTGTCCACCATGTCCAGCTGAAAAGAGAAGGA
Organism: Setophaga petechia; assembly: GCA_024362935.1. Lineage (NCBI taxonomy): Eukaryota > Metazoa > Chordata > Aves > Passeriformes > Parulidae > Setophaga > Setophaga petechia. The sequence continues at coordinate 5,026,850 of JANCRA010000003.1, read as the reverse complement.
ACAGATTAAGCAAGTTCAGCCACTGGAAAATGTTGAGGCTGCTGTTGGTCTGGAGGGGGTCAGCTTGCCAAGCCCTCTCCTTGGTGGGCTCATTCTGCTGTCCCAAGCACCAGTGAGAGCACGGGGACTGTTCTGTCTGTGCTGCTATTCCTGTCCTTGTGCTCTCCTGGTTTAGGAGGTCATTGGCATTTCCCCTCCCCCTGGTCTCTCCATCTGCCACAATTTCCTGCAACATCTGCTCAGAGGGACTTTTGGAATCTCTCCTCCTGATTCCAGAACCTGATTCCACCTTTGCTGTCTTTTAGGAATCCCTAATAAGCAGATGAGCTCTGGGGAAAGCTGTAGGGTCTGTGAATATCCTCAATAGTAGACACTTTACTTTTACTGACCATCTTGCACAGCCCAGGTTTGTACAGTTTTTAAGACATCCCTCCACACATTTCTATTAACACAGTCCTCGGCCATTCAAATTAGGAGCCAGGGAGAGGCAATTCCCTCCCTACCTCATGCACACAAAAAGTATCACTATGTTAGGACACCTCATAAATAAAACACATGTCAGAAGTTTTCCTTGCATCAAACACTGCAAACAAATGCATTCAGTCCTGTTTGAGTGAGGAGACATTTGTGACAAGCAGGGCTGCAGGAAATCATGTTTATACCTGCACAGAAATTGCTCAAGATCATTATGTCCCTGAGAAACTATTACCTCTGTCCCCTCCCTCTCTCCCCCACCCTCACCAGAGCCAAGGTCTGGGATAGCCAAGGCTCTTTGGGCACAGAATTGAAACTATGCAAGTGCTGGATGCACTGCTGTGTTTGCTCAGTGACTCAGAGCACTCTTCTCATTCCTCCTTCTTCCCAGTTATTCTTTGTCTCCTGTCATTTTTTCTCCATGCCCAGATTGCAGTAGGAGCCCCTTCTTCCTCAGAAGGCCTGGAGAACACTCCAGGAGCAGAGCACAGCCTTTGGGAGAGGGCAGGGAATTGAACTCCACTCCCACCTGGCAGCTCTGACCCTGCTGTGGCAGCCATCACAGGGAGTGCATGGAAAGGGTTGAGGAAAACACCAAGATCAGCAGTTGACCATTTTATAAAGCATCAGCAGAATAATCCTGGCCAAACTCTGTGTGTTTTTGTGTACTAACCTACAGCTGGACCCAGTTTAAAAGCTCAGGATTTCAGGGACTGATAACAATGTCTGGTAAAGTGGCAAAGATGGATGTGACAGAGAGAGACATCTGACTTCTCTCTCTCATTTCATTTATTAGGAAAGACAGCTGCCTTAATTAGTTTTTCTGTTTGGGTTTGTTTTTGTTTTGTTTTGGGCCTTTTTTTGTCCTGATCTGAATTTGGCCATCCATGGTGCAGTATGAGTGAGACTGAGCATCATAATTTCTCCTCTGTCTCTGATTCATAGCTGAGCAACTGCTTTGCAACAAAACTTATCAGAGACATTATAAGTCAGGACTTCTGTACCCAGAAGACACTTGTCCATGTGCACAGGAGAGCTGGAGCCAAGCCAAACCTTTGGAAGGTCTAGAAAATCAGGTGATGTGTCAGGGAAGAGGACACTTTGTTCAAGAGGGGCAGCTGATCAGATACGGAAGAGTCAATGAAAATGAAGAGGATGCTTTCATTATTATTTGGGAGGGAGCAGTGATGATAATCATTTCCTCTGTTCCTTTCATGGCAGGGAGCAAATGTTCATCACCAATTTGTCACTTGCACAGAAACAGAGGCCAGTGTGAAGTGAGAGGACATCACCTTTCCCTGGGCTGCCTGTGGGAACAGTGTGAGCTGTCACAACACCTCTTTAAGTTCATACTCCAGCTGCCACTCCAGTTCCAGCTGCTGAACCCTTGCTGTGTTTAGTAGCCCCACTTGCAATTCTGGGTAATTAAGTTGATCCACAGAATGTGTCTAAGTAACACAGCTGAGTAAATGAAAAACAGAGCTTGCAGGCAGCGCTGAGTGTGTGAGAGAGGCCTCTGAAACAGAGCTGCTTGTCAGACAGGGAACAGGTAAACAGCACATCACTGCACACATCCCCTTACTGAACTCAGAACTGAACCAAAATCAATGCCTGATAAAGGGCCAGAAAGATCTGACCATTTACACCGGGCATGCAATTTCACTTCACTGCTCCTGAATCTGCCCTCATAACTTTTAGCTGATTTAAAGCAAGTTTTTCAAAAATTATCTGCTCATGATTTACCAAATTCAAGCTTTAGGGACGCTGTGGCACCCATTGGCAGTGCCCTACAGTGAGAATTTGCCTTCTCTGATCAAGAGAAAAACTGTAGTTAACTTAGAAGCAGGATTTTTTTATAGGAAGCTGCTGGCCATCAGGTACGTATTTTGCTCTCTAATTATTTAATATTTTAAAGCTGGGCAGTTGGAAAAAAAATGGAAATAAGATAATTTTTTTCTATTAAAATCTGGAAAATTTGTAAAATCAAGCAGAAAATTTGTTGAAACATCCTATCCCACCTTTTGAGAATAAAGTACCTTTCAATTTCCACCATAGAACAACTTCTCATTTTTATATCCTACTGTAGCATGGATCATAATGTAAGAAAGTAGAAAATATAGTGCAAAATGGAAACATTGAAAACAAAAATTAATCAGATCAAAAGATTGAATTTAAATCAAACAACCTTGTGTTTGTTTCTGTTCTTTTCCCCAAAGTTTTCCCTAACAGCAATTTTGAAATTTCAGGTTTTCAATACCGCTCTGAACAAGCTCTGGAAATCTTCCTGAGGCAGACCATCAACATTCAGTAGGACCTTCCAAGATTTATGTTGCTGACCCAGCTTGCATTACCAGGGGACACAGCAGAGCTGTATCAGATAGAGATCCTGCCCTAAGTGTGTTCACAGCCACACCTGGGGTCTCTGCCATCTCAGCCATTCCAGCATAGCCTCTGAAGGAGAAACTCAGCTTCCATCACTGCTAATCCTCTCTGTTCCTGTTTAGCTTCATAGCTCTGCACTGGCTCAAAAATGTGCATTTATCTAAAGTAAAGTTGGAGCTTTGGACTTCACTTGGCTCGTGAAATTTGGTCCTACCCACTTTTATTTTGTTTGATTTTTTTTAAGTACACATATACATGCATACATATACATGTGCATTAACACATAGAAAAAAACATGTAATATCAAAGATAGAATACAGGCTTTTTTAATTATTTTCCAGGTGGTTTTCAGGCCCAACAGCTGAGACTCTTTTTTTCTTCCTAAAGTACTATGAGGATAAATATTGCCATTTAAAAAATAAACTTCCTCAAAATTGTCCTTTCTGTTTTGAAAGACCGTCTTGTTCTTCAGGTGATTTATGATATCAATCTGTAACTACACGTATATTGTTCAGAGTGTTCAGCAAACAAGACCTGAGTGTTTGAAATACTTCAGAGCAGGAAGAGGCACAAAACATTAAAACAACCTCCCAGTTCTAGTACTGCCACTTGAAATCCAGTGTCTTCTTTCCCGTTAACGCATCTCATGCTGTCATTGACTCTTCATTTCCACATAAGGCAGCACTGACAGGCCAACTAAGCCAGGCATTTGCTGTGCAGAGACCAAAACCAGCTTAAACTGAGCACATTCCCACTTTCTAAAGTGTTAGGCCATTGGCCAGCTAGGCCAAAATATTCTGAGTTTTTGTTCTTCAGTGAATGATTACTTGATGCCCAGACAAAATTTCTGTGCAGGAACATGGGCCAAGTAAAATGCAGCAGCATGGTGAATGTTAGGAGGTTGGTGTACCATGACCATGGAAACCACCATTTGGTGGCAGGGTTGGGCCAGCCCTTTCCCTGCCAGTTACATCCCAGAGGTTCCCACCATGGACCTGCTGCCTGAGGAAACCAATTTCTGTTTCAAGGGGCTGGGATGGGAAGGTCTCCAGAGAGAAGAGCAAAAAAGTTAGCCTGAAAAGACCTGAGCTCTGAGAGTATTTTGGGAATCCTAAAGTCTACAGCCTGAGGGTTTCTGGGCAAGAGGGGAAACCCATCCTCCTGCAAGAGCAGCCGTGTTAGGGAGAAAGCAGGACAGTGGGGAGGAGAGGGAAGAAAGAGAGGAGTAAAAAGATCTGGTAATTTGCTTAGAGAACCAAGGAATAATTTAGGCTGGGAGGCACTTCTGGGACAACTCAGTCCAACTTTGAGTTGGACTAAGATCAAATTGCTCAGGGACTTGTTCAGTCCAGCCTTCAACAGCTCTGAGGATGGGAAATCCCACTGCCGCTCTGGGTGACTTGTGCTATATTTGACCACTGTCATGGTAAAAAATTTTTTGGCCTTATATCTAACTGGAATTTTCCATGTTCCAACTTGTGACATTAGAGGGCACATCCCTGCTTGCACCTTTTGTTTATGAATTTGTGTAATCCCTGGCTCTGCTGGCACTCCTTGTCTCCACAGCCTTCTAAAGCAACAAACTCCCCAAGCTGAGTACCAGCTGTGCAAGAAAGGCTAATCCTGGTGGTCTAAGCCAAGAATGACCTTGGGGTGGTGGCAGGGAGATGGACAACAGGTAGGTGCCTCTTCATACATCTTCTTCCTGTTAAGACCCATTTTCCCATCATAACCTATTTTCTAGGTTGCGGCTCTGGGACCAACAGGTCCACAAGCATTTGATTTGCCTAAAGAATATTGCAAAGGTTATGAGTTTAATCAGTGACTGATTTGCATAAATTTGTTCAGCCAGCACTACAATAGCTCTTTCTGGCCAAGTCTGAATGAGTTACACATCTAACATTGTATATCTCACAAATGTTATATGTGTATTACCTACGTGTGCATTTACTCGTGCATACATTCATCACCTCGATACATCCTTTCATGTCAGGTATGTGAATTATTTTGTTTATAAGAAACAAAGTTCCCTCCCTGTGCCAGGATTAAGAAGACCTGCGTTCCTTTCCTGCCTCTCCTTGGGATCCCATGTGATCTGGCCAAGTCATTTCATGTCTCTGTGCCTCTGCCTCCCCTCTGGAGAAGGAGCGCGCGGTTCGCGCTCCTCGGGGCTGCATCCCCACGATGCCGAGCGGGAAGAGCAGGGATGTGTCATTCTCTGCAGAACAATGGCAGTTCTGACATTCCTAATGCCATGGCAATATGAATATTCAAAATAGCAGGGCCTTTGTTAGAGATCCTGATGAACTGGTGATTAACATCGCTGTCATTTCCTCAGAATAACAAGTGCTATGCTCTTATCTGGAGAAAAGGGAAGGAGAGAGGGTGGAAAGATAGTGCTGAGTGTACCGGTACGTGGACTTGAGTAGTATCAGACAAAGCCTGGAGACTCAATTAACAACAAACACTGCTTCCCAAACCAATCCCTATTCCTGTGACATTTACACTGCTCAGGTTCATGTACTTAACACTCAGCTCCAGGAACCCTCTCTGATTCCCAAGTGGTGCTGGTGTAAAGTGTCAAACCCACCAAACTCCAGGATGGCAATCAAACACTGCAGCTATTTTCGTCTTTCTCTTGTGGACACGTTGTGCCCCTCGCCTGATCCAGCTTGGCAAAACTCTCCTTTGAGCCAGAGAGTACATACAAAATCCACATTACACCTTGTCATATTATTGGTCCCTAATTAAGTTGTTTCAACAAGAAGGCATCTTTGAAGGACACGCATATTTTAGTGGAAAATTAAATTATTAATTTAATAATACTATTATTCCAGTGGAATAGAAACATCCCACAGTATTTGGGATGTTTCTATTCCACTGGAACATCTGAAGATAACTTTACCATCAAAGCGACCGTATCAGGTAATTGCACTCAAGCTGCTGGCCACAGTACATCTCCAGAACACCTTCTCACTCCATTATGTGGCTCAGACAGAAGAATTTTGCCCTCAAATTCTTGTTATGCACACATATAGTGCATATTTTCCTACTAGACGAAGCTTAACTGTATACAATTCCTCTGCAATGAATTACTTCTCTAGGATTTAACTACAAAGGCCCATTTGGAAACCATAAATGCTGCATCGACCCCAAAGGACAAATCCTGCACTTTCATCAAGGCAAAACATAGAAACTACATAACTATGGCAAAACATGGGCCAGAGCACTCACAACTTCTCTTCAGAAAGGGTCTACATTTGGCAGGCAGAAATGTCTACTTCAACCAAGGAGCTAAGAAAATATTCTAGCTCAGTATCTGGAATAATCAAATGGGGTGCAAATTTCATTCATACCTCAGCTCTGTAAATTAAGATGGATAAGAAGATGTGTGTTTCTAAGAGGACACTTAAGCAAAGATAAGGGTTTAAGTGCTCACAGCTTTGCTTGTGTCAATGTTATCTGTAGATACCCTTTTTCCATAACACTTGGAGTGACTTTTTAATGTACAGATAATATGTTCCTTAAATGCAGCCCATATACATGCACTGTGAATGGATCCAGCATTAATAATGTAAATTTTACTGTTTAATAAAAATATTGCTACTTTCTTCTTTCTGGTTTTGTTTGATGAAGCCTCTTTGAACATGCTGGATGCAGGATTTCAGCAATGGCTTTTCCATCACTGCTGCACCAGACTGCCCTGTCTGCTGAGAAAGGTGGTGGCTCTGTTTTGGTAGCAGGGAGGGAAGTTTCTTGCCAGGAGTCTCACACTTGTAATTCTTAGAAAGGTCAGAGATGGGGACTAAATTTTAAACAGATGCAGACTTTGCTTCCCTGTTAAAAACAGCCAGATCCTTCTGGGTTCTCCAGGCCAGGAATGTCCTGCGGTCTGAGGGAAATTCTCATGTCCTGGTTGCTCATGTTTTTCCTTGAGAGGAATCACAATGGCCAAAGTTAAACTCCCTGTTTTCATTCCCAGTCCACTCTTTTTCCATTTTCCTCCACCACACTTGGCAAAATATCCATCTACCCTGTTCTTAGTGCTCTCCTGACTGTGTTTCCTTAACTTTTACTGTATGATCCCATCTCTGCCAGTCACTTTTCTGTAAATTCATCCTTCAAGCCCATCCCTGTTCCATGTTCACCAGCTCATAGCATTGACTATTTTCTCCTTACCTTATCCTAGTTGAATGGCTCTTGCAAACAAGGGCTGAACAAACAAACATATATTTATATCATACACAAATAATCTTAAGTATTGCAGCGACAAAACCAACAGCAGATTTTTTTCTTCATTTAATCACAGGGCTTCTACCATCTGAAAAGTTGAACACCTGCAATAGGCCCTGTATGAAGATGAGTATATAGAGAGATATTTACCAGTTTAAGGAATTTACAAAGTACAGAAGGAGGAAAATGCACACTGCAGTGATGGGAAATTGAGAAATGGAAGAAGTACAGGCACTTATCACGGTCACAAGGAAGCTTGGGCAGAGCGTGGTGTAGACTGCACAATGCTCAGGCACCAGCCCAGGCCTTTGCCAAGCAAATATCCAGCTTTTAAAATATTCATGGAAGAAAGACAGGCTTGTGCAATGCTCCACAAATAAGACAGAACAAATGACAAGTCATTACCCTGCAGAGGGGCAGACTGCAGAAACTGAATTTGAGGGGTTATTATCTGCTGCTAGAAGGTTGTAGATATTGCCAAATGCTAATTTAAATTTTTTTCTGATTTACAGTGCTTAGGAAAAGAGAGAGGTTTTATTCTCAGCCTTAAGCACTGCAGCAAATTCTGTCCAGTGGAGTTAAACTGGCCATGTTAGCAATCCAGAATTTATATGTCACTGTTTTATCAGATTTCCAGAGACATATAATGTCTCTTTCTCCTGCCAGTAAAACCAGATGCAGAAGGATCCTTGTGTGTTTATTTAGCCCAGGATTGTTAATGGCTGGGAGTAGCACACACTGGGGTGTGGCTTCCATGTCTTGCACAGAGAAGCCAGTGCTAAGAGACCAGAATTAAAACAGACTAAAGCAGAAGTGCAACCCACTGACCTTGGCGCCAGTAGAGTGGGAAAAACATTATGAAAATCTGGACTCAGCATCCAGGTCAAGGCTGATTTTTACCCCTTGAAATTCAAAGGTACTTGATACAAAGCATTAATATAAGTAAATTCTTTGCTTTCCGTTTCCTTGAGGAAACAAACTTTCAGGCTGCAGGCAGTCCTTTTCATCTCAACTTGAAGGGAAGAAAGAAAATGCTGGGTTGGTCTTTTCAGTGAAGGACTTTTTGCTTAACTTCATTAAGACAAAACAAGATGGCACTATAGATGAAAGTAAAGACTTCTGTTAAACAGGAGGTTAAACAAGTCTTTAAACACAGCTCCTGCTTCATGTGCTAATCCTGATTTCATGACAGTTTGGAGGCACAATCTTTTTTCCTCTGGCTTTATTTCACTCAGCTTGAGTCTGAGCATCCCTGTTTGAAAACAAGTCTGGCATTTGCAGGGATAACTTTGAACAAAAAGGGGGCGCTGCTCCAATTTTGGTGGGAAAATTATGATGTCCATGGAGTTCTGTCTCATCCTCACAAAGCTCTTCATCAACAAAAGGCAAAGCACCCTGAGCTGTCCTGCAGCACAGAACCCAGGGAGCACAGAGGACCAGCAGGAAGGCAGTCAAATTCTTTGGCTGGGAGAAACAGTGTGGTTGTTCCTAACACAACTGCATGACAGTTCCAGCCTTGCTGAGAACTCAGACTGGGCTTAAAATAAAGATGAGGGCTGAAAAACCAGTTCCAGAGAAGGGTTAATGCGAGAGAGCAGCTGGCCCATCAAGGGCATTTTTGGGCTAAAAAACCCATACCCAAAAAAGTCCTGTGCACAGAAAATGCCCATGTTCAACAAAGGCAGCATCCTTACCAGTGTTGAAGTCACATTTAAAGCAATAAAACTCCTCACTCTGCCTCTGAAGAAGCAGCAGCAGAAATCTCTGATAAGTGGGAAGGGAGGAGAAGAGCATTTTACATTCTCATGGTTCCTTGGCTCACTCCAGCACTGTTTGATTAACTGGGAGCAAGATTTATGTGCTATAAAGTGCTCTGGGGAGGTTGCTGATGCCAAACCTCTGCACCTGGGTTTTGAAAGCCTCTCTAAAGTTGTGAGAATATCTGTGTATTCTCATCTAGGAAAAGAAAGCCCCCCTGAAAACCAAAAGTAACTACTGCTTTTTGGCAGAACAGCAGAGTGCAATTTCACCTAGGAGGGAGATTTGCAAAGATACTGACAACCACTAAATGGCCTGGTCCCATAGAAATTGGACGTGAGTGAGCACTTCATGGCCATTTAGCCCTGGGGAGAGGTGTCCCCTTACCCCTGATTAGTTTGGATTCTTCCATAGAAGGAAGATTAAAGGAATATCCATTAAATTATTTCAGAATTGTTATTGTTTTTCAATTTTAAATTATTCTACCCATGGGATTATTCCAGCATAATCCCATGGAAACTTGCTTCAGAAGACAAAGGAGCTCAGTGTCTCTTAATGGTTAGTGGAGTCACATTCTTGTGTGACATCTGCCTCTAATATGATTACTTGGGAATGAGCAGTGCAACCAGGGATGTTATCAGCCTCTCAACTGACTTGGAAATTGATTTTCATCAACTATTGTTTAAAACTGTTGTGCTGAGAGTTGAAATTGGCCCGTTTTGTGAATAATTATGCTGTGCTGATGATGTTTTCAACCCCTTTTAGAAGCCATCAACAGTCTGCAATATTTGGGTGTTGTGCAGGCTTTGTCTGGAAATGGCATCCAGCCTTCAGGAGGCTCTGACCAGGTGGAAGCTGTTCAAGAGGACCTGTTAACACCAACTTCCACCAAGCAAGGTTTCTTTCAGAAATGTGCTTCTGTTTACTACCAGCTGATGCCACTCGTGGTCAGAGCCCTCATTTGATGTGATTCTTGTTTCAGGGTTGAATGTTGTGAACTGGGACAAACTTTACAGCCTGCAAGAGCTGTGGTGGCTTCAGACTATTCATGAACAGGATGTGAGAAGAGAGAAGGTGTCAGCACTTCAACAAAGGTGGAGAAGCAGAAAAAGTAAAACAGCCTTGAGGAGGGGAAGCTGGTGCAGACTGGATTCTCAGTCACCAAGATCTTGACAAATCTTGGAGCTCAGTGGCCTTGGGCAGAGAGAAGGAAGTGGGGACATGGTATTTTAAGTGGAAAAATGCAGCCTAAGGAATTTCTTTGGTCTCATGTCTCCCCACCAGTGTTCAGTGGTGCAAGCTTAGAGGCCCATACCTGGATGGCCACGGAGCACAGCTGGACAGGGCTCTGTGTCTCACCCTCATGCACTCCAGGAGTGAGGGTGACAGCCAAGAAGATGGTGGTTGAGTGGCAAAATACTGGGAGAGGAAGAGGGTTTGAGGTGTTAGAAGAAGCCTTGGGAGGAGTTGAAGGTCTTTGAGATTGAGGTGGGAAAAAATTGCTTTTTCAAAATCAGTTGGGGTCTCACTTCTGGTGCACACTTAGGAATCTGCAGTGTTGGAGGCAGTCCCTGCATGATTACAAGAAAACCTGAATAGCAACTAGCAGGACTTTTATCTTCTAGCCTTTTTGTGGCTAGGTGCTGCCATTACTCGCTGCTGATCCCTCAGACAGGCAGGCAGCAGTGCCCTCTGCACCTCCCACCTCTGCACTCATGCCAAGCCCTTCAACCACACAAGGTACAAGAACAAAATTTGCATTTAGCCTTTGAAGCAAAAACAGTATCTCCAGGGCTTCACGTGGATTAGGTCATTAGATCTCTCCTGTTGGACAGGAGCTCCCTGAAGGAATGCAAGGAAGTAAGCACTATTTTGCCTTTGGAAGAAGTCAAGAGCCACGGATTTAACTCCCACTTGATCCTTCCAATTATGCAACCTGGTTCAAATCTAGAGAGGACTCAAGGAAAAGAGAAGGTATGGCTCTGTAATTTAAAGACAGCCTCAGTCCAAATTAAGTGGTATTTGACTCTGACAACAAGCTGGTCTGCAGGCACCCACACTGCCTGACTTGTTTCTGGGTATCCAGGCTCCCTGGGACTTGATGTTCATGTGAACAATAAGTGCATAAATTATCCAAATGTCAGGCATTTCCTGGAACTTACTGGATGCCTTGTACTTGCTGTTCAGAGCACAGAGCTCCCTGCTGGATGATGCTGATGCCATTGGAAATAACTGCAACCATCTCCAGCATGTTATCTAAAGGCCTTGTGGTCACCTCACATGTCATCTGAAAGCCTTTCCTGGCATGCTGAAGGAGAAAGGCAAACCAGATTTACCTGCATTGTCTCCAGACCTTTGTAAGTTCTCCTCACAGGAGCAGAGCTAATTGGTAGGAGGGTCACAAGTGCTGGTGGACCATTTAGAAAAAATCCCTTTTGCTGGCACAGGCATCTGCTTTGTTTTTTTTCCAAAGGGCTGCAGAGCACAGAGTTTGTTCAGCAGGTCTGGAAGCATCAGCCATTGTCTTTCTGAGGCTGAAGAAAGGCTGATTTTTAAAATCTCCTATGGTGCTGCAGGTGTACCTCAAGACCAGTTTTACAGATAAGTGGTCCATCTCATTTTGAAATGCAAAATAGGTAACTGCACTTGCAGAAGGACTTTTCCAGAAAAACAAATAACCAGCTGATATGTTGGAGTGAAACAATCCAACACTATCCCACAACCATGAAGTGTGAGGAGTTAAATGAGCTTTAAGAGATTAATCTAGAAAATAGATATTTCAGATGGTGAGTTGTTGGAACCACTAGTGCAGTCTGGGCCTGTGACAATCCTCTTAACATGCTGGCTACAAAATGTATCACTTCCATACACACAGTTATGCACATGTATGCATATTAATCTCCTAATTGGCCTGTAAATGAGATGTTGGTAGTATCTAAAAATGAGACAGTAAGAAATGTAAGGATTTTATCTGTGGACTTATTTGCAAAATGCTGACATCTAAATACAATGCACTTCTAATTTTTTTGTAAACTGGATGCCTGGGTGGGGAAAAGCTGTGGTGGTGCTGCTGATGGAGCTCCAGCAGCACAGATCAGCAGAGGACCCAACCCATGCAGAGCAGCAGGAACATCAGTTCCTCCTGTTTCCTTGTGAAAACTGGTGTGATTCCTCTTGCTGATGAAGTGGCAAACCCGTCTTCCAGGATTCCAGCTGGCATGGTGTGAGTCTGCACACTGTTCTCCATTGATGGTAATTTATGGAACTTTAACAAGAGGGAGTTTAACTGGTGCTAGAGAGCTTGGTTTCTTGAACCTCAGACTGAGTGTATGCAGTGAAGTCCAGCTATAAATAATTCCTGTGCTGTTTTATAAACCATTCTAAGTAGCAAATATAATCTGTTAAGCTTATTTGCAATTGCTACATGCAGCTAAAGGAAACAAATGAACTGCTGCTGAATTAATTCGCAGCCCATCCAGAAACTTTTTTGCACTTTGTCTGGAAAGTTTCCAGGCAGCAGAGCATCTGGCATGCAAAAAGTGGGTGGCTTCCTAGGAAAGGGGGTTGGCTTTATTTTTTTTTTTATTTAATACATTTTGTTTACAAAAATATCCACCTTTGGCCAGATTTAGTTCTGCCAACCTGCTTGGATTAGCCCATTTTAGCCAGAGTGTGTTGGTCCAGACAGGCCTTCGTTATTGATAGGAGAACCTATAAGCCAGTGAGAAGACACAGCCCCTTCCTCTCAACAATCCTCTTAGGGTGAGAAAACCTCCTGGTGGTGTCCTCCTCTCTCCTCTGCCCCAGATGGGACTAAAACAGCTCCTCTGAATGAAGCACTGAGGTTTTTCAGGATCCCTGGGAGGGCAGGAAGACAGTGTGATGGTTTTGAGGGTTGCTGGTGCCTGAAGGTAAAGGAGCTCTCGGTGTGTGCCTCTCACATGGGTTAGCAGGCAGATCTCCACTGGGCTGCAGGCAGTTCCTGCCTAGGCAAGAGCTTTATAAATAATCCCTCTTTTCTAGGAACATGCCCAATTTCTTATATCAGTTGCCCCGCTGTGTTTGCAACGAGAGAGAAACAATAAAAAGAATTTCTAAAATGCTCCTCAAGAAAAAACACTTCTCACAGAAATGCAGCTACAAAAATTCTCCTTCATCTTTTCTGCACAAGTTGTTTTTTTTTTTTTCTTTTTTTGCTGTTGCATGTCTGGGTCAGGCCTCCCATGGCGTGTGCTGCAGGATGTGCAGGATGTGGCCCAGAGCCCTCCTGCTTCCATGGCCCTGAGCTCACTCTTGTTCCAGTGGTAATAACAACACTGCTAATAAGGATAATGACTGCAGAGCTGGAACAGTCTATCTGATGTTTTCACAGGTGATGTAACTCCTCTTGATATGGAGATGCCTCTCAAACCCCTTCAGCTATACTTTTTATTACACTCCATTTTCTTTTATCTTTTTTTTTTCTCTAAATACATTTTTGATTATAGTATAAAAACAGCTGATACACTCATAGACAGGCAAGTTCCCACAAGCAATTAAATTTTGGGTGCAGACATTGGTGTCCTATGAATGACATTTCTTTTGAGGGAGGGAGGAAACACAATGAAAAATAAACTATTTTAACTTTAGAAGCAACAACAATAAAAAAATTGAAGTAATTGCCTAGAAGATAAAATAATTAAGAGCCAAATCACTACTTTAAGTACAATATGAAGCCTTCATGAGTAGTAAAAACATCTAACAAAATGTCTTGAAAACCCTGCAAGGCTGAAGAGACCCTTAGCTGAGGGGCTGGAAGTGGCACCATAGGGAAGATGGCACACATACCTGGTCCTCTCCCAGTGGCAAAGGACACTCTGGTGTTGCTATTGAGGCTGTTTGGAAAAGTTTTAAGCTCAAAATGCTACTCCAGGCTGTGTCATGCTTGTGGATGGTGGGAGTTTGGTGTGTTTTCCCTGAAGTCACCCTGCAGGTGTGCCTTCCCCTTCCCTGCAGGAGCAGGTCCTGCAACACCCTGCCTGCTGCAGCTACAGGAGTGAGGGGAAAATTGCACTTGTGATTAATGCCTGAAGTTTTTATGGGTGTTCGTAAGACATCACTTTCTGTGACCACAGGAATTTGAAGCTTAGTCAAGCTATTAGATCTGAAATGTTTTCACTGAGATATTTTGCTTTTGAAAACAGAAACAAAGCAAAATCTTTATTCTTTCATCTTCTCCAAGAAATATGCTCCTGAGGAGCTACAGGAGGGTGTAAAACAGAGCAGGTTCCCAGGATCCCTTCCCATTCCAGCCCAGGGGTAATGCTGAAATCACCACTCTGGGGTGACTTGATGTCATCCTGGGATGAAGGAGAGACAGTTTGGAGCTGCAGCCTGCCCAGACGTCCACTGTGAAGGCTGCCCCTGGGTATACACCTCTGAGCCACCTCGGGGGCACACCATGGAGCTTTCCAGAGCTCCCAGGGGATGGCACCCTCTGCTTGGCTCCATTGTTAGTGCTTGCAGGAAGCACTTGAGACAGCGTGGGCAGTGTGGGCTGGCACGGGAGGGAAGGCACAGCCACCATGAACGAGGCTGAAAGGTGCCCCAGCACGCCAGGCCTGGGCACGCTGCCAGGCCGGGGCTCACTGGGGCCATGGGGCTGGCTGGGAAAATCCATGGCAAGTGCTGCAACATCACATCAGGATGGACCAAAGCAGCCCCACATTCAGCCCCCACCTCGCCTTGGAAGGGGACGTTCAACAGCTTCACTTGGTGCTGTGCCCACCTACCAAAGTTTTGCCCAGCTCATTTGGGGCAGGGCAGCAATTACAAGTGAAGAGAGGAAGCCACATCTCTGTCTTGCTGCAGGACCCCCTCCCTTGGCCATCATACCAGCCCTCAGCAGCATGTGGGTGAGTATTGCTTGGATTTCACCCAGAGCAGCCAAATCTGTGCCCTGAGGGTGTCCATTCCTCCTGCCCCATGTTCTCTGAGTAACCCTGCAGGAATCAGGAACCGCGGTGTTGGCCGAGCTGCCGGCACCACCAGCGCCGTGGTGTGCAGGGCCTCTCCCATCACCCAGCAGCCATGGAGAGTGTGTTCCTGCCATGAGCATTGCTTGGATTTCACCCAGAGCAGCCAAATCTGTGCCCTGAGGGTGTCCATTCCTCCTGCCCCGTGTTCTCTGAGTAACCCTGCAGGAATCAGGCACCGCGGTGTTGGCCGAGCTGCCGGCACCACCAGCGCCGTGGTGTGCAGGGCCTCTCCCATCACCCAGCAGCCATGGAGAGTGTGTTCCTGCCGGAGCCAAGAGCGAATACCAGAGGCATGAATCCTGCCCTAACAGCTCAGGGTTTGCAGAACTAAATTAAAATGATAAAGGGCTGCAAGGCTGGGCAGGCTCGCTGGCACAGGGCTGGCGGCAGCGGCGGGGCCATCAGCTCTGCTGGGTTCTCTCCACCAAAGGTTTGAGCCAGGCAAGGACTGCTTGTGCCCATTCCCCTGCTGCTTCCTGTCTTGGGAAGGTGTTATCTGCCAGGACAGAGAGGGATTCAGCTGGTGCTCTGCTCCCACCCTTGCCTGGAGCTTGGCTGAGCAGCTGTCGTGTGTTGAGCCCTGTTTCTGTACACACCCGTTTGGAAGACCCACTGTGGTCTGCACCAAAGGATGCCATTGCCATTTTTCTCTTCATCTTGCCTTTCTCTTCAACTTTTGATGTTGAAGGTTCAGGCTGTAGGGAAGGGCAAAGCATTTGAGGATTTCCCTTTTTCTAACAGCAACTACTGCACTGATTGGAGAGATTCAGCTCATCCTCCCTTGGTTTAGGAAAACTTCAATATTCACCTTTTCCCTTCAATCGAATTTTAACCCATGCAGAGGTCCTACCCTTACACACTGTGTCTCTGGTCCACCAGGAGAGACCCTTTCCCTTTCCTTGGCTTCCACAGCCAGAGGCTGTGGAAATTTTATGGTTTTCCTACACCCTAACTTACCTATGAAATCTGATGGTTTTCCTACACCCCAACTTAAACTGATAGGTTGCTGCATGTGCAACTTGTGTCCACACAAAATTTCCTCAAAGTAGTCCCAAGGATAAGAAACCTTTTACAGATCTGATTGTACCTCACCACCAGTGCTCCTCTTCCATCTTTCCCACAAGAGCTCCCCTCCCCTCTTTCCATCCACACCCATTTGTGGGTTTAGGTAATCAGGAGTAAATGCCATAGGAAGCATGCTCATATGGTTGGAATATCCCTGTGAACCCTGAACAACTTCTTTCTTTGCTGCCTGTCTGTAGGAATAAATGCTATTAAAATGCAAATGATTTTCAAAGGGCCTGAAATTTTACTCATTTTGTATCGGGATCCTTTGCTGTTCTTAGAAATTTCTGCCTTTCCAACATTCAGCAAAATAACACAGGAATCACAAAAGCCTTAGATATGCACGTTTATATTTCCTGGATCTCACTGGCTGTTGCAATTCCCTGAGACATTCTCCCTGCTCTTCCTCCTCAGGGACATAGCTGAGCTGCTTCAAGGACAAATATTCCAATTATAGACAAAGCAGGGAGCTCTCAGAGGCAGGTGTTAACTTTCAGCCTACTGCTCCAGCTTCTCCAGTGCCTCTTTCGAGGTTTCCAGGCAGCAGATGCAATCCCCTCTGCTTCCCTTTCTGTCCACAACTCTCTCTGTTCTCTGAATTCACATCTCCTGGTAAAATGGGAAAACTCTGAATGGCACCTCTGCAACAGCAGAGCACGGATGGAGACATGATAGGTGTGTGGAGCACCCTGAGTTCATGGGAGAGCATGAGTGGTCACCCCAAAACCCATCACCCGATGAACCAAGGGTAGGGTTGCAAAGCTGATGGCTGAGGGGACTCACTCTTCATCCCCACTCAGCTGTTGGAGACATCCCTGCCTCACCCACCCACCCCTACCCCAGAGGAGTTGGAATACCATGGGTACATCACTTGTACACACAGGACAGCAGCGGGATCTGTGTCAAGCACTCTTGCAATGAATGTCCCATCCTGTCTTCTCCTATCCTAAACTACCATTTCTCAGTGGAAGAAGAGAGAAAATAAAAATGGTGTCGAAGAAAACCAACCTTTTTTTCATGGACCATGGAATCCTGAGGATTAGTTCCCCTGTAATAACTGCTCCTGCAAATAGGTACCAGGTCAATAATTCATTGGTAATATTCTGTTCTTCCATATTTTTCAGTAAACTTTTTCCATCACCAGGGATAGCAGTGTCAGAATTGAATGGACAAAATATCTGATAGGGAATGGGGCATGAGGAAAACCAAGTCCCAGCTTTAATGCTATGACCTCAGGCAAATCTCTTATCTGCCCCACAGTTTATGCTTGCACACTTCGTGTGTCTTTTCTATCCAGACTACAGGTGCTTTGGGACAGGCACCATCTCCCAAAATTCATTTGCAACAATTCCCCTGGGAGGGCAAAGAAGAACGTAATAAGGGCTGAGTGTACCATAAAATTATTTAGTAAATAATAGGCAGTTGTGAGTCACTGCCCTGTAACTCCATGTCTGGTTCTTGGTGAGTATTTTTATACACAACTAAGAGACGTAAGGACTTACAACCTATCTTCAAAAGGAGGAACCTAAGGGTCTTGACTCACATGGAGTTAAAAATGCAGTGGCTGAGGCAGGCAGATGTCCTGCCTCTCTGGATGGGGAACATGAAGAGGACAGCTGGGACCAGTCCCTGACTTCAGCTGTCCCACTGTGTAGTGGCAACCACGAGTCCCTGGGCTCCCATTACCTCAATCTTTTTAGTCCCTTCTGAAAACAGCTTCATTTCCTGACTCTTAAAAACTTACTGGTCTTATGGCTCTAAAATATCTGTTTATTTTGTTGTGTTTGTTTTGCTTGGTTTTTTTTTCTGGCCTCTGAGCAGGATTTTGTCATCTCTATTATAAAGCTTCATGATAGAGAAAGGTTTGTTGAGGAACAGCTGTGAATGAGTCTGCAGACCACTTGATAAGCATCCAGCTGTGGGGACAGTTTCATCTGTGGTCACCTTATGGGTGATGGGTCCCGCTGCCCCTTCCTTTCTTCACCTGTTCAACTTCATTCAGACTTTGTGATAGCTTGGTGAGAAGTATTGGGTAATCCTGGCAAATGCACACCACAGGAAATCAGGTTTTTTTACCCAAGAGCCATTTCCATATCTGATAATCTTGGTGGGTCTCAAGCTCACGCCGGCAGGTCTCTCCCAGTGGCTGTTTCAGCAGTGCAAGTACAACTGCTGCCAGGTGGGCATATTGATTTTCCAGCTGGAGTAATTTCCAGTTTAATGAATTACTACTGAAGTAAGAAGAGAGAAGGCTTCTCCCACTCATTGCAATCACACAGGGCTGGTAGCCTCAGGTGGGATAATGTGGGTTTGTCTTGGTGAACATGAAGATCTGGTGAAGTGTGGCAGCTGGATCAGCCAGATGTTTCACCAGGTTCTGAGGACTGTTTGGAGAGATGAGATGTGGAACCAGCATGTTCTTTCTCTCATCAAAGAGCTTTGCATGTATCCCCACAGATAAGGGAGCAATCCTAAGTGTCTTCATGTGATAATCTTGTCTGACCAATAAAACCAACCTCCAGATTTTGTGTCCTGTATCAAAATGAGAATGTCCGTGCAATGCTACCTGCAGGAGGACAAATTAGAAATTGGAAAAGCACAGAAACACATGTTACAGTGAAAAAATAGGGGATATTCAGAAGGAAGCTGTGTCCAGGAGAAAGCAAGTGCTTCCTAGGTCAGACCCATTCCTTATCTTCCACATATCCATGCCACCAAAGCAGCATCACAGCCTGACTGGCAGGGCTCTGCTTCTATGTTGTCACCCCACAAAAACCCTTTGCAGACAAAACTGGAGGTCCCAGGCCATGAAGTGCCTTTCATTCAGGCAAAAATGGCAGGGCTGTTCATCCTGGGTCCCAGTGCATTCCTCCTGCCACTTCTCCTTAAAAGGCATCACCCACCTGGCCCGATTATGAACATGAACTCAGCAGCCCCCCACTCACCCTTGCATAGCAACTGCTGGATAGTGACAGATTTTCAAGGAATTGGTGGTTATCTGATACATAGTTGAGCAGCCACGTTCAAGGCTATAATTGATCCTTGCTCTCTTTTCTTTGTCACAAGCCCACCTGCTAACTGCAGCTCTTTCCATCAGGTTGTCCTCTAAAAAAACCAAGGGATTAATCTTGTGGCATAGCTCAAGTTACACAGGAGTTATTTGGCAGAATAATATCTGTGCACTGAGCTAAAGAACCAACCTGGGAGTAAAAAAGTCAAACAAAGCTGTTCTCTTAATGTTTAAAACCTAGAGAGATGGTGTAACAGGCAACACAGAGGGCAGATTTGCATTTTTATTTTCATTTTGAAGGGGTTCTCTTGTGCTGTGACATGTGCTCCAGGCTAATGCTGCTTTACCTTAAACTGCTCCCCTCGGGTAAATTCTAACAGCTAGCAGCTCTCATGTTATTCCAGCTGTAGGCAGAATGTGTGGCACTGTGCTTTTTATTTGAAAAAGAAAATCACACTGGTGCAAATAAATGAGACTGGAATCACTGATACTATGGATTATTTGCAGCTTGGGAAGTACATGAGGTTGAAAAAATACCTCATTTATGGGCAGGTCACTATGGAGGTTAAGACCTGAAATGGAGTCATTAGCCATGTTCTATAGCTATGTTTGGTAATGTTTCTCAAATTATTCTTTCTACAGAGATAAAAATCACTGCTTTCTTTTCTCCCTTTTCTGGTTTTATGATTGCAGAATACATTAACATATATTCATTTTTTTGCACTTTTATAGTTGCCTTTGCATGTTTGTGAACACAAATGAATTTAGCACAGAGGCACTTGGACACAGACAACGTTTCACCAGCTTAATGGTGAGGAAAAAGACCTGGGGGCAAATAGCAGGGAAGCAGAAAGTGGCTGGAGGCAGCTGAGAATGCCAAGGGGAATCCAACATGCCTCACAAAACTGCCACCTGGATCTGCTGGTCACCAGCACGTGACCCTGAACTCGGACATCAGCACAGGGGAAATTCCTTGGGGAAGAATGGACCATGGAAGCATGGCCTGGGAGCTGCAATTACTGCTTGTCTGCCAGGTCTGCCAAACACTGATGTCAGGACAACACAATGAAGGGGTAAACCCCCTGACCATGCTGCCACCTCGTGCCTCTGTGTCCCCATGTGCAGAATTCCTCTTTTCACAGGTCTGTCTGAGCATCTCGGGGAATTCTCATAGGCAGAACAAGCCTGCAATAACAGTGACCCATCTACATCACAGGGATAGTGCTTTAGAGGAAGAAAGTGCTTTTTTCTGACAGCCCTACCAACAAATTCACTGCCAAAAGAGCTGTTTGTTGCACAGGAATTGCAAACATTAAAGCCTGACCTCAGCCACAAGTACATGGGACACTGCTGCAGTTGATATCACCTCAGCTCATGGCAATTGGGAGGTAAATTAAAACTCTGTTTGCAGAAGGGGCTGTGCATTCATATGCCCCTATAAGCCGAGGCCATATCGATTTTCCAGCTGGGGTAATTTCCAGTTTAATGAATTACTACTAAAGTGAGAAGAAAGAAGGTTTCTCCCACTCACTGCAATCACTCAGGAGCGCTGGGGCTCAGCTGGCCAGCCACAATCTGTGAGATGCTGTTAAACAGAGCAGATCTCCAGTTATACTGTGGAGTTCTCCAGATTTTGAGCATTATTTCAGGTCAGTTCCTCTCAGGACAAAGCAGAAAGGTGCATGGGCTGAAACCCCAGACTGAGCACCTCATCAAACCACCTCCAGTGCACACCTCCCAGCAATGGCACATGGAAAGAGCTGTGCACAGAGCTCCTTGGAAAGGGCAGAGTGACTGGACAGGCTTTAGGCAGCAGGGCACTCCCACGGCATTAAAAACCACATGGCATTAATTCCTTAGCCATAATTTGTGAATTATTTGGGGTTTTATCTATGCTTCTGTTCCTCCCTTTCCCCCACCCTCCAAGTTTATGAAGTAATTTATGCATGTGCGGAGAGATTGACATTTAATAGGATGTTGGAAAAATGGAATTAAAAATTTCAGGAAGGAAAATCAGCTGGAAAATTACTTTTGATCTTTTAATTGAGACAAATAGGGAGAAATGAAGAGATGTCGAGGGATGATATGGGGCTGACAGGGAAGTGGAGATAGAGGCACTTAAATGTCACATGAAGTTTTATAGATTTGTTTTACTTTGAAAAAGAAGAAAATACTTCTTTCTTCAAGTTTTAGGTAATTTTCTGATAAATGTAATACCTGGTTTGGCTTTATGGTTTTTTGCAGACAGTGAACCAGGGCTCCAGATAAAATATGTTTCTGATCCATGTGTTGGGTTCCCCTGTTGTCATTGGAACATCTGTCAGATCACAGAACACATCTGCTCCATGGTCAATGACAAATCTGCTCATAGCTGCTAGAAGATTGTTCTTGCTTAAAACATTCTCTCACCTTTCATGAAGTATTCAACTACATGCTGGGGAGGTTTAGAGAAATAATGTCTATAATTTTAAAATGTGGTTTATACTTTTCTGCTTAAAATGCCCTTTTAGCCCTAAATTTGGAATATATGTGAAAAGTTTTGGATTTTCCTAAACATAATATTCCTTAAAAAAAAAAATCTTTTCTGACAAGTGGAGAATTTTGATTTTCTACTTTTTTCCCTTTCAAATTACATCATGTCTTTGTTTTATTCCCCCTTTTGTCCTTGTAAGCCCAGTAATATGCAGTTATTGGAAAGTCACAGATGACAGGGCTTGTCACCCTCTTTCTCTCTCTCAGATTTAGATGTCCAGTGAAAGCTAAGCTCAGCCTTTTGCCCCTTCCTAGAGAGCGTGGGATAAACTGCCAGCTGGGTGTCCCTTTGCCCTCTGTAAATGGAGCCCAGAAGAGCAGCCTGGGTGAGTACCTGACTCTCAAATGACTGAAATTGTGTTGGATGATTTGCACCCAGAGTGAGTGAAGAGAAACAAGACACGGGCAAACAGATGATTGCAAGAAAACTGAAAAGAAAATGCAGATTATCACAAAATCTATGTGATGTTGAGTGACAAGTGAGGAACAAAGGGAATTGGAATGAAGAGTAAAAAGGGGAAAGGGAAGAGAATTGCTATTTCAAGTGCTTTAAAAGATCAATATCAATAGCTTAAATTATTCATGTTTTTTGGTAAAAAATTCATGATTTCTCACAAGTCTACCTTCCTCATTGTAGGATTTGTTTCTAGTTTTTCCCAATTTCTATGTTGCAAAATAAATGAAACCCCTGCATCTACCAAAATAGATTCTGGCATTACTAACAGCTTCCTCTGTCTTTCTCTCTTCTCCTTTCCAGCTTCAGCTGTTGTCATCTGCCTTCACACATGCTTTGTGCTGCTCCCCTGGTTCCAGATGGCCAGAGGAAGACAGACAGATATCACAGTGCAGGCGCTATGGAGCAGCCCCAGCAGCCTGGAGAAGAGGCAATACATTTTTCCCTTTCTGGGATCATCCTGTTGTGTGTTTCCTGACTATGCAGGACATGGTGTAGCTGGTAGAATGGCCCTTATATAAGTGATTA
Organism: Setophaga petechia; assembly: GCA_024362935.1. Taxonomy (NCBI): domain Eukaryota; kingdom Metazoa; phylum Chordata; class Aves; order Passeriformes; family Parulidae; genus Setophaga; species Setophaga petechia. The sequence continues at coordinate 5,004,397 of JANCRA010000003.1, read as the reverse complement.
TATGGATAAGTCTGTCCAGCTGCTTGTTCCTGCAGCATGGAGTGTGGTTCTGAGTGCTTCCATCTTCCCAGAGCTTCTCTCCAGGGCACACAATGCAAGCCCTCCATTTCGACCATTCTGGCTGGTGACAGGATGGCCTCAGTGTTCTTTTCAGCTGCAATAATAGGTAAAAAATATTTGTGTTGGAGGGTCATCTCATGATGACCCAATGAAGACCTACTCCCAAATACTGAGGAACAGGGACACAGTCAATTTTTGGCATTTGGTGCCCATGTCTCATCACTCTCAGAGCCAAGAATTTCTTCCCAATGTCTAATCTAAACCTGCCCTCTGTTAGTTTCAAGCCATTATCCCTTGTCCTATCACAACACACCCTGTAAAAAGTCCCTCTCCAGCCTTCTTGTAGCCCCCTTCAGGCACTGTAAGGCTGCTGTCATTGTAACCACTGCTTCACTGGCTCCCATTCTTGGTTTTCCTAAGGCTGTAGTAGATTTTCAGGAAGTTGCATCATCTGAAAGGGTCACTGAATGAAAGGTTCAATTTGTAAATGCATATGCAAATCTGGAAAACTAAGTGCAAAGCAGACCCCTAGACTTTTAAGGGGAACCTGAGCAGGATATACATGATTTCAGGCTGCAACAAAAAATCCAATCCCTATCAGCATCATGACTTACCATCCTTCATAGTACTATGAATTTGGAAGCTGAAAGAAAAATAGGGAACTTTGGAAGTTCTCTAGTAGCTATTACGGGAAGTGGTATAGCTGTATTCAAATAAATGTGTCCCACTTCCAACATTCTAATGTATTTTGTCATTTTTCTGGAAGAGGCGAGAGAATATAATGGAAATTAGGTTTCATTTTCCATTATTCATTTCTAGCAGTTCTAGTAATATCTGCAGAAAACCTGCTAATCCCTGCTACACACCCACAGGGAGACTCATATTAGAAGCATGTCTTAAAATATTTCCAGCCAGCCCACAGGTTATATTAGCATTATGATACCTCCTACAGATGCTAAGATTGGGCACATTGGGGTAGTCCTTGAATAAGCATATGCTGAGAAATGGTGCTTGTGCCACACCACTGGCAGAACCAGTGCCCAGGAGAGTGTAAGAGTGGGCAAGGATTAAGAAGCAGTGCCCAAACTGGAGTCAGACTCCTTACAGTTGTAGATAAAATCCAGTTCTAAATGCACTTCTCCTCTGGCACACTGGGCCAAGTTGCCTACTCTCTTACATTCATAAATGCTTTACGTCAGTCAGCCATAAAAAGCTTTACCCGTATCTTCTTCCCTTTGAAATGGATATAAACCCAAATACCAGTGGATCCCTGAAAAGGCTCTTTGGCCATTTCTGTTGGCTTTGTAACTTCTGATGTCCCGCTGAGATCAGCCATGACCAATCTGATTTGGTGCTAACACGCAGCGTTGCCATGACTCTTCCTCTTGCAAACTCTTTTCTTCTTTTCCCAAAGTCAAATATGGAAAAGCTGTGACAGCAGCATGAGCAAAAGGATATTGGAAATAATCCTCTTCATTCAGCCTGCATGCAAGATTTAGTGGTGCAGTAGCATTGCAAGGATGATTTCCACGCATCTGATAACACTGTGACACCCTATAGTAAAACATATACCTTCTGTTTCATTTTATCCATTTAAGCCCTTTGAGCAACCAGCAGTTGTTGAGTTCCCCACTCCTGCTATTAATAGTCGGGGCAGACCACTCTGCCTACTTAGATTTATTACATTTTAACTAATCTTGATTGAAGTCTTCGCATGTAAGGGCTCCAGGGCAGTCACTCACCAGGGTTACACACAACACACACAGAGTTTGCCCTGAAATTAGCTCATTAGATGTCACATAATAACCATTTAATGTGAAAAAAACAGGTTGTGGTTTCCAACCAGGTTTTGGTTTCCCCTTTTTCATAGGAAACCTGGAGAAGTAAACAGAAGGATCCCTTCTTTCACCATGATTGATGTATTCTGGACTTTTATCCATGCAAAAATCCCTCTGAAGTCTGTGGGGAGATTTCCCTGAGCAGAGAAACTTGTGCAACTCCACAAGTTTTGCCTGCACTGGGTAGCCATGATTCAGAATATATCACAAACAGGGAAGCAGAGAAATTCCTCCACATATTTTTTGCTGAATATTTTCTATGATTGATTTTATGTTGTGGGATTTGTTAATGACATGTGAAAACCCGCTCAGGGGGAAATTTGTGGTGCAGCTTCTCAGCTGCAAGATGAGATCAAACAAGCCCTATGTACATATTGTACAAGGATGATGAAAAGAGTGATGTTTTCCCCATGGCAAAGGGGGTTTGGAGGCTGCCATGTCCCTCTGTCCCTCCTTCCCCCAGGACACCACGAGCAAACTGAGTGCCTGGCTGAGAAAGGACACCAGAAGACACACTGAACACTTTGTTTTAAATGCAGCTTTGCAGCTCCTGTGGACAAAATATTTTGTTGAATGTTCATGTTCCAGTTTCTATTACTCCAGTAAAAAGTAATTCATGCTCATTTTCCAGGTGATATATCAGTTTTAGATGTTTTCCTGAGAATCATCTGAAACCTGAAAGTAAAATATAAAATAAAATAAAATAAAATAAAATAAAATAAAATAAAATAAAATAAAATAAAATAAAATATAGTAGTTCCCATTATGGGCAGGGACTCAACCTACTACAAGTGTTTCCAGGAACTGAATTTTCTGGTGAACAAGCAACACACCAGCAATGTACCCAGACTGCCCACAGCCCTCTCTAGGTTAGCTAGGCAACCTTGGGAGCTCCTGCCCCAGGAGAATAGGCTGCCAGCATTTAAAATCCCTCAAGATGAAGCTTATTTTGCCCAAAGCTGGGTGCCTGCTGCAACTGGTGCAGAGGGCAGGCAAGGATGCAGCTGCATCGAGGCTGGGTTAGTAAATGCTCCTTTGGCAAGAACAGGATAAATTTCTGGGGTTTTTAAAGACTGGCTTCAAAGTGCCTGCAGCTGGTGATCTGCAGCTCAGGCAGGGCAATGGGTTTGTCCCAGTTGAGAGTTGTCTGGGTAAGGTGCAGTGGGTATGGTCTTAGAAATTGCACAGTGCAGGGAGGTCCAGCAGTGGGGCTGGATGCAGTCAGCTCCTGGAAAAGGCACTGTACAGGGAATCTGATGGGTTCAGAACACGTGGAGCTTCCTGACCACACACAAACCTCCTCCACCTCTTGTGCACAGCAGGTCTGAGGCATGCAGGGTGCATTCAATGCATTCACATGTGGTGCATGTACAGCCTGAAGGTGACCAAGGCCAGACCCTGGGATTTGGGGGTGCTGTCAGCATTCTGCAGGCTCCCGTGAGAGAGTGCATGTGAACTGCAGAGACCTTCCCATGTGCTCCTGGAAGCTGTGAAGAAACTTGGCTATTGCCAAAATTCTGCATTTCGGGGAGGGGTGGCAAGAGGCTGATAAGAAAGTCTTTTTGTGAGAGTTCAGCAAAAATCCCAGGGGGGATGATAACCAGGGAGGGGATTGTTCTGTCTGAGGTTTGGCAATGACTTTTGAGTCAAACCCAAAACCCATTGGTTTGACTTTCAACCTATAAAGCCCTCCTACTCTGTGGGCCCAGGACAGAGGTGACAACTAGTTTCCTCTTGCTTTCTGCCTCTGGCACACTGGGGTTTCTGGCTTTTCACTGGAAATTTTTTAGGTGTTGGGCACAGCCCTGATCCTGCACTGCATGGTGCTGACATGCACAGGCAACATTGGAGAGCTGAGTGATGCTCACAGTATTGGTGGGGATGCCTCCAAAGGTCTTCCCATCCTGCTTTGGGTGATATGTTCTGCTTTGAACAACTGCTTTGACCCACAAGCTGAAGGATGATCATTCCTGCTGCTCTGATGTGGGAAACAGGTACAAATTTCACCCTTTTACTGAACTTTCAGTCCCTGGTTGTGCCTCTGCCTGCCTGGTCAGAGAAGGAGCCTTTCATGTAGAGCTGGTAACAGGTGGGATTTCATGTCAAGAACAAAGCAGAAGGGAGATGTGGGAATCAGTGTTAGGTGTGGAAAGGTGATGTGGACACTGCTTCAATGCTTGCATGGATGCTTTAAATAGAGCAAACTGTGTTTCAGTGATGACTGCTGGGAGTAGCACAGTGTGTTTGGTTTGTGACACTGGCACACACCACACATAGCTAAAGGGACCTCTGCATACCCACTTGAATCATAAAAACATCAGCTGCCGGGGATTTGCATCTAATGTCTTTCTTGGCACAAACAGGACCTCCCCACCCCCAGCATTCAAATAATCCATCCCCTATCAGCTTTTGCCATAATATGTAATGCAGATCAGCATTCCCACCAGGGAAACCTGAACACTTTTATAAGCAATTTCATAAAGAGGTGCTTCTCTGTGCCCACATAATGCAGAATCTGGAATAAGAGGGACAACGCAGTCATGAACCCATCCATTCATTACCAGCAATGTATTTGGGAAATTTTTTGTCTTTTTCTGTCTCACCTATTGCAAAACTCTGTATCTTATCAGTTGTTCTAAGCAGTGTCCAGATTTCCTTTGTAAATAATTTTTAATTCACAGCCATCACTTTGTGACTGTTAATGACACTATTCACAAGATATTTTTACAGGAACCAGCAGTTTGATATATGTATATATTCTAGTGAAAAAAACAGTTGAGCAGCCAAACAAAGCACAAAAATTAAAATGTTGTTTTAGGACTATTGAGACACAACAGGAATGGAAGAAAGTTTTGGTGGGAGAAATAGAGAAATCTCAATTGACATTTTGGAGCAAAGACCTGAACCATGACTGTGATTTCTGCTGTTTTCTGCCAGCTGGGAAACCCTCTCCTTTTCCCTGGGTGCAGATTTTCCTTAAACATTGTGACTGCAATGTGTTATCCCAGGGTTTTGCACAGAAGGCAGGAGCCCATGGAGCAGTGCAGGGGAGGCAGCTGCTGTTGCTGCCCCCCTTTCCCAGCTGATGGGGTGCCCTGGTTTGGGAAGGAGCACTTACCCCCATCCCAGCCTGCAGAGGCCTCCCAGCAGTGCTGAACCCACATGAAAACCAGACCTTGCCAAGGGTTGAGGGCTGCAAAAGCCCTCCCTGAAGTTCATTCCTGGGCTGACCTCAGCATGAAGTTGGGCCATAGCAAGGAAATGTGTGTGGGAGAGCAGGCAGGGAAAGGAAGCATAACTGTGAGGAAGGGGAGAGGCTGGGATGGAATATCCATGATCATCAAAAACCTGAAGGAAAAGCTCCAGGGCTAAGCAGTGGCTAATGGGACAGGACTGAATCCTCCAATTACTGGAGGAAGGCTTTTGCAATCCAGGAGAAAGAGTAATCAAGACCTGGCAGAAGTGTTTGTTCAAGCTGTACTTCTTTGATGCTGCTGTGGCCAAAGTACATTGAAAAGAAAAACCCCGTTTAAAAGAAAATAAAGAGCTTAACAGAGCGTATCAATTATATAATGACAATACTTATAAAACCATCTGCTGGTCTCTGGATCCTCACTTAGTCATGAGCAATTGCTTGGTGCATTTTACTTTCTAAAGATCAAGAAATTCCCTGCAGAAAGCAAACTCAGAGCTACTTCTTGGGAGAAGTTTCTTTGAAGTGAAGCAACATCCCTGTTGCTGAAACCCCTGCTGTAAGCCAGCATATCAAGGAAAAAGAGCATTTCACTCAGCTTTTCCTCCTGGGAAACATTTTGGAGGAAGCCTTGACCATGAAGCCAGAGCATGCCCGCAGCTCTGGCCCACTCTTTTTAAACGTCACCCCAGGCTTTGCAGCAGGCTTGGGTAGGCTCAGCCAAGGCTGGCATGACAGGAATTCCTTAAAAAATTATCTGCATGCTCCCCTTGAGCCTCCTCATGCTTGTGCTCCCCCCGCCCTGGGGAGGCAGGAGGACTTTGTGAGGCTGCCCTGGTCCAGACAGACTCGGAGCAGCCCCACAGGGATGATTGATGGGCACTGTGCTGGTGAGAGCACTGAAAATAATCCCAACACATGTTTCCCAGCACCTGGCAGCCAACCAGAAGACAGCACTAGCATTTCCTAAATACTGGAAAAATGACTGTCACTGCAGATGCCTCGCTAAATATAACCTAGGTGATGTGGCAGCCTGTGAAAGGCTGGAGAGGGGCAGCTACCCAGGACATTGTACAGCTCTGGTCCCATCTGAGCCTGGCTGCCACCCCTGCACTGCAAGATCTCCAGCACTGCTTGTGGAACAGGCTTTGAAGACACAGACCTGATGGGGAAGTGTCACTCAAGGCACAGGTGCCATTAAGATACTGGAAATTTGAAATACAGAGCTCCCTTAGCAAAGCAGGCGCTCGCTGTCCATGGGTGGGAGGGATGATTTAGGATGTCTCTCCATGTTTTGGTCTCTCTGGGAGGAGTTTTTCCTCCTTGGGACCATGGGGTCCCCCACGTTGCCTGCATAGGACCCAGGCAAGGCTCTACATGTAGCACCCACACAGCTTGCACACCTAAAGTTTCCTGGCTCTTGTGAGTGTTTTCACAGAGCAAAGTGCTACCCAGAGGTGAAACACCATGTTTAATTTTTAAAGGAGGTGGGGACTGTCCTCCTCAATGAGCCCCTCTCCCCTTTGCCCCCTGGCCCCACCACAAGGATTATTTTTCCAGCAGAGTCCAGTGGTTCCTCGGGTGACTGCCAAGCATCCATCAGTGCGGGGAGCTGCTCTGTATTGAGTTACAGGACAAGCCAAGGGGTAGTGCTTGCTGCCTGTGTTTGCTTTAGCAGCTTACTGGGCCACCAGATGCATCCAAACACATGGTTCTGACTCTAATACCTGGGTCTCATTTTCCCAAGCTGGCTTTTCTAGGAGGGAATAGAGTTGAGGGGACCTCTTGGGTCATTTGTGAAATCTGGGCTCTGGGATAAGCCCTGATCAAGGTGTTTCATGCTTCTGAGACTCAGAAGTATCACTTTAACAGCCAAAATGTTAAATAACATTTAGGTTTGTGCTTCTAAGACAGAAGAGTTTGTTGGCAGAAGCTTAATTTGCTCTCAGCCTGCTGTCATCCCCCAGCAAGAAGTGTCAGCCCTGGGCTGCTGAGCTGCAGACACAGCCCTAAGGACACAACCCTACCAGGTGAGAGCAGAAATCAGAATTTTAAATGAATGGTATTTTTCTCTGCTGCTTACTCCCTCCATGGGGCTCAGGAGTGACAAGAAAGGTGATGGAGGAGAACATTCCAGTCTGGGAGTACAGAAAGCTCCGGTGAGGAGGAGTTTATAGCCAAGAGGTGAAACACTGGGGGAGGCTGCAGAGCAAGGTGGTCACTGTAAAATGCCCAATCTGCCTTCATCTACCTCACAGCAGCAATGGGGCAGGTGAAAACATCTTGACTCTGCTTTCACCTGACTTATTCAGGTCCCCCAACAACCCGAGGGTTATTCTCCTGTTACCTGTGCTTGATAAAGCTTATGTCATGACATCCTTCTAGAGATGTGCTGGCAGTGTTCTAACATGTGTAAAATGCCAAACAAGGAAAAAAAATCTAAAAGTGTTTTCCTGATTTTGTTCTCTAGGAAATTATGGAAATGTCTTTGGCCTCAGTTTAATTTCAGCAATGCAGAAGGAACATCTCAGTGGGAGATTTGTTTTTCTGGATTTGGCCTTGTCACAGCATCACAGAATCGGAGCTGTGTGAAGCTGCAAGTCACCTTTTCACAGCTCTTATTAATGAGTAAAACTAAAAAAAAAAAAAAAAGAAAGAAAAAAGAGCAGAATAGAATGAAAATGCAAACTCTGGGCTATGTCCTTTCTATATGTTTGCAGAGTGTGTGCTAGAGCAAGCTCAGGGATCCTGAAAACTTTATCATCAGACAGTTAACAAAGGAAGGCAAAGGAAGGGAACTGCAGAAATCCATCTCAAATCCATCCCCTAATATACTGGCAGAGGGTAATTTTGGATATCATTATCTGAAGCTATCATCTTTTAGATGCAGGTCCCCATATGCAGTTCCGACCACTCTTTGGAAATTCTCACTTGTCCCTTTTTATAAATGATTCAGGCTTCAGCCCACAGAGATGAACAATTAATTTCCAAGGCAAGGGGCACAGGGTTTGAGACTTGCAGGTGCTCTCTCTAACAGGAGCTGTCATAGGAACGGTTCCTACAGCAGAGTAGGTAAACAAACGGATATAGAACACAGTCCTGCAAAGGACAGCTGCTGAGAAAAGCTGGAAGGGCAGAAGTGTCATTTAAACAAAAATAGCTAATTTGGGATCTCCTGTACAGGATCCTTATGAGTTGCCAGTGTTTGACCATATTTGAGCATATGGTGATGGCTGATCCATATTTGTCTCCAGCACTATCTGTACAACCCAGAATGCAGTGTGTGAATTTTTTGATGCAATGAAGTGGGCAGAAGCAATCTCAATACAGGGATGTGCAGCTTCATAAGCACCTCCTGAACTTTTGGATTTCCTTTTTTGCCGTGTGCTTCCCTCCAGCCTGGCTGTCTGTGCCCACCTGTTGCCTCTGCTCTTATGTTTCCATTGGAAGTGCTTTGGGATGGGAAGGGTTATCTTCATGTGGGGCACTTGTGCAGGGTCTCAAAGCACTGACCTTATATGTAGTGCTCTCCTATGGCACTATGGGAAGATTTAGGAGCTTTCTGGGTTGATAAACCTGCAAAGCTGTACCTACCTGTCTGTAGGTATGTAGGAAGCCCTGTGCTCACACCCAGGTGCAGACTGCCTGGTGCGGCATTTTGTGATCCCTGGAAGTTGGGAAGCCTTGGTGTGTGGCCAGCAGGCAGGGAGCTGGATGTGAGGGCTGCTGAGCCACCTGCATCCCAGCTGGGGGAAGGGACACATCCTGTCCACAGTGCCTGTCCCAGGGCTCAGCTGTGTGTCCATCCCTGGAGCTTGGTCTGGCGCTCCTGGCAGGGTCTCATGGCGTGGGGCAGCGAGGGGCTGTGGTGTATGGAGTCAGCAGCTCCTGATCCACTGGGGAGAGTGGGGCTTTTGGGAGTGAAGAACTCAGCTGAAGTGTGAGTGTTGGAATTCTGCTCTCTTCCCAGCATTCCATAGGGTAAATCACCCTCTCAGGGCCTTACTCCCACACTCACGTTTGTCCTGCCATCCTCCACCTCACCTCCTGCCAGTCTGTGTCCTGCAGAGCTGTTTGTGTTTCACACCCCTGTTTAGGGCATGTGGTGGAGCTGGACTGGATCCTTGCAGGTCCCTCTCAAGTCAGGAGACCCTATGGTGGAGCAGTGAGCACAGAAATGGGCTCCTCAGCCCTCCTTTCTGGTTCCTCCCTGCCTCCTGCACAGCTGTCCTGCAGGCAATGGGAGCAAAAGTCTCCTGGGAAATCAGCTGATCTGGGACTTCATCACTGCAAATCTCATATCCTAGAAGAAGATTTCCCAGGATTTTCCCTCCCTCACTTCAGCATGCTTGAGGATGCTGTCAGGTGGTTTTGGTGAGCAACCCTCCATGGCTGAGACTCAGCTCTGGGTCCCTCTGCTTCAGCTCCCCTCTAGTGGGATGCTGGCTCCTGAGAGGCATCAGAGGGCATGAAACAAAATCAGCAGACAAAAAAGCTGCCTTTATATTCATACTCATCCTCAGAAGGCCCATTCTGTGTCTTCCCTTGCATTCAGGTTTTAGCAAAGTTAACAGGCACCACAGGAGCCATTAGATTTTAATATTCATCCACTTTCCTAATTGTTTGCTTCCCAGTGCCTTCTCTTCCTGCCAGGAGATGGAAATGTTCCTTGCCTAGAGCCAGATTCCTCCAGCTCCCTGACTAATTTCCCTACGAATTTTGCAGCCAAAGCAGTTGGCTGGTAGACCTGTTCAACACTTTAATTGTACCTAGGGTGAAATTCATCTCCCTAGCTCCAGGTGCCTCTATCTATCTGGTTACCATCTAACCTGCTGTTGTCTTTTAGAATCAATGGCTTCAAGAAGGATCTATCTCATGCTGAAATAGGTGCCCAAAATAATTCCAGCCATCCTTTAGTCTGTGTTACAGGGCTGTGGAGGGAGCTCTGATGAGACAGCAGTGGTGTGAACATCTGAACTGCTGTGAGGTGAATCCTATTCTCATGTCACAATCACAAACACTGTCATGTTCTCTGGTAGTTAAAACTGCTTAAAAAGAACATAAGGAATTATGGATAATCCCCAGCTGCATTAAGAAAAGTCATCAAAGGATCTGTCTTCTTTCTCATTGCTCTGATTGAAGAGTTCCTATTTCCTCCTAATTCCAAACATCCTCTTGAACCTCCCAGTTCCACTGGCAGCCCTGAGAAATTTATGGAGTTTCTGTACCCATTTTCTGGGGGTATGCACACAGATTGTTATCTTATCTGTAATGAAGTGTTCCTTTCTCTAGCAGAACTGCAGGTTTGCATGCCTGAAACAGCAGCTGTTGAGGTCTGTAGCCATGAATTCAGGGCAGGTTGATGAGCTGTACCTGTGCTTTGCACACCCATGTCCACACCAGGACAAACACAGGCAAAAAGGGCATAAAAGAACCTCAGAATACCTTGGGTTGGAAGGAACCTTAAAGTACATCCAGCTCCAACCCCTGCCATGGGCAGGGACACCCTTCACCAGACCAGATTGCTCAAAACCCCATCCAGCCTGGCCTTGAGCACTTCCATGGATGGGGCAGCCACAGCTGCTCTGGGAAACCTGTGCCAGGGCCTCAGCACCTTCACAGGGAAGAATTTATTTCCAATATCTAATCTAAACCTGCCCTCTGTCAGCCTAAGGCCATTCTCCCTCATTCCTCTTTTCCTACTACTCCATATCCAAGTTTCTCCTGAAAGCCTCCAGGTAGACAGGAGAGAAAACTTCTCTTCAGTCATGAATCCTGCATTTTCAGTCTTCTCAGTGTCTATAAAACCGTGTAGTCTTTAACTTAGTGGGACTTTGGCACATGTTAAAAGTCAGCTACCTAGTGAACCTCCCTCCTGAATGAGACACTAAACACCAGGGCTCTTTGAATGGAGCATTTTTGTTTATTTTAGGTCTTCAGGTTATGCTCTCACTACATGGCTGTCCAATGCACTGGAGACTGTGAGTCTGCAGATGCACATGTGCACAGACACACAACTGGACACCAAACTGTCAATTACAGCACCAAAAAAGAAAATTTGATATCTGCTAAGACACTCAGCTGAAGAAGAAAAAATAAAAGAAAATAAAAAGAAAAATGAGAAAAGAAAAAAAAAGAAAAAAAAAGTAAGCATAGAAGTGGCTAGAGAACTGTCCAGAAGTAATAAGTGAAGTTTCTAAGCTAAGTTTGAAGACTAGCTGCAACTTGCCACACAGGAAAAAACAGAAGACAAAGCACCATTATGCTTTCTTAAAAATGTAAGAGTACAGCACACACATTCCCTGACAAGGTCATTAAACATGGGTTCAGAGACCCACAGCAGCATATGCTGGGTACAATGGGTGTTTACTCTCTGACTGAGCGAGGTGCTGGTATGCATAGGGGTTACTGTCACCTGAAGTATATCGGTTTTCGCCCCATGTGGATCAGAACTGCTTGGTTTGGTTAGTGCACAGAAATGCAGCTAAACCCTCCCCTTCAGATATCTAATTTGTTTGGAATGACAGGCATGTCCTGACTAAAAATTAATTCTGCCAGGTGATATAACTTGTTTGAATTCGCAGGAATTTGCCATTTGGAAAAAGGAAAAAGGAAAGACATTTAATTAGGGATGGAGCTAAAGCAGCTAATTTCATCTTTCTATGGAAAAAAAAACAACCCAACTAAATTACAGGTTAAATATGAAGACTGTGTGCTCTGGGTGAAGCATGCTCCCTGCTTGAAGGTATGCTTTGATGAGGCTTCTCCAGCTAAGAAACGCAGCACACATTTCTGTGAAGCAATAACTTTATCTTGCTGTTTGTTGTCTTCCTGCCTCACTCTGAGCAGATGGCCCAGCCATGCCAGGTGTTTATCCAGGGGGCTTCACTCTGGCACTAGGTTCTTTGTGGCATGTGGCACAGCACCCACAAGGAGGGGAAAGGCAAAGCTGGCTGCTGTGGCAAAAGGAGCACAGCTGCCTCTCCAGAGCTTCCCACCCCATGCACTGCCTCAGCTCAGCCTGTCCCCTCGCCTTCCCCGGGGAAGGGGACTCCCTGCTCCCCTTCCTTTTCCCTGGAGCTGGGCAATCCCTTTTACCCACAGTGTTTTAACACCTCAAAACGCTGTGGCACAGCTCCTGTGTCAGAAATGGTGCGGGGGAGAGTTGGAGCCAGGTGGGCACAGTGCCACCATGGTCAGGACTGGCCCAAGCTTGACCATGACACCACTGCCCACAGCTTTGCTGTGCCCAGGAGAGACCCAGGGCAGCCTTGAAGGAGCATCCGTGTTTGCCACATCCTCAAGGATATCTCAGCCCTTGCCCAGGTGCAGAATGAGCCTTGCAGATTGTTTTGACCTCCTGCCCACAGAAACCCAGGAAAATTTCCTGTTGACTTCCAGAATTGCAGATCATTAATAGCACCAAGGACATATCCCAGCAGCAGTGGCTTTTGGGCTTCTTCCTCCTCAGAGAGATCTAGGACTCCATTGCTCCTTCTGGCTCTCCTGGGACACCCAGTCCAGGAGCACGATTCAAGAGAGCTTCGTCACCCGCCACATCAGAGTGCTTCAAATGCAGACAGCTTCAGACTCACTTCCCCTGGCCATGACAAGATGGTCTAGACCACTAAAAACACATTTTCTGGAAGTAGATTCTCAGATGGAGTCACTTCCTGACAGGGCTCTTCTTCTTTTATCAGGAGGAGTGAAATCAGAAAAAAAGCTAATTATTTACTGGAGGGAGATTTTTTGGTTTAAATCTTTTCTCTTTTCTTATTAGCGTCCTTCCAGTTTATTACTCATCTGTGGCTTTTTTACAAGTTGTCTTTCAGGTGAGGCGCAGTGAAGTGGTGTTACATTCCATACATGTAGGGGCTTAGCTGCCGTTTCATTGTGTATTCAACCCTGTAATTAAGACTCAGATGGAAGACTTTATGCCTCTAAAGCAAAGAAATTCTAGGTTTCTTGGCAAAACATTTGGCTGAGTACATAGAGAGCACCTTAAGTACTTAAATGGTCTCTACGTGAGGAAACCTGATGCCAGAAATGATGTACCTTAAAGGCAGGCTGTTGGGAAAAGGCAAACAAACCAGTGCTAAAACGCTTGATGTCTCAAGGTACATTCTTCCTGAGTATTATTTTTTTCTTGGAAGATGCTCTGTGAGAGGAATTGTACTCTCAACAATGACTTGTTGCTGGCACCGGGTTGATGTGAGCCACATAAGGAGTGGGAGTCAGCAAAAAGCACCAGGCTGCTTCTCAATAAATTATGAGGGACTCGACCGTCGCCTTCAAGCAAATCAATGCAGGGCTGCTGTGGAGTGCCAAGAGCAGGAACACTCCATGGGAGGCAGCCAGCATCTTCCTCAGGGCATGTCCATGCATAGCTGCAGTGCCTGGTTTCTTCAAGGGGAAGGAGGAGGGCCATGGGACTGCAGGATGAGTGCATGGCACCAACAGGGTAATAAAAGGCAGCAAGTGTGGGGTGTTGGCCCAAGAGGGCTTTACCCAGATAAAACCCTCACAGGGAAAAGGGGAAATATGTCTCCTTCAGCCCAAAGCTCTGCATGGGACAGCCAAGGGCTATGCTCCTGCCTGGGGATGGGCTGGGGCAGCCCCAGGGGGGTGGAGAAGCTCTATACACAGTTGTGTTTTCCACCTGGGCGTGCACTCATCTTCCCCTGCCTCTCCTCTCTGCGTGCTGTCCTGCAGCCTTCCTGCCTCCCCCAGAGCCTGCTGATGGGCAAACCACTGCTGGAAGAAAGGCTTTGGAGATGGGGGTCAGCAGAGCAGCCCTGGGACCCACCTCTCCAATTAACCTGCTCTTTTATTTGTTGTCTCTTGCTGGAAGGCAGTGCCACTCAATGCAGACTGAGAAGCTGGAATTGTTAGGTGGAAAGAAGGACATGGTCACTGGACACAGGAATATCACCCACCTTGTGCTCAGACTCCTCGGTAGAGCAACTTCTAGGGCTCATAGCCTTAGAAGCCACCAACAGGGTAATAAAAGGCAGCAAGAATATTAATGCTAACAGTAAGGGTGTCTGATTCACATAGATCTTCCAGCAGTTGGTCTCAAAATACTACAAAAAAGGATCAATAGTTTTTTTTTTAATAGATGGAGAAATAGTGGCACAGAGCAGTGACCTTGTCACTGTCATCCAGCTGACTGCCACAGAGCCGGGAGCAGAATTAAATTCATAACCCACGCTTTCCTCAAGCCTAAAACCAGTTCAGCTTTGCCAATTTGACTTTTCACAATGCCATTCTAAAATTTGGCAGAGAAAGGTCCATGTATCCTCCACTCACCTCCCCTGTGTTTGCAGCCTATAAAATGCTAAATGAAACAGCAAAACCAGAGCAATAAAGATTTCTATCAATGGGGACCTCCCACTGCACAAAGAATGTATTTAGCTTGACCTTCAAAAGTAAGCATTTTGTCAAAAGTTTGCCCGAGTTTTTTAGGGGTATCTGTGCTTTCAAGGAGATGGTCTGCATATCAGATCAGCCAAAATTTTTTGGGATGTGCAAATTACAACAGCTTTTTTTTTTTTTTTTTTTTTGTTATTAAGCATCAGAGTAAATAAGTATAAGCTCTACATGGAGCATCTTGTTGGGGCATACAATGTATATGCTCCAGGGCGCAAATATTTTACACACCCTCCCCTTTGATTTTTTTTTTAATGGAATATGCAAATCGTGCATGTTTCAGCTGGGATTGTCTCTCTTTGATCTGACTGTTCTCCATCCTGGAAATTCTTGCAGCAGGGATAAACTGAACTGAGCTGTGCAGCTACAGGGAATTTCACTCTGTACTTTCTCCAAGCCTGTCAGGAGCAACGAATCCACTACAGAGACCTTGGAGGGTGGCAAGAGGTTCAAAATAAAGTCTCTGCAAAGGAAAGACCAGAGAGCGCTGCTCCAGGCCATTGCAAAGGATGAGCAAAAGGGCTTGGATATCTTCCATGTGAAGATTCACCAACAAATGGGGCAGTCACATGACAAAAAGCCATGATTTCCTTTGACTTGCAATCCCTGTTGGCAGCATGAAGTGGTGGAGGCATCGATAGCAGGTCACGATGTGTGGAGAGCAGCATTTGACTCTCCTGCCCAAGCC
Source organism: Setophaga petechia (assembly GCA_024362935.1). Classification (NCBI taxonomy): domain Eukaryota; kingdom Metazoa; phylum Chordata; class Aves; order Passeriformes; family Parulidae; genus Setophaga; species Setophaga petechia. The sequence goes on along the minus strand of JANCRA010000003.1, from coordinate 4,989,189 downwards.
AAGACCTACACCAGTCAAATCCCTGTCAGCACCTGCTCTTAGTGCTGTTATAAGTGTGTTATGTTAATGGCTCAGTTTGCTGCCTTTGCACAATTGGCCCCACAGGGTCTTAAAAATAATTGAGGGTGTGAGCTGCCCCATGACAGCACCTTCAGGGGTCCTGCTAAGCAGGGCAGGAGCTGCTCCATCCGCAAGTGAGACACAGGAAAATGGTTTTAGGAAGCACAGCAGGGGGAAAGGCTGAGGTGAAAGCCACCTGCACCCAGCCAGGAGGGCAGGCAGGGCTGCAGAGGAGAGGTCAGCTGGAGCAAGGAGCAGTGCCTTGGCCACGCTGCCCAAACAGCTCCCGCCGGGGCTTGAATTACCGCCTTTGTGCAAACAGCGCTCGCCACCGCCACCAGCTCCGTCTGATGGAGCAGATAGGGCTGAAAGGAAAACACAACAGCAGAGAAAGCAACATATGGTGATAGGGGTGGGTGTGCTGGGTGAAACCTGCTCCTGCTCCCGCTGCAGCCAGGGGAAGTTCTGCCTCTGACCACAGCGACAGCAAAAGTGGAGCCCAGGGGATTGGACTGGACTGGATTGGACTGGACTGGAATGGAATGGAATGGAGGGGTGTTTTGGCATGCAGAGAAATGTGTGATGAAGGGACATATCCATGGCCAGGATGACCATCCAGCTGTGTTCCAGGCTGTGCTGCGGTGAAGCAAGCAGGAATTTAGAAGTTTTCAGAGATAACCATTTGAGTTGTCTGCAGAAAAATCTACTTATACTGGAGAATGAGGGAGGGAGGGAAGGAGGAAGGGAAGGAGGGAGAATGCCCTTCCTGAATTTGGAAAGCAGTCCTGTTTATTTCTGCTTGCCTGTGGGGGAGAGGGAGGCTCAATGAATCATCCTAGCCACATAAAGAGCACAACTAAGATTTTACCTGATCGAGAAGAAAGCTTTTTCATGGCTCATAAAGGCTTATTGATTTGTCCTTTTCTATTTGTGTGCCTCTGCATTTCCAGGAGCACAAGTGGAAAGAAAACATCCCTGAAAAAACTCACAACACTATTAGCAGAGGTCTGACCCTCAGCCCCTTGACAGAGATGTTGCCTCCAGCAATGGGTTTGGTCCATCCTCTGCTGACAAAAACAAACCAGCCCTGTCATGTGGAGTCCCTGGCGTGTGGAGCCCCTGGCCTGCAGCAGTGCCCTGTGCTCCCCAGTCTCTCCCCTGCACACATTTGCCTTTCAGGCAAGTGCAGGACACTGCCAGGGGTCAGCTGGGGGGTAGCCAAGAGTTTGGCCTGCAGTGTCTTGGGGCTTATCAATGGGCTGTTGTTCAGCTTGGGATTCCTGAGCTCCTTAGTCACATCTTTGCAGGTAACTATAAATCACCTTCTGCAGAACCTGGGGTTTTGCAATACTTGGCCCTCTGCAATTTTGCCTCTTCTGCAAATAACGAGAGAGGCCATTTTTGCTCTGCTTCAGACAGGCCTTCCAGTTACAGGCTCTGGGTTCACAAAAAATTAGTTGGGCTGATTCTGATTCCTTGCTGAAGTTATTAAATTTCATTAAAAGCAGCCAGAAATACATTAAGTTTCTCTATGCTCTTGTTTTTCCATATAAGGAATAGTTGCCAGTGGGCTGGAAAATTGGCAAAAGCATTCATAAACACATCACTAAACAAGCTCAGGGAAAGACTGGGATGAGACTGCATACCTGTCCAAAAGTACATGGCTAGTCCAGGCCTTTCCCCTCAGGTGGGCTCAGTGGTGGTTTTTGCTTGAAGCCCTCCTGAAGCCCCCAGTGCTGTGACACTGATCAGTGCTGCAGAAGAAGGTGACTTTTGGGGTCTCCCTTTTGCCCGACATCAGATCCCATCCACCTCTATGGGTGAAGGAGTCCCAGAGGGCAAACCCTGCATCCACACCCTTCCTCTGTACTTCACACTGTGCAGTTTCACAGGGCATCAGCTTGGCTGGGAGCAGGGCTGCACAGCTAAATGTGTGTCCCGGGCAGTTTCAGCAGATAGTTAAGAGTGCTGTGGCCATGGTAGGGCTCTGCCAGGGACAGGGGCCCTGCCACCATTCCCACGTGTGCTTTGGGACCAAGGGGATGTGCTGACCAACCATGGTGTCCAGCAGCCTTGGGTGACAGCAGTGCCACTCCATGTCTGTGGGGCTTGGCTTTGGAGCAGCTCATCCAAAGGCAAAGTATTCCCACTCCCTCAGCACTCAGCAAATTAGGACAGAAACAAGTGTATGGCAGAATTTAGCATTTACTGCCTCATTTTTCACACAGGCTACAAATTGGCTAAAACCATGGAAAAACCCCAGGCTACTGCAGCAAGCCATCAGCATGGCTGTCATGTCTCTGTGCCTGCTCTGCCCTGCCCGTGGGAGCAGATGCCGCATCGGCTGCTCAGGCTGCTCGGGGCTGGATTTATTTTTAAATTTATTTTTTATTAGGGGGATAGTTTTGACTTTTCCACTTTTCAGGTTCACTCACCCTCTCTTGGTCGGTGTCTCTCCCTCTCTGAGCTCACTTAATAATGCATGACAAGGGCTCTCTCTGCCGCAGCAGCAATAATGCAGCGCGTCCCCGCTCCGTGCGGGGTCGGGTTTCTGCCGCTCGGGAATTCGACAGATGGAAACGCTGGGATTCTTTCCATGGCCCTCCTGCCTCCCAGGCCCCCAGGATAGCAGAAGATTATCGAGGGCATATCCCAGCACAGTCACAGGCATGGGAGAGGGAGGACCTGTGGCGAGGGTGGCGGGGAGGAAGAGGGGGTATGAGTCATTATTTTAATGAAACTGGTGAAGATGAGAACCTTTCCTATGCCTGGGAAGGCAGTGCACTCATAATCATATTGCTAATTAAATCAGTTTGGCTTCCTTAAACTGATTTTCTTTCACCCTCATGACTCAACTAATTTAAAAACTCAGACACAAGCCCCCCTCACCTTCGTCCCCAGAATGATGCTGGTGTTTCCTTTCTTTGTTTTTCCTTCATCACATCAGAAGCAATCCTCTGTTCCAAGGAAGTGTGAAGATTATGTCCAATACCTCACCCAGCAGGGATGAGGCCAGTATTAGAAGCTCTAGTGCTTCTGCAGAACACAGTGCTGCCACCCCTGAGTCACTGCTGCTTTTAGATATCCACTTCTGGAGATGCAGGGACTGGTCCATATGATCAGGTTCTTCCCCTGTCTATGCAGTGGATGCTGCTTCCACATCAGCTCTTTTTGTGCGAGTTTCCCCACAGGTGCCAGCCTGATGCAGTAGAGGACAAAAGGGAATTTCAGAAGCTGGTCTGGTGGTAGAGCAATGTGTACCTTATTTCCCTAATCTGTGTTGACTGTGAGAGCTGGGGTCTTTTGGTGATCGGACAGAAAAAGGTGGATTAGGAAAAGCAGAAATGAACATGAGGTCATTGAAAGAGGAGCAACTGGGAGGATGTCATTGCCAAAGCTAAAAAAGATCAAAAAGACAGCTCATTTGAACAGGCTTGTCATACAAAAACAAAGCACTAATGGTAATTTTCTGTGTCAAATGTCTTTGTTTCTTTACACTGAGAAGTATGGGTGGGAGCAGCAGCATGCACAGAGCAGGGATATTGGGATTTAAGGATAAAGTGTTAGCACATGCTTGAGTATGCACAGGTGAGTCCATCATGAAACATGGGTTGAAACAACACTCATCCTTCAGCCCTGAGGCTGCCTCCCATCACCTCTCACATTCACTGACATTGGGGCATGATGGTTTCTGACTTCAGCCCCAAACCTTTCTATATGTGGAGAGGCCTGGGCTTCTTTATTCCCAGAAGTTATCTTTCCTTCCAAAAAACCAAAATCCTAGCTACCTTCAGGATTTCATCCCAGATTGAATAGCTGCTTGTTTCAGCAAGAGTTATCTGCCCAGTTACAAAAATATTCCTTTTAGAGCTGGAAACATTGCAAAAGTCAAAGCTGGTTATACTTTATAGTTATGTCAGCTGGCTGAAGCAGTCTCTCCAAAATAATGTTGCTGTCAGAAATGATTGCTGGGATATAGAAACACCAGCGGATCAGAGTGTGGAGTTTTGGGGCCCATTCCGCTGCTTCTGCAGCTGCTTTCAGTGGAGAAAGGGTTGAACAGGAACCCATTACTCAATGCTATGCAGTGCCAGTGCCTACCTGGGATGCCCATTTATGGCTGAGTGCACACAGAGACAGCAGATTGCTGCCTAGCTTGGGTGCATTCCCTCAGCCTTCTGCAGCTGCAGCTCACATTTTACCACCTAATTCTGCCCCACACAGCAACAAAGCTGCTGAACATGGGACTCAGACACATCCATAGTGTGAATTCATTCATTTTTTTCTTGACCAGGACACACATGGTGCTCTGGCAGCCATGGGAGCTGAGCAGGCAGGAGCAGGAGCAGGGATGCTGTGGACATGGTATAGCTGTGGTGTCCATGGCCAGCAAAGCTGGGAGGGAAGGAGGATATGTGCTGAACTTTCACATCCTCAGGTCCCAGTCAGTGCTTGGGGTGGCAGAGAGGACGTGGTGTGGCACAGCAGAGCAGCTTCAGTGCCTCTGGCTGGAGTGGGACAGCTGGTTGCTGGCAGGGACATCACCACGGGCACACTGACCCTCCCTCAGCTCTGGGGAAGAGAAGCAGGGTGTAACATGGAGCATCAGGTAGCCATATCATTTGACTTTATCCCTTTATGAGGCCACTTTGTGGTCTCTGTCAATCCTGGATGACAAGATATGTAGATGGAAGCCAGCATTTGCTCCATGTCTCAGTTTGCTTGCTCCAGCCAGGCTTAAAGTGCCTTGAGAGCAGGGACAGAGACAGGTCCTGCACCAAAATATGTCACTGCTGGCTGACGCAATCCAGGCAAGAGACAAGGGGACTTAAGACAGCTCATGAAAAATATGCCATGAGACTCTCCTTTAAACCTTGCCTTCAGGCTCTTGGACTTAAAAATAACACACACACCGTTGGCCATTTATGTTTAGCTCACTGGGGGCTTTCTTTCCTTCAGGAATGCAAGGATTAGATGGTCTCCTGCGCTTGGGCAATGACTCCAGCAGCTCCCATGAAGTGATCATGTTCTTCTCTCCCAAAGCCCAGGCTGGATTGGCAGCAGTGGTGCCGCAGCAGATGCATGAATGAGATTCCAGCACTCCCAACCCCGGCCCGGAGGGAAGGAGGACACTGCTTGAAATAAATAGGGCAGGAGATCTTTCTCCTTTTAATGACTTTATTAAAAATCAGCTCAGGCGGGAAGAATTGACAGGTCGTGCCCATGTCACCACTGCTTCCAGGAGTGGCATGGAGGACGAGGAGGAAAAGTGCAGCTGTGTCCCCTGGTCTGCAGGCAGAGCTGGGGCTTCCGTTCTCACAAGAGCATCAGGAGACTCCCAGTGTTTCATTTTGACATTCGAGGTCCTCTTTCCTAGATTAGGGTTTAGGGTGAGGGGTAAAAAGGCTTTTAGAAGATACTGGATTCTGTTCCTCATGTCTAGACATCACTTCGATCCCTCAATTCCGTGTTGGCTCGTTGTTTTTAGGGGTTTTTTCTAGGTTTGGTGAGGGGTTTCTTTATCTGCATGCCAGCTCCGATGTCATTTGCATGCCAACCCCGATGTCCCCTCCTCTTCACCGTCCCAGGTGCCATCCTCCAGGAAGCAGCAGGGTGCCACTCGACAAAAAAGGGGAATTCCCAACCATCAACAACAGATAGTTAACAAAAAACTATTAACAGCAGGTGACTACAACAACAACCAGTTAGAACTCCACCGTGGCAGCAACTGGGCCAACCTGTGAACTCTGCAACCTTTAAAAAAGATGGGTAACTTTTCTACTCATCACACTGCTGAGCAGGACAGGCCCCGGGCCAGCCTGGAGCAGGGCCTGCGGGCCATGGGAAGGCTCCCAGAGGAGTGTGGGTGACATTCAGGTCTGTTCTGTAGGCAACAACCCCTCCTGATTGCACTGTCCCCATTTCTGAGGGGCAGAGCCAGCTGCCTGGCTGAAATCAGGACGAGTTGCCCACAGGTTTCAGTGCACTGAAGTGGGAATGATGGCAGGAAGAGGCTGCAGAGTTTGGTTAATCAGGGAAGTGTAAGATAGGCGGGTTTGATTAACGGGATGCAGCAAAATCATCAGAGTAGAGAGTGTAACACTGGCTGGAATATTGGCTGTGGCTGGGGGGTGCTGGGGGCTCATAAACCTCAGTTTGCCCTCAGATATGAGCTCTCCTCACTGCATCAAAACAGTAAGTGGGGTAAAACAAACAACAGGCACGGTGCTGGCTCTGCTCCAGTTTCCTTGATTAAGCACTTTTTTGGTCATGTAACAATTTGGAGGTGGTGGGGAAGATAGAAATAGAACAGGAGTTTTACTAGGAGAGGCCTAGAATGAGCATCCACACAACCTAAGAGCAGGTTTACATTTCAGAGCACACCTGAGGTGTGGGCTCTGCTTCACAGCAGAAGACAGCTTGGTCACAGGGAGACACACTTGTGTTGATGAGTGATGGAGCAGTGTACCAGAGCAAGCCTGACTTGCCTGGGGATTGTCTTGCACATAAAGGGAGGCAAATCTTGTTCAGAAGGAGTTTCATTATCAGGGACAGCAAGGTTGGACCAGGTGCTGGCTGCCATGCTGGGTGTGGATGTGCTTTCCCTGGGTGGTTCCAGCCCTCTGTCCTCCCTCAGGAGCAGCCCAGAGGGATGTGGCAGTGCTGAGCTCTGGGCTGTACCCTTCAGAAAATGATTCACAGAGGAGCTGGGGAAGTGGTTTGAGCCCAGATAACACAACACTTCCCCATTCCCCCACATCAGCTCAGGGAATCAGTGCTGCCTGTCAGGGGCTGCTGAGATTGCCATGACTTTCTCCTGCAGTTTCAGGCCTTCCTAGTGCCTCCTTCTTGTGTCAGCTCACCCATTTTGTGATTTAGTTGAAACCCCTGCATACTAGTGCCTCTTAACACATTTCACCTCCAACAGAGGTAGGAGCTGCCGCTGCTCCTTTGGGTCACAGGCCTGCTAAGGAACTGCTTTTGGAGGCTCTGTCACAGAATCACTGCTACACATGGGGAATAGCCTCCTCCAGCTCATTGGGCTGCTTTGAGATAAGCAGCCTTCTTCCAAACTGCTCCAGCCTCCTATGATCTTTATGGAGCAATTTGTTATGTCAAGTGTAGGATGTAGCATGGGACACCAGGGCAGTGGTCCTTAAAATGTGCTTGTTGGAGAAGGAGCACTTTGAGAAGGTGAACTTGAGGTGAGAGGAGCACATAGATCAGATGTCAAATGCTGTGCTGAAGAAGTGTTTGGTGATGAAATAAGGATTGGTAAACTCTGTTATGGTGGCTGGTTTGAGAGATCAAGTATTGCCTTCAGGCTAACTGTAAAAATGTGGAGAATCTAAAGGCACATAGGGCTGGTGAAAGAGAAAAGTGGTGGATAATCATTCATACCAATCTAATAATGCTGGAAATAATTTGAAATAAATTAGAGGTGGAAAACAAAGAGTCAAATTAAAAAAAAAAAAAAAAAGAAGATAGGAAAGAGCAACCTGTAGGTATTGCTAATATTTCTTGTCCTGTATGAGAGAAAAATTTTCCTTGTGGATAATTGGACTCTCCAGCCAAGTAAGAATGTGTAATTGTAATTCATGTGGAGAAGAAATTGTTGGTTGTCATCATTAGTGATAATATATTAGTACTGGATGTTCTGATGAGGGCCTTCTGTGGTCAAGTAAACATGCCTGCAAGGCTTAGCAATAGTCCCTTCCTTTGAGGGAGCACTTAATTACATCTAGAGAGACCTATTGCACCTTCAAACATGATAAATTACCATTGCTAAGCTTCTGACACTGGAGTTGCTTATCTGCTGAGCAGGGGTAGGGATCAGGAAACTCAGCAGGTGGTTCCTCAGTAAAGCAGAAATCATTGCCACCATCTGAGTCTTTCCTTAATGTGTTTTACTTCCACACACCTCCTCATCTCCTGGGTCTGAGCTGGCCATATGACACACACGATTTTCTTCTCTTCTGACCTCACAGCCCCTTGCCAAGGTGCAATTCCCAAGAGACAAAACACCAGGAGAAGGTCTACCACAATTGCTGACCCAGCTCTCAGGATGAAAGGAGGCACCTCACCCAGCAGGTGTTCACAGGACTAAGCAACCCGTGGGGATTCATGACAAAGCCTGTGTTCAACCATTTCACCTCAGGACAGCTGCAGAGGTACTTACCAGAGAACTTGCACTGCTGCTGAGGGGAAGAGAATGTCTCTGCCTCGTGAGTCCCTTGCAGAAGTCAGCTTGAAGAACAGCAGAAACCCCTGGTGGTCCCTCTGTATGCAAATCAGCTCTTAATGGGAGAAAAAACAACTTCAGGGTGTTTTTTCTGGTCACCTTTCTGACTTGCCAAGTGTTACCCAGTGGTCCCTATTCAAACATTCCTGGGGAGCCGTTGGGGTGGCACTGTTCAGGCAGGCCAGGAAGAGTTCAGAGGAGGAAACCAGCTCTGCCATGCAAATGAGCCCTCTGAGATAGCTGGAAAGCTCTTTCTTGTGGGCTCTGCTAAATACCATGGTCTAACGGGCCCCTGTGTGCTCCTTTGTCCTGGTTGCACGTGCTGGGTGCGCACCCTGGCATGGTACTGTTTGTCCAGGCTGCAGCTTGGGCACCCAAATTAAATCAGCACAGAGTCACTGGGCCTGTGAGAACAAGAGGTTCACAAACCACCTTCAGCTGTACACCAAGTCACACGGGCAAGGTTCTTGTTTGGGATGCATTATTGGTTTCATAAAGTCATAAAATCATTAAAGTTGGGAAAAGCTTTTAACATCATCAAGTCCAACCATTAATCCAGCACTGCTAAGGCCACCGCTAAAATGTCCCCAGCTGCCACATCTACATGTGTTCTAAATTCATTCTGGGATGGTGACTCCACCACTTCCCTGGGCAGCCTGTTCCAATGCTTAACTGCCCTTTAAATGAAGAAATTTTCCCTATTATGCAATCTAAACCTCCCCTATGTAACTTTGAGGCCATGTCCCCTCACCCTATCACTTGTTAAATGGGAGAGTCTCCCCCCATCTACAACCCTTCAGGTAGTTGTAGGGAGCAATAATCTCCCCTTTCAGCCTTCTTTTCTTCAGGTTAAACAACCCAGATTCCATAGCTGCTCCTCATGAGACTTGTGCTCCAGTTCCCAAGTGGCTTAGCCCTGATGGCCTCACTGCCATATAAACATGATAAGGATCCCATGGTAAGTGTCTGTGTGATTACTTGAATATACAGCAGTGGCACAAGAAGTCTGCCCCTAAAATCAGACCTGTTTCCTCAAGTAACTGTACAGAAAAGACCAGAGAGGCACAGTCCTGAGCAGGTCTGGGGCTCACTGCTTCAGCCTGCTGCTGGGACAGCAGCTAAACATGAATTACCAGAAACCCCTGTAATCACTTAAAAGGAGCGTGATGATTTCCCTCAATGACTCAAGCAAAGTCAGGCAGGTGAAACCTTGTGAGTGAGGTCCTAATTCATCAGTCTTTCCCCACAGGTTACCATATGTTCTACCCTAAAATTCCAATATCAGCCTGGTAATGACGAGTCTAATGTTGAGTAAGAACATTTTCCCAGCTCAGTGCCCATGCAAATGGACAGTCCATCTCTGAGGACTGCCCAGCCTTGCTTGTCCTGAGACAGCAGGGACTGCAGTGTCAGAGCTTGGTCCAGTTTGCCAGACAGGCTTTTTCCCCTGGCAGCCAAGCCAACAAAGCCCACAGCACACATGCAAAGCTGCAGAGAGCTTTTCTGGACTAGGTGGTTAGGCCATAGTGGTTTGGAGCTATTTGGGGTGTGCTGGACCACCCCAATGGTGCAGTCATGGCAATCCTGGAGGAGCTGGGGAGAGCTGATGGAGTGAAGAACATCTGCATTGCTGTGAGCCTCATCTCCCCTGCAGTACCCAACTGCAGACTGCTGCTAGGCACAGAGAAACTGCTGCTGTGTAATCTTAGCTGCTTTTTGTCATACTTTCCACATTGGTTCACATCCTGTTCTCTTTTCACTGGAGCTCTCCTCTCCCTGTCTCTTCCAAGCCTGATGCCCTGCCAGGCTATTTCCACTGGAAATCTCCCTGCCTGAGTCCCTGAGCCTGCACCCGGCCTGGGATGAGGGCACACCGTGACATTTATTTGCCATTGGGCATCAGGGCTTGCAGCCCTGGTTTGCTCCTGCTTGCCTGCACATTCCCTGCTGGGATAACAGTATTGTCTCAAGGAGTGGCTGCTGTAGGTATGGGATCAGGAAACTTGTTTGGTCATGCTGTAATCAGAGCAGGAACTCTCTTATCTGCTCTTATCACGCAGCGCTGCTGTGCAGCTTCCCCAGCACAGAGGATCCTCGGGGACCCTGCCAGCGTGGGACCAGGGACTCCAGGCCAGCATCACTACCCAGAAATGGATCAGGCTCTCCTCCCTGTGCTGATAGCCATGCTCTGCTTCTCTGAGGATCCCATGAAAGCATGGAGAGAATGGAGAAGTGCAGGGGAAATCCTGTGCATTCATTGGAGTTCCAAATCTGAGGCCGGCTGCTCCCTTGAAGCAGCACAGCATACAAAAACTGGACCTGGTCCTGTTATAAACCCCATGGAAGGGGGTTTTGGCTACCCATGAGCCTGCCCAGGGAGCATCAAAACACCCTGACATGAGGCACTTTGGAGAGCACCCATCATCCAGGATCTGCCTCCGCTGCCTTATCGTACAGCCAGCCTTCCTGTGCTCATGTCATCTGCTGAGGAGTGAGCTTGGAGAAAGCTGAGCCAAAGTTTTGGACTGCTTGAGGGATCCAAGATAAGATACAAACATCACTACAGTGTTTTCTACCCCTCCAAATCCTGCCTGATGCTGCCTGCCCAGTTTCTGATTGGGAGTGAAGGCAAGTGCCAGGTCTGCTCTGTCCTCAGCCCTTGTCACAGGGGGTGGCAACCAGGAGCAGCTAATTAACCCTGGCCATATTTGAAATAATTGCTGTTAAAACAGAGGCACACCAAGCTGGTTAATGCATACTTCACTTTGTCAGTTGTCTCCTGGTGCTCCTGGGCAGCCAGGGTTTGGTGGTGCTTCATCTGGACCTCTCCTTTTCCATCTGGAGGGGTTGTGAAGGTGGAAACTCCCACTCTGAGATATGCCCAGTGCTTCCCTCCTGTCAGCTCCATGCGTGTGTGACATGATGAGGCAAGAAAATGAAACAAGAGTGGGAATTTCTGATGGAATTTGAGCAGAAGGAGAGGTTGGTCTTCAGAAACTCTGGGTTCAGGCTTGTTTCTGACTGCAGAGGGAATGCTTCCAGGTTTTTCCAAGCTTCTTATGAAAAAAGCTGTTGAGCTCAGCAAATGTATTTCAGTGTTTTCCCTCAGACCTTTCTCACCATGAAAATACTGTGATATTCAAAAATACAGGACAAGCCAGCAGTTGCAAGCTTTGTGCTGGGTCCAAGTATGGGTGAACTGACCCAGCATTGCTGCTGTCACAGCACCAATTTCATCTTCCTCCCTTTGGTACCCCTGGGGCTGCTGTGGCTGACAGCATCTTTATGGACCTCCCCCAAATCAAAAGACAGTTTTCCATCATGTGAGGACTGCTGTGATTTATTGCAGAATAATCTATTGAAAATGGGTGGAAGAGCTGTCAAGATTAGGAGAGGGGGTCACAGTGTCCTGGACAGGGACTGAAAACAAATGGGGCAGGAGGTTTTAGTGCAGAGCTGGGACATTGGAACAGTACAGATGCAAGGAATAAGCCTTAGGTTCTGCAAAGCAAGCTGCTGGCTTCAGGTTTGGGCTGCAGGATTGAACCTAGTAAAGCAAATAAAATATTGCAGAGGAGCAGGCAAAGACTCATGGAAAGGAAAGCACCACTGCTTGTTTCCACTCCTCTCAGTGTGCTGCAAGGAGCATCCACAGCTGAACTGCATTTCATGGGCTGGTCCTGCCTCTGAGGCATTGCCAGCATCCACAGGTCCATCTTGTCTATTATTTGACAATAAATCACAGCAGCTCTTCCCCTGGAAACTCTCCGTTTGTTCTTGGATTTAGGGGCAGAGGCACGCTGGGGGCTGGCCAGGCTGAGATTGAATGTGTTTGCACAGTGCCTCCCCTTGTGGGATTGAATCCCTGTCAGCTCAGTGATGGATGCACTGCTGAGCCAGTGTATCTGATAACCACAATCATTAACCAAGTTGTTGGAGGGTCAGGGGTTGCAGGGCCAAACACCATCCCTGCTCCAGCTTTTATAAGATTCCTTTGAGGCATTGTGTGCCTCAAAGCCATGTGTGCCTCAAGCACAAGCCATGTGGGCAGGGAGAGCCACTGCCAAGCCCTGCCATGGTGGCTGAGCCACAGGGGGACATGGTGAGCAAGGGACAAGGTGTTTGCACAAAGGTGGGGAGAAAATTGCAGGGCTTGGGTTGCTCAGGCACTTTGTCTGCCCTGTCTGTGGGAATGAATGCAGGGTTTGCCCACACTCACATCTCCGTTTGCCTTTCCTTTCTGCAGGAGGAGAAAGGGCCCTGTGGTTGAACTGGCTTCCACTGCTCTTCTTCACTGCCCTCCCCCTCCTCCTTCTCTGGAAAAGGTCACTCATGGGCCTCTCTCCTCACTTCATCAGGGCCTCCCTGCAATTTCTTTCTCTCACACACATGCCCAGGATCTTTTCTGGAGAATTGCCCTCCATTGACTTACATCTGATGCACAAACACGTGCAGAGCCCAGGGAGGCAGTCACTTTCCCAGGCAGATGTCTCCAAGTGTTAAAAAAATAATCAGCTGCAAGCTGGGATGCTCCCATTCATCCTGGAGAGCAAACTGCAGTGGAAAGAAAGGGATGTGCCTGTCCCCTGGCTCTTTATGGAGGGTCTGTTTCTTAAGAGGCTATTGAACCAGATTCAATGCACCACTGAGGCATCTAAGAGGGGATTTAGGGACTTAAAATTTGCCTGTGGGCACCAATACATACTTAGTGAACAAATGGCTGGGATCCTGAAAAGGTTATCAGGCTGACAAAAGAGGGGGAAGAAGCAATCAACTCACATTGGGGCAGAAAAGAGAGAATGAGAATAGGACAATATGGCAGCAGGATACTCAGGTGGGAAAGAAAAAACCCTGTGATGAAATTCCTGAGCAGAGACATGTGCTGCCCAGCAGCTTTGGGAAATACACTGGAAAAAGTGTAGAGGGAAAATGTGTGATATTAAGTACATCCACTTCAGTGACTAAAAATACTTTTACTCATTCTTCAGCGTCACAAGAAGACATTTTTGTCATAGCTTATTTAGACAGCTGCCTGCAAATAATCAGGTTGAGTCCTAATCTGTCAGTAACATAAAAAAAAAAAAGGAAAGGAAAAGAAAATGCCATTCCTTAAATAAATTCAAACTTTCTGTGGGAACATGTAAGCTTTCAAGCAAAAGTGACTTTGCAGGAAGTTGCACTGGCATTTTCTTTTTCTTGCCAAGGTCAAGATATTATCTTGATATCAAGAAGAGCCTTCTTCTTTTTTTTTTTTTTTTTTGAAACAACGTTTCATTAATTTTTAATGCATATTCTCTTACAAACAGCAGTGTACTTCAGAAAACACTAAGCCTGGAATAAGAAGCATTGATTGTATTGATGGAAAATGTTCTTTTGACATCTGAAGTCCCACTTGTACCTTTCCAAGGAGATTTCAAACTTTTTTTTTTTTAAATTATGCTTTGGTTTGGAAACAATATTTCAAACTCAGATAGGTTTGAAAACCAAGTAAATTTGTGTCCCTCTATATCGTCAGCAAAGGAAATTCTCATCCTGTGTAATTTTACTCACTTCTCCCACAGACCTGTGAAATGTGTCATCACTTCTGCTGCCAGGCAGAGGGACAAGGAGTGGCAGAGCTGAGAGAAGCCACTTATGGGCTGGGAGGAATGGGAAAGCCTGAGAGAAAAAAACAAGCACCACCCACCCCCTTCATGGACATTCTTAAACTAAAAAGCCACAGGTATCCAAACTGAAGACACAGGGCTCTTGTCCCTGCTGCAAATATGTGCATCCATATGCCTTGTCATCAATATGATTGCAGGGAGAATTCCTTGGGGAACATGTGTGGGAAGAGTGGGAGGCAGCAGGGTGAGAGACCCTGTGAGCATCCTGTGGTGCCTTCTCCAAGTCCCCTCCAAACAGTGCCCCAAGCAGGCTGTTTGTGGTCTGGGCTCTGGCTCAGGAGGGCTCTGCTACAGACCTGTGGCTGTTTTAACCCTGCTGGTGGTGACCTCTGAGAGGAGACAACCTGGCTGCCATCCCTGGGGAGCTGCAGGCAGAAATGGAAGCAGGGGATGGCTGGAGAGTGAGCCAGGGGATATCAGCTTTCATGGCACAACACAATAGGGAGAAAAGAACTCCTGAAAAGCAGAATATTCAGAGATGCTTTTCTTCAGCTGCTCCTGGAGTGGCTGCACTCCCAGAAATGTCAGACTGGCACTGGGAGGACTCACTGCAGGGTGATCACACAAACTGGAAGGAAGGAGACTGCAGAGAGGATAACAGCTGAAGGGCCAGTGCAGGCACACAGGGGAGATCTGATTAGAGAGGATCCAAATTCCTGGGCCATGGAACACTTGCCAGACAGGTTCTCTCATTTGCACCTCCAGAATTTGAGGGCTTTCCATGAACACAGCATCTGCACACCACAATGTTTGTGGAAAGAGATGCCCCTGCCCAGGGCTGGCCCACAGCAGCAGCGCAGAGCTGGGGTGCTGGGCATGCTCTGAGGTCAAAGGCAGGCTGGCCATCCCTCCCTCACAGCTGTCCCAGACCCAAACCCCAGCCCAGGCCTAGAGAGCAAGCCTGGGAATGTTTCTGTGCATGGGCAGACGCCCAGCAGGTGCTCTCAGAAGTTCTCATTAACTCTCCATCAAGAACTTAGCTTCTGGACAGAATGGAGAAAGCCAAGAAAGGAGCTGCACTAAAAGTTGGCCTTATGCAGTAAGTTTTTAACATATACTCCTCTCCTGTGCCTTTCTGTCCTGCACAGAGAACCCTTTAGCCCTGACTCATGAGCTGGATGGTGTACCAGTGCCACTGCAGATGTGTGGGCTCCAAACCCTCTGCACTCAACTCCCCATTTGGGAAACCACTCTGAGGTCACTTGGGAAACTTCACACTCAGAGGTTTCAAAACTGTGTCTGACTCAGAGGTGCAGGAGCTGCTGCCACGAGCTTGGCTTGTGAGATGACTACACACAACATCTCTGACATGAGAGCTGATTAATGCCACCCAGGCCATTGCTGAAGTGCTTGCTGAATCACCTCCATCCTTTGCCCAAGAGAGGTATTTTTTTATTATTTATTACTCATAAGGAAGACAATTTTGTCATGTTTGTAAGCCATGGGCTGCTCTGTGGCATCCCAACAGCTTTGCAGGAGAAGGCTTAGTGGTCCCCTGTCCAGATTGAAAGCAACAAATATGAAATGTTTCTTCTTCTGAAGACAAACGGATTCACAGCAAGATAAATGTGAGTATTTCTGTGCAAAAACTTCATATTTTAAAGTAGGAATTATTTGATAACCAAACTGACCCCACACAATGCCCCCTTTCAGTGACATTATTTTGTGGATTAGTGGATGAAATGGTGAAATGTTCTTCACTGGAGTCAGCCAGCTGTGGGCAGAGGTTTCTTAAATTGTCACCTGAGACCCAACATTGCCGAGAGGGAAACAAAACACTTCCAACCAAGCTAATAATTCCCAGGAAGGAATTTGTTCGGTGAATGTGAGCAAGGTCTCTCAGAATTCCTTGGATTTATTGACTATGGCCTTGGGTTTTTCTTGGCAAGTTGTGGGTGGAGAGATTTGTTGGGGCTTTTTTTTTTTTTTTTTTTTTTTTTTTTTTTTTTTTTAGTCTGTTTGTTGTCAGAATTTCAGGTGAATTCTGATGAGAAATGCAGTATGTGGCCTAAGTTTGAACTGAATAAAACTTCACAAAGGACCTGCATTGACAGAGGACTTTCTGCAGCAGGAAGGACAATTCACTGAGGATCAATAATTGTGTCCAGGGAATAGAAATGGGAGATGAACTGAGCTGCTAATTGTTCTGTCCCAGTAGATACCAGCAGCTGGCCAGGGAGCAAAGGGGGCTTTTGTCCCTGTCCCTGATGCAAACCACCAGTGTTCCTGGCTCTTCTCTACCCCAGGCAAAGCCAAAGGCACCATGAGGTGAGTGCAGCACTTGGGTTTTGCTTGGGGTGGAGGGGAGCTGGAAGGTGTCTCTCTGCCCACTCTGCTCACCAAATTGAACACAGAATGAAGGCTGCATGGAGTGCTTCCTTTTGGTGTTGAGCTGAGAAACACATGGAAAGGAGACCTCTTTTTCCAGTGAGCAGTGCTGGCTGTCAAGTCCTACATCTTGAACTTTCTCACCCCAGTCTTCTCTCAGAGATTTAGGACCTAAAAGCACTGCTTTAACTGTGCACAAATAGTCAGATTCTAGATGGAGAGATATTGTTCCTCCAGCATTCAGGTGCTGTTGGTGTTTTTATCCTTTTCCTTTTTAATGATATTAGAAAAGTCCTCACCCTAATGCTTAGAGCCTGCTCCACCTTCAGTGTTGAGTCAATACCTGTCCTCCCAGCATGGACTCAAAACACCACAGACTGCTCCCCACAGCACTGTCTTCAAACCTGTCCTGGCTGGTCAGGGATAACGTCTGAGATGCCAACACCCATATCCAGAGCAGAGCTGGGCCCTGAGTTGTTTCTCTGCCCTCATGCTGTATTTTCATCACATTTATCAAGTCATGCCATCTCCCAACACCACACGGGTATTTTGTCAGGCTCCACATAGAAAAAAAAACTATCTAAACTATCTTTTCTTTCCATCTTTTAAAACCCGTTGTTTGTTCTTTATTCATTTCCTTTTGCTGATTTAATCTGCTGCAGAAATGAGCCGTTGCATGGTGGCTCCTCTGAGCTCCTGGAGGAACCCTGCACTTGGGCACCATCCCACAGAAACCATCAGCTCCTTGTCCAGAGTGGCCGCTGACCCTAGGGATGCCTGCCCAGCCCCTGCTGCCCATAGGATCTCAGCCACAGGAGGGTCTTATCCAAAAGTTTTGTGGCAGGTCTGAGGGAAGGAGGAACCATTCTGAGTTTTGGAAATCATTTGTGGGAGACCAGGTTTCTGGTGCTGGTTGGCAGGGATATATGCTATCCAGCATGGATGTGAGAGGCAGGGGAGAAAGGCAGACCTTAGAGGCTCAGAGCCTCCTTAATTTTAGCAAAGAGGATTGAGAGACAGCCTGATACATATGCTTTGAGGAGGTGAATATATTCAGCTCTTCTGGACTCTGCAACATTACCAAGGCAGAGAAGGAGAAGGATTTTTGAACCAGAAGGAAAGCACATGAGTGAACAATGATGATGACCAGTTTGTGGCACAAAGAGAAAGAGGTGCTCCATTTCCCACTGGCTTCAGAGCAACACGAGCTTCAGTGAAACAAGCTACTGGGTTTGAGTGACTGAGCTCAGTGATCTGTGTAAATCCAGATTTAGCAATTCCTTCTGGCCATAAACACTACGACCCTGCTGGTTCTCACAGTTTACCAGTGGGAAAGGGCCGAATTTGGTAAACTCAGACATACATGTCACGTGCTATATTTATACAAAGCAGTGCAGCTCTGTCCTTGTAGGGGAGCAGCCCTGTCCCCATGTGGCAGCAGTCACTCATCAAAGGCCAGCAGCAAGTCTGGGATGGGGGGACAATCCCTGGGAGTGTGGCTTGAAGCTGTCCACAGCTGTCTGGTTGTAGTGGTGTTCTGGCATCCCAGCCTGGCCTCTCCACTCCCAAGGAAGCTCAGAGGCAGAGAGGGAGGGTTCTGTGCTCCCAAAAAGGCACTTGCAAGAGGTCCAGTGTTGGCAGCATCCTGGAGCACCCAGCCAGGAGCCTAACACAGAGGGCAGTGCTGTTTCTGAAGGCAGCAGATAAACAGCATTCACATGGCTGTGACCAGATCTGATGTTGCTCTGCTTCATCTCACATTGATATAAATGCAGTTCTTAGAAAACCCAGAGAGACCTAAGCTTTACCAGCCCACTGATCCCTGGAATAACAAAAAAAAATCCAAATGAGGTAAAACCCTGCAAGAAATATAAACTTTGTAACTCCCTAAACCCACTTTGATTCCAGACTGTTGCTCTTGCAAGACAGAAGAGAATTTCCAGGTTTTGTCTGGAATTCAGGTTCCCCTCCTGTGCAGGAATCCTGGGCACCAGCCCTCTCTCTGTTCCCTGCAGGTAATACACATGTGCAGCCAGAAATGCTGCAAACTCACCTGACTTTCAGCACTAGTTTTTTGTGAGACCCTTGGTATTAACCAGGCCTCCTCTGAAAGGATCTTGAGTGTGGAGGGCAATGCAGGAGCAGTGTGAAACCCATCAGGGAGAGTAACCAGAGCAGCAGCATTGCTATGGCCATGGAGATAAGGGGCAGCTCTCACACCACAGCTGATGAGTGACACGATTTCTAGCCCTTTCAATGCCTTCAAGTGTTTTCCTCCTTGACTCAAACTAGAAGTACCACAACTTAAAAACAATGTCCCCTTGGAGAGGAAAAAAAACAAAAAAAAAAGAAAAAGCAGCAATTTTTCCTTCTATTTTTAAGTCTCACTTCACCACAATAGCTCCAATATTTCACTCCTGACTCAAAGGCAAAGTCCGAGGGAGCAGGATATGCTGTAGGGTATCTCTCTTGCCACACTATTCGTGTTATTTTCAAGTTCCTCTCTGCAGGGTTGATCTTGGCAGCAGATCACAGCGCGGGCGCAGCACAATGTAAACTGGAGCCATTGTTACTCCATCTCCCGCTCCTCATCGCTGCAACAACATTTCCCCACACGCCTCCCTGCAAATTGCTGCATGTCCCGTCCTGCTTCCCACCCCCCTCCAAAGGCCATTAGGCTGCTGCAGTTCAGCTATTCATCCAGCCCCCTCGGAGGCACTGAAATAAAGTGGTTTTTCTTTGGGGCAGGGTTTTGAGAGCTGGTCTCAGTGACAGCAATGAGTGGCTGTGCTGCTGGGCTGCCCAATGTTTCATGTCATGTGCACCAAGCAGGCAGAGGAGGGTGGTAGGGAAGAGAGCAGCTTTCAAAATGGCCTTAAATGGCTTCATTTTCTTCCATCACCTGGTGGAGGCACAGTTGTGGGTCTGGTACAGGGCTGAGGAGGTGACCCCTCTGCATGGGATCAGCCTGTGGCGCTGTCTGAGGAGCGTACCAGGGCTTGGATCCATACAGCCAGGTGGCTTTGCCTGACAGAGCCAGCACTGAGGATGAACAATATCAAGGGTCTCATTCTTCATCACTGGGGACTGCTAAATGGCAGCTGTTTCTGGAACTTTTCCTTACAAGTTTGAGGCCCTGATATACACAAATACAATGTAAATACGTGTGTGCATCTGTGCTCACTCTGCCAACAGCACAAAGCCAGAGGGCACTGCACAGAACCAGCACGATGCTGAACCTCAGCTGACCCACCTTGCTTCTTGAGGGTGCTTGGTAGCCTGGCCCCAGCAGCTGCAGCAGGAGGAGGCTCCATCAGCAAACCCAGCCCCTTCCCCAGAGAGCTCCTGACAGCCCCGCTCTGCCCAGGCTGCTGGGGATGGCACCCAAGATGGGCTGGGAGCAGCGATAAAAGTGACATCCATGGGAGTTCACCCCAGTTTCAGCGAAACAGGATCAAGCCTTCAGTCACTTGGCAACCTGCTTTATCAACCTGAACTTGTATCTCTCTCTGCTGCTGTTTTTCCAAGGGCTATTCATGGTTCAAAGCTGTAGACAATGCTGTTCCTTTCTTCACTCACTGCCACCTAGTTATCTCTGGCAGAGTGTGACTCTGGAGAGAAGCAATTTGAGAGAGGAAATACATTGGAGATGGAAATAGCATGGAAGATACAACAAGGACTTGACTTTCTTGTTTCCATCCTTTTCAAGATTATGTTTCCTGACTGAATCCCTGAAGACATTCGAGTTGTTCTAAAAATTATGAAAGGAACAAAAGAAAATTTTTCATACACATTGCAGAGAATCCAGAATGATTCTGCTGATTTCCAAAGTGTAGAAGGGGGAAATTGGGATTGAAATTTGGCCCTTGGCTAAAGCATGAAATATAGGGAAGGCCCAGAGGCCTGGAGGAAACAAATATGTGTCCCAATCAGATACATACATGGGAACATTATTTTTCAGCATCCCAGTCCATAGTCTTTTGGAAAATTCATCTTGGTCTCTGCAAACATTCCATTTCATAAAAATTCAGTAAGTGGACAAAAAGCTACAGAAAAGGATTTGCAATTCTACAAATAATGCCATGACAGGACAGGATTTTATTGAAAGAGATGACTGATGAAACCCAAAGCCACAGGTTTCAAACCTTGGGTATGCTCCTGTTCCTTGGGAAGTTGTTGGATCAGCTCATCTGCACAGTGATGAGTTTCCAGTGAGGAAGTTTGTCTTCTCATCCTGGGCTTACCCTGAGTTTCCTAACTTTACACCAGAATTTGGCTGAGGAGCTCTCACACGTTTCATTCATGTAAAGGTGCAGTTTAAACAAGTGCACACACCCAATACAATTTTTATAGCAAGGGTTTTGCAATCTGGACAAAACTTTCCTTGAAAGACTAAAGTTGTCCTCCCATGGGTGAATCTGATTAGATTGATTTGATATTCTGAAAAAAGTTATACATAGACATCAGTTATATAAGTTTTCAATGAATTGATAAAATTAAAGAAAAATGAACAAAATAAAAAAATTACAGGAAAATTTTAAAAACAATAACTTTGAGGAAAAAATTAAAATAATATTTTTCCCTCCTTAGCTGACCTGCAGAAATTAAGGCTAAAAGGTCGCATACACCCCAGTGGGATGGTGCAGTGACTATGATTGGAGCAGTTCCCTGAGGATGGAGGGTGCTCAGGGAAGAATCCCATGGGCAGAGCTCCTGCCCTGCCCCATCTCCTGGGACACCTGCACAGGGGCACAAAGTGGCAGCAGGACATGAACTTATCCCCCCCATACCACTGGGGCTGTGTGTTGGAAAGCCTCACTGAGAGTTCCTCTGAAGAGATCCAGAGCTGCCAAAATGCCCAAACTGAAAATTTGTGTCTATTTTAATCTAACCTAGAATGATTGCAAAGCTTTTTCCTGCCTGATCCCAAATGGATTTTCAGGCAGAGAAATTTATGAGAAGTAAACAGCTAGAGTTAAATAAACACTTGCAGGCCTCTGGCTATCCTGGCAGGGGACTAAAAAAAAAAAAAGAAACCTGACAGCAAATATTAGCAACAGATTTTTAACAGGTGGAGGAATTATCGTATGTATCTAGGAAAGAAAACAAAACAGGCACTCCTAAATCACCAGTGCTGATTTAAACATGAGCTTTTAAATATAGTGTGTGAGCAGCAAATGAGTTCTAATTGAGGAGAGCTTGTAAACAAACAACAGCTTTCATCTGCAGCATCACATACAGGCCCTGCGCTGGGGCTGGACCGTGCTGCCACAGCCCAGGCCTGGCAGTGGAAAGGGGAATGAGCTCTGATCTCCTTAAGGAATGCCAATGCATCTTGGAGCAATGAAGAACAACAAACCTGGGCTCACACTTCTCAAGGTCTGGATGGGCAAAAGGAGCAGTGCCAGCTCAGTGAACCAGGCATGCACCAGGATCTGGCCCTGCTCCTCATCCAGCTGCTGCAGGGACCCAGAACAACATCTGGAGCAGTCAACCTGCCAGGAGGGCCACTTTTTAAAACCACCTTTGAGAGACCACATTTGTCTTGCAATAAGAGAAGTGAGGGCCCTTTCCAGCAGCTGTGTGGGCATCTGATCTGTGCCACAGTCACTCATCATCTCCTGCTCTGCTCCAGGGTCTATCCAGCACCATGAAGAGTCTGAGGAGCAGTGTGGGAGCTGGACAAAGGAGGGGACATGGCTGGGAGCAAGCCTGTGAGAGGCAGCTGTGGTCAGAAAGGAAAGGTCTGCTGCAGCAAAGCATGCACAGTTAATGCTCAGCCTGTGATGCAAGAGCGGGGGAGATGCAGCACATCAGGAAACATCCACACAGTGCTGATACAATCAGGCTGAAAACACACAGAGCATGCCAAGGAAGTAACCTTGAATGTCTGCTGGTATTTTTTCTCTGGAAAGCAACAACAGGATATTACAAAGGGACAGAAGCATGGAGATGGTTGCCAGTTCTTACCAAGATACAAAAATTACCTGCCCTGAAAATGAGCATGAAAGGGAAAAGTGTTTATGCCCAGTCCCTGACCAGGACTCCTTAAAAGGCCACTTGTAGCAGTGCCCCACTGAGCTGTCACAGCCAGCTGGAGGTTTTGACAGCTGGGTGGTCACACTCAGCATTAGAGCTCAGCCTTTCCGCTGGGTGTGCAGGGAATAGGTCCTGAAAAGTGCTCCCACTGCAAGAGGGATGTCCTGCACCAGACACTTTGTGTGTGCCAGGCATCTGCTGCTGGGAAGAAGCAGTTAGCCATATTCAGATTTTATTTCTATAAGTTTTAATCTCTCTCTGCTCTGAAAGACGATTAATGGCTCAGAGGAGCTGAGCCAGAAACTGGCAAATCAAAGCCACCCTTGTTTTGAAAACACATTGCCCACAAACCCCAGATTAGCACTGTGCCCCACAGCAGGAGAAACACAAACCCCAGCAGAATATAGCACCCGCAGCTCCAACCTTTAGTACCCAAATTTAGGCATGCAGAGGGAGCAGCTGAACCCCGAGCCTCGCTGGGACCCATATAGACCACCAGAGTCCCTGGGAGCAGCAGGTGCTTGGGAACACTGCGAATCAAAGCACTCCTTTGGGGCACTAAATATAGAGCAAAATTCAAACAGCCAGGCTGGAAAATGTCTGCCATGTGCTCCCTGCACTGCCCTGTGCTGGGGGTCCCCCACACCCAGGCTGCTCCTCAGGATGCCCCTAGAAGGTGCTGGCTCTCTGCCCCCACCACCCCTGCCCACTAACAGGCTTTTATCCAGGGTGACATGGTGCAAAGAGGGTTCTCCTCCTCACTTTTGCAGAGGATATTGCTGCACTTGAGATAACCTCACTGCTTTATCTGCACTGAAAGTGATGTCAGCAGACTGTCAGAACCTCCCTGGGGACCTGCCCTGTCCTGGGGCCTTGGGGCCATGCATGAGGGATGTCCCTGTGCCACCATGCCAGGGAGCCTCACTATGCTGAGGGTGGCATCCAGGCACATCCCAGCGGGCAGGGAGCCCAGGCAGCACCCTTGCACTTCCCAGTGCATGTCTTGAGAGAGCAGAGCTCTTCATTGTTGTTTTTTTTGGTTATAATTTAATTAAACAAAAAAAAAGGAAAGAGAACCGGAGAGGAGAGCCTTCACATCCACACTCACCTTTTAACTTGCCCAAGTGTTCAACTCCAGCAGTTTTACCTCCCATTGAGAAGCTGCTGCACTCACCATTTCTGTTTTCTTTTGGGAGGTGGGGATGAGAAAATGCAGCAGCCATTGAGCCTGCAGTGCCCTGTGGAGGGACAGCCCAGCCTGGGGGAGTTTCAGCCCCACAGAAGGCAGAGCAGGTCAGGGACATCAGCTCAGCCAGAGAAAGGGCTGTTGGCACATTCCCTGCCCAGGCTGACTGGGGGTTCAGCACTGAGCAGCCCTTTCTCCCAGCCCTTTACACCTCCTTGTAAGTAACACATGGAGAATCTTGGAGAGGAGCCCAGTCATGCAGACACATCAGTGAGGGGACCACCAAAGAGGGAAGCACTCAGATAAGCCACGTGGCAAAAGGAGAAACAGATAGAAACTGTCCCATAATTTCTAACCCACAGAGAGGTCAGGCCCTGGGCCCACAGCTACAAAAGGTACAAAAGAGGGATAATCCCCTTCTTCCCAACAGCTATCATACACTATTTTGAAATGATGCTACACCTACATGTTTATTGAAAAGAGATACACAAAACTAATTTTTAGCTGCTTTTTGCAGCACTTGCAGGTATCAGAACCTAGAAAAGCTCTGCCAAAGGATTTCTTCTGCTCCTAAAGCAATGAGCTGTCTGAAGCAGTTGTCACACATGGGTAAGCTTTTCACAAGAGGCAGCCCAGTGATGAACCAGACCTGATAGATAATGGTGGGGAGAAGCCTCCTGGGCTGCTTTCCTCACAGCTTGAGCAGCCACATGTCTGCCAGGGCTGGGCACAGGGCATGACCACCAGCCACTCGCCCCTTCCTCCTCCTCCCTGCTGCTTCTCCAGCAGCAAACCACATGTGGTGGTGGTGCAGTATGAATGTGGTCCTTTTGGCCTCACCTTGAAGGGTGCAGGGCTGTGGGTTCACCACTCTGGGGACAGCCTGTGCCAGCTGTGACTTGTGGCACAGCTCCTCAGCAGCAGAGCAATTGAAGAGGGATGAACCAGTGCAATGTGGTACCCATGTAACCCTCACCTCTAGATCTTAGTGATGTAGCATTCCCCAAAACACAGTCTTCTTCCACACTTACTGATGCCCACATCCTTTTCAGCCTCCTGGCTGCTGGGGAGGCTGCAGGGCTTGTTCCTGTACTGCCTGGTGTGCACAAATCCTTCTCATTGGCATATCCACCCACTCCAGTCCTGCCCCAGATAAACAGGATCACAGTTCTCAGGCCTGCTGTGGACCTGCACACCCCAGTGCTGCTACTTGCAGACAGACATGGTAGAGTGAGCTTCTGGAGGGATCCCAGCACTCACAACAGTGGGATTCAGACAGCTTTGCTTTAACAAGAGTCAGAGCCAAGGCATGAAACAACCACCTCTTCTTCCTCATCAGTCTTGAACCAACATGGGCCAAAAAGAAAGCAGTGCACCAGAGATGGTCAAGAAAGGATCTGAGCAGAGTATAAAACAGTGCTGGCCTTTGTGGGGTGCCCACACATCAGATACTGGTCAGTTTGGTCAACCTGACTCCAAAGGGACAGAGAATAACTTGGAAGGGCACAGAGGTCATATAGGGAAACCAGCTGGAGACCTGGAACAGGCCTGCAAGTGGAAAGAGAAAAGACTGTGAGTTTGAACTCCAAGACTTAGGGAGAAAGTGGTGTCTGCACTGTAAACCCCAAATGTTGTGGAGATGGAGAGGGAACAACTGCTTGCTTCTTTTTACATCACCTTGAGGAGCAGGTTCACAACAAACAGAATGAAGTGCTTTCCCACCCAATTCATGGTGCAGCTGTGGAACTCATTGCCACATGATAAAAAAGCATAAAAAGGATGATATGATGCTACAGAGAAGAGATGCCTATCAAATACGATCCTAAAGTGCTGACTGGAAGAGCTGGATGGGTGTGAGAAGGGCTCATGCTGCAATTTGCTGCTGCCTTGCACTTTCTGTAAGCATCTTCCACCGGCCACTGCAGGACAGAGGATGCTGCAGTAGATGGACCTTTGATCTGCACCAGTACAGCTGTTGGCTGAGCACCTTCCACCCACAGGTGGGGCTGCACTAATGAGCAGGTGGGGTTATGCCCAGAGTTATGCCTGCAGGCAGATGGCCAAGCCTTCAAAGGCCTTCTGTAGGCCGCTGCCACAGCACTTTCCAAACCTGCTCCACTGCTCCCTGCCCAACCTCCTTTCACAGGCTATCAGCACAGCACATCTGCCACAGGGAGAAGTCCCCTTCAACCCAAGCCTCCTTCAGATGGGTGGGAGAAAAGATAGGATAGCAGCTGAGAGACTCACAGGTTAACAAGTCTCTCCCTACCCAACAGGGCTGAAGGATTTGCATCTGGCTGGCTGGCTGGTTCTTCTTTTTGCCAGAATATGTGAAAGCCTCTTTTGGGAACCCAAAGGTCAGAAAACATCATGCCTCCCTAATCATGGTCTTGCATCCTTACAGAATTCACATTTACACCTCCAAAATGATGCTTCTGCCTTTTCCACCACTGGAAACCAAGAAATCTTAGTTTGACTTCAGCAAAGCACATTCATTCCTTGTGTCTCAGTGGTTATAAAGAATAATATGGATGGAGTACATAAATATGAGTGAAAACATGACATCTCCTCAATATTGCATAAGTTTTCCCTGGTTTTTTCCCCATCTAGAACAAAACCTGAAGCAACTTTCTTGCCAGGGAAAAATAAATAGAGCTTTTCTTCAGAGCCTCTAAAGACTGGCTCATTGGTCCCTCAAGGCAGTTGATTTATGTACTCCTTTCATAAAGATAGTGCAAAGTATCCTTTCAGAAGGATTTCTACAGTCATGCTGGATGTCTGCAGGAAACCCCAGATTATTAACTTTGAAGCAGAACAGGTGGGTCTCTGTTCAGCTCATTTGTAATGTACACTGCCCTGTACATTGTCTGTCTCTTCTTGCTCTAGAAATAGTAAATACAATATAAAAAGGAGAATTGTATAAACCATCCATATTTCCTTGGTGGATGCAATCTACCTTTTCCAAGGGAAAAGGTGACCCAATGAACCATGAAACTTAATGATTCTCATAAAAAACCCAAAACTTCCAATTTAGGAATATTACCTATGGCATTCATTTGTACACTTTTGATTGCAAGCACATGTTTATAATTGAGTGGTTGAAGAAGAGACATTTTTGCACTTAGACTAAGCCCCTGTCACACTGAAAAAATATACAGAACTTCATGTATACAGAGCAAAGAGTTCCACATATTCATAGAGAAACAAGGATGGACTTGGGAAGGATTTAGTCATCTCTTAAGGGCACCTTTTGTTCCTTTGCTGTTTTATAAGCCCATTCTTTACCTCACCACCTGTAATGAAATGAGAACACAGGGCTAGTCAGGGACTGCTTTGCAGCACTAAACAGAGCAAGTCAGAGAGTCATATTTTTTTCACAGCAAGAGTAATGTTCTAAGCTTGATACAAGCACCAGCCTTGGTGCTGAGAATGGAGGAAGAGCAAAGACAACCTCTGCTCCCCTCACGCACTATAAACCTCCTAAAAGTCACTACTAGGCTGCTCAGGACAGCTCACAAGCTACTGTGAACTGTTCTTCAGGCTCATCCTTTCTCCAGTGCATCCAAAGCACTAGGACAGCCCACCAGCACTCAGTGACAACGAGAGAGTTCAATTCACTCACACATATCAAATCTCTAACACAAATTCCTCTGCAAATTCGTTACATGCTAACCCATCCCTTTTGTTTAAGTTTCCCCACATCTAGAACTGCAGCTGATGTCTCCTGCAGCTTCAAGGCAGTGACTGAAATGCCTTTCAACCCTTAGCTTGTTCTTGCAAAGGTATGGGCAGAGCGAGTTATTTTGCTGCATACATTAACTTGCCATGCAAGCACAGTCTGATCTGAAGAGTAATAATTACATGGCCTGCTGGAGAACAAACCAGACAACAGCAAATGGCCAAAAGAAAAATTGAGCTCAGCAGGTGTTTCAGGTTAACATCAGGTCTTGGAAAGAGCATCAGGGAAGAAAAATTAACTCAGAACTACTCATGGCTTAGAAAAATCACAAGAGTCCATTTATTGGTGTGCCTCATTATGTAGTTCCTGTAACAGAGAGGATTCTGGCAGCATCATAATGCTTAGCACATGTGCATCAGCAAGAAGCTGAGATGCAAGAGCAACATCTGTAAAAATAAATCAAGATGAAACAAAGCTACTGAATAAGGTGAGATGAGGCATGTGGAGACATACAAGTAATTTAAGAGCAGCATAGAAATAAGATCTGCATAAAATTGATCAAGGTTGATTTGTGAAAGTAAAAGTTTACTTTTTGTTTGTTTATCCTCCTAAACTTATTAATCTTGTTTCACGTATATCTCAGTGTACATAACTCATTCATCACATGAAGGAGACATCAAATCATTCTTGGTTTTGGCAGGGAAAGAGTACTTCAAAATGGAACATTTGCCTGTGGATTTTTTGTGAATCCACAGTGGAACAACTCCTGGACATAGGATGAGTCCCTTTGTTTAGAATAGTGAGTGATGACCGCTAGTGTGCCCCCTTGCTACTTCAGTACTGGGAAGAAGCAGAATTGGCACCTTTGGGAACAGTCAAACAGCTCATGACCAGATGACAGAACAGCATTGGCCTTATTCCAAACATATATAAACCCATTATTCCTTCTTTTTAGAAAGATAACAGAATTAGATTTTGAGGACTGACTCAGTTGAGAGTTGTTTCTGTCACGATGAAGACAAGCAAATACTCCAAAAAAAAAAGCAATAAAAAGTAGCTGTATGATGACTGGAGCAAAACCTCTGTTAGAATCTAGAATTCTGCCTCAGATGATGATAGCTACCAGAAAAAAAAAATCAACTTTTATATTCCATATTATCTTACAGGAATTAATCTTTTTCTATGTAAAATATCATATACAAAGGAACTGTTACAGAAATGGGAATAGACCTCAACTGAGACTGGAGCATGACATGTAAAATCTCTGAATGGCTGCACAGTAGAGAATTACTTCAAAATCCAACTCAGTTAGGAAAGGACACCTCCTCAGGCCCCTGCATGCTCAGCCAGCCCTCTTCTCACCCCAGGAAGCCAAGCTCTGCTCAGAGGAGGCTTCACTGAGCAGCCAGGAGGAGAACCACTGCAGAACAGGCATGTGGAACACATAGAACATCCCGAGCTGGATGGTGCCCACAGGGATCACCCAGTCCAACTGCTGGCAGCTAAACACAGCCCTGTGCTCTGCAGGGAGAGCTGGAGGTGTCCCTGAGGGCCAGGGGACAGCACCTCCTCCACAGGCTGTCTGTGGCTCAGGACACGCCGGTGCCCAGTGCTGCACGCTGGGGTTACGGGAAGTACCGGGAATTAAACCTGGACTTTCACTCCTCCTCTCTTTAGCCTGGCCACATCTGAGCTCCAAGCATTTAGAAAGCAAACAACAATCTGAAGTATCTTACACACAATGAGGGAATCATTTTATTAGATTATGGAAGACAGCAGCATTACAGTACAAAAAGTTACAAGAGTAGCAGAAAAAAAGTGTTTTTGGTTTAAATACTCAGGATTATACTGGGGAACATGAGAAGGATAGTACCCTTTTCTAAACTAACTCCTAACCAGGTTATCAAAATAAGTTTTGAATATTTAGCACAAGTAAAAAAGTTACAACAAACATCATTATAAAATGCTTTAATAAATAGTTTCTTTTCTGAAAGGTTTTTTTTTTAAGAACATGTCAAAAAAATGTACTAAAACAGATGATCCTGCAAAGCAAATCCTGTATTCCTGTATAAAATAACTGGTTTCAAAACATTCATGTTTACATTGTTCGTGGGCCAGAGTTTACACTCTCAGACATCCGTTCCTCTCAGTGGTAGGGTAACTAGGTGTATGTAGTGTTATGCTTCTTCAGTAATTAAAATAAACTTATAGTCTGCCCAGTTAACAGCAATAATAAAAGCCTTAAAAAAAAAAAAAAAAGCATAAGCCTTCCAAAACATTTAACCATTTCTACTGAGGTACTCCCATCCTCTGAGCTTGCCAGCCTTTTTCCTTTAGAGCGAAAGATGAATAAAGCACAACAGAAACAAGACTGAGGAAAATATTGTTCCCTTCATTAGGCCTGTATTTAAACGCAAAAAAGGTAATACCACATGTAATTAACATATTCACAAAAGAAAAAACAATGCCTCTCTATGTTGGTACTGTACAGTAGATGCACCCGTTAGTGTTCTTGAGATGGGCTGAACATGGGGATAAACAAACATTTCTGGATCTATTTACACGTAAGTGGTTATGCTCCTATGTAAATACAAATGACCAACAGATTCCTAACATTGATTGTATTAACATCATTTTCTAATCTGGACATAATACCAAAAAAAAGTCTTATAAACTGCCATAGAACCTCCTTTTTCTGCAACATAAATTAAAAGGAATGACATGTAAAAAAAAAAAAAAAAGACCAAAATATTTAACTTATTAAATCAAATATACAGAGTGATTCATTTAATATGTACATATTTACAAAAAAGCACTTTCACTATTAGAAAATAAACTGTGTCAGTTGGGGAACCTAGAGTTCTCACAATTTTACTATATTGATATGGCAGTCTTTGACAGTTGCTATAGAAAAAGTTTAATCTCAAGGCACTTGTCACATGCTTCAATACTGCAATTCTAAAGTAATTCAACAGAAATAAAAAGGCCACTTTTAAACCACAGTTGAAAGATCTCTATAATTTTTTTTTTGTTCCTATTACAAAGTGTGTAAGGCAAATTTGGAAAAAATCTTACAGAAGCTACTAACGTAACAAGTGCAGTGAGCTGCCATTAATAGAGATTCAAAGTCAAGAAAGCAGTTTAAAGTTCACACAATTTCCTCAACCAGGAGGTTTTAAAGCCACCATTAAATTAGAGCAAGTAATAAAAAGAAATACATTCTGTAAACAGTGTACAGTCTTTTGTAATAAACTTTACACATATTGAAAATACAACCTCTCCTCTGCCACACAGCGAGTGTATTATAAGTAAACTTTACAAAAATAGCAACTATCAAAGATTACTCATTTTTTTCATCTGACAGTCATTGAATAATTTATACAAGGCTAAAGAAACAAAATAAATTTTATTTATTATTTTTATTTATTTTTTTTTACGCAAAATAAAGAAACTATGAACATTTGACTCCAGATATTTTTAGTCCTTGATGCAAAGTGGAGATGTCAATTTTTCCCCTCCCCAGCAAGCGCAGGCGCAGTCTGCCTACATCCCAAATACAGGTTAGTCTCTACTGCCTTCAAAGTTTGATGCATTCACATTTTTTACAGATCTGTTGTCCATTTTGCCTATTTGGTGGGATTTCTTTACTGGACTGCTCTCTGATGTGTCAGACACCTTTGTCGGCAAAGGCTTTGCGAGTTTGCGAGAGAGGAATTTGTCCATTTCCTCATCTCTTTCCTCCTCCTCATCCTCCTCTTCCTCATACTCTACATACTCCTCCACTGCATCACAAGTTCTCTTTTGAGGAGATATGAAGTTTTTGCATTCATAACGAATGTCTTTGTTACTGTAAGATCTGTCTATAGGATTTCTTATGGGATTCAAAGGTGCCCACTGGTTATTGGCACCCTCTTCTCTGGGAGGACGGCTTCTCTCTCGCTCTTTTCTTCTCTTCCGAGTCCACCACACGCAGATGATGATACAAGTCAGCCACACAATGCTAAACACCGCACAAAGAATTGGAACCAAATAATCTGGAGGGAAAATGGAAAGAAATAAAGTCTTGTGTTAACAGAACAAAATATATAGCACTGGACATTTGCAAGAGAAGGATCCATACTTGACTACAGGGGATCCCCTCAACCATTTTCAGGAGAAAGGAAGTAAGATGTTTTTGCAGCACAATAACAACTGAATGCACCAGGGCCATTTGAAAGTGCTTTTTACTAGTTTAGTTTTACATGATTAATGATGAGGGAGGAAAGGTCCATTTGAGATCTTTTGTCCCCTCCAACAGACAAAATGGTGTTGTTAAGTGGCATGTTTCTCTAGCATCTATGCAAAGTTGGCCAAGAAAACCTGAGTAATCCTGCTAGGATAAGGTTTTTATCCTAGGAAAACCCTTATCCTAGCAGGAGGCAGACAATGGAGTACTGTGCACCTAAAAGTACTGGCATTTGCACCTGCATTTATCATCAGAAAGGTCCTTTACCATCAGTGTCTACAGACATTTATGTATCAATGATCTCCAGAAACATCCAGGGTAGGGCTACGTAACCAAATTGCTCATAAATTCTTCAGCAAGTTCCTGTTCTACCTCAGGATGAAATACGAGCATATCTGCCCTAGGGAGAAGAGTCTTCGCTGCTCAATGAGCAAACAAAAGTTGTTGAGGCAATTGCTTTTCTCCACTCTCTCAATCCAAATCTCACTATAGTGTTCTCCCACATAGACACAGATTATTTCTCTAGGAAAATATTTCCGAAAATTTTACGTATATTTGGATTTCTTCTGCCCCCTTTCCTCAAGAGCTGTACAGCTAGGAGAGAATAACAGTTTTTTTCTGTTCTTGATAAGCAAAAACTCACAAATGGTAAGGGTCAACAACAGATGAGGTGCTTTGTTTCTATAGAGAGCAACGGCATTGTTCAACAGCTCTGCAGACAAATGCTGTCAACCCACCACTCTAATGCTTGATCCAAACAAATTCCCTCAGCAGTTTTACAACATCTGCTTACAGAACAACCTGGAAGTGACTGTACAAAAACAACCAATGTTTCAACACCACAGTCCTTCCCTCTAATGTTCAAGTGCCTTCTGAGCACATTCTTATGTGGAATGTGACACATTCTCAAACATTTCCTTTTGGTACAGGAAGGCGAGTACACTGCCAACATGGCTGGCCTCAAGGGATCTCAAAACTGTATTTTAACAGTTATGGGAAGGGTTGCACTCACATGAGTAACTGCTATTCTCTCCTGATTTTTCATAAGCAACCTAACATTAACTCATGAATGGGAGAAATACTTCAAAGAAAAAGGAGCTCTTCATAACAGCTTCTCCAAGATTAGAATACAAAGCCTGCATTCTCACTGCTATCACATCTATTATTTCATCATATGACCATGGATCCAAGTTCACTCAGTAACAGGTTCTTTATACAGAATTTTTGGCATACAGATTCCAAATTCGGACTACTTTTTCTTAAAACTAGAGGAAGTCACTGAAGCATCTAAATTATCAACTTCACTTAGACACTTGAACATCCCACACAAATGAGATTCTCAACACATAGGGCTCTCAAGCACATTTTCTGATAGCTTTTCACCTCAACCAATTAAGGGGCAGCAGTAAAATAAAATTCAAAACCAGGTTACAGTTTGCTTCATAACAACTCCACTTAAGAACTAAGGGCCAGTGGTCAATACTGAGCACCCATGTTAAAATGAGAAGTCTGGAAATCATTTTGCAAGAGAACCCAAATTAATTCACTATTTTGGGAGACTCTTTAAATCTTATTGAGGAGGGAGGCAAAGTAATCTGCAGCCCTTTAGCCCTAGATTTTAACAAGCAATCAGAAAAGCCAGAGGGCTGAGGCATGCCCAAATCCCAGCTCAAATCCTTATCTCCTACACAACTGCTGTTTAAGGCAAGCATACTCCTTCAGGAGAGCTGAGGAAACAGTGCATTTGCCAAGACTTTAACAGATGAAAGGCATTTCCTAGAAGGAAAATGCAAGGGAAGTGGATCCAGGCAATCTCCTAATTGTTTAGACTATGGATGGAAGATCTTCCAGAAGATTATGTTGGGGAGGTCTAGGAAAAACTTGGGAGAGCCTCCGACCATTGTAAGATTTTCACTCTGGGGCTTGGTTGAACTTGAGCCTACCAGCGGTCTTCCACAAGCCCATCTCCTGCCTCCCCCAGGCAGGAACACAGGCATACAAAACCTCCACTCTCCCAGTTTGGCACAGCTCTTGGAGATAAAGTTCTCCAATCACACCATATCCTCTTAAAGAGGAATGAATGCTACATTTCAAGCCAGCTGTGCACTAGTGAGAAACACATGTTGAAAAAGAGAGTGAATTTTTACATCATGGCCAAGTATTGGAAGAAACTAGACATCTTTAACTCTTGTTAAGGTAAATAAATAGCACATGAGCACTTCAGAAGAGATTGGTATCACACCACACCTTCTCTCTCCCTGAATTTTCATTTCCTCACAGCCTCAGTGCAGCAGCATCAAGGGCTAAGGCTGGTTTAAGGTTAATGTAGGAGAATTGGACAGGATTGGAACTGCACACAACAACTGCTGATCTTATGAAAGGTGTGCTTGGGCTGGAAAGCTAGGCTGGAAGTCAGAGCCAAAACCATGGCAAGAGTATCTGGGCATATCACTTAGGGATGAGGTTAAGTTTAAACTAGCACACAAGGACAGAACCTTGATCTCAAAGCTGCTTTCTCTTCAGTGAGTAACAGCAACTAAAAACACAACCTGGTGGATCATTTTCTCCAATGTGTACAGAAAGATAAGAGAAGTCTGACAGCAGGGGAACAAAAAACACACCACAGAGGAGTTATGCACTGGAACCTTACCTGATGATGAATTCCCAACAACGATGGTCTCCACTTTGACTTCAGTTACTGCCAGCATGACTGTGCTGTTCTGTCGCTTGGTGATGGCATTGACTATTGTGTTAGCAGCATTCTGAATGAGGCTGTTATCTTGTTCATCTCGGTGTGGGACAAAGGACTAAAGGGAGTGAAGGGGGAAAGCAAGAAGTTATTGCAGTCACCTAACCATGGAAATGTACTTTTTAAATCTAGCAACATTTTAATTGAGTTCACTCAGCTGAATTTGCCTGACAGTAACAACAAACAGTTCTGTAAAAGCTCACCACAGCAACAGCATGGCTGGCTCTACCCAAACTGCAGATGCAGTGTCAGACTTGGTGGGTAGCACACCTACTTGTTAATTTAACATACCTCAAAGCATAGGCAGTGACTTCCATGTTACTTAAACTGATGAGCTAAACTTAGTCATAGTTTGGAGCAGTTCAAGACATGTGGATTATCTAGATAGAAGCTTGGACTAATAACAGTCTGCTCTATTTATACCATACACTTTGGTCCCTGCATCGTGGCTCAGCATGTTCTTTACAGTACTAGCAGAGACATACAGTCCAGCTTCTGCCTGGATAAACATTTACCATGAAGATTAACTCTTTCTTGAAAACTAAGCAGTACACAGGCATGGAGGGATTAAGCTATAAATGTATCTAAAATAAGTCTTTAGTTCATTAAGGCAACAGTTATTTTCATCTACTTGACTTGCACCTTCTTCCACTTCTCACTTAGTACTTTGTGTTTAAAGAACATCCCTGAAGCAGCCATCCACTAAATGCACAGCAGAAACCTCTTCACAAGAACAATCCAGCCACCTGTAACCATATCTCCTTACTGAGAAGGTCAAGAGCCCAAGACTTCTGACAGAACAAGTAGGCACCTGTTCACTAATTTGGGCTGAACTGGTCTTTAGAGTAATTTATCATGAGCTTGTAGTGGCCATCTGTCATTAACAAAACCTGCAGTTTTAGCTCTCTGGCAGTGTAGGAAATTATGAGATCACAAAATTGCTTTGCAGACAGGACTAGGCCACAGACTGATCCACCTGCATTCAAGTGAAACAAGCTTGAACAACTTCTTCCCCAGCAAAACGTAGTAAGAAAACATATTTGTATACATATACACACACGTTTCATACTTACAATAGCAACTTCCACTGCGTTCTCTGTGGAGTAAGATGGATCACACAATATTATCAGAGTTCTGTCCCTAGAAACAGTCCTAGTAGCTGGTAAATACCGGATTTCAGAACAGATCTTTTCTGTTGTAGTGCCCTGTTACAAGCAAGAGAGATTGTGTCATTTTAGTTCAAGTAAAAAAAAAGCACATAAAAATAAGGATCTTCAGAGTTCTTGCAGTTGCTAAGAACTGATGAAGGCAGAAAAGAGGGGAGCAAGAAAGGGCAGAAAAGTGAAGAACAGCATTTTGAATGAAGGGCAAAAAACTGAGCTTGCATGATTATGTTAGTATAGTCTAAGCTTGAAATTTAAATAGTTCTTCAAGACTCAAGAAGATAGAATATTCAGTAAAAACCGAATTTTGCCACACCCTTTAGACAAAGCCCAATTAAAAGCAACAGGAGTCTAGAAATACAATTTCCAAGCTTATAATAGCAAGGAGTCATACCAGAAATCTTAATCTTGCATGCTGTGACATAGAATAGATCCCGACCTATATTGCCACACTTCATTAAGAATTCCATTCTCACCTGGGGGACTTTGTCTCCATTAAAAATTAAAGTAATTCTAGCACAGTCATTGTCCAAGTACCCAGAATTAGGCAGACACTTGATATTGATAGGCAGAGGTTCAGAGGCACTGCATTCTCCCCAGTCTGTGCATGGTGGCTGAAAGCATTTCATATATTTCTCCTGGCATTCTTGACCCATGGGACACTGATTATTGGAATTATCCCAGTATTTGTGTAACAGACAAGGCTTTTTTCCACACCACACCTAGGAAATAAAAAGAATGAAGCACTGTTACAGGTAGTTGCTCTCATGCATCTAATCAAAATAAGCAATTCATACAGAAAAATATCTGTCTTTTGATACTGCTGTAGTTCCATTAGCAGATGGATCTGCTCTTCCACAAAATGAGGACATTTAGTACAGCCACAAGAGTAAAAAGCTGTGCAAAGATAATCTGAGAAACCACTAACTGGGCATACCTCTTAGAAGCTTATGGATCTGTCCCCCTTAACTGAGTTATATAGAAACTTAGCATTTATTTTAATCTGGTCCTCTAGGCTTCTATGATATAGCAAGAGCAACATTGCCATGAAGAATTTCTTCAAAATTCTTAACTGAGACCCCTTCCAGAGAATGCAGAATATGTGAAGACTTGATGCACATTGGTGATAAGCACAACCACTCCAACCACGCTTCCAAAAGGTAACAGTTTGCTGGTACCCACAAATTACTGGGGTGCAGCAATTTCCAAACACAGTTCCATTCCAGGAAATGGACTTGGATGATCCTTGGGGATCCCTTCCAACTCAAGATATTCTACAATTCCACATAGCCCTTAAGATCCTACATAGTACTGCACAGCTATTAGGAACCTAGGGATTCCTTAAAGCAGAATTGTCTGCAAGAAAGTGCCAATGTTCCATTACACATGGAAGAAATCTAATACCACATGTGGATGGGTTGAATTTAAGGCACATGTTCAATCTGCATTTAGGTCTTTCTTTTCCTCAGTCACAAAACCATCAGGATCTAGTCCACTATAAATATACAAAGGTTGAAAGCTGTCAATTCATAAAGCTACTGAAGAACAATACAAAAAGGCAGTTAATACTCAGTGAAAAATTTCTTCCTACATGTCCTCCACCTTGGAACTCCTATTTCAGTAAATTAGGAGTTCTAAAGCTGTGTTTGCAAAGCTTCAGCAGTGTGATTTATTTATCCTTTATTCCAGCTCATATTTTATTTTCTACAACAAGTGGTCTAGAGAGCCTGTTCTAGCAGGTTGACAGCAAGACAGCAACTTATGCATTAAAGAAAATCCATAACTACTTTTACAGGAAGCCACTTTTTTTGTTTAAAAAAAAACAAAACAACAATGAAAATTTAGAGGAGACAAAGACTAACTGGTGCATGGAGAACAATGACTTTGTTTCAGCCAAGAAACAAAGAAAATTTAAGAAAATAGGCAAAGGAATTTAAGAAAATAGGCCAAAACGCCTACCTTGGTGCAGTCAATCCGTCCATCCAAACAGTGGCAGCTGTTGCACTCCTGTTCCCACCGACTGCCATGGGGAAAGGTCATTCCTTTAAGCCAGCAAGGCTTTCCAATTCCAATCACTAAAGAAAAAAAAAAAAAACAAACAAAAAGCACATTCAGACACTTCACCTCTTCAAGTTATATAATAAATACTATACAAATATAAATTAAAAATATTAGCTACTATGCCTTACATATCAGACTACTGTATATAAACTTTATACTGGGTACATTGTGCCCTATTGTGTTTTGGGTAAAGGTTGATAGCAGATATCAGAATACCTTCTTGGCATCTAGGACCAATTCTTCCAGGGGGACAAGTGCATCGGTATCCATTTATTTCATCTATACAGGTGGCACCATACCCACAAGGAGAAGACTGGCATTCATCAATATCTGGACAGAAAATAGGTAAAACTCAGTGACAAGGACACAGGACATTGTAATTAATAATTTACTGAGGTGTAATCTAACAGTACCTTCTTTCTGTAAAAGCAAAGAACAGCATGGCTACAGGATTAATCTTGTAATTAAACAGTTCTGCCATTTCAGCAATACCCCATAACAGATTTCTCATAATTGCACCCTAATTGAAGTTCTGGTAATCAAAACAGCAGTCATATGCTGATTCATCTCACAGAGCAGAGGTGTTGGACAGCTGAAGGTGTTAATGCCCTGTCCACATTCAGCTACAGAACAAGTCCCACATCCTGTTCTGGCACTAATCTCAGACATTTAGCCTTCACACAAAAGCATGTGTTTTCATGAAGTTATCAAGAGTGCAAGAGTTGAACAATGATCTGCAATACAACTAACCAAAAGGCAGAAGAGTAACAATTTAGTTTGTAACACACGTTTGATGAACATTAATAACCTTGAAATAGTGAGTAGATTAATTTAATACATAGATACATAAAAGCCTCTTTAAAAAAACCTTCAAAGGGGTTAGCCACAGAAAACCATGGAAAAAGGGAAGCATGGTCCATTCAGATGGACAGCAATGTGTAATTTGTTATCCTGGGGAAGTGACCAATACTGATTTATCCAACAGAAACCAGTTCATCAGCTGTGAGCCACAGGCACCAACTGCTTCATTTTCAACCAGAAACATCTCTCTTCCAAAGCATCTTTTGAAAGTTTTCTTCCATTGAGTATGAATGCCCTTTCCAACCCCAGAGAAAACTGTTTAAACACCAGTTCTGGTCCAATACCTGGTATCAGCTCATTTTGAAGTACAGGACTTTGAAAATGAACATGAAAAATGGCAGCAGTGAGACTGTTACACTTGTACGCAATGCAAAACAATCCAACAGATATGGAAGGACTTTTGGTTCTATTTTAGCTTCCTTCAAAAGTGCACTAAGATCTAAACTTCAACTCTTTCCTGTCTTCACACTATATAGGTTTAAGATTCTCCAGCCTCTGTATGCTGAAAAAGGTGATTTAACTCTGTTTCTGAATCAGCCACAAAAGGCATTTTTTTCAGAGCTACTCCTTCCATCTATACCA
The DNA here is from genome assembly GCA_024362935.1 of Setophaga petechia. NCBI lineage: Eukaryota > Metazoa > Chordata > Aves > Passeriformes > Parulidae > Setophaga > Setophaga petechia. The sequence continues at coordinate 4,950,348 of JANCRA010000003.1, read as the reverse complement.
GTCTAAACAAGTAAAAAAATGTCTGCAGCTCCATTACAAAGGCACAGTATTTGTATTTGTGACATCCTAGCCTTAAGGGGAAGAGAAGCAGGGAAGCAGGCAAGGAGAATTCAATATCCCTTTCTGGGTATGGGGATCTAGACACACAATGATTGCTATGCCTGGTTCTGTACTGAGATACCACTAAGCTGATGCTTCCACAAGTGCTGCCCTCCAACCAGAAGTGCTGGCTTGTTTGCTCCATGCCAGAATGAGGATGAAGTCTCAACTTGAAAGCACATCACCATACTGATGGAGTGGAAGGACCAAGCCCAGAAGCCTTGAGGCTACAGAATATTCAAAGTCTGAACTTCCAAAGCAGAAAGTAAAAAAAAGGTATATATCCATTCAAGTCAAAATGGTAAAATTCTTTTAAAAAGACAAAACAAAAACAAGCCCAAAACAACCCCAACCAAACAACAAAACCCTCCATCAGCTTGTTCCACAACACTTCAAAATACTTTTAGGGTCTGTTTTTCTCCTTCTTTTTGGCCTCTGCCCCTCAGAATAATTGCAGTGTAACAGGTTTGTTTTCTAGCTTTGAAAGACCTTTATCATACTTCTGTTATTCATGTGCCAGCACTACACTCAATGTTTTTGTTTCCATTTGGAATGTCTCAGTGCATTCTGGCTTCTTACATTAAGTGGAACACATTCAGATATATGTCATCTTTACCAACAAGATATTTATCAACAGAGAAGTATTTAAAATTTAAGCTTCTATGAAGCCAGCACCCCAGAAACATCAGAATTATCCAAGAAAATCCAGCAATCAAGTCTTGAAGCATGATTTAACTAACTTATTTCACTGCCATTTAATGAAATGAGTAACAGACCATAACCTGCTATTATTTACAAGGTATCAATACCTGGTTAACAGGTGGCTTCTGCTTCATTATTTGGAATTCAGTTGAGCTAATGTAAGAAGGGTCACCAGGTGTTCTTTCCAATTTGTGCAGAGTGGTACAACCATGCAGGTACTTACTGATTCTGCAGTCAGGACCAGCAAAGCCAGGGGCGCATTCACATCGGAACCAGTTCACTCCATCAACACAGATCCCTCCATTGTAACTGTGAATAAAAAACGGTGCTTAACAAGCCATCTACATTGCTTCATTGGTCAATTAAAGCTTTGTTAATTAAAGCTTCTGCTGCTCTTTAGGGGGACAATTTATTTCTATCAAGAGCAAATGCATAATGCTGGATAAACAATGCTGCTTAGCAAGTCAGCAGCTAAACAGCAACATCCTACAGATGCATGAGGAAGCACATCCACAGAACTCAGGGAAGTAAAACAGCACTTTCAAGGGAATACAAAGAAAGCCCACGGTTTTTTTTTTTTTTTTAATACATGAAGCACAGTTGATGGGATCAGAGTGGACAACTGAGAAAGATAAGGTAGATTGTTTCATCCACATCAGTTTTTTCTCCCTTCAACCATAAATATCAGCCTCTGTATTTAAAATATTCCCATTTTCTCTCCCAAAAATTCAGTTTTGTTTTTAAAAATGTTTATACATAGTAAGTGGTCCAACAGGACATTTTTATATTATTTAAAATTATTTACTGTAACCTAACAGGTTTTAATTTCTCATTTTTTACTCTATCCAATTACAAATGCCTCAAATGTTATTATATGTGATTCACTTTACATCACTGTAATTTACTGGTCAGTTCCACCATGGAGACTACACTAACATACTTTTATTTACTCATGCATGATCAACTCAAGATTGTTTTGTGGTCTTTGGTGCTGTCAAGGAATATGGCAAAAAAAATGGTTATAAAATATTTTACAGAGGCTAGCTTCAATTATTTTAGAGTAAAATTAGTTCCAATTTGTAATGTAAATCCATATTACTGTGCTCACTTGTATTTTCACCATAGGTACAGGACTGGAGTTCATGCACTTACCATGGATGAGGGTTGCAGTCATTGGTGTCTAGAAAAAAGAATATAGGCTAGTGTAAATAGCGGCACAATTTATTTTCTAAAATATAACACTGTAGCTCAGAAGCCACTATATTTGATAGGAACTATACAGAACTGAATGGTTTCTTCCACACTTGAAAAAAAAGTTCATTTAGCATATATATCAATAGTTGGCAGCATAAAAACAGAACTCAAATTTAGAGTTACCCTTCCACTACCAAAGTCACACCTTGGGGGAAAAAATAAAAATCAAGGTTGCAGGCTTTACTCCACCTAACCAATTCATTGTCTTGGCATGTCAAAGTAGTTAACTGCTATCCTCAGAGAAAACAGCTTATACACTACTGCCTGCCTTCCAGATACTATTCATTATTAAAATTATTATTTCTGTGAGTATTTTTTCCTGCTCTGCACACATTTCCAAAATTATATTTTTATAGCATGCCGAGTGTCTTATTTTGGCAGAGACTGGATGCAAAAAGCAGCACGACAAACTCTTCATTCATTACTCGAGCATCGTCTTCTTTACCTACCTCCCACTCTGAATGATTCAGATATTTTGGCACATGAACCCCATAAACTTGCTTTGTTTCAGTTAACAGCTCTCTGCCAGACACTCCCAATATCCCAGGGGGATGCAGGGGAAGAAAGAGAAAAGCCTTACTCTGTGTGCATGTGCGTCCTTCCCATCCTTCCTTGCAGATGCATGAGAAGGAATCCCCGCTGCCAACACACGTTCCACCATTCATGCAAGGGTTCAGAATACAGCTGCTGTTTTTAGCTTTGAAAACAGAAAAGGTGCCTGTTAGCCCAGAAAACAAAGAGTACCTATCATCTGGGTATGTCAGTGTCACAATCCTAAACAGCATTTGAGTTAACAGTTAAAAACTTACAAAATATCAAAAAAAAACCCCTTCAGAAATACTCAATCACATGACAGTCTCTCATCCATTTTCTCCATGGTCCCAATTCAATTGTTTAACTGAACCATGAAATTTTAATAAAAAGGAATTACCTCCTTTCTGCCCCACTTGTGTAAGCATTCTTCAAGTACTGCTAAATTATTACTTTGGCAGTGAGTTACCCAGGCTGTGAGGTGTTCTTTGCAATAAAATACAAGTATTTAAAGCCCAAGCTTTGGTTAAAAGCTGCAATTGTATCTAAAAAAGTAGAAAAACTCGATTAAACTATCTTCATTCGACTTCCTGATCATAATGGAAGTTTCATTCTCAGAAAGATGCACCACAGATACTACATTCAGTCTCCAGAGGAAAAAAAATCAAGTAGCTCCCTACAGCAGGCATTAACTCTGCAATCCCCCAGGAAGAGCTGCTTAATTTCATTTTTCCTGGGTATATCTGCTCATACACCTCATGATCACAAACCTTGGGACTCTGCAAGCCAAGAAGGGGAATAAATTCCCAGGAAAATCTTTACATAGGCCCTTTAAAGACTAATAGAAAAGTCAAGACACAAGTCCGAGTTTTCTAAAACTGCTTAGGAGAGAAACTATGGAAAAGGCAATATAAGAAGCCAGAGGAGAACAGCTTCCTAAAAATCAGTATCATGTCAGATAAGTGGAAGAAATTACTGAAATTTCAGTCACCACCCAACTGGAACAGCTTTGAACTAGCCAGACAGATCAGTGTGTCAGTTTACTAAACAGTTGTTTATTTACATTTCTCTGCTTCATCTGTAGACAATGTTAAAAGCTTACCAGTGTTGCAAGTACTTCCTATCCACTCTGGAGGACATGAGCAGCGGAATGTGTCCCCATCATCATAGCATGTCCCACCATTACTGCAAGTGTTTGCATCACACTGGTATTCACCTACACAGCACAACAAAGCAGTTTTAATTTCCATTGGTCTTGTTGAAGGTACTTTCTAATCACAAAATTAAAGAGACTTCGTATTAAATGCACCAGTATCAGAAGCACATTGTTCCGCTTGCTGTATTACAATAAACAGCCCAAAGAATGGAAGCTAAGGACACCTCTCACGAAAACGTTTCACTACATGAAGGAATACATTTTTTAAATGTTCCATTTTGTGACTGGGAAACTGGAAGGGGTAAGGAAAGTGCACCTATTTTTTCCACTGTGATTGTTTTATTTTAAATTTCAGGAACTCCAGTCCCACGAGAAGAAAATAAATCTTTGGGTACTCTAAAGATCAAAGCAAGGAACACTTACGTGAGTGACAAGTTTTGCCTTTCCAGTCATTCTTGCACTCACAATAGAAGTCATTTACCAAATCAATGCATCGGCCACCGTTGTGACATGGGTTAGGAGAACAGTCATTGAAATCTAAAAAAAAGTTATTCAAATTAGATGATCTAGCCCAGCCAAGGCCATGAGAAAACCAAACAAAACAAAAAATCTCTTTATAAAGAAAATACATTTTGTACTACCTAGGAAGACAGCAAACCTAATTATTATGAGGTTATCTTTATACAAGCAAGGAAAACACTCTGATTTAATATAGAACAACATGAATTATGACTTTCTGACTGCCTAGAAGGACCATTCAGTATGGCTTCCCAGTAAAGCACCAAAGTAGCTTTGCTTTTACAAACAGCTGTATTCTGAACTTTAGAAAGAGCTTTCTAGTAGGGACCACAATGTCCTGCAAAGGAGCCCCAGCACAGGACATGCTGGGAGATGAAAGAGACAGTTAAGGCTCCCTTGTTCTGTTCTGTTTTAAAACACAGATTTACAGCCATTAGAGGTGGGTTAGCCACATGCATACATATGTGCACACATTGCAAAATTATGGATTTTAGAGAAAGCTCCTTTCACTTGAGACAAACAGTTTAATAGGGAGAATATAACTATTCCAGAACAAATTTCATCTAGACCACACAAAAGACTCTTCTGACAGCAATAGCTGCCAAAAGCTGCTCAGAATGTATTTCACATCTTAATCGATGCATGTCCTGCAATAAGTCTCAGCAAGTCCTTGCCATCATGTTTTAGAACAGGCTTCATTCAGAGCAGAAAAAGTACAACTGCAGTTTCCTCTGAGGTGTCTTAACCATGAACTGGCCCAGTTCACTTCCTGGACAACACTCTTGCCTATCCCCAGGACAAAAAGTTTTCTCCTCCTGAAATAAATGCTGAACTATACCAAAGAATCAGATTCTGCTCCTATTAAAGGAGCTGAGGCTTTTAGAGCAGCTACCTGAAGGTATTTCTGAAAATATTTCTGCAAATAAGACGATTACAGAACAGAGAAACTACCCAATTATTAAGCACATCCCAACCATCTTTGTTACAACAAGGCTGCATCATTTGGCCCTGCAACACTGAGCAGTACTCACTTGTGTCACACAGCTCTCCTTCCCAGCCACTTGAGCAGAAACATCTAAATGAATCAACTTCATCAATACATGTCCCACCATTCTTGCAAGGTTTCCCAAGACAGTCATTGATATCTGAAACAGAAAGTCAACAATTATTGTTCAAGGCTGTTTTCACCTACTCAGAGGAATGATCTACACTTGTGCCTCTAGGAAAAGCAGCACAAAGTTATTACTGCATTTGTACATGCAAAAGAAAAGCTCAAACATCTGCCTTCAAGCCTGGTAGGGGTTTCTGGCTGTATTGTCTCTCATGTAGCAATTTAAGTTCAACCAGAGCATTACACTTACCTGGCAAGAATATCCAGGGGTTTAAAAACACCCAGACCAGCAATACAAGTCCTGGTCCCCTCTTGGTGTTCTCATTTTGGAGAAATCTGTGGCTTGTAAGACTGTGCATAAAGGTAGTGGCTACAGAAACATTTACACTGAAGCTGGACTAAAACCAGTGGAGGAAGTGTAAATCACTACAGAGACTGCTACCAGAAGAAACAATTTCAAGCAGTACATCTAAAACAGCACCTTATGCAACTTTACTGAAAACTAAATGTTTTATTTTATGTTGCAGAGCTTCAGAACATTAACTTCCAAATAAATTTATAGCAAAAATAATAATCTTTTACAAGCTCCTACTTACTTTCATGACAGTATGTTCCAGTAAAACCTCTGTCACAGGCACAAGTGAAATTCCCTCCTGGCTGACTAATGCACCGTCCATGAGGCCCACAAACATTGGATGAAATGAAACGAATTCCTTCTTGGGTAGCATTAGTGAAGACTTCTATTGTACAGCTGTCTATTACTGAAAAAGAAGTGAGGTCTTTAGACTAATGATCTGTATCACCATCCAGATTTTAGCTTTAAAAGAAGCTTTACAAGAATTAAAACTAAACATGATTTTATGTTCGCTGTAAGTCACCACCCAGCTCTTCATAAATGAGGAGCACTTCCTCTCATTGCCTCACTGTTTTATGAAGTCGAAATGAGTACAATAAAAACATTTCTGCATTATACTATTCCCCAAAATGCCTTTTTTTTTTTTTTAATGTACCACCATCAAGACAGATTTATGGACAACAGCACGTACCTTTACAAGAATTGTTCTTGCAGTGGTCCTTGAGATGAGAACAATTTTTTCCATCATAGTCATCAGGGCAGGCACAGTAATAATCTCCTCCCAGATCATAACATTTAGCCCCATTCTGGCAAGGGTTAGGTTCACAGAAATCAATATCCATCTGTAAGAGAGAGACCACAGTTAGCAGCAGCTGCTTCATTTCCCAGGAGTAAGCAGCATTATCTGCTTTACCAGAGACACAGATGAAGCTAATGTACAAGGAACCTCAAGGTTTATGAATCATAAATATTGCATTCCACCCTGCAAGACAAAGAAACTTCAGCTTACTTTAGTCTACCCTAATACAAAGCATGTCTGACACTGCTAAAAAAATACTCCTTTGGAGGAGGCTGAATAAGCACATTTGCAATAACTCAGTGAATAATTACTTAAGCCATTAGGAGACACCTTACTGCAACTTCTCAGGATCATTATAAGTCACTTCAGTGTCCTTCACACCCACGTACCAAGTGCCACAAGGCAAGTTAAACACCAGTGCACTTGTCAGCTTTCTGTCTGCAAGAGACTTAAAATGCACAGAACCTGAACAAAATCCCATCCCCTAGAGCAAATTCTCTTCCCATCTCAATTAACACATAGAATTTATTATAAAACCAGGCAGCTTGGAAGGGACCTCTAGAGGTCAGCTACTCCCCACCTCCTGCTCTAAGTAGGTCTAGTTAGACCCAGCTTCTCAGGATCTTATTTTAAAAAATACCATCACCACACCAATTTACAGACAGTTACATGAGAGGCACTTTGAACTCTGACCATCTGATCCAGAGAGCAAAACTTTAACCTCACCTTCATTATACCATGTTCAACATAGACATTGCTGCAGCAAAACAATTCTGCTGCTTTCTGCTTTAGACTGACACACAAGATCACTGATTTGTGATGCCCTAAATTGGTCTCAAAATCCACAAAGCAGCCCCAAAAGGGATATTTTTACATCACAGTGTCTTTCCTCCAAATTATTTTTCTTAAGGATTGCTTTTCTCCCCTCCAGTTAGTTTTTCCTTCTTCACATCTCTCTTGGGAGAAAGATAATTTCATGTCTGTAAAGTTGAAAAGCCAAGTCCAACAGAGGTTTTAATCCCTATTTTTAGCAGTTCAGTAGCTAAATAGGAGAAAAATGCCAAACTAGTCAAAGGAGAAGGAACACAAATGGTGTTAAGTATTCAATTCAGATACAATTCCATGCACAACAGAAAATTTTTAGCAAACCATTTCGTGCTCTCACACAGAACATTCAAAGCAAGCTATAAAAAAATAGCTATGGTCTGAGAAAGATTCTCAGATCTCCTCTATCAGATGTCTCCATTTGTTTCCTTCCATTAGTGTAAATTTCCCCTTCCCAATGCAAGTTCAGTAGCTGGTACTTTAGCATCTGGAATCAATGGTAGATATTTCCTGCAGCACACAAGGCAAGCAGCCAACTCCCCCCTATTATTCAAGCACATTTGCTAAAACTTTAATTGCACAGTATTGTATGAATCAGCCCAGAGTAAAACACTGAAGTTATGAACCTTATGCAGAAACAGTTCATGAGCTATGAGGTGCTGCACCAGTTTGATTAAACTGGTTGGTATCTGCAGTCCTTTTAAATTTTGAATAAAATGAGGGCACTACTATAATGATGCAAATAATGTAGAATAAAATTAGTTCAGTGTTTAAGAGAGATCACTCCAATATCCTCTACAAAAATTTCTGGAGCAAATCCAACAAAATTCTACCCTAGTGCTTCCACTTGATACTAAGCATAACATCCAGATGAATTTGACTATCAGCAAAAGCCAGAAAGTAAATACGAATGCAAAATAATTTTACCCTGAAAAGCCTAATGTCCTGCCAGAAAAGAGAAATATCTTCTTTACCATGAATTACTTCAGGAATTACCACTAAGACTTCAATATTTCAGATCTGAGTCCTTAAGCACTAGAACTCCATGTTCCTAAAATGATCTCAGACAAAGTTCTGAGAGCTAATACTTGTCTATCTGCCTGCCCTTAGTAATTATGTTAATCATCACCATTATATATAATACAAATAATTGATATATAATTATTCTACTCCTACCAACAGCAGTAGGATTAGTTGAAGGGTAATTCAATTATGTGCCTCAGCATTATTAGGATGAGAACCTAAAGCACTCCAGTGAAACAAAAAGGATAAAGGTCCTGAAAATTGCAGAAGAAAACATTTCAAGCTTAAGGAATACCTGCAGCCTTAAAACCCTTAGGAAGGCCAACACCTATATACAACAACTTGCAGTTCATCAGGCTGCAAATTCAAGTGTTCCAGCTACTATGACAGCGCTGCACAACAAATTTGCTTATTCAGAGTATCAGGTAACAGCTACGACAGGCAGTGACGCTCCAGCCTTGGGTTACTCCCATTTAAACCCAGAGATATATTCCTTTCAGGAATTCAGTCCATGACAAGCATTGCAGTAATGTCTGCACTGCCCTCACCTCGCAGAAGACTCCTGAGAATCCCTGGGAACACAGGCAAGTGAATCCATTCACCAGGTCTTTGCAGCGGCCCCCGTTCTGGCAGGGATTGCTCTCACACTCGTTGGTTTCTATCTCACAGTTTTTTCCTGTGAAACCACGAGGGCACAAGCAGTGGTACCCGTTCACTTCATCCTTCACAGAGCAGGGAAAAGAAGTAAAAGTAGAGGGATTTGTTTATTGACAAAATAGGCACACAAAAATTCAAGTTACTTCTGTATTCTGGATTGGTGGACAGCAGCAGCACCACAGAATTTTATTTTGTGAAATGGGTGCAAGAGCCTGCAAGTAGAGTGTTACATTTTAAACATTTGAACTCATTTAACCAAACTGTAATTGCACACTATAAAACTCATAACCAGTCAGACAAAGATCAATTTTCAACATGGAATGTAATGAACAAGAGTTACCTTACAAGTCCCTCCATGCTGGCACTGTCCATGACAATCATTTATATCTATGGATAAAATATGCAAAGCGTTAGAATTCAGACTGCAACACTAAGCTGTAAAGTATAGGTTTAGCATAAAAATGGAGAACAAGTGATTTTCAAAAAGGTTTTTTTCTAGATGTTTCAACGGAAAGGAAGGATTCTTGACGTCTTAAAAGATCCCTATTTTTTAAAAATAACCAATAGAAAATGACATTCTATATTTCTGCTACATTGTACTAAACATGAGATAAATATTAGTTAATTTCGTATCTAACATTTTAGCTTAAAAGTATTTTAAATTGAATCAGTATATATCATTCAGAAACATGTAAGAGTCAAGAGATTTATTAAAATGTGTCTCTAAGATTACTTTAATACCAATTAACTTTCAAAATAAATTTTCAAACAGTATTCTCAATTTACACTGCTGGAAGCTAGAAAAATCCTGACAACATGTATTTTTTCTTGTTAAAGTATGTATACTATCACTTATAATTTTTTTTTTTTTAAGAACAAAGCATCCTACTGTCAACATACATACTAAAGAAATACTAACTGATATGACAATTTACTCCTGTCCATCCTGGAATGCAGTCACAGTAATATCCACCAATGAGATTTTTGCAAGAGTAAGCATTAACACAGGGTTTCCCCTCACACTCATTAGCATCTGTGAAAGAAGAGAAAATAAAGAATAGAATAAAGAACAAACCCAGAAACAGATTACCACAGCACCAAGCAAAGTGTCCATGCAATCCCAGCATCAGAAGCTCACATTAAACATTGGTAGGGCACTAAAACCATTTACATACCACAGGATTTTAATGCACACTTGCCTATAGTAGCACATGCATGTTATCTTACTCTTCCCTTGGCCAAAACTCAAAAAGGCAATTTGTTAGTCAGGGAAAATCCCTCTCTAGCCTCCACAAGCTTAGTCACTGTTCTGCCACCATGGAAAAGGAGTTACCATCACCAATGCTGCATTTTGCAACAGAAAAGTTATGGGGCATTCTAAAAGACCTATTACAAGTAAGCTTAAGCTGGGGCTTAAATAGTTACAGATCCACTTGAAACTTCTGGCTTTGAGATCTGCTAAAGAGGAGCTAAGATACCAATAACAACACACATATTCCACATTTTCTTCAATAAAAACCATGCCAGCAGCACACAGAGTTATTAATTGTTTAGGAATAATCTCCAGTGGTTCCAAAGCTGCAGAATTACTTACCAAGCTGGCAAGTTGCTCCAATCCACTGCTGTGGACAAATACACTCGAATGCATTGACACCATCAATGCAGGTCCCTCCCTGAGCACAGGGGTTCGAGGCACACTCGTCAATATCTGCAAAGGCAAAGGGGGACTCCATCACACAGCCTAAAGCTTGGCTTAACAGGTTCTGCTTCAAAGCTAGTTTGGGATGAAGGGGGAGAATGTGCAAACAAGCCTAGACACAGACTAACACTGCTAACCTAAATTTTACTTAGGATGTCTCACATTTTTGTGACAGAGAAGATGAGCAAACAGCAAACAAGAATCAGATAACCTAATAAACTACCTATGATTTGCATTGAAAGTCATGTCCCTAGATTGTGACATATTTAGCCAGTTTTGGTTCAGTGGTTGGTAATTTTCAGGGTTTTTTGGTTTGGTTTTTGGGCTGGGTTTTTTTTTTTTTTTTTTTTGAGGACAGTTGCTGTTTGAAAACAGGTAAGCCACCCGTGTTCCAAATCACAAGCAACATGCAAACTGCAATACAGTCCCACAATACATTTCAACCACTTCTCTGTCCTCTGAACCAGACACTTAAGCATTTAAGTGTGCAAATCTACTTTTCTGCTATTAAAGAAGGGGAGAACCTTTGACCTTCACATTTATATTTCTTGAAATGAAACTATTCTGTATTTTGCTTCAGAGTGCCTGAGTCAGGAATTGACAAACAAGCTCTGGCAAAGGGCATTTCTATGGATATAGTCCAGCTATGCTTCTGATAGCTTTCTGATAACAGATCTCAACTGCATTGGGTCAATACTGTGGGCTGCACAGAACCCTCCTCTTTTCACTCTGCCAATGCTCAGCTGTTAAAAGACAGGGAAAGTGAAAGACTACCACCAAATTCCAAACCCACAGAGCATGTTATCACCAAGCATCAACCCTTCCAACCCAACAGGTCAGGCACCAGCAAACCCATACCCACCAATAGCACATGTTGGTCCACTCCACCCCGACGGGCAGTGACACTTGAAGCCTGACGAAATTTCGTGACAAATTCCACCATTAGCACAGGGATTAGATACACAAGCATGCTCAGCTGGGGAGAAAGAAGGAAAGAAATTCTTCCTAAATACTCTTCCAGTACCAGTTAAGGAGAACTTGCAGTTAAAATTTGCATTGGCTAAAAGTAACCAAGGAAAATAACAGCAGAGAGATACCAGTACAGAACTTTGGAGCCTTCCTCTCCCATCTGCAGAGAGTTAAGATTCCCAGAAGGAAAATTAAGCAGGATTTCACTGAAGATGTATCATCCTTCCCACCTAATGACTAGAAAGCCTAAGCACAAACAGTTCACTCTATTTCAATTCCAGCAAAGTTCCCTACTGACACTCTGCTTCTAGCCATGCACTTCCACCTCCAGAGCACCCCAGCACTTCTTTTAAATTCAGTGAGAAAAAACAGATATGCTTTGTGCAGAGGTCTGAGTTGTAGTAGTTTAAGGTCTGTTTAGTTTCATTCTAGCAGTGCTCCTTGCAAACAGCAGGGAATAGAGGTGCTCACAGGCAGTGATGCTCCTTGTCACTCCATGTAGGGCTCTAACAGTGACAGAGGTTGCACAAAACCATCAGGTTGAGGAGGGACAAGCCTTTTGTAACTTCTATTTGGTAACTTCCCCTCTAAGAAGCCAAAGAAGCCTTTTAGTACCAGTACCTAAAGCAACTCACACACCAACCTACTGTTAAAAATCACTGTAGATCTCAACAAGTATATGGCTCCCTTTTTCACTGCCTCCTCACTGAATAGACAAGCTACTCCCCCACAGCTTTCAGGGCAAGCTATGGCAAGATTTCCTCCATTTTAGCCTAAACTTTACATTACATTCTACCAGCTGAAGCAAAATTTAAGTTTTGATGGTATCTTTATTACCACATAGAGCTTTAGGAAATTCAAAGATCTACATCCCGATTAACTCAAAAAACCTTGTGCTGATAATAGTTTAATGAACTTAAGGCCAAGCAGTGAAGTTGAAAAAAAAAACAAAAAAAAAAAGGTTCCTTCCACCTAAAATTTTAACTATCAAGGAACAGCAAAATTCACAGTGAGAAGCTGTGAATATCAAATTTCAAAAAAAAAGGAATAAACAATACATCATGACAAAAAAGCACTGAACTAACCACTATATGAAGCAAGATATGACAGAACTAGAAACTGCACACTGTCCATTTACCTCCAAAGTGAGAATAACCAAGAAAAGTCTCCAGAGACCAGAACTGTCCCTAGAACATGAACATTTTGGTCTTTGTGTAACACATACACAGATAGAAAAAAGTAACATGCTATCTTTGTATGTGATTGAGATAGGAAACAAGTTTTTCAAGACACAGATCTGTTAAAGGCAAAGCCGTACTTCCTCACAAATGTGGTTTAAATGCTCTCCCCCATTTTGCCAATAGGCACCAGGAAGACCCTTTTTGTTCAGACTGCTCAAGGTGACTCTGTAAGAGGGTTTGAGCACATTTCCATAGTAGTTAACAGTTCATCATTAAAATATAATAGAAGTCCCACATTAAAAGATTAGGTTTCAGTTGAATAAAAAGGAAAGTCAACACATTCAGCAAACTAAAAATAGGGCCAAAGCCCCACATCAGAGTAGAAGCTGAAGTGCCCATCACGTCCACCTTTCTTAGTCCCCAGCTTGGAAAAGATGCATGCTTGCCAGCAAGCCAGAAGACAAGAAAATGGGCAGCAGGGAGTAAGGCAACAGGGAAAGCCACATGTCTGACCTATTTCATGAGACTACAGCCCAACTGCATACTTGGATTAAGAGAGAGAAGCTAAAGGGGAGAAACAGTCTCAGCCTTATCTAAAGGGAAACTGGTGCAGCATTTCTGTTGTGTTTGGTGATATTTTGAAGAGGCAGGCTCAGGCCCCAGAAAGGAGAAGTGGAGCACATCCCAGTGAAATGCAGCAGTGCTGAGGCAGGGCAGGTGTCCCAGGAGAGGTGTCCCCCGTACCGATCTCGCAGTTCTTGCCCGAGTAGCCGTCGGGGCAGGCGCAGCGATACTCGTCCGGCTCCGTGTTCATGCAGGTGCCGCCGTTCAGGCACGGGTGGTGATTCCCACAGTAATTCAGATCTGCACAGAGAAAAGGCTCAGTCAGCGGGGAACACAGATCACACCATTTCAGTCCCTACTCAGACACACAGATGCCTTTCTGGCTTCAACATCTTTCACCCACATCATCCCCATATTCCAGTGGCTAGCCTGTGATCTGTAACTATCCACAGAACAGGGAAGAATGAACAAGACACAATTGCAGGAGTTAGAAGAGTCAGGACAATTCCAAGACTTTTGTCTTGAACTTCCTATACTTGATGCCTAGGCACCATCTGCCACACGAGAATTAAGGCACAGAAACACTCGGGTAGTTGCACACTAGCAGAAAAGAAAAGGGGTTAATGAGTTATCAGTTAATCATGCAACTTAACTTATTTTTCCTGTACATTAATGTTAAGTACCTTTGTTACAGAGCAGGCCACCCCAGTTGGTTTCACAATTACACTGCCATGGTTCATTACAGCTCCCATGAGCACAGCCTGGGTAGCGGACACACTCATCACAGAACTGTCCTTGCCAACCATAATGACACCTAAGATGTAAGTTCACATGTTAAAAGTTAGCAACATGATGCTTCATCATCAGCATTACATGTATTTACAACACTACACTTACCATTCTCAAGAACAAGGCCAACTGTTCAATGTGCAACAGATAACAAAACTTTATCCTGTTTAGAAGGGACACAACTAGTCCTGTTGAACATCCTTTATGGGAACTCATCCTGCTCAAATGTGTTACACACAATGGCAACAAACACTACCAAGCACTACACGTTATGAGAACTGGACATGAATTAGTTGGTCTTTCACAAGAAGTCCCATCTTCACATAATCATCTCACACTAGGACAAAACTTGTGATTGATACAAGAAAGCTGAAATTGATTTTCAGGAGACTGCTGGCTTACTGCATCAAGCACTACAGTGTTTTTCTGTGAAGAGAGATTTCAAGATAATAGCCAATTTGCTCTAGAGTGCTACAGCCTTAAAAGGCCAGGGCAGCCTGAAAGGCAGAAGTCTTGACAATTTTCTCAATGCCTGGTTTCTCAAAAAAACCTTTTTTCACAGATTTATTCCATTATATCCTCAGTGTTCTCTACTGGCACTATGGAAAAAGTAGAGAACCTTTGGAGAAAGGAGTGAGAACAAAAACAAAAGCCATTAATAATTCATTTTGTTTAGAGTTGAAATTTCCCCAAAAGATTTCTTCTGAGACCAGTATCTTTATGTTAATCTGTATCAGAACTCTGCTAAAAGAAGCAGCCATTTATGCTACAGGGAAGTATTAAAATCTGAACTAATAATGGGGGGGAGGGGAGGTGTGGTGATTTTTTAAAACATATTTATATTTCGCACATATTTTAAGTACCAAGAAATAATAAGCTTGCTCTTTTGGGCCAACAAAATAAATGTTGTATCTGTTAAGAGGGTATTTCTTATACAGAATTCACAAAACATACTAGCAACAAAGAGATCAGACTGAATGCGAGTTGGGCACATGCACAACAGTGCAGCCCTAATGCCTAGAGGGAAAAAAGCATTAGAAATTAAACTACATTTTTTAGATTTGACACTACCATTCTATTGTCCACATGATTTAAATAGTATAAAAGAGCAGAAAATAAATTAAGTCTTTGGGGGGGGGGCAGTGAGAGAAGAAAAGGAAGAGAAGCATAAATTAGGAGTCTTGGTTCCTTATGAATCAATCCCCTTCCACTGTTTCAGTAATCTGGATCAATCCCCAGAGGAACAGATCAAGCTGAGATGGCAGCACAGTATTTAAATCCCTTACTGTTTACACTTGAAGTAAGGACTATAGATGCAGAATCTCTTCAAGACCATTCTTTTCATACAAGTTCTAGAGCTACTTTGAGCTCTTGTCCCAGTACCTGCTCCTGCCCTGAAAAGCTCCAAGATCTCCAAGGAGAGCCTCAGCTGAGAACCCAGCCCAGAGGCCTCGACTGCTCCTCTGAGCAGGGCTGGCAGAAGCCAGGAGAACACTCACATTTTAGAAGCCTCTTTCTTTGGCTGCAGCAGCAGCAAGAGGAAACAAATACTGCTCTTGCTAAATTTGATCTCTTCCTTCCTCCTCAAGGACAGAAAAATCTTTTCAGAGGATGGTAATAATAAAAAAAGCATTGCAACTTACTTTACTGGCCCCGACCCAAATCTTCATATCCATGCCAAACCTGGCACTACTGCCAGTGATTCACCATGACTATCCCAGCCAGAGCCAACTCCCCACCCACATACAACAAGCATTTTCAAGAGCTGAAAGTCTGCATCACAAAGCAAATAATCACAGTAACTCAATTTACTCTCCATAGCCCGTGGATAACAAGTTTCTTTGTTTGACACTGCAGTGGTGCTTAAGAGTGCAAAGAAAAATACAGCCACCTTCTAGAACTTGAAGGTATCTTAAGTACCCACTTGAGTTTGTAGGTATGCTTGGTGACATTAAAATTATTTCAGCAGAAAAAAAGTTGCTGCATTTTCATGATATTCAACACAGTCAAAGTTTAGTGTTAGAGTTACCACCATGCCTGAGGGAAATAATTTCTAGAGGCTAAAAGCAGTCCAAAAGAACACAATGTTTACAAGTCAAAAGGTTACTATGTGGTAAGCTGATCAGCCTTCAGTTTACAAGGAAGAGTAAATTAGGATTTCCTCTTGAACAGGAAGTCTGGTTGCATCCTACATTAACAGGTGCTAGAGCAGCATTAATTCCACTTCCTTCTGAAAAGATAATGCTGATACGGATCTCAGCCCACCCCAAGAGCAAAATGGGATCAATAAAGGTAAACCAACCCAGAAATGGGTATGTTCTATGTCATTTATGGGTATGGATATGTCATTTATGACAAAAAAATATAAAAAAAAAACCCTAAGATGAAAATTATTAATGATTCACTATGAAAAGCCCAAATGGTGCAAACACAAATTCAACATAATTTAGGGAAAAAAAAACCCAAAAAATTCAAACCAGAATTCCTTTTCAAGTACCAACCACTTGTGCAAAAGCCAAAAGGAAACAGTCAGTGCAGCTAATACTGGGCTAAAGTTACTTCTTCCCTGCCCTCCCATCCCAGTCAAGAATCAACTAAATAGCAATTCTTAATTTTTCACATCTGACAAAATAAGAAAGCCAAATATAGAGAATCTATAAGGATTCTCATTGTTCAACAGACAAAGAAAATTCTTATTGGAATCAAGATTCTACTTCCTTTGTCCTTCCCCTCTGCTGACTTCATCAGCTCAAAGTTGTCTTCACAATCCAGCACACGCAAAACAAAAATCAGACCCGGCTTAATCTTAGCCCTTGCTGGGTTATTAGGAGTACAAAGAAGCTACCATAAATAGATTGTTACAGTTTAGTAACTTCCTGATGGAAGGCTGAAGCACAGGCATCTGCTCCCAGACTAAAGCATCCCCTTGGGTCACAACTAACACAGAGTGTAATTGGGAGAGAAGAACAATTGTTGGTTATCTTGAAACCAACAACTTGGAGAAGAGATCTGGTAATTCTACAGTCACACTTCACAGCATCCATTTTCCTTAGATCAGAGTCTGGGGCAAAAGAAAAATGAGAATTCAGACAAAAGGCTGGAGGTGGGGGTGGCAGGAGTTAACATTAGCAAAAATTCTAGACAACCCTTCAATCGTCAGATTAGAAAAACTGCAACTGTGTAGAAAAAATACTACTGTCATTGTCAAGCAGAAAAAGCCACAATAATTCAGCTCAGTGGGGCTTCAAACTGCCAAATCTTAGGATAAAGGACTTTCTATAGTAAATTTCAGTGCATTTAAAGAGGTAAATTTAACATCAGGGAATCCTACAAAAGCACTCATCACTACACACAGTTCAAAGTCAGAACTTTGAACACACAGTTCACAGGCACATGCGTACTCAGAGAGAGGGGAAAGTGGGAACAAAAGCATGAAACAGAACATTTAGGGTTTTTATTTTTCCTGGGTCATTCAAAAACAAAACCTATCAAGTCAAATAGAGCATTTTTCTACAGAAATATACTTTCCTTATGTTCTTCTGAAAGAGATATTATTAAAGAAAAAGCTAACAGTGGTCTTTGCTTTCCTCTGAGGAAGTTTGTTATAATTATTTAGTAAGAGCTAGGTTGAAACGGAACATTTCCAAATCAGATGGAACTAACAAGATGGGTCTAACTAGACCTCCTTGGGCAAAGAGGGGACTACATGACCCTGGAAATGTTGTCCAAACTCCATAAATTCAGGTCAAATCCTACAGTGGCAATCATAGAAGTGATGTGGAAAGGTGAAGAGATGTACTCAGATCCTGAAGGTCGGTGAACCATGGCCCCTCAGCACCTTGAATGATTAACTCCTCCTTATCCAAAAGGAGGGTGCCTCTGCCACCACAACAGAAAGTCAGGGGGTCCTCAGGGTCAGCTTAAACTCAGCTCTTCTGAGTTTAATAATCTTCATACATGGTTTATTCTCCTGGTTTAATCACTTCTGGTTGTTTGAGAGTCCTGATCCTTCTGTGCAGAAAGATCAACTGAGCAACTTCATATTGCACACCTCATCCAATGATTAATCTATGCTGGTTAACCTTAACAAAAAAAGCTCTGTAATTCATGAGAATGAGAGGATACCTAAATTAATACTGTTCTACACCTACTTAGAGAGCTTTGTCAGCACTTCATGCATAAATACACCTGAACCACCAAACTGAAGTCTATTCCTGAAGTCAATGCAAGAATATAGGGCCTAAAAATAAATTTTAAAAAATCTTAGGGAGGATGTAGGCAATGTGGTCCCAACCTTTAAATATCACAGGTTACACCTCACTGATATATTGCTCATCACACAAAGAGGGAAGACAACATCGTTGTGAGGTATTCTTACACCTTTTGATAAGCAGACTTTTTGGAAGGAGCCTCTCTCAATCATGTTTCAAGTGGAAGCTGGGGCCAAAACACTCAATACAGGAAAACAAAGCAAAAACAGTGACATTAAGAGCAGAAGCAAAATGCATCATTCAGGGGTGGGGGAAAAATAGCCGTCTTAAATAGAAAACCACTAAATTTTCTAGTGACGTGAACAGGATGGTGTTGCATAGGCCAGAACAATAGCTTTATATTAGTTATTTACTTAAAATAACCATAAGAAAGTCTGTTTAAACTTTTAGGAGATTACTTGTTGCACAGCAGGCAGCAATATTGCCCAGCTGTTAGATCCTACCATTCTCAGCATCTGGATTCAATGTTAATAAGCAGTACAGTACTCATTCACTAAAACTTGTCACAGGAACACTTTGCCCACTTTCCTACCTTTGAAATAGGCAAGATAATGTTGTGAATAGCAAAGGAAAGCATAGTCATTAATAAGCTCAAATAATTTAATTACCTGAAATGTTATCTTTTCCTCTCACCCCCAGCCTTCTTATCACACCAAAAGATACAGACCTTTCCCTACAAACATTTTTCTCTTCTAATAAAGGAAGTTATTGAAAGCTAACAGTCTCACTCCAGTACTTTGTAGAGTTTTGAGAACAAGTTAAAAGAGGGGATGGTTCAAAAGTTTTTAGCCAAAACATTGCTCAGTTAACTTACATAAGTGGCTCTAAGGGTGTGCCTGTATTTGCATTAGTTCACACCAAGAACATGCTTTTTACGTGAACTGCCTGATCATTCCTGTTGCTGGTGTGTTAGTTCACATCACAGAGCTGTTTTGGAACAAAGGAATTGGATTCCTCTTAGGTTAAACTAAGGTAACATCAGACAATGTATGCCAGGAGCACACCCAACGTGTTCCAGCTGCAAACAGGCATTCAGGCCACAAGAACAGACTAGAGAGACTAAAATTTAAAGTCCTGAAGTGTTTGGAGTGTGATATTGAGTTCTGTGCACTGCTTTGATCTACTGTTCTAGTTCAGCTGCACTCCCCACACTGCTGTAGACACAAGTTCAAGCACTACATGTTTTTACTTCCTGCACACCCACTCACATCTCCTGGATGCAGATCCACCTTTAGGATATGTTCTATACCCTCCAACCCACTCATGCAGAGCAAGCCACAGTTCCTTGACCAATAAAGAAGCAAAACATGAGATTTTTTTGTCTAACTTAAGGTGTCTACTTGTGAAAGGCTTGCCAACATTCCTTAAGGGCTCACCACTAGGACATGAAAAGAATAAAAGCAACACTGGTTGTAACAGCAGGCAGGAGAACTCAACATGAGGAAAGACACAGCAATGGTAATACTTTTACAAGATCTTGGAGACCTGAGGCTGTGATAGGATATCTTACACTAAAGAGGAGACAGGAGATGTTCCAGTCATTGTACCAAGTGCATTCCTGCAGAGCCAAACAGCAGCCTCACACTTTTTAGGGAACATGGGCAGCCCAGCATTGCAGGAATTGAGCTGGTCAGATGCCAAAGCAGCTAAGCACACTGCCCAAACAAAGTTTTTTCTAGTTTACTGCTCAGAGCAGCTTAAGAGATTTCTAATAATTCCATTCTGGAACACCTGTGAAAGATCCCCACCTCTCACTTCCTCCCAATTTTTAGAAGCTGGAATTTTATTCCCTTCTTTCTTTCAATTCTATAGGACCTTTTGCTAGTTCTCTACAGTCCTTCAGTAACAACCTGTTTTGAAAAGCCTCACCAGATCACTTTATACCCAAGAATGAATTTACAAGAAACCAGCTGTTGGTTTTTTTTTTAAATAAAAGGTTTAGACAGAGTTCCCCAGCATTGATATTAAACATGTTATCCACCCAAACATCACAAACCACAAGTGAGACATCAGTGATATTGGATAGCCTCTGTGAAGTCTAAGATTTAACAAAGACTCACTAGAACACCTTTTACACCACCAATACTCCAGGTAGTTTTAGCTCATTTTGCAGCTCCAGCTTTTCTGCATCTCTAAAGAAAGTACTGGATAACAGCTGAGCAGGGTGTGGCTTGTAAAGTGACAGATGAAGGGAAGCAAAATCACTTGGTAGATGCCCACAGCCCTTGCAGGACTGCTGAAGGGGAACACAAGGACTACAAAAGGCATAACACTGGACAGAAAGCTTGAGAAAACTTTTTCCATGGGGCAAAGATAAGGTACATGTTTAAACAAAACCAAACAAATATAAAATCACTGAAACTGTAAAACTAAAACTGTCACATATAGTACTAGAACAAGTCAGTTCAAACCACACAAACCATAATTTATTTTAAAAGTTCCTTTAAAAATAATACACTTGCTTTGTCCACCTTGCACAGAATTCACATTAGAGTACTATTAATGATCCCATTTCTAATTCATTTCAGTTAGTCTGCACATTCTAAACAGATTTTTGTATCAGTTGTGGAAAGTAAGACTGGCATTTCCCAGGACAAAACCTAGCTCTTACCATGGCTGCAGAACACAGCTGAGCAGTGTTAAGGATTCAACTCCTCTTGTTTTGCTTTCAGATGAGAAACCAACATTCAAAGGCAATGAGAAAAGTGGAAAGACTTCTGAAAATACCACATCCTGGCAGGGCTATGACAATGTAAGCCAGATATGAGGCCTGTCTGGACCTCAACCAAAGCCATACCACTCTGGATAACAAGGAAGTGAAAGATTGAGCTGTTAAGCCTAGTGACAGTTTATGAGTGGTACCAAACATACCCAGGTCAGCAGTTTTAATCAAGGAAAGAGACTGTCACTGGTGGTTTCTTTACGTTCAACTCTGCTAATTTCATGAGGTCATTGAACCCAAGCCAGATATGAGCCATTAGATCAAACTTCATTCTCCTCTAGACAGCTTAATGGGATTTAACAAAGTACTTTAAATGATGCAAAAACATACAAAGAGTAAAAGCATCAAGGCTCTGCAATGTTGTGTCTTTGACAATCCCTCCTACTTCTTTGGCCTGGTGAAGTCAATAAAAAAAAAAGACAATTTAACCTGCCACTACAGACCAAAGTTTATCATCTTTCTTTATGCACTGTGGGTAAAGACTGGCTTCTTTTCTCTTTAGGATGGTGGCATTCTTCCATCCTTGCAAGATTCAGCTAAGTTGCTTTTGATTTCCTCAAGGATGTATTTTTTCATCTTTATTCAGGAAGCTTTTATTTTTGCTGAATTGCCTCTACAATGACAAAACCACAACACCTAGACCCAGCCACACCACAAAATCATTTCCTACATCAGGTCATTTTGAGATTTCTGGTCATCCCTAGTTATTTTCCATTTGATGGAAACTCAGAAGAAATGGAGAAACATCTCAACACTGTAACTTTCTCAAAGTATATGGGTGCATGAATTTGACCAACAGATGATGCACACCAAGAACCAGCGACAGCCTCTATTAACAATCTGAGGTAATTTAGCTACTTCTGATTTAATGTAATTTTTAATCCAAGAATGACTCTAAATTACATTGAAACATAAAAGATGGAGGATAGATCTTTTCTTGAGACCTTGGTTGAAGCCTTGGAACCTCTACGTTGCCTCCACATTTATGCAAGTTGAAGATGGAAGCCATTTTCCAGCTTTTCTATTTACTAACAGCACTGTAAGTTTTGGCAGTTAAGTAGCTTTTGGCACCAGCTGGTTCCCAACTACCTCACACCCATATTTTTTCTCACATTTTCATTTTCTTTCTGAATTAAAAAAGGACATTGTTTTCACCTGTTAAATTACAGTGGCAGTTGTCCAGAAACCAGGATGAAGGAATCTAGATTAAAATTCAATAGCACCAAACATAGCAGTTTCTTTTAAATAACAGCTTCCTTTGTACTGCTGAAGATAAAGGTCATGTCTGTAAGCCTTGTTTATTTTTAGGCCAGCATCATTTTTCTACAGAAAGTATTATCCATTTTGGTTAAAAGCAACATTTCCAATATAGTCTAATAACTATGACAGAGTACTATTTAAAAACACAATTTAAAGCTTGTGTGTGAACACACTCAAGCTACCAAATCACCATTAAAGACACAGCTAAGAACTTTCTGCAATATTACAAAGAGTGGCCACACAGAGAAAAGCCACTGTTGTCCTTCAGTTTGCTGATCACAGCTCAGACTTCAGCAGACAGGCATCAAGAAATGAGGTAAACTGTATGCAATAATCTACTATTCCTTCCCTCAGTACTTTCTTTCAGGTGAGAGAATCACCCACCACAATAGTGAGATACCTGGACAGAGTTCTTCAGTAGATTCAGGGTTATTCTTGTGGGCTCAGTTTAGCTGGGTGGGTTGCAAGGGAACACCTGGATTTACAACCCCAAATGCTTCTTCCCATCAGCTCCAGGCTGCAAGGAAAGGCTTTGCCATGTGAGATCACCTATTGACAGCCCCCTTGAAAAGGTAACAGCACCCAGCCTCTCAGCTTGAAAGGTTTTATATTCCCTTCTTGAAACTTCCCTCCTCCTCTCCAGCTTCTGCCTTCTCACATACAGCTGATATCACAGAGAAAAGGAAGTTAAAAAGGAAACTACACCAACCCCCATCCAAAAAAAAACCTCAACCAAAGGTACTGCTTTGTATTTGTTTAAATCTGTTTCTATTACATATTTAGCCAAAGACTTCTTGCATTCAAAAAAGCAAATATTCACAGGCTCCTAGGATGCTATTTTGACACCTTCAGGACACCAGGAACCCTTACATGAATTAAAATCCATTAAAATTGGCTCTCAAGGGGAACAAATGCATTCTTGGAAGGCTCACGGGAAGGAGTTTCTTCTTCAGGCAGAAATGATACTGGCCCAGCTCTCAACAACAATCTCTACTTGTAACAAAAAATGCCCAACAGCAGTAGGAGCACAGAATACTTGAAATCATAAGGAAGATACTTAGTGATATGGAAAAATGACAAATAACTTTATATATAAATATTCTTACACAAAAGGGAAGCCATCATTTAAACATTTTCCTTGAAAAAAAATTAAAGGAATTTTTATAGCTTGAGAAGTGAAACCACACACAAACTGAAGCATTGCACTTGAAATTTACAGTTCTCAGTCAGACCAAAGTGCTACAACACAACAAACCTTATAAGAAGTCACCAGCATCTGATGGAAGTTTCAGGGCAGTAAGAAACCACTCTGTGCTGCAAGGATGAAGGTTTGCTTTGTTATCTGCCATCCCCCAGTGTTAAAAACATGAGGTTCTGCAGCAGGATGGGACTTGTCTGCATGTCATCTACCACAGTTCATGAACTGGCATCTGAAGGCCAGCTCAACTCTAAGCCCAGCTAAGCTGGACTATCTGCATCCCCTTTCTGCCACTTCTGTGGAGGCTACAGTAGACAGAAAGATGAAGCCAAATTGCTTAAACTGTCACAGCTTGTCACAAAGTAGTATTTGTCAGCTCTCAGGGGTTCTGGCAGCCACAGCTCAGTTTCACATCGTTCCAATCAAGCAGGTTCAACACAACTCGATAAGGAACCACCGTGTGAATCCACCCTTACAATGGTGCATACCACTCTGACCACAAATAAACTCAACTTACACAGGATCCCAAACTTGCAAGTGGACCTGTCCATTTCTTCAACAGCCAGTGTAAAAATAACACCCACTTCCCCTTGACCTACTACATTGAATGCCTGAACCTTTACAGGAAAACAATCAACTGCCCTTGCTATCACAGTCTGCTTCAGCTGCATCACAAAGTTAAGGGAACATTTCACTCTGTTCTCTCACACTTAGAGACCAAGAAAATTTACCTGGGGTAGAAAGTTTAGGCTGGGGTTGCTACTGTATCTCTATTATTACTAAAACCCTTTTGTTCATGGAACAGCAACATTTATATTTTGGTGATCAAAATGTAATTGATTGCCCCAGGAGTGTGAGCATTTCCTCATCTAA
This sequence comes from Setophaga petechia, assembly GCA_024362935.1. Classification (NCBI taxonomy): domain Eukaryota; kingdom Metazoa; phylum Chordata; class Aves; order Passeriformes; family Parulidae; genus Setophaga; species Setophaga petechia. Next base: position 4,925,791 of record JANCRA010000003.1, on the reverse strand, counting down.
CAGTCCAAAGAGCAAGCTTTTCCTTTCCATTTGAGAGGAACTAATATAGAGAGATATTAAAACTCCTAAAGATTTTGAAAATAATAATAATAAAAATATTGATTTTCTCATTTAATAAAGGCACAATTTTGAACTACATGAACCAAATCTGTTTAGTCCCATATAGGCAAAAAATAGCATAGCATCACAAAACAATTCAGAGTATATGCAGTTCTTAGACACATGACATCTACTTCAAATCCATTTCCATCCATGTTCTTGTACAGAATTTTTCCATTTTAAAGTAGACTTATAGGAAAGTAGCAATATACATTGAGGATACTTGAGAGACCAGTGCTCCTCTCCCCCCCGCCCCCGAAAAAAATTTACTCAAGCATGCAGACTTACTTGCATTCCCCAGGTACACTGCAGCCCCCATGGAGCAAATTGCATCCTTGTTTACACACAGCTGTAGACACAAAAAGATTTGGGCATCAGTCTGGGCAGCCAGGTATCCATTAGTGCAGCAGCAATCTGGAGCTCTTCAGGCAGGGCTCCTGTCATTTACCCTGTCTGTTGTGTGTGCAAAGTAGATTGCCTTTGCCCTGTACCAATAGTTGTTCCTTCCAGAGAGTTTTTTACAGAAAATAGCACCATTACAGCCAAAAAAGCTTTGCTGCATGAGTGTCAGCATTCAAACTTCTATGAAATGCAGTTGTTTTTAAAAGCTGGTACAAAACTAGTATTATGCTGGAAATCCCAAACTTTAAGTGATACATGACCTTGAGTAAGCTGTAAAAACAGTCCTTCCCATCACTAACAACCTTCCCATCACTAACAACCTTTTTACTGAAAAAGAACAGAAAACAAAACCAAAATGGCCTCAGCAGAAAGAAGAATATGTTAAATTATTTTAGCACTAATTACTAAAGGTAAATGCAGAGATATTTGATTGAGTGGTACATTAAAAGGCACAACTACACTTGAATTTCTGTTCCCATTAAGAACTATCAAAAAGCTTTCAGCTCTGCACACTTTACACTTAAAACTCTTTCATTTGCAGAAACAGTGTTATGGGTGCTTTTCTACAGGATTGAAGTCTACTGTGTAAACGATGATATCACTTCAATAAAATCTTTCATTAACAGATGTAATGCATCATTTTGCTTTGAAAGAACACCACCACTGAATAAAATCAATTAGTAAAAGGATATTTTCCTGAATACTAGATTTGTTTAGGTATGTTCACAGCACACACCAGAAGCAACACTGTATCCTGTGCTCCACTTTTCACTGAGGGTGTTTTATTTAAAGATTTGTATTGAAAGGACAAAGCCTGTAAGTCCTAAAATTAATATGCTACAGCACTGACACCACAGAAATACCTACTGCAGTTTACACCTATTCTACATACACCAGGGCTAATCCAAGACAAAGGAAACATACTACCTTGTTTGCATTCTTCTCCCATCCAACCTTCCATGCAGGCTTTGTTTCCATTTTGATCACAAGTGTAGTGACCAACGAAGTCATCTCGAGGGCCACAGAACTTGTTGCACAGAGCACTGTAGTAATTTTCATCACATTTCACCCTTATTTGCACTTCAAAGTGGGCAACAGGACCATTGATCTGCAGGGTCTTCCATCGATCTTCTGGGTTGATCATGCCAGCATGTGCCACTCGCTCTATTAACAAGTTTTCACCTTTTTGGAAAGAAAGGTAAATTCAACAGGGGGTTAAGTTTGATAGCACACAAGGACATTTGGAATCCAATCAGAAGTACGCAACTGGTTAAGGGAAAACCAAGCAAAGAAAATGTTAAGATGATAAAGATCTACTGTATAACTGAATTTTCCTTTGCCTTGCAAAGTTCATTACAGGAAGGCCAATTTAAAAAAGTGTCCCAAAGGAAATATTAAAAAACCCTGGAACATAATCCATAGGAAATAGCTTATTTTTCAAGGCAGCCAAACATACCACACCCACATGCTGACAACTAGCAGCTTTATCTTGATCTGAGGCTCTTCTTGCCTCCTTTTTGTTCTTATAAAATTGCAAGATCTGCATAATTTCATAGCTGAGATAAAGTTCTCTGCTGCAAGTTTAACTTAAAAAATAAAGCAAAACACAATATATTAAATTTGCTGCAAAATTACTGAGCATTAGTGAATGCTCCTTTAGGCTTGCATTTTATACATAAACTAGTTTGTTTCCATTTTATTATTCACTCTACAATAAAGACAAAACATCTTAAACAACCATTCCATAGAGCACTACAAAGCTAGTGTTTGACATTTTGAGAAGAAATAAACAAGTGAACCTAGGACTGTTAAGGGCCATTCTCAGCTCTGCATCCTCCTTATTCTCACCCCCAGGGGAGCTCCTGATAACTGTGATCCCTGTTGCAGAACACTCTGTGAGCATCCTGCCTTGTCCCCATGGAAAGCAGAAGCTCTGCTACTGCCAGGCTCCACTCACTGAGGCCAAACCTGCACAAAGAATTACACATCCCAGAGGAAAAGAGGATTCTAGGCTGTAACACTACAGAAACTGCCAACAGTAAGTGTTTTCATTTACATAAATAACCTTTTTGTATCTTTATCCATGTAATTCTTTGTATAGAAGTTTCAATATCAGGAGGTGAGACAATTATAGCCAGTCGATGAAATGATAAAATTCTGTAAAGTACATGTAAAAAGAAATGAATAATCAAAAACTTGCAGACAGCAAGAGACTGAGATGATGGTGAGACAAAGCCTGAAGTTCAAATTACTAGTAATATAGAACAAGTCAAGCTGGTAGCAAGCAATACTAAGCTACCACCTTTAGCAAACCCATTTTACCTACCCAGTTGCTTTCTAGAACTCATTAACCTCATATGTTTAGAAAACAAAACCCAAGGAGTGACTGTTCCTCAACCAGAACATTATTGACAGTTTAGAGGTATCCTGTGCAAAATCTCTTAGCAAAGTGTTTTCAGCCACTCTAATTATAAGAGAAAAGAATAGTTACAGAATTACCAGGCTCTCCAAAGTATCTTGCTCTCTCGGCATCTTTTTCCAGCTTGCTTCTATAAAAATGTTTCCTCTTGAAATTAAAAAACACTGAACTTAAAAAGAAACCCTTTTAACTAATCCTTGAAAGGTACTCCAGTTTTTAAGATCTCACAGTATCTCTCTGCTTTATTATTAAAAGTGGTATTGCCATGTATAAGCTGTAAGTGATGCTTGCTTGGACTAGACTGCATGAAACATTTTATGGCTGGCCAAGACACGCTGAAGCCTATCCCTCTTCTTTAACTCTCATTGTTGCGCGTAAGCTGCTTTGTCATCCAGCAGCATGTGCAAGATAGAAAAGGCTTGCCTGCATTTTATTTTTGTCCAACAGGATATTTATCACACCAGTCACCACTAAAATTTTAATGATTAGATAGAATCACAGAATTTTTTAGGTTGGAAAAGACCTTTAAGGTTATCAAAGCCCAAACCCAACACTGCTAAGGCCACCAATAAACCATGTCCTCAAGTGCCATATCTACACATCTTTCAAATACCCCCAGGGATGGTGACACCACCACTTCCCAGCAGATCTCAGCATCCTTTAATAATCTTGTTTTCCTCCATTGACTGTGGACAAACTATAAAGGAAAACATGCTGAATCACTGGATGGTCAAGGAAAATTGAGCAAATAGCAAATATACATTACAGAGCTGCTTTCCTGCTATAAGGGCAACACAGGCTCCTTATAAACAGCTGCAGCAGCCACTGCTGTGAAAGTGCTTCCTCTAAGTGCATCAGATGGATTGAAGAACAGGTCCTGAGATTAAAGGAGCGGCTCATATAATAAAATTCTTATCAGGCATCTTCAGGCTAATGGAGATTCATCAGACCCAGTTAACTGGAACAAGCATTACAGCTACTGCAAATATACCTATGCAGAACAGACCTCTTGATACCAGGGGTTAAGAACAGGGGAAATAACCCAAGAGTGCTCTTTTTATCTTTTTGAACACTCAAACTTTATCTTCACAAGCTCCTCTGAAAAGCAATGTATTCAGAGTCTTAAGGGTTTTTCCTCAAGCTTATATCAGTATAAGTAGGGTTTAACAGCCTAAATAAGCAAGCCAGATAATTTACCGTGAGCCACAAAAGGCATGAGGGAAGCAGCTCCAAGCCATTACATTTCTAATACTAAATTCTTAAGTACCAGAGTAAGTATGAGAGTTCTGTTTAACTTCAAATTTAACACTGATCCTAATTAGAAGGTCCATCTTCCAGAGAGATCTGTAAACACAGGGAGGAACGTGTTTGTCAAGGTTTCTCCTTCCTCCCCCACAATACCAAAGCGTGTCTGAAGAGAGCCAGCCTCTCTCACCTGTTTTGATGAGACAAGTTTGCTGCCTGCATCTGACTTTGCCATAGAAGTTCAGCTTAGGGGTTCACACTTACTACTTTTAGCCTTCAGTAAAGGCACAACTGAATTTCTCTGGTTACTGGTCAAAAAGGATCATTCATTACTCAAACTTACATACACACAAACAGCCCCCAAGCAATTTCCTTGATTAACAGGTTTTCTACAAGCCTCTCTAGAAAAGCAGATAGTGGTAGAGATGCATGCATAAAAGGAGATGATGCCTAAAAGGTAGTTCTTTAATTAATGTTCCCAGACCATCTGATTTTTGGAAGAGAAAGCCTTGACTGAAGAGTATTTAACTGTGGAATACACAAATTTGAACACTGTCCATCAGCATCCCAACCTTTGCAGAGGTCAGACATTCCCAACAGGGCTGTACAAAAGGGGATGCTGGTAGTTGTTTGTAAGGGAACACAGTGACATCACATGAACCTCACACCCAAAGGAGCAGGAGGTGCCCATCTCAGGAAGCACATTCTCTCCAGAAATATCTTTGGAGCACTATGGGCAGATGAGTCTCCTACAGATTAATGAGGAGGACCAAAGCAACCACTGCATGCCTGCAGCAGACACAGAGTCAAATGGAAAGTTACTTCCCACGTGAAGATGCCAGCTTGCTTTGTCAAGGCATGGCTGGGTTGGGCATTGCCAAGAGCTCTGCTGAAGTCTGCCAGGTCAAGTGACTTACCTGGAAAGTGGAACTGCTGTGACAGATGACAGTGAGCAGGCCCTCTGCAGTGACTTTGTATCTAAGCCAGTTTCCTCTCCCCCGCTTCCACCCTCCCAAAGCAAACAAGTGGTAACACTACACTGCCACAAGCTTACCCCCGAGCCAACCCTGCTGCACACAGGAGGAGAAAAACACACCAGCAGTTCAGGAATTGGGGGTGAAAGACCCTCTAGGAATTTGTACAAGGGAAACATTTGCTGTGGCAGACTTGCTCTTGAGGTGGTACTTCACAGGTCAGCTCTGAGTCCCCCTGCCTTCACTGAGTGCAAGAAGAATGCAGGATGCTTGGACACAGGGAGGGAACAATGACAAATGCTCTAGAACCTTCAAGTTGTTCACTGGAAGCCTCTCTTTCTAGGTTTTAGAGGAGGTTTTTTGTTTGCTTGTTGTCTTGTTTGGGTTTTGTTGTTGCTGTTGTTTTGGTTTTTAATACCCACTTTAGAGTCCAAGTTGGGACACAGACCCTACTTTTAACTTTCAGCCTTACTCATCCCCATTAAAGGAAAGCAAAACCTGACTCTAGAACTAATTACTCAGTTTATAAACAGACTCTGGCAATTACTTTGATTAATCTATCTTACAGTAGCAACAGAAGATCCACGTAACCTGATCCCCAGATCAGCACAGCACTCAGGATTGACAGGGAGTTAAGCTTTCCACAGACATTCACTTCACCCCTCCAGGACCAGATATGGTCTTTTCTCTGGGGGAACTGCTGTATTCCCTTTCCTCTTCTCTAACATGTGAATTTTTACTGATCTGTGCCTGTTTGGCAGTTGAGTGGTGCTTGCAAAAATACATCTTTGAATTGAAGCATCCTTGAGTCTCGACAGATTCACAAGGCAAAATCTACTGCCAAGATCCCTCAAAAAACCAGAAAACCTTCAGCATTAAGGAATTCTTCCCAGGAATCTTATATGCAAATCTAAATTGAAGCACAGCAAAGCAACACATCTCTATAACAGAACCAGAAAACTGACTAGAGAAACATTAAACCAAGACAAGCACTTTGCTAGTCTTCTGCCAAATTACAGGCCAAGAAAGCCTTCCTAAATTCACCTGACAAGCCTTCAAGCTTTCAGCTCCAATACAACTTTGCAGTACCTCTCTCTGGCAGCCTAAATTAAAGGGAAGTTCACTTTCCATCAGCAGTTTCTATAGAGCTAAACTGTAATCTGACACTTATATACTCTCCCACAGTTCATAGAAACTGTTAATTTAAGGAGATGGCACACTGGGCCTCCAGAAAACACTCTATATCCTGTTGGCCTCAAGTTCAGGGAAAAAAAAAAAGAATGCAAGTAAAGAGATTTGTTAGAGCTTGTTAAACGAAAAAGCATGACAAAGACATAACACAAGCCTGAGATGACTGTCTTTTTATCAAGTGTATTGAAAAGAAATCTGGGGTTTAAAGCTACAGATTTGCAAGAGGATTCAGCAAATACTAATAAACAGAAAGTTACAATACTATTATTTATTACAAAGCTAAAAAAAAATGAAATCCAGCACTGGAATGCATACAGATGATTTACAGGATAGGCTGTCTCTTCATGTTCAGTACTTTCTACAACATCTCATGAGTTGATTTGCCCTCTGTAACTAGGGCATGAATATTCTAATATAGCTACCCCTAGATAAATTATTCCCAAGCTGGAAACCATTTAAATTAATTAACATCACACAGTATATTTTAAACAAAAGTATTCAAGAGGATTCCTCCAATCTGTTACTATGTAGGACATGTAAACTTATTCAAGATTTGGGCTTACTCTGCTCAGCGCACAAGATCTCATTTTGAATGCCACACCCAGCTTTAGGAAGTGCCATTCAAGAAGGCTGTGGACAAACTCAACTGAAGGGCTGCAGCAACATTAATCAGAGATGTAAAGAAAACACAGCCACTAGAAAAAGGCTAAAGGAGCTGTTAAACAAGACAAGCTTAACTCTAACAGAAGAAGGGTTCAGGAACTAGTTAAACTAAAAACTCATCATTACTGATACAGAAACTGATGATGATTTGGGGCATATGTAACCTTTTCACTATCTTAATGGTCAAACACTTACCTTCCCCTACATTGATCCCAACTGAAATGAAATAGTCCATCAATAACCACAATGCAAGCCTGAGGTTCATTTTTATCTTGTAGCCAGAAGCATTGGTTATTTTAGGACATATTTGTTAAACCATTTAGAAAGAGTAGGTTCAAGGTAGAGTCCTGCTTTAGCAGCTTTATGGCAATCAGCACCTTGACATGATTTTGAAATATTTATTAAATAAATCTTGCTTTCACTTCAGATCAATAACCTTGCCTTGACACTAAGTATTAGCATTTATAGACTGAAAATGCAAGGTAAGCTCCAGTACGTGAGGAGAAACAGAGAAAGGATCATGATTTAGAACAATTTCAACAAAAACATGAAGTACACTCTCCTTATGGAGAGCAAGAATCTTAATTGCTCACATGATCATGGAAATTATTGCATTGCATGATCACAAGCAGACTGAGGAGAATTTGAAGTGCAACTTTACAGATTATGTTCCTTTTTCTAAAAAAATAAAGGGCCTAGCATGGTTTGTAAACATTTTTTAGAGTTAATTATCAAGAGTCATTGTAATTACACCCTTTTGTTACAACTGTCCATTCTTTTTCCTATACAGCAATAACTTTTCACAGTTCCTGACCCAATACTCACTGTTTGGATTTGTACATGCCCTTTTCTCAGACAACAACTTTGCCTAGAGCTGATCTGGAGGGATGGCTGATTGCAGCAGGATACAATTTCCCCCCTCCCAGTCTGCATAAATACAGCACAGAACAAGTGCAAATTCAAGCTTTACATAAATACTCACCAGCTTTTGTATCATTATCCCAATCCCATGCTTCTAATATTAATGTGAACGACCTCTGAAAAAAAACAAGACACCAATTAGACAGTAATAAAAAACTGTTATAAACCAGACAAACTGATTTGAAATAAGCAGACATTACTGCTACAAGAAAGTCAACTGAAAGCAGTAGCAAATTTCACTTCTCTGTTGTCATGCGAAAGCATTTTCTCAAAAGCATGAAATATAACAGCATTAAACATTGTAGGACAAGCCATGCTACCAGCAAAACAAAAAAATTCCATGCACATACACACATACTGAAGACTGAATCATTATTACTCTCCTCCCACTGCACCCAATTCTCAGCTTTGCTTAGCCACAGAAATCCCTTTCAGAAGCAGCCCTAAAAGGTTTAAATGAAATGAGGTTCTGAACCTTGGGAAACAGCTGGGATATTTAAGACTTAAACAACTGAACCACCTCCCCTAAAATGGAATGAGAGCCATGCTTTAGAAAGCACATGAAAGATTAGGCTGTACTGGATCTGTTTTACAGAAACACATATCTAAAGAAGAAATACACAATTCACCTTGCATCTATCAAAAATTTAGACTTCTTTCTCATGAAAGGGTAGCATAAAAAACAGAACTACAAAAGACACAGCAAAAACAATTATTACAGTAAGCACACCTGGCACTGTACTTTTCCCTGAGGAAAGAAAAAACCCATGATTTCAGACAGTTCCTAGATGATTTAGAAAAAACAAGAAGCCTTTACTTCACTAAATCAAGGCTTCAGGCATTTTTCTTGGTTTATGATCAAAAATGTAGGACAGACGTTAATATTCAAATACTAAACTTATTTAGAAAAAAGTTATGCATACAGGTAAATTTTAAGTGCTTTGAGTTGAACAAAAATAGCTGTCAAATCATTCAGCTTTGATAGTTTCCAAGTGCTACAAGTAAGATTGAGAGCCTCACATACATTGAAAATCAAGGAAAAAAACATCAAGAACAGAAAAGAGTTATTGCACCACTATCCTAAAATCCTCCTATTCAAATCTTCATGCAGAGCCAAGCCCTGATACGTGCACAGTTCACAGCCTCATGATCTACAAATCCACATGGGCATAGGGACATTCAGCCAAGAAATTGCAAGGACCCTCTGGAAGTAGATTATGTAAGAATCCAGTCATCTTTCACAGGGTGAATTAGGACTATTTTAGTGCTACATCAAGAGATGTGTGGTTTTATTTTGAGATAGCTCCCTGTGTACTTGACACATCCCTCAACTCCACACCAAGGAGAGTTATCATAACACTGAAGCCTCCCCATTTTAGAACAGCAGCAACAATAGGACCAATGCAGCTCCCCAAGCAGAAGGGCTCTGTTTGAGGTCCTCCGTGACTACAGAATTATTCTCCTCAGAACTAATGCACTTGAGTGCTTATTTTCCTACTGCTCAGTTGCATTAACATACAAACCACAACTCAGCCTTCGAAAAGAAGTCTTTCTACTGTATTTTCAACTTCAGGCATATACTAGGGAAGAGGATTTTACATCACTGAAACAGAAACAGGTTTAGTGGTGACTATTTCGATTAGACTAAAGAAAGGAAGGGGAAAGAGAGCTCAGCAGTGACCATACTGGACAGAGACGTACTTGAACTTGTACTGCCCTTGGAAATGGACAACTGAGAGAGATCAGTTCAGAAAGCAAAGGGCTCTACCTCTGAGGCATGACAGCACAGCTCAACTCCATCCAACTTTTAAAGACAAACATCAGTGGAACATTTAAAGTAGCTTCACCCTCCAAATCCCTGCACTCTCCAGTCTCAGCACTATAGGAAGCAGATAGGAAGAGGGGTTGCAGGTAGTGTTTTCAGAGTACAGCAGAATCCTATCTGCTACCTGAAAAAAACACCCATATATTGAATAGTTGAAAAACTGAGTTCTATATAATACTGCCCTAGCATCATCTTCTGGCAACAGCTGGTCTCCTTATTTTGTATAAAAATTTACTAATCCAGAATTCTGCAAATCAATGCAAAGTCCAAAGTTATCCACATCTTCCACTTTGAACTACTTACCTTCTAACATATCCCTTAGTTTTCCTGTGTTCCATTGATTTGTATTAGAAGTATAGACCAGTGCTCAAGTGCTTCCAGATGTCCACTTACTTAAGGGCTGATCTTTCCTACTGCAAATTGGCTGTTACATCTGACTGCCCACAAAAAGCAGCAAAAAATTTAAGACATGGTGTCTTAGGAAACAGATCAGTCATCTATGCATTCCCATCATATAATTTGAAAGCAGATTTGTATCTGTACTCAGGATGCTAAGGAACTTTGATGAGTAAAGAGTTCCATGCAAAGCACTGCTCCAGCATGATCATGCTGGACAGTGTGAATGAGGATAAATAAGCATTTTAAGATGCTTAAGACAAGAAATCCCACAGCTCTGCTGGCAAACCTCGTGGTCTAAGTTGGCATAGTCTCTGGAGCAGAAAATATTACTTTACGATCTTATAAAAACTTAATAGCACATTATGAGCAGCTATGGCTCTGGTGCAGAGCTGCTCCTCCAAAATGTGGAGGAGCCCACACAGCTCACCCTGCCTCCTCATGGCTTTGCAAGCCCCAGGTCCCACAAGCCTGGTCCCAGCATTTGCTTTGACCTTCCTCCCACTGGTCAAGAACCACAGCCCACCTGTAATGAGTTTAAAGAACCTACACAGCAAAGACAAGACAAAGCCTTTTAAATCCTTTCACTTCCCTGTGTCTACTTTTATGAGTGCCCAGGCTGGCACTTGGCTGTTCACACATGAGCAAGCATTTGGAGTGTAAGCTTTCAGGAGGGCTTGCAGTCACACTTGCAGGAGATTAGAGATGTTAATCAAATGACATTACACAGTATTGATAGACAAATGTGTATTTACTGGGCTGTCAGTTTCAGCTGGGCCAGTTCTCAGTTGTGCAACTTCTGCTCTTTGCTGAGCTACACAGTCAACCTTTAAAAGCCCCGAACAGACACAGCAAGAATGCAACTGTAAAACTGATTTTTATGGGTATTTTACCTCTAGAGAAGATAGTTAAGGTTACCAACCCAACCTGTCACCCCTCCTCATCTCCAGCTGGCCAATAACTTGAAAGAGGAATTCCTCCCTGTGGTAGTGCAATGGATCATCACATAACTACTATACCTCAAAAGAGAAAACTGGTCCTTAACCCACTTGTTCAAAAAACCCAGTCTTGCCACGACCACATGTACCAAGTCTTGCACTAGATCTGCTTACGTGTCTTTGAATTTTGCACTTCACTGTAAAATGACAGCTGAAAACTTATAAAAAAGCATCTGTGTTACTAAATATGTTCATAATATGCAGCACTGAGAGCTTCCCAGTTATGGCTCAATTATCAGAAACAGATTTTACTACCAAAATGATTTATTAGTGGAAATTTTAACATCCATACACTCACCCTGAGTGTAACCTTACCTCTTAACCAGAGTAAGCACTGAAGTTTAATAACGCTAATGCATATAAATTTTAAAGGATATTTTCAGCTTCACACTAGCCATACTTATTTTATGAAAACTCTACCCTCAGCCAACATTAGTCACATCTGCACTCTTCTACAGAAAGTCTTAACACAGACTAACCAACACATCCACTGACACCAGCTGCAAGTAACTCCTCTACAGCAGAGACATTGACACCTGACGTCTTTCTTAAACTGTGCTTACAGAAATCAGCAACTGAACTTGCATTAACTTAGCTCTTGTCCAGAGCCTAAGGAGTACCTATACAGCAAATATTTAACCCCTCACATCATCCAGCAGTGTCTTGGCTTTTTGATGTATCTTTAATATGAATAGACGCACTTGAAAGTTATTTAAGAACATGTTTTCCATAGAGATGTATGTGTGCTCAAGTTCATGCATAAATCTAACAAAACACTACACAAGTATCCTAAAAATGTCCCAAAATCATAAGCCTGACACATAATACACACACACCACTACACCTTCTGCTTTAACTTGCACACAACTCTTGCTGTAGGCTAATAGAACAGCAGGGCTTGTATATTCCAGTCTGCTCTGATCTCTACAAAAAGATTTGTGAAATATTATCTTTGTTCATTTCAACCAGTACTAGCAAAATATTTAGAAAATATGGTTAAAGTGACTGTGGCACAGATTTGAGGGGGAGGGGAGGGGGGTATGGAACATACAGCACTGGAAACCAACTTGATTCTACTGACTCTGGTGATTTTTTGAAAGAATTAAACACACAACACCACCATTTGTGCTCATCACATCAAAACTCAGAAGATGTTAAAGGCTACAAGTCAGAAGAGCATCAGTGCACTTCAGCAGAAGAGCAGAGCTTATGCAAGAGCCACTTCGTAGGAGTTAACTAAACAGATATGCCAAGTAGCTTGGAAAGATACAAATTAAGTCTGTTGATCCTGGTGATGCTGCCTCAGTTGTGTTTTTTTTTTCCTCAGGATTGGTGTTGACACAAGCAACTTCAAAGCATTATTCCTCTGTTTACACTAAACAAAACACTCCCCATACTATCCCAGAGACCTCCTTTCTGGGGAGGGGGGAAATAAGACCTGTAATATTGGTTTGGCACTGTCGTTTCATGAACTGTTACTATCACCTTGGTATCTGCAAATCAACATTCAAAAGGTAGGGGTTTTTTTCTGGCAAACCAGTCATGTCAGAATTTCCATCCCAAGAGAGATGATCAATCTGATGACAGCATTTTCAGTCAGGTATAGAACTTACGACTCTCCAACCCACAGTCTGAAAAATGCCAAAGGTGAAGCGTGAGCTGAAATCAATACTTTAAGTTTTCTGCATCAGTAACATTCTATTGTGACTTTCATGCCAACAGGCAAAAAGTTATTAATTTCACATGAATATAAGGACTGATTCGATTGTCTACACAGAAAAAATGTTTTAAGAATCAGCTATGAAGTAGAAAAAAGTGTTGCTCCTAAACAAACCCCAAGCCCACCTTATCTTCCTGTTCTACAGTCACACAGTAAATGCAGGGTCTCATCTCCAGTAAATACTGTTCCTTTTCAAACCTCAATCAAGCACAGGAAACACTTGTACTTAAACATTTCAAATGTCCAAACACTGTATAGCATACTCTTACTGCAGGTCAATTTTTGTAACTTCTGGAACAAGCCACCACCAATATTTCTCACAGCCAAGTCCACCAAGTCTTGATCAGCACAGTCAATTCTCACACTTGCTTTCATAAGAAACTTTGAGCCAAGTGAGACAAGCACAGGTCTGGGGGCTTGCCCCCCTCTTTTTTTTGTTTCAGCACCTCTCCCCCTCCCCCAGGCAGTCTGCTTGCCATGGAAAAAGCTGACTTCAAGGCAAGTATATTCCATTTCCTTCCCCAGGAACTCTGCAGCAAGTTCATACAACTTCCTCATGAATAACCAGAGGTGGAAAGTGAATAAAGAAAAAAATGAAGAAAGATTCTGACAAGATCTAGGACTCACAGTCAATACAAGTTTAAGGGCTGCAGGTTTATCTTTTAGAAACAGACATTATAAAGTCATAATAGGGACCTTTACTGAAGGAATAAACCATCCCCATTTGTGGGGAACGTGGGGATTGGGGGCAGGGACAGGGTAGAGGGCTTTTTCCTGAAACATGAAGGATATTTCAGCCACTTGCATGCAAGAAGCTTCTCTGCTGAATTCAGAGACCAACCACCATCCAAAATCAGAAAGATGACCATCCTTTACATCTTCATTTTTCATTTAAGGAGTGAGCATAGTGAGTCCTAAACCTTCCCGTTGGAAACCAGGGCCAAACAATCCCATCTTATTAGGAATGGAAACCTGGGTTAGAGTCCTGCAAACATCAGCAGCAGATAGCAGAAAGCAGTCGAGCAAGTTTAAGTTTTCTATTTGAGAGCAATTACTGCAGTTATACTCTTCTTGGCCCAGTCACAAAAGCAAGATGATGTTTACAAACTCTGGAGCCCTACTGTTGTGTGAGGGGAGCTCTTTGTGAATTAGCCCCACCTGACAATCTTTAGGAAGTCTGCAAAACCAGGGAGGGGTGAGAGGGGCTATTTTTTGCCATAGTTAACAGACAACAGGCTGATATCTCCTCCTACATGAGTCTGAACACTCATTCCACTCCTCCACCAAACTAAGCAAAACCTAAGCTGGAGGAGTGTGTATGTGTGTGTGCATGTGGGGGTGGCAGAGGGAAATCTAGACTATTAAGATAATTTCATTGCAAAAAGAGCACAAATAAAAACAACAGGTGAATAAGACTCAGTCCTGGAGTTAATATATCAAATTTAACACCCAGGTAGAGACTCGCTTCAGGTAAAGAAAATTGCCCAGCAACTAGGTGGAGGTAATCCTATCAACAACCAGCCACATGCATCTGAAAGATAAAACAACTTGAAGGAGGAATGCAAAGGGGTATTACAACACCCATTTGGCAGTCCCTAGTGTTTTACAAAACAGGAGCAGTGTGCTTCTCTCCAGGGTGATCAAATCACCAGGATCCTGACATATCTTACCAGAGAACACATTTGTAGTGAGATCTTCAGAAGATACTCTGATCCTCCTGCAGTGGCAGAATGCAGCAGGAGTTTCCCAGGGTGAAGGGGTCTTTATGTATCAAGGAACAGCAAACATTCTGGCTGTGGAGCTCTTAAAATCATCTCAAGTCACATACTAGCTTTAGCTAATGCCTGTAGGAAACAGAACCATTTTCACAAAAGCCCAAAATGCCACGATAGACTGGAGCTCCTCAAGGCGGGACATTAACACAGTCACCTCAGACCACATAAAAGCAAAATGAGAGCCCTCTGGAGATCCATCTGCATATGGGAAGCTAAACCATGGGAATAAAGACTCCACAGCTTTCTTGTAACTTAGCACCCTAGACAGAAACTCAAAGCACATCTCAGCCGAGTCAACCTTGTGACAAATGGCAAGTCAGAGATGGCACATTTGGTTCAGCACTGGCCCTGACCTCTGATGGCACCTGTCAGACAGCTGCTGCAGCCAGGGCAGCAGCATCCCTGAGGAAAAAGGAAACAGGCATCCCAGCAACGGTTTTCACAGCACCAGAAACAAGTAATCAGCTTCTCATTTAAAAAACCTGCAGGAGATGTGACCAGGCAGCAGTCACGTGAGGATTTCATCTGAAGAGCTCATCTGCTGACTTCTGTCAGCTCCTGGAAGAGCCCCTCCCTGTTTTAAAGCAGTGCTTTCACCATTACACACATAGCAGTAATGCTAGTCCAAGGGAACAGCAGTAATGCTTGCCTCTGCTTTTTATAGCTGTCTGCTGTTCATCCCCACCCTATCCATCCCCCTTCCCCTGATTCCAGCATGTACACATCTCTGCTGTGTTCAGGGAGATTAAGTTCCAACTATGAAGTCCAAGCTGCCAACTGTGGCCACTTAAATTTCAGCAAACACCATAGGATTGACTTAGAAATCATCTGTTTTCGATATACTTTCAGAACAAAAAAAAGAAACCACCAATGAAAATTCAGCTACTCAGGACTCCATGATAACTTGCCTTTCTTGATATTTTCCAGCAAGAAACAAGAATATCAATATTTAATACCAATCCATGCTATAAGTTGTCAGTTTTCTTGAAACACTTCTGTTTTCCTGCAAATGCCTTCTGCCTATGCCATTTCTAGGCACCTCCTCTGTGACACAAGCCTCAACAAAAGTATTGGCTCATAAAACTAATCAATCCATCGAAGAGGAAAGATTATTTTTTCCCAACTGAATAAGAAAGTTTAATGCTTATGAAAAAAATAATCAATTTCATCTTAGATGAATGACCAGTAACTTTATTCTAGTTACTAGAACAATGACATTCTAGGTGGTCTTTAAACAACTTCTTATCTCTTTCCCTGGTAGCATTCAGAATTCTTTGTTGAATTCTGCTGTAGTAGGACTACAGCATTGCAAATCTCATTTTAACTTCCAACCTTGTTGAATGTAAACTAATTTTCATAGAGCCCATCACAACCCTGGGTTAATGACACCTGTGACCTTGTTCTTCTGTGCAAATGTGTACTGATAAGCAAGGTTTCACTAAATAGATCTTTTGATAACCATAACCAGCTACTCCTTCAACCCACCAAAGCCATGCAGCTTCTCCCAGCTAAGCGAGTTCCCTTCACAAACTCAACACAAGTTCTTTGATCACAGAAAGAGAGCTGCCTCCCACTCTTCTCCATGTCTTGACTACTTAATATTTAGAAGTCTGTTGAAAAGAGCACCCTGGATAGGAAAAGTAGTCAGAGAAAAACAAAAATCTTCCAGGAGGAGGACTGTAGAAATCAAAGGTCCAGAGAAATGGAAGAAGGATCAAAGAATCAAATTGTTTCCATGAGAAAAATGAAAGAATTGGCCAAAACGCCTCAGCCTGGAAAAGACACAAGAGGAGTATGTGACAGGAGGCTAAATGCTTCAGCAGGCCCTGGGGATGGGTCAGGAGTAGATCATCTATTTCCATGGCCTTGGCAAGAACTAAAAGGTAAGAAAGGAAGCTACCAAGAGTCATGGCCAGAAGAGATGAAGTCAGAGAATATGGCATTTTAGGCAGAACTTGGCAAATACACTACACAGGTGGCCCAAGAGAAAAGTGGTTTTAAGAGTTTTGTGGGTCCAAGGGCAAACTGGCACAAATATTTTGGAGAGACCAACCACAACTGTTTCTGGAGGCTCTCATGTTGAAAACAAAGCTAGGGACAATGACAAGCAGTTTTCTATATTCTTGCCCTTAACCTCCTATGAACATTGTTTTACATTTCCTGAACTCCAGTTCCAGTACAGGTGTGGTTTTGAAGCAAGCATTTCACTTTTTCTGATGGCTGACATTAACACAAGACAGTGCTAAAATTAATAGAACTATTACACTGTGGAACCTTGCACACCTGCCTGAGACATTGCCATCCATCCCAGGATAATCAAAATTGTGACCAAGCAGTGTTTGAGGAAGAAAAGGAAGCCAGGAGAAACAAAGCACAATTCTAAATCAAATTTATAATTTTATCTTGGAACTTCTATTTGAAAACCATGACAGAAGAAGACATAATTGAAAAATCTAATCAAGATTCCCTTTTCTGCAACACTGAAATGTCACATGAAGTAGAACAAATGCAGAAATCACCAACCCATGCAAGTTATCCAGTCAGGTACCTATTGCAGTGAATGCAACAAATGCTGTTCAGATAAAAAAAAGACAAGCTGAGCTAAATCTACTAACTGGGAGATATTACTTAGACTAAAGGTTTAGAAGACTGTAGGCTTCTGAAACTTCCCCTGAGGAAAAGGTAATCCAGACAGCCTTTTAATAGTGATTAAGTCAGGTGACACAAAGCAGAACATACTGTCATTCAAGGCAAGACAACAGAAATGCTCAAATACAGCAAGCACTTACTGCACTAGAAGAAGATTGACAAGTGTCAAGTGAAAATAAAGCTTAATGATTTCACAGCAATTTTTCACACAAAAATTCATCAGCTCTTTTGTGACAAAAATCCTGGTTTAACTATTAAAAAAAAAAAAAAACAACCACTAATTGTTTTGGAGAAGGCTGAAGGTATACCAAGATTTACACAGAAAAATAACAAATAATTTCACAGTTTTTCTCCAAACTTTAACTATTCTATTTACACTAGCCAAAACCAATCCCTACTGGTTTCCACATGGCACAGATGAAGGGTAGTGCTATTCCTAATTAACCTTCCTCCACTGAGAAAGTGATTCTGCACTGTCTACGTGTGTCACTGAGCCAAGTGTCACACCAGCCACACATGTTATTCCATACCAGCTGAAGAGTAAGTAAGAAATACTTCCCCATTAAAAGCTGGGCCTCTCAGCCACTCAGGAACCAGCCTAAGGAACAAAACAGCATCTTTATCCTCCAGGGAAAATTAGGGGAAGAATAAAATAGAAGAGGAAAGGCAAAGATTAGTTTAGCATGACTGGCACAGAAGCTGTGAAGGCAAGAGCATCTGTGACAGTCTGGAAATAACAGTTAAAACTGTTGGGACTTAAAAGATGAAAGGGAATAAAAAGTAAAAAACACTCACAGACTTGCTACAAGACTTCCTTTACTTAATTGAACCACCACAAATGCAACACTACTTTCCATAAAACACAACTTGAAATCACACATGGAATCCTTGTCATTACACAAGATCCCAGACACAAACCACTGGAAGAACCAGTCTCTTCAGAGCAAACCAGATTAATTAGCTAGATTTCCAAAAGATGCTTCTAGATCCTCTGCATGGACCCCTGAAGTACTCCTGATAAATGGAAACAGTAGATACATCATTTAGCCATTTGGGTGGGCCTCAATATCTGTGTGCCTGACAGTTGCTACAGGTTCAGCCCAGGCCTCAGAAAACACAAATTTGGAATTTGAGCAGAGATTAGAATCCTTAGTGACCTAAGGAAACACATTTTAGACCAAAATAAACAGGAGTGGAGAAGCAGGAATTAAGACATCACAGACCTCCTGCAGCCATACCTATATACAGGTAAACCAACTGCTAGCAATAGTTTTCATTTGAATTTTTTCACCCTCTCCAGTAAGGAAAAAAATGCTTCTGAAGTTTTTGTCAGTAAGCACATAAGACCTTGTCCTGCAGGTCTCCAACAACTCCTGAGAAAAGACTTGCAGAAACCTAATAACCTTTGATAACTCTGTGAAACTGCTTTTCTCCCAGGTAAAGGAAGACCAGCTCACCAATTCTATTCCAAGCTCCAATAAAAAACATGGTGAAAGCATCTTGGAGATGATCCTCAGATTTGCTGGGCAGAAGCCTAGCATCCCATAAAAAGCTTCAGGCATGTGGAAAACAGCCTCAAAAAAGGAAAGTTTGTCCCAGCAGCCTGAGCACAGCAATGCTCTGTTTATACATGGCCACTGTGAAAGAAAAATCAACGCCATGGAGAAGAATGACAGGTACACAAGATAAAATCCACCCGAAAACCGTCTTAAACCACCCTGCTCATCACTTTGCTTTGTTTCAAGTAGTTGGTAAGAGCTAATGATGAGCACAGAATACAAAGCAGTTGTAGAAGAATCATTAGTCATTCTTCCTAAAGGCACAGCTCCCCTCTGCTAATTTACCCGAGTTATCTATGTACACTAAACCTTTGTATAGTCTGATTAAAAGTTAACAAATATTTGGGTATCCTTTAATATGGGTGTTACTGAGCCTATCCCAGTGAGGTTTCTCAAAAGTATATTGGAATATAAAATAGCATTAGCAAGATATTCTTCTACACCTTGGAAGAAATTAGAGAGAAGCCAGTCAATTACCAACACTATTTTAAGTATAACAGCTACCAACCAGAGCAATAGGATTGGGTATGGAACACTACAACCATATAAAAGGAAGAGACAACATCCTAGTAGCCTACCTAAAAACTGTCAAACAAATATCACAGTTTTTATTCTGCCTCTCTCTCAAACAGGAGAGTCTAGTTAACATCCCCCAGTCGCACTTCTCTTTTTGAGAGTTCTAGAGCAAAAGCAGCAGAAAGGAAAATGAAATTAACTCCATGTCCGTCAATCCTGAAAACATATTTGAACCTTAAATAACAGCCTTCCATCCTATTCAGGGAGAACATAAGGTGTTGATTTTTGAGATTAGAAATGAAATTAAATCAGAAATTACATGCAGCATCAGTAGATGTTTGCTAATATCCAGTTTTAGTGGACCAAAAAAAAAAAAAAAATCAGAATCCATTGGTTTAGATAGAGGATCACAGGATTAAGTATTTGCCCAATCCTTATGTTACAGAAAATAATCCAGCTACATCTTAAAATACTTTTATAATTTCACAGCTCATAAGCTCCAGTCGTTTCCATCACAGCTGGAGCTGGCACTGGGAGTTTCCAGAAACCCACCCAGTTAATCCAATAGCAAAGAACAGAAGAAAGTATTGATGAAATTAGGGAACAAAGAAAAAAGACTTTTAGATAAAGAGACATGTACAAGAACAGTACCAGGCAGACACTTGAACATCACTCTATTAGATTTAAGAGGAAGCTTTCAGCCTTGCTACCACCTTTGAACTGTTTCAGACAAACTTGATATTAACCAAGTATCCACGTCCTACTCTTTTCCTAAAGTTTTGGAAGAAGTCCAAGATAAATTAAGCCCATTATACACACACTTTCTTGTTGCATTAATGAAAGCATAGCTAGATTGTCTCTTTTGAAGTGTATGTAACAACCATGAAGACCCATTAACGGTTAGTGCAAGCCTTGTTTTATGCTAATATTTAGAATTCAAAGATGAACTAGTAATTAATACAGCTCTTCCCCTCCCCTCTGCACTCCATGTGGCATGGATATTAGTGTCCTCTGGGCACTTGAAGCCATGCATCATTATAATTTCAACTTGAAGTCAAGAGGGAATTAAACTAACTATGTAATAACATACTTTAATTATTGTTCTAAACACAGAACACCTGCATGCACTCTCTTTTGTATTGGAAATATGCATACTAAGAAGGTAAGCAAATATATAAAAAAACAGATATGCCCCCAAGTTCTATGTATGCAAAGACCCCAGGAAGACAGAGTAGTGTTTTAATCTTAACCCTTTTAAATAATGTTAGCTGCTAATAGCACTGCAATCTTTCCCTTCGTTTTTGAAAAAGCAAAAGCCCACAAAACCAATTCCAGCTAATGAGCTCTAGATGCCTTGCCTTTGGAAGAGGAGAGGCCCACACTCAACCACTGTTCCCAAGGGAGCAGAGATTGTGGTGCTGTTTTTCTAAGTCCTCCCCAATTCCCTCATCAGTCCTACCCAACCGAGTCACCTCCAGAGCTTTCTGGGCAGCAGCAGCCACAGCTGAAAGGGGACATGAAACAAAGGCTCCACCAGCCACAGGGATGGCTGTGAGCTGGTGGCTCAAACCCTCATGCAACTCTAAACAAAATCCATTCTCTTCCTCCCATGGCTTTGGTTCTGAACACAGGTATCACCACAAACCTTCTCAATAAGAAACACAAATATTGTGATCCTGTTTGTCTCTGTTTTATTGCTACATTGAGTCACACAACAGTTTCAGTCAATTTGAACTTCACATTTCCACAAGACACTTATCAAACAGGGTAGAACTGCTCATGGCTAGGAACAGAAGTATCATTAATGCAGAAGAAAGGGACAACACACCTAAGCTTTCCCTCATCTCAGCCCCCAGCAGAACACCAGCTCAGAAGTTTTCAACTTCAGCACATGCTAAAGAGGCTGGCAGGGAAGCAATCAGAAATAAAACACCTTATTTTTGTTCTCTGCAAATTTACAGGAATAAGTTGAGCAGAAAAATAAGAGTCACCACTCCAAGAGTGGGTGCAAGTTCTTTCATGTAGATCAACACACACAAGGAACTTGAATAAAGGATTAAACAGAGATTATGCACACAGTTAAATATACAAGGTAGAGCCAGAGTTTAGCTGTGAGAAAACTAAGTTCATAAACACATCCCTGAAACAAATGCTTCAATCATATCCCAGGAGCAGGACTGAATCTTCTGAACAGTCCTTTGTGGCTACAGTAAATCTTTATCATATTTGCAGCACCAACCACTATACTGGATTTAATTACTATTAAAAATTAATTGCTTACAGCAGCAAAGAAACATGGCATAAAATAGCATATGTAGCCCATTATTCCAAGCTATTTGAATATACAACAACCAAGACATGATCAATCCCAACAAAGCAGCATCAGAACTTCAATATCCAATCATCTCTTCCAGATTCATAAACTGGAGGGGATCTGATATAGCTTTATGTTATTATAAATCAGACAAAAACCACAAATGGGAAGACCTTTGGAAGGAAAACTTTGTAACAATGATAGAAAAGTACATGAAGCACCCTTTGAAAATAAGCACAGGCCCTACAAATTTACTCTAAGCGTGTAAATTCAGAACACTTGTCTATTTTTTCCCCTTCTCCCACTAACATGGATATAGAAGCTATGAAAGGGAGATTATGTCAGCAAGTTCTCAAATTTATTTCATTGCTGACCCCCAGTTGCTCCTCTGGTGGGTAACAATGTTATAGCTTTCCTCATAAGCATGAGTATCAATAGAGAACACAACAAAGCCATGAAAAGTAGGCCAACATTAAAAAAAGCCAGAGTAATTTTTTAAGTCCAAAGCTGGAGCAATAAATCAAAAATATGTCCCAGTGACTACTTTACAGTTTCAGTACTTCATTTGCCACTGACTCCCTGCTGTTCCAACTTTCTCCACATTCCTTGGCAAGCTGAAGATTCACTGAGTACCAAATCTTTAAAATCCATCCTAATGGCTTAGGGACAAACAAATTATCACTGGTAGCAAGCTGCCACAAGCCAAGACTATCTTTCCTGTCAGCCAAAGCTTATTTTGTTTACCTTACATCTGCAGTGATCTGGGAGTAGATACGAGCAGCTTGAGAAGCTCTACTGATAGACAACAGTTTGTACTTCTGCCTGAGCCTGTGACAATAAATGTTCTGGCAGCCCTCAGTCCAAGCCCAGGACACACAGTGTTAGATTGAGGGAATCTGAATTCTGCAATTTAACCTCTGAGAAATTGCCACCAGCTGGGTTTGGGCAACCACTTGACCTTCACTCTTCTAGAACAAGAGATGTGTGGTTTATAGCTTGGTAGTTTCCCCACAACCCTGAAGTTATCACAGCTCAACAGCAAACATCAGAAGGCACTGCAGGAGCACTAACTATCTGACAGCCAACACCTCACACGTCTGTGCAAGTCCAAACACTTCATTTTCCCTACTTCCTTCCCTTCCTCACTTTCTGATAGGAGAAAGCACCAATATGTGTGGATGAATCATGGAAAAATACTGTTCTACAAAGGTACCCAACAGCCAAACACAACACTAAAATATTCTGGGTCTATATATAAACATATGATTTAAACAACAGTTTATAACCAACACAGGGGTGCTATCAGGTCACTGTGGTGCACAAAAACCAGTCACACTGAGGGGCAGCACATGGATATACTTGCCCTTAACAGTCTAAGTAAGCATGGTCTGACTTTAAGACCTTGCTGATTACATGTGCCCAGTTACATAAAAATTCCATGCTGTGATACAAGGAAAAACATGATATTGTACCGTAATAGAGTCAGAACTGTCAAAATCGCCACTATTAAAAAAAAAAAAAAAAAAGAAAGGAACAGCAACTAAAACTATTAAGTAGCAGCACAGGTTACCAGACAAGTGCTGTTAAAATTGTCCTCAGTCCGTAGGAAGAACACTAAATAGTATCAAAAATTGCACACTCTAAAAAGCTTCTACTTCAGTAAATTAACTGAAGATCAATAATTAAGCTATTTAAATATTTCTCAACTTACTGCTTAAAGCATATGTCAATCAAGTCTTCCAAGTATGAACAAGTTCCCTAATTAGATCTTAAGTTCTCCAGCTGGAATCCAAGACCTATTACATTAAAAGTGTAGATTCTGTCTCTGCAAAGTAGACTGTTGAACTTTGCAATGCTATAAACAGCATCATACATATTCAGGAAAAAGAAAAAAAAAAGCAAGAAAAAAGGAAAGAACCCTATTTCATGCTTTAGCTAAGTGTTAGCTCATACAATAATTCTCTCCAAGTTGCATGAAGGGGTAAGGATATTTTTCTACCTACCACAGGATACTGCATCAGTATTAAGATGCACTAAGAGTCTGAAAATGTAAAATTTATCCAGTTTGAACATTATATGCTTAAAGTTATTTAAGATGGTTTGTTCACAGTACTAGAAAGTACTGGAGAGACTAGAGACACAGTGGACTATGTGGAACTAGAAGAAGCACTGTAACAATAATAATCAAATTGTAACATACTAAACAAAGCCCACCAGAACACATCCTGCTGGGAGCAAGATATATATATAATCAGGACTTTCAAGCCCAAAGCAGGATGTAAACAGATTGCAGTTGTGTACTAATACTCCAGCCTTATCTCAGATTTAAAATTTAAACCCAACCAAAAAAAAAAAAAAAAAAAAAAACCCAACAAAAAAAAAACAACTTCAGAGAATGAGCACCTGTGCATCTGTCCTAGGGGCATATAATTGGTTACTCAAGGACTATTAGGCTGTTTCTTAGCAACCTCTGCAAGCTCTAATCAAGTAAGACTAAGATTGTCATTTAGCCTTGAAATGCCTTGTCCCTTCCATCTAATGTAGCTTTATACTGAGAAGCAGTCATTTCAACCACAGATAAAATCCAGGCTTACTACATGATTCAGAGTTGTTGTTATCAGAAGATCCTCATGCTAAATATACTTAATTAGCATCGGAAACAGTAATAATAAAATAAATATTTCATTTTTCTCCTTTTTATACAAATTAAATGCTAGCTACAAGTATGAAGAAAATCCTTGGGAATGGTTTAACAAATGAGCATAAGGTATAGCTCAACTCTTAAACAACATTTTATTACTGTAAATCATTCCCCAAATATAATAACAGGAAAAATGGTTAATATTAAAAGCAGTGGTAGTGACATTTCCGGCAAATAGCAAACATTTCTCTCAGAGCTAAATAGTATTTAAGTCTTTGGTGATACTGAAATGTGTCTACTATGTTGCATATACTGGACTTCTAAAATTAACTATCTTCAAGCACAGTCTGGCCATCAGACCAGGAAAAAAATAAAAAAAAAAAAAAGCAAAAGCATTGGAGTAATCAAAAAATAAACTCATCTGTTCAGTCCTAGTCTAGCATTGCAGCTTGTCTGCAGTATCAATGGGCACATGACAGACTGCTGAAGACAGCACTCAATCATTTATACAGACTATTTTTTCCTGTACAGTAAGCAAAGGCACCAAAGACTGGTGACATCAGGGATGGCCACCCCTCCCTGACTCGAGGTGATTTGCACCAGAGCCATCACACCCTTCTCCCCAGCTCTGTCCCTCCCAACAGGTCTCCTCAGGTGCACAGAGGGGAAGGAGCAGCTCCCAGGGGCCCCACCAGGGGCAGGAGGTCAGTGGTGTCTAACACGAACCAGCAGAGATGCTCTCACCTACCCACACTGGTTCATTCCCCAGCCCTGGGAGCAGGGCCAGGGTGGGGTGGTCAGGCTAAACCTCCTGCTCCTGTGAGAGCTGAACAGCTCCAAAGCACTGAATGGACACAGCACATGCCTCCAGCAGTCACCTCTGACCGGAGACTGACCCATTTTAGACACCCACTGACCAAAGCCAGAGCAGATTTCTAGCAAAAAGCCCATCAGAGGTTTAGCACAGTGCAGGAGAGGGAGGGAATGGTGGAATTACTACCAAGGAACAGCAGCAACTCTCCATCAGGTAAGCAAATGAATAAGCATCAAGGAGTGAGAAGCACTGCCAGTATATCCTTATTCCTCACTCCTTGAAGCAGCCTCTCTCCTTCCCAACTGATGCTCTCAAGCTCCTTCCGGATCAGAGAATTACTGAGCTAGAACTGCAGAGGAACAAGGGAGAGCAAATGGGTGTGCTGGCAGAAAAGGCAGGGTCACTTTCTGATGATGTCTCCTCTTCAGGTTGAGCAGCTCTGAAAGAGAGCAGACAACATAAGCAGGCCCACAGAGAGTTGACAAAACACTGGGCCTGTTTTCAGAAGAGCAGGGAGGGAAGCTTTCTGGCACACAGTAACCTAAAGCTCCTGCAGATGACTAAGTATACAATGTGATCATAGCTGCTTTATGAACTTAGGGTAGTTTTTAAAGTACACCCATAGCATGTATTTCAGAGCCAACACAAAGCAACACCTAGAGGAAAAACAAGCAAAGGAGTCAGACTACACAAAAAAAGATGAATTCCACTCATCACACCTACATGAAGTGATTCAAAGGCATTACTCAACAGAGCTGGCCCACAGGGGACAAAAGTAATTTTCAAAGTTAAAAAAACAAAATCATGATTTACGTTACACTGTCTCAAATCTCCTTTCATACAAGAAAAACTTTGTGACAAAAATACATATTAACAAATATATTCACGAGACCATTTCTGGCATCTTCTAAATCCAGAAAATGTTGCTGTTCTACATTATTAATTGTTTGACAAAAGCTTAATTTTTTGCAACTTTTGTCCTGAAAAGCAGTGAACCTGCAATAGCTCCCAAAGCGAGTTGCATTTGCACAAGAAATATAAGCAGCAGCCTTAAACACAAAAGGCAGCTTCTGTCACACAGAGCCCCTCAACATCTATACTCACAGTTGAGCCTCACAGATAACTCAAGCCACCTAAAATACAGTGGGAACACAGTCTAATTAGGCCAAATATCACAAGTCTGATGTAACACAAACCAATTACAATTTCACCCCAACTACATTCAAGATAAACCCGACTATTTAAAGATTAAAGCCACAAGTGGTCGTGTCTCCAGCAAACCTTTCCTATGCAGATTTTTTTAAATTGAGAAAACAGCATTTGGAACATCTTTAAACAGCCCAGACACAAAGCCTGTACTGCACTGCAGTGAATCAAACGTGCTCTGCTTCTACCTCACATCCTCTCATGTAAGAGTAATCCTGACAACTTTAATACCTATTCCATTTTCAGTCAAAGATTTAATGCCCACACCAGCTGTGTGGCTAGGAGTGTAGCATTTCACAGATAGGCTGCCTAGAGCACCTTCTGGAATAAAGATTAGAAAGCTGACAAGAGGTGCACAAGCACACTGTCAGTGGCTGGGAGGTGAGGGACTCCGTCTACAAGTTTTGACTTCAGCCTCAGTGTTTCCAATAAATAAGCACATGTTTATTTAAGGAAACTTTCAAGGAGTATAAATAGAAGTGTTCTTTACTATCTGACCATCTCTGTGACATTCAAAAAACCCCCAGAACTTCAAGGTATAAAGTTTAAATAGTTAGCAGAATACTGTCCTTTGAGGCATATTTATTTCAAAGACAAAAGAAATTTTAGATTTAGTGACATGAATGCATGAAAGATTAAGAGTGCAAAGAGCACTTCTGCTTAAAATTAGAAGACAGATTTCCTATAGTTACATGAAACTTAAGTCTTTAGACTTTCTATTCTGGGCAAGCTGCAAATAGTTGCTGGCACACATAGCATGCCAATAATAAATCCCTTTTTCAAAGAGTGGTTCTGAAGTGGTCACCATTAAGGCCGTGGTTCTTTTTTAGAGGTGACACCTGCAGCTGCTATTGAAATCAACTGGAGTTGTCACTTCCCAGCATTGCTGAAGTCACTCTCTAAAACATCATCCCATTATCTTAAGAAAGAGCAAAACAAAACCTGAAAACTACCGTTTGTATTTGTGTCACTTGAGACCAAAGGGATATCATTTTTATAATAAACCATTTCCTCAACCTTTTGTTTCTGATCAAAAAGGCTTCAAGGCAAATGCAGTACTGAGCAGGTGAAAGTATATAAATTCCATGATCTACCTCCCCAAAAGTGAGGAAACATGGATCCATGTTTTCTGATTCACAGTGTATTTGTTCATGATTTGCAACAAGCAGGGGAAGGCTTTATGAGCAAAAGGACTACAGGTGTTTTGGCAAAATATGAAATATTTTGGTGTGGCAGCTCCACAGGAGGCCCAGAGTCTGCTGAGAAGCCCACCAGGCAGAGCTAGGAAGCATGCACCATGTTTGGGGAGGGAAAGTAAAAGCAAAGCCTTCCACCTGGAGAAAAAAGGCTACTGGTAAAAAAGACATTAAACATTTACATATATCATGAATATGTAACTACCAACTAGATTATTTTTTCCATCCTGATTTCCTGAGCTAACCAGGTGTGATGCATGTACATCACAGCCCATCACAACCAGGTGAATTTCACATTTTGGCATAAACTCTTGCTCTCACTTCTCATTCCCTGCCCTCAGGTCTTGCTTGGAACTGTGCTTTTGCAAGCAGTTTCCTAAAGAAGTTTTAATGGAGCAAAGAACAACTAATTACAGGTAAAGCTTGCTGTGTGTCTTCCTAATTGTACTCTTTTTCACAAGAAAAAACATACCTCCTGTTCCTCTGGTACAGTCATGCACAAGTTTTTCCAGTGCTAAATGGCCTAACTTTAACCTGCCTAATTTAAGCATATCTGTCCCGATGGGTTGTCATCCAAGATGACAGGATGCATGTTTACTCTATCAGGGAGCAGAGAGTAATCTAATCCAGGATATTTTCATTACAAAGCCTCAAGATCCTGATCAGAGAGCACTGATGGCTGTGTTGAGACAGGAGGTAGACCAACTGTGGGTCTACCAGCCAAACAAAAATAGACAATAGCATTTCCTACAGCCAGGCTATCTAGTTCCCTAGAGGCACCAAGGATCCCAGATAATGAGCTTGAAGGCTAGATGTCTTCCAGGGCCCTAGCCACCTTCATCTCTCAAATTAAAAGCACTGGGAGAGCTTGATGCAGAGTCCTACAGTTAACCAGACAACATGAGAAAGTGCCAGGCAGAATGCTGTACCCATTAAGCAATAAAAGCTGCAAGGTCAAGTATTCCTGCTCAGGTTTTGGCAGGGGAAGGGGCAGGTTGCTTTCTAAGAAATTTAACATTTACTGCTGCAGCGAAGCTATCCTCTCAACAGCTTTACATATTTGATGTTCACCCTCCTGTGTATGTTTCAGATCAAGACTGAACCCCTCCAGATATTTGGATGAGAACCACATATGGACTTCACACAGATGAAACTCACACACAGCCCAGACTTTAAAATTATTGACAGTTTTTATCTACCTGACACTTAACATTACTTCAGAAGGTTACAGAGTGGTGCTACAGTCACACTCTAAATAGGATAAAACACTAAGATACTGCCTTAAAAATTTAAAAAATCAATTAGTTGCCTAATCCTAGCAGGGAAGGCACCCTTCATCCAAGCAATTTGCAAGGGCTGCCTGAACCTCTACCATCTTTCCTTCAGATTGGTTACAGAGTCCTAGCTAAGCACCAAGAAAAAGGAGAGGTGAAAATGCTTGTTTCTGCTTATCTCCAAGACCCTGAACACTGAAATTCACCTGGGGAGTTCAGAGTATACAGTACCCATGGGTGAGCTGTCAGTCACAGCAGGATCTCAAAAACAGAGGGGCTGAGAGGAGCCAATGATGCATACTGCAATACATGATTTCAGCATCCTCAACTAGTCAGAACAATTCCTCTATATGACTAATTAACTGAAGTCATGGATGCCATACCAACATTTACGGTACAGGAAAAATTCTGAATTCCCTGAGGGAAAGAACAGGGTGGAGGGAAAAACCACACACAACTCCATTTCATGGCATCCTGCAAAGGAGTACAAGAAATGGTTCCACATAACCCATCCCACAGAACAACTAACTTTAAAATACCATCTTCAGAAGCAACCTTCAATTAACCCCAAATCTAAAATTCTGCCAATGGCTACTGATAAATATTAATGTGCCAGGTATTTGTGAAGCTTCAGTGTCTGAACAAACAGCTCTGTGCTAGGGGGAAAAAAAAAGCTCAAGCCTAACAAGCCTAAACTGCAACTGATCAAAATCAACTTCAAAGCTACTTGAATTCTTCTGTCTTCTTTGTTTTAAAGTTGCACATAAATTTTAATTGCATCATTTGTTTGTTAACAATCTCAAACAAGCATTAAGCTTCAAGTTTTACAGCAGGAGGCAAAGAAAAAAATGTGAGGTAGGTGGGTGAAGAAGACAGCTGTATTGTTCTAGCTGTTCCTCAGCCTCTCCCACTGCCAGATTTCTGTGGATGATGTATCCCAAGGTAGCAATTTTAAGAACTTTCTGGCAGGATCCCAAGCTCCCTCTTGCAAATCAGAGATCAGACTAATGATATTAAAAAAAAGGACAGGAAATAGGAATAAGCTGGATAACTGACACTGTTTCAAACAGTGGAAGTCACTGAACTCTGGTACTGCAGCTTTACAGAAGAGACAGTTGTCCAAGCTGAACGATTTTACCTCATAAAATTAAAAAGGAAAAATCAGTAAAACAAAACAAATGACTCTTTAAGAAATTACTTGCTTTACAGCTACTGCTAGCTTGGGACACTGTAGTACCACACAGACTTTAAGAAACTCCCCCCCACAGTGAGCCATTTATACATTGCTGCATCAGTGTCTAAGTGAGAGAGTTACCACTCAGGTGAGGTTCACCAAAAACTCTGCATATACTCATGTTGGTTTTCCTTAACATGGAGCTTAACAATTCCAGCTAGAACTACTGAAATAAATCCTCTTCTCACTGCCAACACCAAAGCAAATTTGTTTCATAAGTGAGGGACACAATTTCCAATGTTCTTTACTCTTGCTCCTTCCCATCATATTAAAGAAACAGTAACTTCATTACAGTTGTACAGCAAAAATAAAATTCATAGGAAAAGACTATGTCCATATTGTTGTTTCTCAGTTGCAAACTTGAATAAAGAATATTATTTGAGAGTAATTTAGAAATTACCCCAGGGAGTTGAAACCTAACCCAGGAACTCAATCTACTTCAAAACCCCCTCATGATAAACTAGCACTACAATTAAGCCTCTCCTTGCAAAGCCTACACATCTCACGCACAGCTCTGACAAAGATGCTGTGTTCCCCATCAACAGACTGAACAGAGTACAAGATCTAACTACAACATACAGGAGGGACTTCTTTCCATAGGTGTATCCACAGACTGTTGCAAGTAAAACTACTCCACAGCTTATTTTTAGAATCCAGGGGGGCTGGGAGAGTATTCAGTAAACCGTCCAAAAATCAGCTAACCACCCACTAGACTGCAGTGGCACTGTTTAAATAAATTACAGCCCACTCTGCAACAGCTGCAGGGGAAAAAATGGTGGAAAAAAGAAATACCCTGAGTATTTCAATTCCCTCAAAATGCTGGAGCCAACGGTACAAGAAACAGCAGCAGACAGGGCAGTGTAGGCTGGGGACACTGAGTTAATTCACCTCCAAGAGGCAGGTCAACCAGGCCTTACTTGGGACTGGGTGAGCACAGAACAATATCCGGCAGCTGCAAGGTAAGAATGTGCTTATTCCAACAGAGAAAAATTCAAAGAAGGCTGGGCTTAGGGACCTGCAGTGCAAGGATTATCAAACTCTCCTTGTGTTTCAAGTAGCAATACTAGAAACTGGCAAAATAAAAGCATGAGTTAAATTACGTTTACTTCCTCATGCAGATAACATACAAAGTTTGAGGTGCTAACGTTACTGAAATCTCCTCCTGAAGAGTTTACAATTTCATCAAGTCTGTATTAAACGGCCAATAAAGAGGAGAAAGAATCTTAATTTTCTCTTTGATCTTATAACTTAAGAACACAGTTCTAAATGCCCTGGGTTTATGGTATCGACTATACCCATTAACAGGAACATTTCCAAGTTCAAGAGGGCACAGGACCAACAAAGGCCATCAAAACACCCCAACCTGGCAACCAGAACTTAAGTGCCTCTGCATGGAAAAATTTATCAGTTCTACCTTCTTTATTTTTAAACATTTAACTGCAGCAAACTCAGTCAGTCCTAAAATTGCAGGGCATGAGCATCAGAGGTTGGAGGGTCCCTGGTAGCAGAGAAAGTGAAATGATTTATGTAGACTGGCTTCCTTTAGATTGAAATGTAAATGAAGCGGTTTTGTTCCTAACCATTCCTAGCAGGCATTCTTTAAGTAACTGAGATCCCGCCAGCTACAGTCTGAGAGGTCAGCAAGGGCCATTTCATCTGTTAGTCACCAGGTGCCAAACGCAACCCGCAGGTACCGAGGCTTCCGATACGCATCTCCCCACCGAGCCGGGGCACTGCACCATCCCCATTCCTCAGCACCTCGCAACTTGCCAGCTTCCACCCCGTGGCCCACTTGGACGGGCTGAGGGCAACAGCTGTGAAACTGCCTGCAGGATCCTACCTGCCTGCAGCCGGGCAGGGAGCCCAGCCTGCCTTCCCTCCCTCCCTCCCTGCGGCCGCTCCCAGCGCCGGGCGCTGTCCGCACCCAGCTCCCCCAAAAGCAGGAGGATGCATCCAGCTCCCCCGATGCCCTATCCCTAAAGGCGTTTAGAGCCAGGCTGGACGGGGCTTTGAGCAACTCGGGCTAACAGAGCTGTCCCTGCGGAGGGCAGCGGGGCTGGAACGAGATGGTCCCTGAGGTCCCTTCTAACCCGCGCCCTTCGGTGCCTAAGGTCCCTTCCGACCCGCGCCGTTCTGCGTGCGGCGCACAAGCCGGCGCGGTCTGAGGGGCCAGCGCGCTGCTGCGGGGGCGACACGCTGAAAGCGCGGAGCCGCGGAGCGGAAGGCAGGGCGGAGTGGGGGCGGCCGCGGGGTCCCGCAGGGGCGGGGACACCGAGTCCCCCAGGCACACCGGCGGTGTTGGGGTTCGAGGCGGGCTCGGCCCGGGCGGTACCGGGGCCGCGGGCCCGGCCCAGGTGTGGGGGCCCCGCCCCGCGCAGGTGCTGGGACCCCCCGGCGCGCGCGCCCCGCCCCCGCCCCGGCACGCGCCCCGGCCCGCGCGCTGCGCCCGCCGCCAGCGCCCCCTGCCGGCGCAGCCCCGCACCGAGCCCAGCGCGCCGCGGCCGCGCCGTCGGGCTCCGCTGCGGGCGGGGACGAGGGGGCTCTCCCCGTTATTGTGATTTTCCTGCCTTCAGCCTCTCTGGGCCCGGCCATCACCGGACGCGGCTCTTCCCGCAGCCAGCGCGGAGCTCCCGCAGCACCGGCCGCCCGCGGTGGCCCCCGCCGCGCAGCCGCCCCCGCTCCCCGCGCCGCCGGCCGTGCCCCGCGGCCCCGGGAAGCGGCGGCCGCGCCCAAGGCAGCGCCCCGGCAGCTGGCCCCGCTCAATAACGGGGGAGCGGGAGCGGCACCGACGGGAGCGGACGCGGGGGAACGCCACACAAAAAAAAGGCTGATAACGAGAACGCGATAAAAGACCTACCGGCCACGCGAACTGGAAGGGAATAACAATCCTGCCCGTCTCGGGAGTTCTGCCTTGGTGGGAGTATTTGTTGCTGTTCAAATAGAAAATATTTCCACCGAGAACGGGGGTAGATCCGAATCCGTAGTTGCAGGGTCCGACCGGGGTGATCTTGGCCTGATATTCCTTGAGGCAGACTTTCACGTAAGTGTCGCACTCGTCCCGAGAGCAGTCCAGGTTCTCGGGGCTTTTCATGCCATCACAGCATTCCCCATTGAACAACTCGCCGTTTACATTCCGCACCGAGTTAAGCTGCAGCTCGAAATAGCCCGTGGACCGGGACACCTAAAAATAAAAACCGAAGGGGAGACAGCCTCGTTACTACTGCGGCCGGGGGCAGCACCAGCAGCGCGGTGCTGCGGGTCCCCGGCTCCCCACGACAACTTTCGCCGGCTGCGGGTTTAACCCCGCCGCGGCAATGTACATATGTGTACATATATATACATATACGCACACAGCACTACAGACATAAATACAAATAAGAAACGCACAAGGTGGAAAGGGAGCAGGGAGAAGGCAGCCGCGGCGCCCCGCGGCCGGAGCGCAGCCCCCCGCGCCCCGTCCCTACCTGCACGCA
The DNA here is from genome assembly GCA_024362935.1 of Setophaga petechia. NCBI lineage: Eukaryota > Metazoa > Chordata > Aves > Passeriformes > Parulidae > Setophaga > Setophaga petechia. The sequence goes on along the minus strand of JANCRA010000003.1, from coordinate 4,892,287 downwards.
GGAGGCGAGGAGCAGCGCCAGGCCGAGCGCGGCGGCGCGGGGGACCCGGCTCGGCCAGCCAGCGCCCCGCATGCCTCCTGCTCCCGCTGCTGCTCCGCGCCGCCGCCTCAGAGGAGCCCGCCGAGCCCACCGGCCACGGACCGGCGGCCGCTCGCGGCATGGGCGGCGGGGGAGCCGCCCGCAGCGCGCCGGGGGGCGCAGGGCATGGGCTGCCGGCGGGGCCGCCCGGAGCGCTCCGCCGCCGCTCCCCTCCCGCGGGCTCCGCTCGCCCTCTGTGCGCCTCGGCTCCGCGGACACCCAACAAGTAGGTGCCGGAGTGACAGCTTCATTACCCATTCGCCGCCGCGGCCGCTGCCTTCATATTAATGAGGGGGACGGCCCGGCCCCGCGGCCGGCGGGTGGGGCCAGCGCCGCTCCCGCCGCGGCTCTTAAAGGGCGGCGGGCGGCTCTCGCTCCGCCCTGCGCTGACCGCAGCGGGGTCCGCCAGGTGCTGCAGGGGGACGAGAGATGCGGGACACCCGCGGGGTGGAGGAATAGCCACGGAATGCGTAGAGGAGGTGTAGGGTGGGTGCACCTCTGCTTGTAAGGGAGCAGGCGATGTGTGCGCCCACGCTCGTGTGGAACTGCCCAGGGAGTGTGCAGACAGGCGTGAAAGGGCAGTGCAGCCAGGAAATGCTTGGGTTGGGAGTACCCCAATAATGCAGGAATTGGCAATCCTGTGCAGGAGTGCTTGGGGGGGAATTGTCTACAGCTGTGAGGAGTGCTCAGGGTGGGATCGCCAACAGCCCTTAAGGAGTGCTCAAGCAGAGATTGCCTACAGCTGTGAGGAGTGCTCAGGGGGAATCACCTACAGCTGTAGAGGGGTGTCCAGGGGAGATCACCTTCAGCTGTGAGGAGTGCTCAGGGGAGATCACCTACAGCTGTGCAGGAACAGTGCGCACTCAGTCACGGGCGATGGCAATGGTTGGCTGTGCCTCCAGGGATGTAGGTGCATGGTATATGCAGATGTAGGCATGGAGGAGAACAGAGCATAGGATCATCCATGCCAGTGAAAGAACATGCACGGTGCGTGTAGCCACAGCTGTGGAGGAGTGTGTGGGGTGGACACACCCACCCGTGGTTCCAGAGGAACATTGGGGCTGGCGACACCCACGGCCCCAGAGGAGTGTGTGGGGTGCTCGCACCCACAGCTGTGTAGAACCACACATGGCTGTGGCAATAGTGCTCGGGGTGTGAGCACCCTCCATCGTGGGGAGACACAAAGGGTGTGTGAACCCACAGCCCTGCAGGAGCTCGCACGGGAGGGCTTGCAGAGTGACATGTGCGGCACACAGAACAGATGGCCAAGTGCTGGATCATGTCCTTCTCCAGTGGTGGCTCAAGCAAATATGAGGGTAACTGTGCGGAGATTTCTCCTTTAGTTTAAGCACCCTGTGATTTTGATCCCTGCTGACAACTATGAAAGCTATACATACAGACAACTGCATGCTATGGATACAGTATCAAAGCCCAGATCTGCATTTAGGACCTAAGTTTTCCTACTGTTTCTCTCCCTCCCCCCTCTCCCCGTTTAACTCTTTCGTACTGATCATCCACCGGAGTGGACAATTGGAGAACAAACAGCTCAGAAATCAAAGGGCTGTCAAGTTGCCCGTGCAGAAAAGCTTTCAGAGAGCCTCCCCCTGCCTTTTCAGCGCCCCGCTGCCCCCGTCCCTCCAGCAGCCAGCCGGCACGCTGCTCCTCTGCTATTCATGGCCAGCGTGCAGCTGCAGCTACTCTCCTAGGCTGACACAGCAGCAGCTGCTATGTGTGTGCCAGCTGGCTAGCCGCTCTCCAAAATCCTCTTGTCCGCCCCGCTCCCCTTGCTTTCCTGCTTCCCCACCTACAGACCTGCTTCTCCTTCCCCACCACGTCTCCCACTTGCCACAATCTGCTCCAGTTTCCTATCTTCCCCACTGTCCTGAGCCTACCCCTCTGCTGTCCTGGTTCACCTTACTTGCTCTCTAGGAAGCATCCCTCACTTTCCCTCTCATCCCTCTGGAGCTCAAACAGGAGCTCTCTGAAGTGGAGAGGTGAATATTGCTTTTAATTATTTTATGTGTCCTCTCTTTGAAACTGTGCCTCCCAAGATAACTGCATTCAAGCATTTTTTTGGTTAAGATAACCTCTGGGATAACCACCTTTAGAAGGCGGCAGGGGGAAAGTGGGGAGAGCTGAGGGAGGGTTGTTATGCTGGGTTGAAGTCTCCCATTAAAGTTGCTGCATTTTGTTAATCAGAAACTCCACCGAGCCCATGTTCTTTGCCCAGCTGAGCTGCTCGCTGGCTTCCAAATGGACAGGCAAATGCTTTTTAGTTTTTTAATTACTCTTTCTGGTGGCTGAAAAGAAGGAGTTTCTTAGATGAGCTTTCTGCCTAAAGATTATTTTGTGGTGGATGGCAGCCAAAATATTTTGCAAGACAGGTATTTTGTTTGCATGTATCATGATAAACAAACATAAAACCTCACAATCTACCTTCAGCACTATGTGGTCAATATGCCTGTGGAGGAAGACATATATTTTTATCACCAAGCTAAGTAAATGTAATACAGAAGAAAGATGATCCAGTAGTTACAGCATATGCTCAGTCTCTACAGAGCCAAGCTCGGTTACCTGCTGTATCACAGAATTTCTTTGTTACCTTGAGCACACTGTGTGCTTTTTTTTTTTTTTTTTTTTGCTTTGGTTTTGCCTTTGTACATATTCCACAGTACTCAGAAACTCTGGTGCCATTTTAAAATTCCTTTTCTCACTGTAACCTGACTTCACAGGAGCAGAGAGGGAAGGTGCAGCTATTTCCTGCCATTCTCTCTGCTTGGGGAAATTTTCATTTTATTCTTCTTGGTGCTGCAGCCCTGTTTCTAGCCTGAACTCCTTAGTTCTCTTGCTGTGGTTATTATTTTTTGAGTGCTGTGGAATTTCACTCTATTCTCCTTTGGGTATGGAAAGCTGTTTCATTGCAGTTATGTAAAGATAGTGATGGTTTTCAGGTAATGCAGCAAGAATATTTCTTAGCAAATAAACTTTGAGCTTTTAAAAAATCCTAGTGGCCAGGTCTGGAGGTGAATGCTGAGCATGGTTAGGAGGGGATTTGCCTTGCAGAATGTGCGTCAGATGACCCGTGTGAGAACCCTGGAGGAGGGCAGTCTAGCCTCTGGAACTGTCCCTCCCTTCCCACCAGGGCTGCCTCCTTCTAGGTTTTGGAGAGAGATGAAGTTCAGTGCCTTGCTCACTTCCAGCAGGCCACCAAACTCCCGCATCCAGGAGCGCAGTGGCAGGATTTGCCCCTTTTCCTCCAGCATTTCCCGGGCTCTGGGCTGCTCTGCTCCTCGTGCTGCAGGACAGCTCCCAGGACCGGCTTCCCCCGCCGTGAGCGAGCCCGCAGGAGGCGGCTGGCTCCATAACTCATTCCCAATCAGCTGCACGCTCCCGGGGCTGCCAAGTGTAAGCCAGTGTCTCCTCTTACACACACACCTGCAGCCCAGGCTGCTGTCACCCAACCCGCCGCCTCCCTCGGCCATCCTGCATCTGGCTGCACCCTGAGCCAGCAGCCATCCTTTTTCCAGTGGGGGAGGCCTCTCCTTCCCCTCTGCAGGGTCATTGTCCCCTCACCTTCCCCAGAGAAGTGTCCCTGTGCCTTTGTGTTGGGTCACGGGGCTGTCCACTCACTCCCATGCGTGCAGACACCTGCCTAGTGCTCAGGGGGAGTTGATATAAATTTCCCTATGCTGAGCGTGAGCTTTGAGGTGCTGTTCTTTTGCTCCCTCCTCACCAAAACAAGGGCTGCCAAGATCCAGATTAAAAAAACCATAAATATCCTGCCATTGCTGTTCCCTTGCTTCTTCCTGCTGCTGCTCCTTTTCTCTGGCAACTCCTGATGATGGTAGCAAGTGGGAACCAGGGGCTGCGCATGACAGAGGGGTGAAAATAAGGCTGGGAAAACTCATGGTTGACTTTAACAGGAGTTTGAGCGTGCAGCCAGCAGTTACTCATCCTGCACAGGGGACAGGACTGGAGAACATTGGTCCCTCTGGCAGGGGAGGGGTGCACTCACTGCCAGCCCAAGGCAGGGTGGAGTCCCAGCATCCCACACCTCCTCCTTCCCAGCCCTCTGGGCCAGCATTTTAACTTTTGTGCTCTAGACCTGCACTTGTGCTAAGGTTATGCCTGCATGCAAATCCTTTGGAAGTATGTTCATTAAATAATTTGCATAAAATATCCCTGGAGGATCTCAGCAGCTAAGAAGTGGTGGTGTTTATCCATGTGCCTTAGAGGTACAGGAATGCCATTATCTGTATGCATGTGGACATGGACATACATCTCACTTACCCAGGCCAGAATGTCTCCAACTTGGGAAAGTTAAGGGCAAGAAGATCACTTTGGATGCTATCCATTTGAAAATTGGCAGGGTAGGAGTTAACCCTCCCTTTGTGGCCAGAAAGGCTACAGCTGCCTGTCCTTGAGAGCAAGGCATTACAGGACGGAACCAGCTGTGAAGAATTAATTTCTCTCCTTCCTTTTCCATGTGAAGCCTTGTGTGTCAGGGTTAAGGATATGGATGGAGAATACTGCTGAGGAACAGAGATAGAGAGTAACCAACAGAGAAGAATTTTCTTTTTCTCTTCTTTGTGTAACTTGACCGGAGCAAGGGATTTTGATTTTTGCTCTGGGCTTGGCAGACAAGGACATGTCCCTTGCCTTTGACTGAAGACTCCTGTTGGGTTTGAATGTCTTGTGTAATGTCATTAATAAGGGTGTGCATGCATGTGCTTGCTCTTCATGGAAGCAAACCAGATCTAAACTGCAAAGATGTTGATTTAAAATATTATCCAGTATAAGCCCTGGGAGTGGTTTCTCTTAGTTAGGATTGAGCTGCCTATACAGCCCAAGACAAGACCAGGTGGAAAAGGCAGAAGGTAGTGCTTATATTTGTCTTCCTTCATGACTACTACTAGGAAAGTAAAGTTATGCCTGATGGAAGTTGTGCCAGGAAAGGAGCTGAGATCTTGGCAGCACCCTTTGCTATTTCAGTGGTTGCCCAGCTCTGATCTGGCACTGGTCTCTGTGGGCTGTAGAGCAGAAAAGAGGTGGTTTCCTATCGTTTTCACTTTGCAGCCTGGTGAGCTTTCTGCTTTTGGGGCCTGGTTTTCTGCCAGAGAAGCATATGCTGAGTCTGCCCCAAGAAGACAGTTGGACACAGTTTGTGCAGCTCTGGGTACTAAAGGCCACCAACATTGATAAAGTCGAGGAGAAGCACTGAACACAGCCTTTGAGAGTTACTCCCAACTCATCACCACCTGTGTGTGAGCCCTGCTTAAAGTGGGAACACCTGGGGTGAAGGTGGAGACATGACCTGGTCACTTGGGGGAAAAAAAAGTAGAAAACCAGCTCAGCTCACTTCTGAGAAACAATCTACTCTCTTAAAAGTGAAGTTCTTGCTCTCCTAGTGGTTTATCTTCATTGTGGGTTTTCAGAAAACAGACCTTCAGAGAAGCCTTTTCAAAACTGTGCTGAACCATGCTGTGTGCTGTGTCTGCTACCCACACCCAGCCTCTGCTCCTCAGGGTCACTGCAGTCATCCTCAAAGAAACACCTGCCCATGGCTTTTCTGGTGCATGAATGACAGAGAACAAGGTCAGAAGGGATATCCAGAGACTGTCTAGTTTATCCCATTTCCAAGGAAGGAAAACCCAGTGCCTGCTTCTTGCATAATAAGTGATTAAATGACATCCTCAGATAGAAATTTCCTAGCTATAATAGCCTGTTCTAATGGTTAACCATCAGAAAATGCATGCTGCTGCATTACTACCTTTTGATCCCACTTCTTGACATTTTGCAATGGATGTGGAGCTCAGCAAATTCCCTTCCTCTCTGCTGCTGCCCTTTATGTATTTGAAGACTAGTGTTGTGCCTCTCTCTGATGTCTCTTTTCTAGAATTGAAAAGAAAATTTTTTTTGGGTTTTACATGATGACCCTTCATCATTTTTGGTCCTATTGTGTAATTGTGGTCCATTTGTATAGTCTCCGTCTCTCTGCCCTGGTTCCTCAATTAACTTAAAATCCAGTGCCCCAGACTGGACACAGAGTTCCAGTGAGACCTTTGCAGCACTGGATGAGATGAGAGGAGCACATCCCAGACCAGGCAGAAATCACTTCTGTCTGTACATGCCACATAATTCTTGCTTAAATAATTTTTTCCTTCTCTTTTTTCTTGCAACAGCACAGTGTTGTTGACTTCAGTTTGGTTTGCCATACCATGAGCATTGTTTTAGTCTTGGAGCTTTAGGAAAAGCTAATGAACTTGTGTTAGCTATTACTCAATTCCTTGTTATTTTCCAGATGTTGAAACATTTCTTTATTCAAATTTTCTCTGGAAATTCCCATGGGGTTGGCTTGGGCCATATTCTTACACTCCTCCCTTTTCCAAAAAGGAGTTATGTCTCACTTCTGCAGTATTCTGACACCTTGTTTGTTCTCTGTGGGATCCCAGAGAGCTGTTAACAGCCGTGAGATTGCTTTAACAAGCAGTCTAAGCACATTAGATGTAATCAAGGCAAGTATTCTTTGCTTATTCTTTCTTTCTTCTAGACTGAGATGTTCTCCTGTCATCCATGGCACCATCTGTGCAAACCATTTGGGTTCAAATGGTCTTTTTACTGAAAGCTGTGGTGAAGAAGGCAGGTGCTTTTCTTCCCTGTTGGATATTTCTTCTGATAGAAGGCCTTTATGTCCCTGATAATGTATTTTAGGTTTTCTTGATGTGCTCTCAAACCTGTTAGTTGTATTTCTTTTTTCATCTTGATTTTTCTTGTTTGGTCCCTACATTTTCAGCCTATACATTTACATTCCCATGCCAGTGAATCTCTTTTCCATTTTCTGAATAAACCATTTCTTTCTTTACAGGTCAATGAAGTGGTCATGTTTTAAGAAAACAGTTTCTTTCTAACAAAAGCTGTTTTCCCTGCTCTGCTGGGATTGTTTGAATTGATGCCCTTACCATTGTTCCTTTAAGGTTTTGCAAACTTTCCTGAATTCTCTTTTCTCTGAGACTTATTATCAGTACTGTAAGGTTTTTGAAATATGGTTTCTGGAAGTCCATTGTATTTATTTTGCTGTTTTCCTTTTTTCCTTTCCTATGGCTTGTGAATTATGTTGTTTCGTGGTCATTTTATCCCAAGCTGCATTCCTCTTGCATGATATAAGTGGTTCCTCTCTTCGGTCAAACTTAGTTCTCATTTTGATTATGTATCAAGATTTTAATCTCTTTTTATTTATTCCTTTATCTCCTTTATTTATTCCTTCCTATTCTTTTTATTTATTCCTTATGCTGTTTGTATGATTCCATCAGGTGATCCCTTATCCTCTTCAGCAGCCCTACAATGATATTCTAATGAGTAATGGTATTTCCCCTCATTTATAGTGGCTCTGCCCAAGTACTTGATGCTTGTATTTACCTGCTCACTTCTGAAATCAGTCCTTGTGGATCCTGGTTTCATTAATCCAGGAGGTCAGGGCACAGAGATGCTCTTCCTATCTTGCATTCCATGTTAGCTCTGATCACCAGCTCTTTTTCTTGGAGCATCATCCAGGTTCAAGCAAGCCAAAACCACCTGCACAGCCATGCATTCATTTCCAGGAATAGAGTTATAAGTAACTGATGCCACTCGTGACCAAAATAGCGAGTGCTTCATTCATGGAAGGAATTTTTCCTTCCTCCTTTAATCCATGAATTAGCCTGACCAGCGCTAAGAAAACCACTCTAGATAGGCTGAGTCTAGACAACTGCCAACACATCAGATCTCTGATTCCCATGGAAAAATCATAGGAAATTACTCACGATGCAGCTAGCAGTTTATCTAATTGAAACCTAATCTAGATTTAGACTTAGCCACTGGCATCTTCAATGACCTGTTGTGAGACCAGTCTGACATCCCTCTCCTGTGTCTGGACTGCTTGTCAGAGCAGAAGCTCTCATTGACCAGAAGGTGCTGTTTTCCTGCTAAGAGGTGGTGGCAGAATTCAGGAAAATGCAATGAAATGTTTGTGTTTGTGGAAAGGACATATTCAGTGAGTAGGGAGGAAATCAGACATCTGTCTATGCAACAAATTGCCATGATGCAATGTATTGTGGAGTATTTGCATAGATATAATGGCAATTTTCTCTTCATACAGAGGTAGTCCTTTCTCCACATTAGTCATGTGGCTGGGTTTGACCAGCTCACACCTTGTTAAACCTAAATGTGAGGAGATGGAGAGTGTGGTGGATGAGGGAATAAAAAGTATGAGTTACTTAAACTTATGATTCTATCTTCTTTGAGAGCATCCTACTCACTGTAAGCAGAGCAGGGTTCATGCACACCTCACTGATTTAAGGCTCTTTCCCAGCAGCTGATGATGTTCATTATTTCTGATGACCTGGAAAACCTACCCAGCATTGGAGGAGGAGGAATTACTTTTTGTTAGCATTGTCTGTCATGTAGAGACAGCTGTAAGACAATTTGTGCTGGAGCAGTCAGACCTGAGGAAATGCAGATCAGTACCTGGCACTGCTGAACATGACCTGGGGATGTCCCAATGTGAGCATCCTGCCAGTCCAGCCTCAGCAGCAGACAGGCACAAGAAAAGCTCTTCCAGTGCAAAGATCTGTTAGTGCACTTACACAGGGACACTGATTTAAAGAAGGAAAATAAATTTTAAAAAAAGGACAATAACTTTCTTATCAACAATGCTTTTCATTTTTGCCAGTTATTAATGAATTTATTTGAATTGCTCTTCAGTGTGCAATTTGATCTGATTACATATTCATGCAATCCTCTGTTTCTCTCACTGACACCTCCAGCCATTTATGTTTTGCAAAATAAACTTTATAAAAGTTTTCTCTTTAGGGCTTCTCTTATGACTGAGATTGTCAGAGAAGTGATTGTCCTTATCACAGCTCTTAAACTAAAATACTTGTACCCCTGTCTGCATTAACTCTGTCAGTCTCTGTTCCCTTCAGCCAGTGCCTTCCAGCAGTTTCCATAAGAAAGTGATGTGCAGGAGCAGACCTCAAGCTTGCAGAAGACAGCTCAATTCATCCACTGGGATGGATCAGATTGCCATTCACAATTCATCTATTTATGCCCCAATTAACCATTCAAATAAAATTTTTGATCACTCCTAGTTAAAAGCACACATAAATGGAGCTTCCTCTTCTGAACAGGAAACTTTGCTCCAAAACAGAATTCCTTCTTCCTGAAGCCAGGCAAAATAACCAAGAGGGGTGAGAGATGATTCATCTACTAGCACTAGCACAAAAACTGCAGCTAAAACAAGATTACTAAGAAGAAGAGTGCTATTAAAGGAGGAAACTGCTGCTGTAATTTTGTTAAGGAACACGAGATTATTTAAAAGCCTTTTAAAAAGTGTGTTTGTTCCGGGAGAGGAGGGGGGAGGGAGGATTTTAGAGGAAGGGAGAAAGATTATTAGTCTTTCTTGCCTATAAAATTCATGCTGTTTCCCTTGCCCTAGCCAGGGATTTCAGGAGCCATTGTAAGTCATTACTCCAGCCCTAGTGAACAGGGGGCAACCTGCACCTTAGCTTTGCAGAGGCTGAAAGCATAGAAAAAAAAATGTGAGCTGTAGAGGATTTGGTGCACTGTACTGCATTTAATTACAGGTTAAGATTTTGTTTCCAGCAGTATTTGCTCCTGGTGGTGACAATCCCTGGAATACTCATACAGCAACAGTCTCATATTGTTCAGAGCTGCTTTATAAAACTCTCAGAGCCGTGAACAAGTGAGCCTCAAAGCCTGTGCCTCGCTTCCCTCACCCATAACCAGGTTTGCACCTGTCCAGCACACAAACAGTGATGAAGCAGGGAGTCAAACAGGCTGCCACCACTTCCAGCAGCCTCTGCTGTGTTGTTCCCAGCAAACTGCACAGCACACACATGAAAGTGCAGTGACCCCGTACCAGGGGCTGCAGGGGCAGCACCCCAGAGCTGCAGGAGCAGAGATTGGGGTGATTCTGTGGGGATGATGTGGTGCTGGCTGCACACCTTAGCCAGGCACTGCTGCTGCTGGGTTTGGTCTGTCTGTGGTGCTCAGGGTCTGCTAGCAAGCAAAGCAGCACAACTGTCCCTGGGATTGAGGGCCAAACCTTAGCCTGGGAAGTTGGAGATCCTATTCTGCTTCTGAAAGTGGCTTCTTTGCATACCAAATGGGCAAACTGAAGGTATTACTGAGAGAGCTAGGAAGAGGATTTGTGCAGATGCAGATCACTGGCCAGGAGTTACGTGTAGTCTCTCTAAAATGGGATTCTGCATAGAGAAAACTGAGGGACTGAAGGGATGCATTAAACCAGGTACTGCATCCATACAAAAAGCATTTTGTTTACAGTGTCAACTTGCAGCCAGAGCTGTGCATTTTTATCAGGTTTTCAAGGTCAGACAGGAACTTGGTGGTCAGGATCTGGTCTGACCTCAGCTGGTTTTCAGGCTTTCATTCTGCTTGCTTTTATTAAAAGAGAGGTTCTGCAGCAGGGCTCCCCAGGATTGGATCAGCACAGGCTGCTCACGGGGCAGAATGTGGCCCAGGGGATGCCAAAAAAATTGAGAAAACACTGCTGAGCAGCAGAAAGCTCCAGGAGCCAGCATGGGTTGTGTCTGTGCATTTCTCCCTGGCAAGGGAAGAGTGCTGTGGAACAGAGCTGATACCTGTTTGTTCATTGTAAATTAATGACATGTTTTAAATGCAGAGCTCCACTGAGTGGAATGGCATAAAACTTTGGCTTTGTGATGTATCAGGATGGGGGGCTTGGGGGAACTGTGGCAATTCTGGACTTCAAAAAGAGAAATGTTTCACAAATGAACTTGGAATTTGAGAGAGGTTCCAATAATGAACAATATTGAATAAAAAGATTTAATTTATGCTGGAAAAAAGAAGTTCAGGATGTGGGTTGTTTTCTGTGGTTAATCCCTTCTAAATATTTAAGGAAGAAAAAAAGAGGGAATGGAAATAGTGCTTTGTTTAAAAATAGGATCAGAGGTTCTCCTAAACACATGAAGGAATACTTCAACATATTGTACCCTGGGATCCCTCCCCTCAAACAGGCTCACCCTACTCAATGCATCCTGGAAGAGTCAAAAATGAGCTTGCATTTTTTAAATCTACATCTAGGATTTGTCAGCCTTCGAATTTGGGTTCAGCTCTCAAAGCATGTTCCTAAAGCATATGTCACCCACAAGCCATGTTGGCCTTATGCAAAGAAACGAGGAATCAGACCTGCTGTCACTGACATGTGCAAAATGACCTGGGGCTGGAGAGAGACCTCCAGCTGTGGCATCAGACCCTCTGTACACCTGGCACAGCCTCCCCTCACTGCCCTGCCCTGTGAAACCTCTCTCTGCAGGCCAGCAATGTGCCCAAGGCCTCTGAAACCCTGGATCCATCCAGCACGGACCAAAACACAGAGCTGGCTGCACGCCCGAATGCAGGGGGTTGTGGGTGTATTGTGTCTTTGCATACATTTCCAGGGAAAACACATTACACCTAGCTTTGGATGCCAAACTTCTCCAATTATGAGAGAGCAGTAATTCACCAAGGAGTAAGTATTCCTTCAATTTCCTTTCCTTGGAAATGTTACTGAGAATCTGTTCTGAATGGAGGCAGATGAAAAATGCTACATGTTAATGCATATTCTGGGTTAGCTGTCTTTGTTAAATTAGAATGAATGCTGCTCATTTCCCATCTGGTCCTCTTTGACATTACTTCCAGAATATATTCACAGCTCTTATTTGTACAGTACAAATGGCTGGCTGTAGTACCAACTTTACCTTTTATAGGCTGCTAAAATGTTGGTGCCAGATCGCAAAATAACGTTCTACTTCTAGGAAGCATCTGTGGGCATTGCTTGCTCCAACAGCTTTCTTTTTTTCTTCCTCTTATTTTCTTTAAGTGTAACCATGTATGTGAAGTGAGTTTGTTGTCAAACCAAGTGAAAGTTGACGGCTTGACAGCCCCAGAGCCTGCAATCTTCCTGGAGCAGCGAGGATGCAGCAGGCAGATCAAGCAAAGTGCTATCAGCCTTCTCATCTCTTCTGCACAGCCTTCCCCGAGGGCTGAAAGCACAGATATTTCTCCATCTGCAGCTGCTGGTTGGTGCCTTTGCTGACTGCTGTGGCCAGGGATTTTGTGCTCTGGATCCCTGCATGCTCCTGGCTTCCCTGAAAAATACCAATGCAACAACTGAGCCAGCGCTGAATCTGGTGCTGCTGACCTGAGCTGGTTTTCTGATTATTCCTAAATCTTCCCATCCATGAGTGTTTGTTTCTGGCAGTTTCCTTAGCAGGCTCCCAGTTCCAGCAGCCTCCACCCCTGCCCTTCTGTGCATTTCAGACCTACCTTGGTAAACAGAGTGTTGTGATCCGAAACGCCCACGTTTTTCTGCCTGGAGTGACCAAGGGCTGCAGCGTCGCACTGGGAATTCTCACCATAGCAACTACCAGCATTGACAGAATTTGGTACTCATTAAATAGGCTGTTTGTTTACTTCTTGGGCAGCAAGAGTCAACTACAACCAGAGCTGAAACACTGCCAGCTGAACAATGCTGGGCTGCCATTGTAACTTCACGTGTGGCACACATAATTACTGTGTTCTGTAAGTGAAACAGATACGGGAAGCCTGTGTGGGATGGGAGTGTTGAAGATGCAGGGTGACACGGTATTATTATCAGAAGATCAGCAAGCGTGCTTGTCAGACACTGCTACGTGCTCTCCACGTATCCAGCAAAAAGAGAGTCCTGAGTCACATCCCCTTGACAGATGAGCTAAATGATCATTCACAGGGGTCAGTACATGGACTTACCAAGCAGCAAATGCACAGGGGAATAAATTATTGGTACCCCAGCAGAAAATCCTGAAGCTTGCAGATAGAGGCTCAGTGCTCAGCCTCTCAGGGATCAAATGTGTGGGAGTGGTTTTTAAGATGGTTGTCAATACCCAAAATGTTAGAACCACCTAAGAGTGCAAAAGTGACTTTTAGAAAACATATCCCATTGTCCGTGCAGCCATTTCACAGAGCTGGTGTCAGCTCTTCAGCAATGGATACAAATAAGGGGGAGCACCACATCTGAACCTCTTCTCCCACCACAGAGCTGTCCAGCCTCCATAGCAGTGTCTCTGTTGGGGTGATGGCTTTCAGCACCTTCACAGGGGTGCTGCTGGGCACCCACCACTGCCCAGGCAGGAGCAGGCTGATGCTCAGCCTCAGCACCAGATCTCCAAGATGTGGTGTCCCCCTGTAACAAAACCTTCAGGCAGCCCTGTAAAATCAGCTAATGAGTTCTCAGCACAGCCAAATCCATGGAGAAGGAGTACAGGCAGGCATGGCCAGAGCATGGACTGGGAGCATTGCACACTGAGCACCCAGCATCCCATGGCACAAAACTGAAGTTTCTATCCAGCAATGAATGCATTGACCACTCTTCCACACCCCCTGCATGCCTCCAGTCTGGATAGAATTGCTGCTTGCCCCTACCTGCTGCCAGGGCACCCCTGAGGTCTGGGATGTTGCTGGCAGTGAGGACCCCAGTCCAGGCAGCAGCTGCAGTGCATGGCTGTAAGATGCTGGAAGAGGAAATAGAAGTCCTAGTGTGCACTCCTCATTTGGCATTCCCTCTAAAAGGGGCCAGGACTGCTGCTTGGGTCCCTGCCCCAGGCAGGGAGGGAGCAGGAGGTGGACTGAAGTGACTTTCTGCAGTCACCTAATTAGAGCACTTCAGAAGAGGGACAGGTCCAAACACCATCCCCTCTGCCCCTTAGGGAGCACAAGAGGTGTCCAGTCACAGCTGGCACGCTCAGGACTTTGTGCAGGCAGGGGCTTGTAGGAAGGGAGGGCAAAGGGGAGAAATACCTGTGAGACAAAGGTGAGCCTGGGAGCCAGCCCCCATAGCTCTGCTGACTGCAAAAGGCTGAGCATTCTGCATGCTGTTATTAACACTTTTCCTCAGGTCATACCTTGAACTAACCTTTCTCCCTTCCTTAGGCAGTAATTTTTGCCTTTTTTCCCCCCTAACCTTATCACCTTGTAAACAGCCTTCCCTTCTGTGCAGGTGCTAACCCTTCTTTTCACTTACCTTGGGTAATTAACAAAATTAAACTCCATAAGTTGTGCTCAGATATACCTACACCGGAGCTACTCCTTCTCTTCCAAACCCAAAGAAGGGATTTTAGAGCTCTTAACTTGCCTGTTTTCTCTTACCATGTGAATTTGTCTAATGAGGGCAACTATACTTCCATACAACCCTGGCCTTGCTTAATGGCAGGCAGAAAAAAGCCCTGTGCTCTTGTTCCTGTTCCCCCAAATCTTTCCACATCTGTTCAACTTTAAATGCTGAAGGCTTTCCTTAGGGGTGCCTCGAGCATGGGGCTGGGGGGTTGTTTCCTCTCCCCACCTCCTGGCACAGTCATTTTTGTTTTGGCATCAGTGGGAGAAGGGATGGAGAACACCATCCCAGCCCGGTGTGGATGGCTTCCTGGGGACCCTCAGTGATTTTGGCTCCTCATCTGAGTGTGCCACGGTGGCAGCCAGAGAGTCTGATCCCCACAGCTGGCTCCTCACAGCAAGGAAAGAGCCCAGAAGGCAGTGGGGAATAAATTATATGCAGTGCAGCCATGGCTTCAGCTACCAGGCCATTGGGAATGATTGTACAGGCTGAGCCACCAGAGCTTTGCTGCCACCACCCAGGGCACAGCTCTGAGCCCTGCTGATCTCACCCAGACCCAGACTTTGATGCACTGTGGTTCACTTGGACATCACAGCCCCTCACAGCTTCAGTATTCCCTGGATGCTCGACTTTAGCTGGCATAGATCTCATTTTCCAAGGTGCCAGACTCTCCTCACTCCCTCTGCAATGAGACCACAGCAGAAGCATCAAACTAAAGCCTCCAGTTTGGACAGAGAATGGGGAGAGCAGCAGCAGCATGCCCAGAGGGGAGAGGTTATGGCTCTGCTTTGAAGGGACAAGGATGGAGTGCAGGGAAGGCATGAGGATTAAGCAAATGCTAATGGGGAGCAGGTGAATGGGTGATCAGATCAGAGGGAGAGCTGCAGGCCCTTGCATGTGGGGACAGGCTGAATCGTGGGGCAGCTGCTGGCCATGGGGCTCTTCCTGGGGCTGCTGCTGCTGCCTCTCACAGAGGTGCTGCTGTTTCCAGGCTGCTCTGTGCTGCTCTTGTTCCAGCCCTACGACTTATTATGAACAGGCACGTTGCACATTTCAAAGTATTTTTCTACTGACTGTGATATAAGCAAGAGTATGACAAAATGTGGTCATGAATATTTCAGGGTGATCATAGGAAGACCTTCAACAGCTAAAATTTCTTCAGTGTCAGACATTTGGTGGGGCTTGAAGATGCAGAGGTGTTAAAAGATCGTTCCCTGCCATTCAGATCTGCGAGGAGAGGGGTGATGGCATGTGTCAGGCTCTGACGGAATGGTAATTTCCCAGTTTCCCAGGAGACCTTTCAGTCATCCTTGTGTGGAGCTTCCTCAATACAGGGGAAAATTGCAGTCCCTTAGAAATCCATCCCATGGGCAAAGGAGACTTGGGAGTTATATCTTTGCTCAACAAATAAGCAATATGCAAAATTATTAAATTAAAATGAAAAAAATAATTATGTGTCATTATTTAACCCGGGACAATTAGATTTCCTACATTACTTGGCTAAGAGGGAAGATATTTTTCCACTGGAGTATTTGTTTCTGCTTTCCAACATCTATGATTTCTCATGAGCAGCAGTTCTTCAACTGCACTCCCAAATATTGAGGGGAGCAATTGAGGACATTGTGGAATTGAACACTGGAAGGAAACCAGAAGACTGTTTTCCTCAATCCATAGGGGTGTCTTAACCTGACTCTTTGCTGAGCTCAAACCATTCCCAAACACCAGCAGTTGTTTCTGGTTATTGTCTTAGAATAACACCAGTGGCTTTCTGGGGCCCTGTTCACAGCAGAGACTGCTTTGGGTTTCTCCAGGGGGAGGGAATGACCCAACTTGGTGCACATTAACCCTGCTAGACCCTTCCTCCCTGCCCCTGTGCTGGGCTGCCAGACATCAGGAGCTGAGCCTCTCCCCTCCTGTGTCCTGAGCTGTGGGACTGTGGGCACATCCACCTGCTCACTTGGAATATGCTCCTTCCCACTGTGAAGCTGCTCGTCCCTGTTTTGGAGCTAAATTGAAGCTGGGCTTCACAGGCAGGTAAGCCCAAAACAGACCTTAACCCCCAAATTTATCTGGGTTCAAATACCTGGGAGTCGACTGCTGTGAATGAGACAATAAGTTGCTTTGTTTCCCTTTCCTTACTCATCCTCTTTTACTGCCTCATGTTTTCAGCAATGAATGAGTCCAACTGCCAGTTTGGAGAATTATTTTTGTGGCAGAGCGTGCCTGATGGAAGAGACAACCATTGCTATCCATTTCCTTTAGCAGCCTGTCAATAGAAATTAAATTACATGAATAAGGCACTATCAGTGCCAACATCACTGCAGGAAAACATTAATTAATCCTCATTTACATTAGTCAGTGCTACCATCAAATAGACTCTTCTGTTGCTACCAAAGACATTTCCACAAATGATTGTTGCTGTCTGATAAACAGATTCACAGAACCTCACTGACTCACTTGCTGGGCACTCGCCATCACATTCGGGGTCTGAAGGAAGCAAATGCTTTGTGGAATCCTATTCAAAGCCCAGGTTTGACATTAGGCCTTCCAGTCATGTTCAAACCAACACAGACACCAGAGAGGTGGGGCTTTGGGCTGCAAAGAAAATAAATCCCCAACTAACTTATAATACTCACAGCAAATTTATTTTTGTGAGGAGTTCAAGATGTGCCCATCACCAGTGTAAATAAACATCCCTGAGGGTCTGATGATCTTTCAGAGGAGGCTGCACAATAGAGGGAAGATGGAGGGGACTGATCCTTGCCTTCTGGCGTGTGGAGGAAGGATGAAAAGCTAAACTCCTTTCTGAGAGAACATTTAAGTCAGACATGCCCTATTTAAACCACAGGATGTCTTTACTTGTGACTTTTTGGGTCCTGCTGAAATCCAGATTTGCAAACAGGCTTTGCCTTCCCTGCAGGCTGAAGGAACAGACATCTGAACTCCAGTGCCCTCTGAGGGACTCCCAGCCTGGCTCTGCAGCCAATCCCACCTGCCAGCCTTCTGTCCCAGAAAAAGAGAGCAAGGAGCAGTACTGCTGCACCAGAAGAGCTGTCTTTTGCACACACCTTGTGGGAGATAAACATGGTACATGGTGAGATTCACACCTGGGGCTGGAGAAGTGACACGAGTGTGACCATAAGGAGTCATCATTACCCCAAAGGCCTCTTCCTAAAGCTCTCACCACTCCATCCATCCATTGAACTGGCACACCTGACTTCACCACCAAACAACACTGACATGGGTCTGCAGCACAAGCAATGCAAACCCCTGGCTTCCATCTGGGGATCTCCTGGGAAGGCAGTGTCTGCAAGCTGGGATGGCTCTGAAAGCACTTTGGAGAGGTACTGCACCTGATTTGGGACTGTCAGACCTGTTGCCAGATCTGAACACTGGACACAGCAATATTTCACTATTTCCACGTCCTCCCGTGACTGTGGAGGAAGCACTGTGACCTGATGGAGCAGATTCCTGCTCCAAAAGCTGTGCAGGTGTCAGCTCAGGCTGAGTCACATGCATGATAGAGCTGGTCACTACAGGTGCCTCTGCCTGTGGTGGAAACCTGAAATTATGACAGCAGTCCCGGTGGCAAAAAACAGAGGGATGAAGAAGGATAAGTGAGTAAGAAGCAAAGAAAATACCAGAACATCTCAAAATCATGGCAATAACTTCCTAAATAAGTCGCACTGCAGGGCTTGCTTGCTGGCCACTGAGGTGACTGTGTTTCAGCATCACAAATATGTTATTCTGCTTTGCTGCAGGAGACAAAATGGCCTAATAGGAGGTGGGAATGGGTGGAAATGGAAATTACAATCAGCAGCAGCTTTTGCCAAGAGATAAGAAATGCCATTAGCAGCTCTTCTCTGTGGCAGACTGCTGGGTCATGGGTTCTGCTCCTCTCCCTGAGTGTTCAGGAGAGCATTTCCCCCAGCCTCCAGCACTGCCAGGGACCTGCTTGGAAGCACAGACCTGCAAATTCACATCTCTATGGGAGAACTGTGCACCTGTACTTAGGGTCTTTCTTTTAACCCATAAGCAAAAGTAACACTAGTACAGGCCTATATGCTGAAAAGCACAATTTTGAGCTAATAATGGTGAATAGAGAAATAACAGAAAAATCAGCCTGAAATCTCTGGGTTGTGGTAGGTTTTGAAATCCTTTTCAGTGCTTTGGCTATATAGTATCTGGCACAAACTCCTGGTTACTGTAATAAGTCTTTAAATCTACTTTAAGTGCCCTTCCACTTATTTTCTTCCTTGTGTTCATCATCCAAGTGACTATATGGGGATGTATTAGGCAATAAACAGCAGAGTCTAGATAAAAAAAGCTAGCTGGGATAAAGCTAAGGCACTATCCACACAGCCAGTGCATGCATAGGCAAAAGCAAGAGCAGGAAATGTGGGATGCACCTCAGGAACACAGCACATGAAAGCAAAATATACCCCATAACCCTCCTGAGATTTAGAGTGAGGAAGTGGAGATGTAAACCATCTACTTCTTGGTTCTGTTCCAGCATGAGCAGTTCTGGGAGGACAGGGATGGGCAGCAGTTCCCACCATGGGTAGGAGATGCTGAAATGGGGCCTTGAAGCCCAGCTGGTCTGTAGGAACCCAGGACATCTCTCTGGCTCTCCTGAGCAGCCAAGACCCCTGCCAGGGGGCTCAGAGACCTGGCACAGAGCCCAAAATGTCTCTGGTTTTGATTATGACCTGTGGAGCAAGTTACCAACCTTAGATGAAGATCTGCAGGCCACGACAAATTAAATAGAATGATAGTGAATTTATCATGGGGTGAAAAAGTAGATTTTGGGGTTTTCTAGAATGGGCGTTCAGGGAGCAAGATGAAGGGATCTGGGCGTGTTCTGCCTTTCTTCTTCTTCTTGGCCTCCATCTTCTGCAGTGATGTTGGCACTTTTAGATTGGTTTAGAGTAGAAGCTCACTGTCTAACATAGGTGATAGGTATTGGAAAGTAATTGTAAACATTGTAGTTTTTAGTATAAAGACATAACACCACCCCGGGGGCAGGCAGAGTGCCTGGAACTGTCCTGCTGGATGGACCTCGGCAGGGCAGGAGAAAGAATTTTATAGATAAGGAACAATAAACAACCTTGAGACTGAGAAATTAAGAGCTCTGATTCCTTCTTCGAGCCCCAGGCTGGGAAAAGAGACTTTCCAACATTTCTCAGGGTCACTCTGACCAGCGAGAGGCCCTGAGACTGGTCCATGGAGGGGCTGCCTCCTGCAGAGCCCAGCCTGTTCCTGCTGGATATGGGCACGCAGGCATCGACCTCCGGCTCCATCTTGCTCTCCATCCCTCCATCCATGGAGAGGGAGTGTTTTGGTGCATGTTCCCCTGACCCTGATGCCTGAAAAGGTCTCTGTGGGAGATAATGGTGAGCAGCCCTTGAAGAAAGCTGAGTTAAATCTGACTCACAGTGATTGCTTGAAACGTGCTCCCCAGTCACCTGCTGCCTTGTACTGAGTGCCAAATTAATATAATGAACCCCTGATCCTTCACTTAATAGCTACACTGTGGCTCAAAAGCTGAGGACTCCTACACCATGTAAATTTGCCTGGATTTGATACGCCTACTGGTGACCTCCAGCTCTTTTAAAATGGTTTTGTTCCTTGGAATAGAATGGATTTATTCTCTTTTTTTATTTCAGTGAGATAAATGGAACAGGAGTCTGGTCCCTAATGTTATGTTAAACAGCACTGAATTAGCTGAGGCAGAAAAATCTCAACTCAGGTAAAATGTCAGGTATTTAGGATTTTTAAATGCTTATCTCCAGCTTTCCTTTCATGAGCTGCTTTGTTTCTTTGTTTTTACACAGTAAATAAGTTTTTCTTACTTTTCCAGATAATTAACCTTTCTGCTTCAAAGCCAAGGGTGAGGATGTCAGGGCTGATACTCCAGGGGGACTGGTAAAATTAGAATCATAGAATAACAGAACACTTTGGGTTGGAAGGCACCTTAAAGTTCATCCCATTCCACTCCCCCTGCCACGGGGAGGAACAGCTGATTAGGAGTAATCAGATAAAAATAATGTGGCACCAGGAAAGACTGATAGTGCCAAAATCAGGGAAGAAATTACAGATAGTCTTACCTTGATGTGCTTAAAGAGCAGGGAGTTAAAGAAGTCAACTGCAGTATGTGCTGACACATCAGAGCCAAAAATCACATTCAAATTACACATCACCTTAGAAAACACACTTTTAATTGAAATCAATCTCCTTAACTAAACTCAAAGACTTGTTTTCATCAAGCCCCTGTTCCATCTGGCCAAGGCTGTATTCAGCAACTGGGATGTCTCCCACATGGCCAGTACTCCTATGGCATGGTGAACATGGGTGTCCATGTACCAAGCACTCCCTGGTTTCTCCCACTGCCTGGGGATGGCAGCCAAGCAGGGGGCTTGGCAAGGGGCAAACCCTGCTCTGCCAGTGACAGAGGTGGTTTCCTTCTGGTTTTCTCCTGGACACAAGGTGAATCCAGCTGTAAGAGGAGGTGGAACACTCTCCATGTTCTGTGTGCCATTTTCCTCCAGCTCTCTGTCTTTGCACTCCGGGAGGGGCTGGGGGCTCACTGGGAGCACACAGGGCTCTGGGGGGCTCTTTCAGTGACTGCTGAAGAAAGCAGGTGGTGGGTTAGATGAGGGAGAACAGATGGTCTGAGGAGGGTGTTCCTACACCAGGCTGGAGAAATCATCTCTTCCCTGCACCTCCCTCATGCAAGCTGCACTAGCTGTGGCAAACTATTCACATGTACTTTTTGGTGTATTCCTCTATTTTTTTTTGGGGTGCCAGTATGAGATACTAATTTATTTTACTGTGATGCATTGCCACCACACTTTAGAGCACCTGAGCGCCTTCCACATGAGGAAACAAAGTGAAGTCCCTGGATGGGAATGATAATTTTCTTTTTGCTTGCTCTTGTCTCTCCTGTCCCTTTGTGGGTCTGCTGAGCAGGCATGTACAGGTGCACCTCAGGTGGAAAGGGAGGGTAGAGGTGGGAGATATCCACTGATTTGGCTGTGCTTCAGTAGGGATGTAAGGGTACAAGCTCTGCATTAATACTTCAGATATTCTGATGTCTGAATGCACAGAGGCAGTGCAAAGTCTTTATGTTCAACCACAAAGTCTGCTTGATGCTATGAAACATGGAACATTCAGAACAATCTCAGGCTGAGCACTCTTAGCAACTGGAAAGTGGCAATTTTGACCTTAATGTCCTAGTTTCTCATTTTTTCAGCTTTCCAAAAGAGGTAATGTCACCAAGTCTCTCAGGGAGATGCAGGTGGGCTCCTCAATGCTGGCAACCTGCTCAGCTACTGCAAAGTCTGAATGACTCATGAAAATTGAGGTGTTGATGTAGTTAAAGACATCCTTAAAGCTGCTGATTTACCTGCACAGTACTTGGTTTTCCAGTCCTATTTATAGTTTCAAAGATATGAACTGTTTCTTAACAGTCCATGAGCAGTAAGAGGGAAAGAAAAAGATTATCCTCAGATTGCAGTTCATTCTGGTTCGATCCTGGGATGGCTGTTCATTGACTCAGTTAAAATAACTTGAAAGATTTCTATGTCTAATGTCAGTTACATCTCAAATGAGATGGCAGAATGGTGGGCTGAAAGCTTCTGTAGAAAGGAAATGGAGAATGGCCAAGATGGTGAGATATCCAGTCCATTTGGTTACACAGACTTTTTATTTGTGTTGCTGTAACACTTGGAGGCCCAGCTGTGGTCTAGCACCTCAGTTTGGAGAGTTCTTGTTGGTTCTCCTCCTCTCCTGCTCATTTGCTTTGAGATAACAGGTAATTGCATGGGAAATAAAAGCTGGGCAAGAGACCAGGATATGCTTTGGTTCTCAAAGGCTACTCAGAAAAAGTGAGGCATTTCTAAGGGTAAGTACATGCCAGACATCCCATCAGGAACATGTTTTATAAGTCAACAGTGATGACCCCCCTAAAAATTGCCATTTGCCTTAGATAAGACATATCTCTCTGATAACCTCAGTATTTGCCTTATTCAAGATAATCCCCA